>CM062919.1:31432500-32632500 GCA_031878705.1 Tapirus indicus
CGGCTCAGTAGGCAAAGGCTTAAGGCAATGTTTTATTCCCATAATGAACAATCTACATGAAGACATTTTTCACACTGGTAAATACACTTTAAATGTCTCAAGAACTTTACACCTCATCTCCCAAACACAACCATCAGTTCCTCAGAGGCAGGGAATGGTATCCTCATTTTACATGCCTTTTCGCACATATCTCAGAGAAGTAGCACAAACTTTTGAGCATTTACTGACAAGATTAAAAAATATCTGGACACTTAAATCCCAGGCTAGTTCCACAGCCTCGGGGCCACTCAACAAGTAGTTACAGGAACAATCTAAAGTTCCAGTAGGGTCTGTGGAATCCGTCACAGGACGGAACTGGATCTCCCAGGAACAAAGTAAACAAAAGTTAGGTTTCATTTTGTCCCAAGCCAGAATGAGACTAAGAAAGAGTCTGACCCAACCTAGGCCTTACTGGCTTGAATCTGATGAGACTCTGGAAGGATAAGAATGTTTGGCAAACCTTTTGTAGCCACCCATACCCTCTAGTAATATCAAAGTGGCCTCTCCTTGAAATTCGATTCATAGCAGAGATGTGGTCAGCACTCACAGAGGTAATGAAGTTGGGAATTAGAGTTCTGGCTCTTCAACTGCCAAAGTTATTTTCACACAACTGGTTAGTAAGGAATATTGTTAGTTTTTTTATCCAATTATTTGCAAATTAATAAGGAAAGAAATATACCAACATAATATTTTACTGTACAAGATGACAATCTTAAGAAGAATTTGTACATGTATCATGTGGAACATTTTTATTCCTAATTTATATTTTGCAAGATATTTGACAATATACAAAGAATACCTAGTTCTAGGTGGTAACTGTTTTGTATTATGATTTATTTACAAAATTTCACCACATAATAGTAACTCCTTTTTTTTAAAAATCAGCATTGGTCCTATAAATGCCATTAGGATAAATTCTTAAGCCTACAAGAGTTACCTTAGTACCACTGTTCCCTGCATATTATTAACTAAAATCTGACTCCAAAGCACATGTGTAGTTTCTAGTTCTGATTATACACAGTCATTTTGAAGCACAATCTAATTAGATTGATGGGACAGTGGAGGACCCAAGCAATCCTATCAACCTCTATAAGAGGTGTACATTAGCCTACTGCTTACATCCTTCTAGCTGTACCACTGTTTGTTTATAATGGGACCACTGGGTTGTCCCATTATGCTAAAACATGGTTCCTTTGGAAAAAACAAGGCATTCTCTAGACCGGCGAGACTCATCAGCATGGTGAGTAAAAAGTGGCTGTCAGTAGTGGAAAACAGTTTCATTTCTTTGAACTTTTTCCTTTTCCTTTTCTGGACTCCTTATCTCTTTCTGATTTTGAAGGCTTTGAAGATTTTGGCTTTTTCTGTTGGGAAGGAAAGATGTACAAAAATCAGTTGCATTTCTACACACTAACAACAAAACAGCAGAAAGAGAAATTAAGAATACAATCCCATTTATAATTGCAACAAAAAGAATAAAATACATAGGAATAACTTTAACCAAAAAGGTGAAAGTCTTGTACACTGAAAACTATAAAACACTGTTGAAAGAAATCAAGTAATTCACAAAGAAATGAGGAGATATTCTGTGCTCATGGATTGGAAGAATTAACATAGTTAAAACATCCATACTTCCTAAAGCAATCTACAGATTTAATGCAATCCCTATTAAAATCCCAACGACATTTTTCATGAAATAGAACAAAGAATCCTAAAATTTATATGGAACAACAAAAGACCCTGAATAGCCAACAAAATCCTGAGGGAAAAAGAACAAAGCTGGAGGTATCACATCCTCTGATTTCAAAATATACTACAAAGCTATAGTAATCAAAACAGTATGGTACTGATACAAAAACAGACACACAGATCAATGGAACAGAATCAAGAGCCCAGAAATAAACCCACACATCTTTGGACAGCTAATTTTCAACAAAGCCGCCAAAAACACACAATGGAGAAAGTCTCTTCAATAAATGGTGTTGGGAAAACTGGACAGCCACATGCACAAGAATTAAAGTAGACCATTATCTTACCCATACACAAAAATTAACTCAAAATGGATTAAAGACTTGAATGTAAGACCTGAAACCATAAAACTTCTAGAAGAAAACATACGCTTTTCAACACTGGTCTTATTAACAGCATCTTTTTGAATACCATGTCTCACCAGGCAAGGGAAACAAAAGAAAAAATAAACAAATGGGACAACATCAAACTAAAAAGCTTCTGCACAGTAAAGGAAAGCATCAATAAAAAAGAAAAGAAAACCGGGCCGGCCCAGTAGCGTAGTGGTTAAGTTCACATGCTCCGCTTCGGTGGCCCAAGGTTCACGGGTTCGGATCCCAGGCGTGGACAGACACACCGCTGGTCAAGCCACGCTGTGGCAGCGTGCCATAAAGTAGAGGAAGATGGGCATGATGTTAGCCAAGGGCACGCGCAGCGGGGGGTGGGGAGAGGGAGAGGGAGAAAGAGAACGAAAGAACGGGAGAACGAAAGAAAACCTAACAACTGAGAGAAGATATTTGCAAACCATAAATCTGATAAAGGGTTAATATCCAAAATATATAAAGAACTCACACAACTCAACAACAAAGAAACAACCCAATTAAAAAATGGGCAAAGGATCTGAACAGACATTTTCCCAAAGAAGATATACAGACGGCCAACAGGCACATGAAAAGATATTCAACATCAACATCACTAATTATCAGGGAATGCAAATCAAAACTACAATGAGATATCACCTCACACCTGTCATAATAACTATAGTTAAGACAAAAAATAAGTGTTGGAGAGGATGTGGAGAAAAGGGAGCTCTTCATACACTGCTGGTGTGAATGTAAACTGGTATAGCCACTATGGAAAACAGTATGTAGATTCCTCAAAAATTTAAGAATAGAACTACCACATGATCCAGCTATTCCACTGCTGGGTATTTATCCAAAGAACATGAAAACACAAATGCATAAAGATATATGCACCCTTATGTTCATTGCAGCATTATTCACAATAGCCAAGACTTGGAAACAACCTAAGTGCCCATCAATAGATGAATGGATAAAGAAGATGTGGTATATATACAAAACAGAATATTATTCAGCTATAAAAAAAGATGAAATCTTGCCATTTGCAACAATGTGGATCGACCTTGAGGGTTATATGCTAAACAAAGTAAGTCAAAGGGAGAAAGTCAAATACTGTATGATTTCACTCATAAGTGGAAGATAAAAACAACACACACAAAGACACAGAGATTAGACTGGTGGTTACCAGAGGGAAGGGGGGAGGTAGGAGGGTGAAAGGGATGACATGGCACATGTGTACAGGGACAGATGGTAATTAGTCTTTGGAAGATGAACAGGATGTAGTCTACACAGAAATCGAAATATAATGATGTACACCTGAAATTTATGTACATCTGAAACCAATGTTACCTCAATAAAAAAAAGAAAATGCTTTTCTTGATTATGCTATTAAAATTGTCTGTGGGTAAAGCACACCCCAATGGCCAAATAAAAATAGTACTTTTTCTAATAGAGCATATGACCATCAATATTTTGGCCTATTTTCTTGTATTTGGCTCTTCCACTATTATAAGAAGCTGACTATTTATAAAAATAAAATCAGGGCCGCCCGGTGGCGCAACAGTTTAGCTCGTGCTTGGCAGCCCGGGGTTCGTGAGTTCGGATCCCGGGCGCCTGCCGACGCACCACTTGTCAGCCATGCTGTGGCGGCGTCCCATATAAAGGAGAGGAAGATGGGCACGGATGTTAGCCCAGGGCCAGTCTTCCTCAGCAAAAAGAGGAGGATTGGCAACGGATGTTAGCTCAGGGCTGGTCTTCCTCACAAAAAATAAATAAATAAATAAATAAAAATAAAATCTACACCTTCTCTACCCTCAACTGTGATGAACAAAAAAACTTAAAAGTATTCTTAGCTTACTGTGCTACTTGCTAAACAGGCCCTGAATAATTTCAGAAGGCAAGTTATATATAAGAAAAGATAAAGTATTTTGAGGGAGTATCATAGTTTCTCCTGTCTAGGGTTTAAAATACGACCTTGATCATAGCATCAGTTTCCATAGAGTCTTGATCTTTCTCATCAGATTGAGAGTCATCTTCATTTAACTCTTCGTTGTATTCAGAATCCAGTGCTGGGCCTGTGCTGTGTCTGAACGTCTTTACTGCCTGAAGTGAATATGGAGTAAGGTGGACTTCTTTATTGTAACCTCTTGTAAAGGCTGCTTTCACCTATAGGAAAGGAACAGAGGGATTTTTTTTTAAATCTAAGTGTCAAACAATCCTTTTAAACTCTGTAGGCCTAAAGGCTTTGAGAGACCCTAGGAGCCCCTTGCAATTGTTTCCAAAATATTTATGTGTATACATGTAAGTGTAGGTATATGCATTTTTCTATGGACAAGTTCCATATTTTCCATGACATTCTAAATAAAGCCCATGACTCAAAAAGATAAGAGTCAATATTTTGGGAATCTTAGGCAGACAAAAAAAAAGTCACTTTAAGTAATTGTTTCTACCTATTCAGTGCTCTGTACAGTTATGAAGTGATAAGCAAAGGTAGTGAATCAATAAATCAAAAAAGGCTCACAATAAAGTACAAGTTAAAGTTGGTCTTTAATTACCACAAAATACATAAATTACCTTTACCACAATAATAGTGGTTACTTCAAAATACTAACTTGAAAAGCCTTAACTTCAAGCTTCTAAACATAATTGTAGAATTAGTCTCTGAATTCTAACAATGGATGTTTCTTGTAAGAATTACCCATAACCGTTAAGTCAGGTCAAAATTCTAGAGAAGGCAAGCCACAGAGAATATGTCTTCTAAAATGGCACCAATACACAGGCATAAGAGTGAGGTATTGGATATTACACATTCATGTTACGTCACTTTATGTTTTTTGTGCTCATTATATAAAGAAAGTAGGGGGATATATTATTACATAATAGACTGTCCAACTGGAAGAAATACTGAATCCACAGGTTAGGCAGACTAAGAAAATTAAAAGTATAAAAATTCTCAGCCAGTAAACACTCTTTCCTTTCATAATGCATTACCACCACCTCACTTTTACTTCCCCAGGTTCATCCGCCCACGCTTAAAAGGAATATGTTTATACTTGCTCCTCAGATTTCACAAATTGCTCTTCCACCCAGCATAAAGCAAAGATTAAAATACAAATTGTAAAGTCAAATCCAGAAGTCTATTCTTAATATTGTACTCAAATAGTATCTTTGGAAAACACAAGACATAAGAAGCAAAAAGTATCTAAGAAAAAAAATTAAACCTTTTTAAAGCATCTAAAACATCTCTGAAGAACTCCCAGTACAAACCTGGTAATTACAAAGTGGTGGAGAACCAAATGGGTTACACCATTTACCTTGGGATCCAGCTTGGAGAAGGGACTAGGTTTGCCTCCCCAGCTGCTAATTTCCATGATATTCTCAAAGTCTTCTTTCACCAAATAATATGTGTCCATAAGAGCAACAACATCCTGTACTCCTTCTACCCCTTGTGAGGTCAAGGGCTGTACAAGTGCATCTCTTATATGTGACAGATAGTCCATGTTTACAGTCCTTTTGCTGGAGTAAGTTCTTAAACCAAAACAAAAGAGATACACCGATAGTCAATGGCAAACTACCACCAACTCAAGTCACAGTGGGCATATCAACACTGAGTTAATCAGATGGAGTTCAATCCACTTTTAATAATGCTCAATGGAATGCCTACTACTTAACCAGCTGGTGTAGGGAAAGCCTGGCGCGACACCACCAGGGTAATGGATACACACCAAGGTGCTCAAAGGGAATTTTCTCCTTACCCAGATAAGTAAATGAAAAACATAAATGTGGATTCTACTTCCATCCTACTCTTAAGGCCCAGGCGACAACAGTGTTTCTGTGTGCTCATGCTTATTATAGCCAAAGATTGCTCATTCCAAGTTCCAAATATTAAAAGCATCAGTAAAAGGCAGTGAGATTTCCTACCTCAAGTGCCACTGCCTCTTCCTCCATGAGAGTCTGTAACACCTTTTGGTCTCTGATTATAACACACAAAATTATATATGAATGCTTCCCTCATATTTCCTAATACTGTTACCCTGAAATCTTTAGTTCTAGAGCAGGGTTTTCCCCAAATCTAAGAAAACTGCAGAGAAGGTTCCTACAGAATCAAAAGGTGGTCCACACTGGTGAGGAGAAGGCTTAGCAAAACAGTCTCTGATCTCCTGAGAACTAGAATGTTATCATGAAATGACTTTCTTTCTCTCTTAAAATAACTGAACAAAACTACTTCCAGTGCCACCACTCTAAGTCTTTCCATCCCAACTGCCTCAATCTTCAAACCAGGCAATTATATATGTACGCATACTATAAACAAGAGACCTCGAAAGCTCTTGGTTTCATAACCCACATTAAAATCAGAAAAGAAATGAAAAGTCCCTTGAAAAACTACCTATGGGTCCTGCTCCTGCCTTCAGGTAACTGAATGTCTGAATCACAAGAAGCCACATAGTTCTTCTCCTGATCAGAAATCTAGAACCTCACCCCACAACTGTTTTTTTACCTAGGCAAAGAGTTCAAAAAACTCTCTTTTAGGGGCTGGCCTGGGGGCATAGCGGTTAAGTTCATGCATTCCGCTTTGGCCCAGGGTTCGCCGGTTAAGATTCCGGGCGTGGACCTACTCACCACTCATCAAGCCACGCTGAGGCAGCGTCCTATACAGAAGAGCTACAACTCTACAACTATGATATACAACTATGTACTGGGGCTTTGCAGAGAAAAAAGAAAAAAGAGAAGGATTGGCAACAGACGTTAGCGCAGGGGCAATCTTCCTCAAAAAAAAACACTCTATTTTAAATTCACTCATTTCCTCTAGATTCAGTCTTCCATAATCAAGCATACTAGTACTTAAAGACAAGTATGAGCCTGTAAGCCACAGTGCCCAAGAAAATCATGAAACCTTTTCCAAAATTATTCTCTTGTATTTTGTTATATACCTGATACCTTCTAGTAGAAGCACAGAAAATTAAATCTAAAAAAGCCTAAAGGTATCATCTAATTTACCTAAATCAAGAGTTCTTAACCTCAGAAATCTGTAATTCCCCTAAAATTATATTATTTGTGCACTAGTGCATTTTGGGGGGGATAAAAATCAAAGAGCTTTCAGATTCTCAAGGGCATCTATGACCCAAAAAAGATTAAGAACTAATAATAAAATCACATTTCCATTTTTGAAGATAAAGAGAAACTGATGCCTATAGAAGTTTAGTGACTTAATCTGGGTTAAAAATAAGGTCTTAATTTACTTTAAAAATTGTGAAACTCACTATAGATGTCCTTGATAATGTCCTGTATATGAGTCATTGATGAACATTTATTGAGCAATTTTATGTGCTAGGAGAGGAAGCCTCAGTTCCTACCACCAGTATGTTCAGTCTAATGGGAGAAGGGGACAGACATACAGATGTACAGTCACAAAACAACATGAAGTCCAGTGCTCAAAATCTATATGAATATAATGGGAGCATCAAAGAGAGACAACCCCTAGGACACAGTGATGCATCACCTTTAAAAAGCAGTGGGCAGGGAGTAGGAAAGAGCTGAGAGGCAGGCCCTCAGCTTGAGCAATGAGAAGAGGAATGGGAAAAGCAGCCCTTTCCAGATTCTAGAGGCAGCCTGTATCCCTTGGCTCATGGTCCCTTTTTCCATCTTCAAAGCCAGCACTGTAGCATCTTCAAATCTCTCTGACTGACAGTGCGACCTCCCCCCACCTTTTTTTTTTTTGGAAAGACCCTTGTAATTACATTGGGCCCACCCAGATAATTCAGGATAACATTCTCATCTCAAGATGGGAATAAATTTGTGTTGTTTTAAGCTACTAAGTTTTGCTAATTTGTTACAGCAGCAATAGAAAACTAGTACAAGGGTGGCAAAAAAAGACCCATGCCATAAGCCAGGAAGAGGGAATATAGTAAGAAGTAGAATTTTACAGGAACAGAGGAAAGGAACTATCTCAGTTCAGCTTTAACCAAAAGTTAAGAGTGGATCAATATTAATATTCCCTCCAGGGACCAGAAAGGGAAGTAAGACTGCTCAAGTAGTTCTTCATGGTTAAAAATGAATCCTGAAGTTCACTTAATATTTGTGTGCAAGCACATTTTCTAAGTTTCTAAACAAAATCGTACCAAATAACAAGAATTTTTAAACTTCTCCAAGCACATTGGTTTTCAATCATCTGAATGTCTATGCCTGTTATATGCTAAACTATATCCCCTATTCCAAATGACTAGGTGAGTACCACTGGAACAGGTAAAAACTAGTTCCTTTACTTAAATAGTTCTCTTTTTCCTGTTAAATTATTCAGAAGCCGAGACATTATGTGTGTCTACCAATAATAGGTATAGTCACAATAACAATAAATAATAGCACTACCTCAGATTTATATAGTTTTAAAATTTATCTTAAAGTTGTGGCACATCTACTATCTGGCTTTATTCTCCAAAGTATCCTTTTAAGTGATAATACAAGTGTCATACTGATTACAGATAATAAAACTCAGGCCACAAAATATAAGGAACTTATTCCAGAATCATTTATCTATTTAGCAATAAAATCAAAACTAAAACACAAATCTTTTGACTCATGCTGTCCTTATTGGATAAAGGCTAATATACTGATAAAAGGCTAGACATGGAGTAATACTGCTTACCTGAGACTCATATGCAATGCTAGGTCCTGAACAATACGATCGTGTTTGCCTGTAGATGAGTGCTTCCCCAACCAGCTTGGGAAGGTGGGAAACTGGGTCATGTATCCCCTCATTAACTCTCCAGGAAGAACACTGGCATAAATGGCCTGAAAAAATCAATTGCAGTCCACAATTTAAATTTGGTACAAAGTTGCTTCCTTAGCAGCTGTTGGCTTCCAAGCAGTCTCTGGAAAATGAAGCAATATTGTCCTAGGCACCTAATTCCAGGCCAGTCAGGCCCCTTCCCTCTTTCTGATCTGTTGGTAGGGGAACTTCTCCCATAGAAAACAACTGATTGCAGGAAACACCTTGGTCCAAAACATTTTATGGCCCTCAGAGATCATCTCGCCAACTCGGCCTCCTTAACCAACTGATCTCAACATACCAGTTACTTCACGATGCCAATGTCACAGAAAAGACCCTAAGAGGAATATGATTGTCTTTAACATAAGCTATTGATAGCACAGGTGGATCAAAGCATGGAAAACCTGATAATTAGAGAACCAAGTAAACGAGCACTTGAGAAAAGTTTTTAAAAAAGGTATCCTTGAGTATCTTCTACATCCAGGGTTTTTACTTCTTTAAAGGTTGGAATTATATACAAATTTTGTATCCTGCTTTATTCTAATAATATTCTCTCACAAGCATTTTTTCATCTTAGATAATCTTTACAAATAATTTTAAAGACTGCACAATTAATCATTCTCCTTTTGCTGGACGTAGAGATTTTCTCCAATTTTCTGCTATCAGAACTAAAGCTTTAGGGAATATGTTTGTACATTAATAAGTTTTTCCTGTGTTTAAAATTATTTCTTTAGGATACATTCTCAAAGTTACAACTATTAGGTAAAAATTTAAAAAGAACACTTTTAAAACATAAGAGATAGGATCTTTATATTCAGAATGAGTCTTTGTTGTTGTCAAACAGTGTGTGTAGAATTAAGAGAAGAGCAGGCCTTCCAGAAGTCCCTTTCTTATTAATCAGGCCAATAATACTGTATAAAGATGTAAAACTCAAGAACAAATAACACTCAATTATGAAAGTCTGCAAAACCCTGTTTCGAGTAAAAGATATCAAACCTAAATAAAGTACCCAGTATAAAGCTGCTTCTTTAGCAAGAAAGAAGAAAATCAGAATTCACAAATCAAAAAAGGGGCTGCTAACCTGCCCTGACTGCATTTCTCCAAGGAGGAGCTACTTAGTTACCATCTAGGAGAGTCAAGAATAACAAAAAAGAGATGGATTCTTAAGGTAAAACAGAGTAAACGAAATTTCTGACATCTTAGTTATGACCAAAATCTAACATTTCTATTTCCATATGTCCATTTATATAAAAACAATTTGAAATTGAAAAATAAGGCTAGATTAAGAAATAGACAACAATGACCACAGAGTATTTTAATCTACAAGGGATTGTATTTTTGCCATAAGAGCCATAATGTTTATCTGGTCTTTCAAATAATTACAGGAGCTATAAGCTGTTTTGTTGTCATGAACTAAAGCAGAGTCTGCACTTTGAGGAGAGCCCTATGCGTACCTGTGTGGGCAGAAGACTCCAGTTTTGCTTACTCCGAATCTGACGGTCCACCAGGTCACCATCACATATGCTATCTGCTGCTCTGCTTAAAAGCATCAAGTGCTTTTTCAAGTCCCCCCTGCAGGAATAAACCAGTCTGGATTACACCACTGTCCACACCTCACACCCCTCCCTCCCAGGTATTTGGCCTTTGCAGTGCTGGGAAGGTACTAATTCTAATCCTTCACTAGCCCTGAACACTCACCCTGCAGCTACAGGCTTCACGTGTATGTAGTTCTCCTGGACAAAGAGGGGTGCTATTGAATAATCATGAAAAAAGAGATCTGATTTGTCCACAAGTGACATATGAGCAGTCTCCTCTCCAGCTGCAAACACTTTCCGGGCAACATCAAATGGGCCCTTAAAAGAGAGAGGGACAGACCTAGTAGAATGGCCAATATCCAAAACACTGACAACATCAAATGCTGGCAAAGATGGGGAGCAACAGGAATTCTCATTCATTGCTGGCAGGAACGCAAAATGGTATAGCCACTTTGAAAGACAGATTGGGTATTTCTTACAAAACTAAATATACTCTTACCATACCAGTAATTCAGCAACTGTGCTCCTTGGTATTTACCCAAATGAACTGAAAACTTATATTCACACAAAAAACCTGTACATAGATATTTATAGCAGCTTTATTCATAATTGCCAAAACTTGGAAGCAATCAAGATGTCTTTCAATAGGTGAACGGATAAAGTGTGGTACATCCAGACACCGGAATATTATTCAGCACTAAAAAGAAATGAGCTATCAAGCCATGGAAAGATATGGAGAAATCTTGAATGCATATTATTAAGCGAAAGAAGCCAATCTGAAAAGGCTACATACTGTATGATTGCAACTATATGACATTCTGAAAAAGGTGAAACTATGGAGACAGTAAGAAGGCAAAACTATAGAGACAACAAGGGTTTGGGGAAGAGAGGGATGAATAGATAAAGCACAGAGGTTTTTTTAGGGCAGTGAAAATACTTCATATGATACAGAGTGGACACGTGCCATTATACATTTGTCAAAACCCATAGAAAGTACAACACCAAAAACGAACCCTAATGTAAACTATGGACTTTGGGTAATAATGATGTGTCAATCTAGGTTCACCAATTGTAACAAACGTACCACTTTGGTGGGGGATGTTGATAGTGGGGGAGGTTGTATGAGTCTGGGGACACGATATATGGGAAATCTCTGTATCATCTGCTCAGTTTTGCTGTGAACCTAAAACTGCTCTAACAAAGTTTAACAATTAAAAAAAAAGATGGAGAAGGGGGGAAAAACACTGTTTAATCATTGCCCTAACTGTAATAATAAATTCTGACTAGTGACTAGATGAAATAGAACACAAAGATAATTGATACAGACCTCTAGTTTCAGAAAGGTTATTAAACCATACACCATTTGAAACAGATTAATCAGAACAGTTCCAAAACCATTCAAAACATGAAATCCATACATAAGGAACTGTGGAAAGGCCATTTTATAACTATTGAAGCATAAGTATAATTTAAAACTTCCCTTTCTCAAAATTTATAATATACACTGATAGTCCTTGAGGAAACATTCATTTGAATTAGAAACACTTTTAACAGCTGTCTATATCTCTTATTATAAATATTCACAGGTTCTAGAGGTGTGTCAAGGAACTACAATAACTATTCCTAGTACATTAATACCAACAGAACAAGAAGTGCTTTGGTTTGAGAAAGTAACTAAGAAACGTAAATTTATTTTACCAGTTTGATATCCTTCTTGGCTCTGTGAGAATCAGCCTTGGCCTGGTCATAGGTTAGTGCCTTACTTCGTGCACACCACATACTCAGATTGTGTAAAACCTAAAAGAATCACAAATAAGACACTGTCAAGATGGGAAAATACTGCCACTCCCCCTTCTGAATAGGTTGAAGGCATTAATTCAAAAGAATCACCAAATATACATAATACATATTTAACTTACCTGCCTGATATCTTGATTGGCTCCCAAAATTATTTCATTCATAGCTGGAGGGGGGATCTTTAAACCCTCTTTAAATGCAATAGACATCATAGCACCCTGAAATTGACAAAGGGGACTCTTCAATGATTTTTTTTAACACTTATAATCAGATATTTTAAAAATATTTATCAGAAACTTTAAAAAACTAACCCAGAAATAAATAGGATAGCATGAGGGAGAAAAAAATTTCAATCATCATACCTTGATCTGTTCAACCCGAGGTCTTTGAAAACGAAGATCAAAACAATAATGAATCAAAGAGCGAATCTTGGGATGATTTCTATCATTGCACATACAAATGATGGGAATTTTTGTATGTTTTATCAGGCCAATTAATTCCTGAAAGGCAAATTTGCAACATAAAAATAATTATTTAAAAAAACAACAAAATACCACACAATGTATGTATTTTAGGTTTTAAAAACTTCCTCAGCAATGTGCCTTAATTGCTGTAAATATCATAGCATAATAATCAGTTCTTTAAAAAAACTAAAGTTTTTTTAGTTTTTAAAAAAACTAAAAATCAACAGTAAAACTGCAAAAATACGGTTTTCATTACCTGAATTCCTCCCCTGTCCTCGTTGCCTGCCATGCCATCTACTTCATCCATGAGGAGAGCATGTTTTGTGCTTACTGAATGAGCTGCTCCACCTGATCCACGTTGAAAAGCAATAGGATGGGACAAAAAGAAAATAACAATTGTTCAAATACTTGTTTGAACAATTTTTTATAAAAAAATATGTAACACATTTTAGACTGATAATATAGGTCCATGGTACAAAATTCAAAAGGCACAAGAATATGCAGTGAAAAGAAATTCTCCCTCCCACCTTTGCCCCCTAGGGTACCCAGTGTCCCTCTCTGGAGGCAAACAACATGAACAATCTCATATATATCCTTTAAGAGATATTCTATACATGGTAAAAATGTGAGCATAAAAATATACACCTTGGTTTATATACATTTAATATATATAATTTATATATATTTAATATATTTGGTGATTTGTTCCTTATCTACAGATACATAACACCTTTTTTTTTTTTTTGCTGAGGAAGATTTGCCCCAAGCTAACATCTGTGCCAATCTTCCTCTACGTTATATGTAGGACATCGCCACAGCATGGCTGGTGAGTGGAGTAGGTCTGTGCCTGGGATCTGAACCCATGAACCCAGGCCACCGAAGCAGAGCACGTGGAACTTTAACCATTTGGCCACACGGCCAGGCCCAGAACACCTCATTTTTTAAGGCTATTTAATACTCCATTTTACACATACATCATAATTAACAACTGTCTATTGATAAAATATGAAGATGCTTCCAATTTTTGCTATTATAAATCATGCTAAATGAATATCCTTATGTATCTATGTCATTTTGCATATACACAAGTATAGCAATTGCTAAATTCCAGGAATTAGAATCTCTGGGTTAAAGGGTATGTGTAATTTAACTTTGGGAAATAGTGCCAGATTGCTCTCCAGAGTTGTACCAATTTACATTCCCACCAGTCATGTAGAAAAGTGACGTTTCCTGAGCAAATTCTTAACAATTATTTTCTACTGCTGAAAGTACCAAGAATTCAGGTGACCATGCAATATATCACAGGTTCTAAAAATGCACTATTTAATCCATAATGTGGGCATCTTATTTTCCCCGTAAACTCTGGCCATGCCAGACCACTAGCTAGAACCTGAAACACAGTGGCACTTTCACACTGCGACTTTTCTCCTCCTTTACTGCCTTCGCCTGAAATAACTCTTCTACCCACAACAATTCTTTCTCATTCTTCAAGCCCTTTGAAAAAATGTCACCCTTTTACTGGTAGCTTTCCCCAGTGCCCCAAATAGAATCACTTCATCTACAGGCCTCTATCACCTTACTCATCACAATGTATTAAAGTTATTTATTTTCTTTCTCTCTTCACAGGATTCACCTATAAATCCGCTAAAATCATATGCAAAATGTGTGAATATGTGCATATGTACATTTTTATCATTCCCAGAAACTTCTAAGACCTAAAAAAGGTAACTGTTACCCTATGAGTTACATCAGGGGCTTTTCTTATCCTCTCATCAGCCCCGGGATTTAGTAGGGTACCTAGAACACAGTAGTGTTCAGTAACATAGTGGTTTTCCTTACATAACCAACGAAAACAGTTCAAAAACCTACATACTTGAATAAAAGCCTTTGATGCTGGTATTATTCAGTGATTCAGCAACAATCTCCTTCAAACTGTTCTTACTTCGAGTGTCACTTGCATTCAGTTCCACATAGCTATATCCCAATTCCTAATCAAAATATTGGAAACCATTACTATCACAATGCAAATTATTAACCCCCCCCCAAAAAAACAGGGCAATTAAGGTAGAAAGAGGGTGGAAAATCACATAAGGAACCATGGGTAAAAAGATAAAGTATGATATTAACAGACAATGTGATTAACTATAATATGCCTCACAATATTAAGAGATTTTTAAAATAGCATATACATAAATACAACACACACATAAACACACACAAGTTTGGTCTTAAAACCTCAGCTGATAAATCACTAATCTGGAAGAATATATTTGAACAAGCAATTTTGAAGTCTGCTTCAAAAAAAGTTTTCTTCTTAAAGTCCTAAAAAGAATTCAATATAACCATCCCCAAATTTTAATATCAGATATAGAATTAATCTATAAGATACTAAAGAGTAATTCTTGACTCTTCAAGATAAATTATAAAGTTGAATCATTCCTTGTCAAACTACCCCAACACACATCTTCCTCTCAAATTGTAAAAAACCAAGTTATTCTGATTCATTTCCCAAAATTGATCATTATATTGATCATAAGGCATTATAAAATGCCTTAATTCAATTCCCCAAAAAAGTAATGATAATAATAAAGGAAGAAAAGAGTCATGTTCACAATTGTAGGGACTAGAAAAAAATATATATTTCTTTGGGGATTTTTAATGTTTATAAATAGAGTAGAAAACATATAGTTCTTAAACCTGATAAAAATTTATGCTCTCGTCCATACAACAAAGGCCAAAGGAAACCACCAGCTTACAGGAAAGTGGGTTGGGAAATGCAGCAATAAATTTAAAATAAGTTTAAAATCCCTCATTCTCATTCTGATACCATTTCATGTATCGTTTCATACCATTCTGATACACACAAACTCTGGTTTGCTCTAGTGCCTTGTCCTCTCATTGTCTAGAGATACAGCCACTGTAGAGACAACAGCAGCAAAGGTAGGAGCCTACAGTGGTGAAGAGCTGGACTACGTGGGTTCACCCTGTGCCACTGCTCTCCTCTCTAAGCCCGTTTCATTTCTCACATGAGGTAACAGTACATACATTCAGTACACAGAATTCTTACCAGGGTATGTAAGATATTTGTATCTATAAGGTTCTATAAGACATTTATATTATCTATAAAATAATGCACCCAAGGGCTTAGCACATTGCCTGGTACACAGGTAAATATTACCTACATTTATAATTACCAATATTTAAAAAAGGGATGAAAATGACAAATATCCCCCAAACTAAAGCAAATTCTAAAGGTTTGACTTCAGAAAAGTATATAGACAATAGGTTAAAATATATATACCAGATACATACACACACACATATATATCTCCAACGCATGCCTACTCCTAAGTTACCTTTCCAACTGCACTACAACAGAATACCCACCTGACAAACCAGAGAGGCTGTGGTTGTTTTGCCAACACCTGGAGGGCCTGAGAGCAATGCTGCTTTAAAACTAGAGCCATCATCTTTGCCAGCAAATTTACCAAACTTTGCTGCTAGGAAAAAAAGTTCCAGAGTGTTAACCCATATTACCTAATAGAAATTCAGGAATAATTGTACATAAACTTAGCACTGAGAGCAGTCCTCCAGTTTAGTTCTAAATTTGCAGAATATTTTCTACAAAGTATAGTTTCCAGAGCAATTAGTAAAATGCTACTCCCTATCTCACCTCCCCCCAAAATAAAAAAAACTCATTAACTTTAAAACTCAAAACAATAATTTTATGAGTTTCCTTTCCTACAAAACACCAGGTCATGACTGCACAACTACAGGCTCTGATCCTAACTCCAGCCATCCTAAATCCACCGCTCACCAGCTGGGAGAACTTCAGGAGTGACTGAACCCCTCTTGTCCATTTCCTCCTTTGTAAAATGAGGGTAACAATGGTAACATGCGTGGTTGGGGTGTTGCGAGGAGGAAGATGCTGGAAGGAAGAATGTGAGGAAGAACCTGGCATGCCTCAATAAATGTTAACAAGCATAATCAGTTACATGATCTCAAAAAGAAAGAATGATTGAAGATGTTGTGTCTGCAACTATCCTGCACAGCTCAACTCTAGATCTTATCACATGGTGCCTGGCACACACAGGGTGCTCAGTACAGACACAGGGACTGAAGGAGAGATGGTTAAACCTACTGCAGGCATGGGAAAAGGAACTATGGTTCACCTGAAGCCTTAAAAAGTCTTCTCCAGGCACACAAAGCACTTATCCCCTCTTCTTAGGTAGATTTTATGTGGTTTTGGAAAGAGAAAAGGAGTCAACTTAAATTTAACTCTCTATCACTACAATTATCTAACTGTTATAAATAAAATCAACTGGCATTGTCGGCCAATGTCTAGCAATCACCTAGACATTAATAACCCAGTCATCACTGGGAATTCACTGTGATGCTCACAAGATTTTGCCTTATTTCTTACACAATATTTCCCAGGGCTGCAATTGAAGCTCAAGAAAACAATGCTAATATCTGTGATCTGAAACCTCAGTCCAATAATACTGTGGACATTAAATATACATTGTGACTGTTCATTTTCCATGACAAATACATGGTGAACAAGCGCAGAAACTAGAGCAGCTCAGGCCCACCAGGCCTACTAAAAGCAAACAGGCTTGGATTTTAGGCTGCCTACTCTGTAAGCAGCCTCAGCTTTTCACTCGCACCTTTTCCCTCGCGTCTCAGCAGTCTCGCTCTCACGTCTTCAGACCTTCATACATGTATTCTCACCTCCCCCGCTGCACCCAGGCAACTCCTACTTAGTTTCCAAGTCTCAGCTTAGATATCCTTTCCTCCAGGGATGGGAGCACACATCCCCATCCCTGACCGCACAACTCCATCCCCACAGCACCCTCTATTTATCCCTATAACAGTACCTAGCACAAAATATTTTAATTGCTGGCTCATATGTCTCCCCCACTGACTGTGAGCAAATTGATGGGGACTGTGTTTTGTTCACAACAGCACCCCTGGGGGCTAGTACAGCAACTGGACTCAGAGCAGGCTCTCAGTAAACACTTGCTGAGAGATGAATGAACCAACTATTAGACTTCCTCACAGATGTGCAACTGAGCATGTGACAGACACACACAAAAATGAATGAAGCTATAAAATCACCCTGTTTCTTATCTTCAGATGGACTCTTGTGCCAGTTTTGGAGCCAGCGTAGGAGTTTGTTGGCACAGCTCTGGTCACCTTGCTGTCCAATTATGGTCTTGAGCGAGGTCGGCTTATATTTATCCACCCAGAGCAAATTTTCCACTTTGTTTTCTCTGCTGTCATCGGCCAAATTTCTAGCCTGGCTGTCACCATTTGTCTCCTTGGCCACCTGCTCCTTGAAGTCCAGGCCTCTTCGAAACACACTTGTTTCCTTTTTTATTGACTTTATTGAGCTGTCCCTTTTTGGAGTCAGTTTTTTCTTTTTGGATCCTGATTCCTTCTTAGTTGGACTAATTTTTCTTTTTCCTTGCTCATTTTTTTGGGGTGTCCTCTCCAATTTGGACTTTTCTTTCTTCATCTTAAAAATTGGAAAAGTGAGGAAAAAAGAAATGTGATGAGATATACAGAATTTCTATATTGCTAAATGTACTCTAGAGGGCAATCGGAGATACCCAAGTGAGCTACCCAACCTGAGTTTGTCTTTTCACAATGGACCCTGCTGTTTGTGGAAACCACCACCTTCCAAACGTTATAAAAATTAACAACACACACACTGGAAAGTACCCAAATGCAATTTTTAAAAGTGAGAGCATATTAGTTTTTTAAAAATAATAATTCGATATCAGTTTGAAAAAACAGGGTGAAGGATTAAGAAATTTTTGTTTCAGTTTTCTAACTAGTTAAAAGTTAATACCTCCACAAAAACTTGTACACAAATGTTCACAGCAGCATTATATATATACACACATATATATTATTATTTTATATTATAGCCAAAAAATGGAAACCCAAGTGTCCATCAACTGATGAATGGATAAATAAAATGTGGTGTATCCACACAATGGAATATTAACCACTAATAAAAAGGAGTGCAGTACTGATACAAGCTTCAACATAGGTGAACCTTGAAAATACTATGCTAAGTGAAAGAAGCCAGACACAAAAGACCCTTGCATGATCCCTTTAAATGAAATGCCCAGAACAGGCAAATCCATAGACACAGAAAGGAGAGTAGTGGCTGCCAGGGGGTGGGTATGAGGAGTGACTGCTAATGGGTAGAGGATTTCTTTCAGGGGTGGTGAAAATCTTTCCGAATTAGATAGTGGTGACGGTGGCACAATCTTGTGACTATATTAAAAACCACTGACTTACACACTTTAAAAGCGTGAATTTTGTGGTGTATGAATATGTCAAAAAAAAAATTTGTGCCTCTTTACTAGTGAGTGGATGCTAAAATTAGTGGGTGAATGTTTGAGGAGAAATAGGATATTAGCACGGTCTTAAAGCATCTCCCCAAGATATTTATCAACTACAAAGGGAAAAATAGTCACTTTACTAGTGGAGAAAGCCAGCAGACATCATTTTAACCAAATAATCAAGGTTAACATCACCAGTAACAAGACATATCAACATCATGTGCATCTGCTATGATGCACTAAGAAGGATATACTATTGTTTCTGTGGTATTCTTGCCAAAAATGCATAGCCTCGATCTAATCATAAGAAAACATCAAACAAACCCAAATTGAGCAACATTCTACAAAACAACTGACCAGTACTCATCAAAAGTGTCAAGGTCATAAAGACAAGGAAAGACTGAGGAACTGTCACAGATTGGAGGAGACTAAGACACAACAACTAAATGCAGGATCCTAGTGTGACACCCTGGAACAGAAAAAGGACAATAGGGGGAAAATGTGAAGTTGGAAATAACATGTATTTTAGTTAATAGTATGGTATCAGCGTTAATCTCCTGGTCCTGATAACTGTACTATGGTTATGTAAGTTGTTACACTGGGGGGACACTGGCTGAAGGGCCAATCCAAATCATTCCCCAAGATTTTTCTATTATACTGGAATAAATGGGAAGACCACCTCACCACTTGGGTGACAAAGCTGGGGACATTAAACTTGGGCTGCTGGCACCCCTGTGTCCTGCACATGGAAAAGATCTGTATATGGTAGCAATGAAGGAGGCTAACACTAGAGAAGCAGAGAGACAGAGACTGAAAGGTCCTGAAAGCACTGCAGTCTCTAGATCCAGTGGTTCCTACACCAGACCGACCCTGCGCATCATTTAGTACGTGAGCCAACGTTTTTCCCTTTTTGTTACAACTAAAATGGGCTAGATTTCTGTCACAACTGAAAAAGCCCTAACATAGTTCTCAGTGAAAATGAATTTATCATGCTGATACGTATAACATATCCTTTAAAGAATTCTTAAGCAATAACCTTTGCACAAAGTCACTGTAAGAATATGAAAAATATGGAAAGTTTAATAAGTAGATATAGCAAGTGCAACATACTGTCCTCTCTCTCTCTCCACCACCCCCCCCATATTCCCTTAAGAAAAGTTAAGGAAATACACCAAAGAAGACATCCTAAAGCAGAGTCCACTAGCTCAAAAGAAAATAAAGTAAGTTCGTTTGTGGTAGAAGGAGAAGTTAATCTTTTAGCCAACAGGCCTGGACTCACCCAAGAAATGTCTCTGTGAAACAGGAAGTTGCTATACACCAACTTTAAAAAATCAAGTTCATTTTATACAAACCTCAGCTTCAACTGCTATTTCATACTTGGACTTCTTGCCTGGCATAGTTCGAATCAGATTCAATAGGCCATCTTCATCAATAATTTTTGTCCCTAAGGCTGCTGCCTGTTGATTAAAAATGCAAATCATTAAAACCACATCCTAACCATCACCTTTTGTAAAAAAATATATGATTCTAGGGCCTGTTAGTAGATGAAAAACCACATTTGTAAATTAGATAACACTGGAATATTTTTTAAACCATATTCATGAAAAAGTACCATTAAAAAGAAAGAAAATGAAAAGAATGAAAGTAGACCATCTCCTATCGCCATATACAAAAATCAATTCAAAATGGATCAAAGACCTGAAAGTGAGACCTGAAACTATAAAAATCCTGGAAGAAAATATAGGCAGTACACTAATTGCGATTGGACATAAAGGGATCCTTTCAGATTCCATGTCTACCCAGACAAGGGAAACAAAAGAAAAAATAAACAAGTGGGACCTCATCAGACTAAAGAGCTTCTACAAGGCAAATGAAACCAGGATCAAAATGAATAAACAACCCACCAGCTGGGAGAAAATATTTGCAAATCGTTTGTCTGACAAGGGATTAATCTCAGTAATATACAAAGATCTCATACAACTGAGCAACAAAAAAACAAACAACCCGATCAAAAAATGGGCAGAGGATATGAACAGACATTTTTCCAAGGAAGAGATACAGATGGCCAATAGACACATGAAAAGATGTTCAACATCACTAATCATCAGGGAAATGCAAATCAAAACTACACTGAGATGTCACCTTACACCGGTTAGAATGGCTATAATCACCAAGACAAATAACAACAAATGCTGGAGAGGTTGTGGAGAAACGGGGACCCTCATTCACTGCTGGTGGGAATGCAAACTGGTGCAGCCTCTATGGAAAACAGTATGGAGAGTCCTCAAAAAATTAAAAATAGAAATACCGTATGATCCAGCAATACCACTCTTGGGCATCTACCCAATGGACGTGAAATCAACCATCACAAGAGGCGTATGCACCCCTATGTTCATTGCAGCATTATTCACTATAGCCAAGAAGTGGAAGCAACCCAAGTGTCCCTCAACTGAAGATTGGTTAAAGAAGATGTGGTATATACACACAATGGAATACTACTCAGCCATAAGAAAAGACACAATTGTCCCATTTGCAACAACATGGAAGGACCTAGAGGGTATTATGTTAAGTGAAATAAGCCAGAGAGAGAAGGACAGACACTGCATGAACTCACTCATATATGCAATATAAGTGAACACACGGACAGAGAGAACTGATTGGTGGTTACCAAGGGGAAGGGGGGTGGGGGGGGCACAAGGGGTGAAGGGTTACATCCACAAGGTGACGGACAAAAATGTACAACTAAAACCCCACAGTGTTATAAACTAAGACATCAATTAAAAAAAAAAAAAAAAAAAAGAAAGAAAGAAAATGACAGATACATCCCCTAAGAGTGGTGGGTTGGCCCCTGAGGTATCACACGACTACTTTTGTGGATTGCTTTACTATCTTTCCCTCTACCCTAGACAGGGCAAAGCCACTAGAGCCTAAATCCAGCTCATCTTGCCCTCTCCCAGAATTGACTCATCTGGCAGAAATTTTGCCCCACCTTCTTACCTGCTAACAAAACTCCAATGTGTCCATCTCCAAGTGATGGATTATGATTGGTCTAAGGCGACCAGAGAAGTCCTCATCCTCCCCAACCTCCCTTATAGCTCTGAATGGCCATGTGACAGCTCTGGCCAATGAGACTTAAGTGGAATTCTACAAGAGGTGCTTCTGGGAAGATTCTTATAAGGGCAGTCACAGCTAGTATCACATCTTGCCACTGCTCCCTTTTTCCTGCCCTGAATGTGCACTTGAATGCCTAGAGCTGCAGCTACCTTGCAACACAAGGCAACATGCATGAAGACTAAAGCTAACACAAAAAGGATGACAGAGTCGGAGGATGGAACCAGCCTAGCTACATTACTGAGCTACTGAACCATCCCCAGGAACTGCCTACCTCTGGAATTCTTGCTAAGTAAGGAAATAAACAGCTATTTGTCAAAACCACAGTTAGTTGGGTATTCTGTTACTCGGAGCTAAACATAATCCTACCTGACAGACCTTCCAATAAAAAAACTTAAGGGGCCGCCCGGTGGTGCAGCGGTTTAGTCCGCGCTTGGCAGCCCAGGGTTCGCAGGTTCAGATCCCAGGCGCCCGCCGACGCACTGCCTGTCAGCCATGCCGTGGCGGCGTCCCATATAAAGTAGAGGAAGACGGGCACGGATGTTACCCCAGGGCCAGTCTTCCTCAGCAAAAAAGAGGAGGATTGGCAACGGATGTTAGCTCAGGGCTGGTCTTCCTCACAAAAAAAAAAAAAAGGGAAAAAAAAAATTTAAGATGGAGTCTATAGTGTCATATATAGGAATACTTAGAACTAGAAGAAAAAGAAAACTGCATTTGCTTCTATCTTCAAAAAAAGACTTAAACTAGAATACTACACTAAGAAAGTCAAGTAAACGGGAATTGTGCCTTCAACTGAAAAATCAAAATCCTAGGGTCAAGGCCAACACTACTCCTGTGGAATAGAAAAAAATGTAAGGAAGAAATGACTTCTTTTTCCTTCACTTAACTCTGTGTAAAGGGCATTACTACAAATGGTCACATCAAGAGCCTGCCAAGGCAAGCAGGCTATTTCACTGTGTGGAGGACACAGCAATACCCACCTTATCACTCTTGGACTGTCCACTATCACGACCCATGACAAGGTAATTTGTTTTCTTGCTGACATTTCCTGTTACTTTTCCCCCATAACGCTCAATTAGAGACTTGGCCTCATCTCGTTCAATGGACTCCAGCACTCCTGTGATTACAAATATAAGGCCTTCCAAGCAATTTTCAGCTCCCTAAAAACAAAAATGTTCAAGCAGAGATGAAATTACATGGTAGCTTTCCAAAGAAATATTTGGCATCAAAACTGCAGGAAGATGATTTTTCTCATTTGACATCATAAATAATCTCAGCATGAAAAATGTGCAGAAAATTTACAGCAAATAAGCAGAACCTGAAATTAAATCCTGAGAAATTCTTATTTAACATTTAACATGTTAAATAACATGTTAACATCTAATTAACTTATAAAACCAGCAATGAAAAATATACAACCCATACAATTAGCAAAACTTATTAAAATTATCCATTCATACTATTCTCATTGTTTTTTTAATATTTAAACTACTAACTTGCACAACTTTTAGTAAACAACCAGATGCAATCCACCTACAGAATTTCTTGCTATTGTTAAAAAAGGAAAGTTTTAACTCTGAAAAAGCTAAACAAGTTTGAGTTCCTGCCCTGCAAGTAACTGAAAGGTAGGATTATATTATCTCTTGATAAAGAGAACTTGATAATACAAAAGACACTGGCCAAAGAGAGCTGGATGGAGGAGACATTTAATCTTAACTAGAACTGTGTATAGCTATAGACTTATTTTTTATTTTTGCAGTGGTTCAATAAAATGATACAACCAAGCAAAAAAGAAAATTATGTAAACCGTTCCAAGTTACTTATTACTCTTTGAATGGAGAATTGAAACCAACACAGACTTAAAACAGGCTTGAAAAGAAGCAGCTAAATAAAATTCAAAGACTGCCCCAACACAAGTTCAATCCTTCACATCCAGCTGAAGAATCTTTCTTGGAAAAAAATATTTGTAACTATGAATCTGCTTGGAGAGAAAAGGTTTGACTAACATCTCAAGGTTCCTTCAAGCCCTAAGATTCTAGGATTGAAATGATCTTGTGGACACTAAGGTACTTAAATTCTTCTCTACAAATTCAAAGTAACCCAGGAAAACTCTACATGCAAGCCTCTATCCCACACCCCATCACCTATCATTTCCTGCACTATTACCCATTGTGGCTCTGAGTATCTTTTTACTTTTCCGGTCTCAGCACTCTAGCCTCCCTACCAAACTCTTCAACTCTAGAACTCTTACTGCAGGACCAGGAAACTACCAAATATTCTCAACCTCTTCTCCAATATTCCCTCCTTGGCCTTGCCTTCACTGAAACCTGGCTGTCCTCTAATGACAACACTTTGCCTAAAATCCTCCCAAGTAGAGGCTTGTTGAGTCTTTCATACACCACGTACAGGAGGCAAGATGGGCATCTTCCTCTAGTCTCCTACACAACCCACTAGCCCCTTAAGGCTCATCCCCTCCCCCTCTTTATTAGGGGACTAATCTCCATTTGTGGTCTGAATTGCCCCCCTCTGCCTTCTCAGAAATCTCACACTACATTTGATTATCCTTCTCTTTCTGATATATCTTCCATCTCTCCCTTTCTGGTAGATCAATCCCATCAGCAAAAAGCATGCCCTAAGTATCTCCTACCTTAAAACTCACATTTTCCCCCTAAACCCCACCTTCCATTTGTGGCTAGAAGTCCTCTCTCTCCTCTCCCCTTCACAACCAAACATATAAAAACATCGTCTACTTATGCTGCCTCTATTTTATCTCCTCTCACTCCCTGAACCTATTTCCATCAGGCTCTGCCTCCACCTTCTATTAAAACTGCTCCTGCTAAGGTCACTAAGGTCATTCATGTAACTAAATGCAATGAACAATTTTCAGCCTCCTCTTAATCATTTTTTTTTTAAATCTCTCTTCCCTTTGCTTCTGTGACACCACCCTTATTAGTCTTCTCTCCTACATTTGTGGCTGCTTCTTCTCAGTGTCCTTTTGGATTTCATCCTCCTCTACTTCATAAACCAGCTAGGCCCAAGGCCCTCTTTTCTTATTCTGTACTAGTTTGCCAGATGATATCAATCTCTTCAAACATTATCTACATGGCAATAATGCCCAAGTTTTTACATCCCATCTTGACTCCTGTTCTGAGCTCCAGTCCTGCATATCTGCCTGTCTACTCAACATCTCCAGTGTGGATTCTCACATATATCTAAAGCACAACAATGAACACACTATCATCTCCACGAACCTGCTCCATCCAGCTGCTCATGCCACTAAGACAGGAAATCATCCCTGATGCTCATTCTTTCTTACTTCCCACTTCTAATTATTACCAAGTCCTATAGATTTTACTTTTTCCATTGAAATTACTTCACCTTTCAGCACTTCCACTGCTATTACCCTGGACAAGTCTCTATTATTTCTCACCACCTCTTCTAACTATCTCCCTGTATCTATTCCTAGCTCCTCCATTGCACTCTGCATACTTAGCCGCCAGGGTGCTCTTTTAGAAATGCAAATCTGGTCATGTTATTCCCCCACTTATGACACCTTCTTTTAGAAAAAAGTCCTAAACATTAGGCCCTGCAAGATGTGGCCCTATTTACCTCTTCAGTCACTCCAATCCCTTGGTCACCATGCTCTAACTACATTGTTTTGCTTTTAGTTCCTCAAACATATCATGCGAGATCCTTCACCCCTCGGGGACAGCACACATTCTGGTCCCTCTGCCCAGATCACCATGCTATCACAAGTCCTTCACACCTGGTAAATCCCTTTCATTCTTCAAGTCTCCATTTAAATGTCACTTATACTACACACCATACCCAGGGCCAGGTTCTTCCGTCACACTCTCTAAGAATATCCTGGATCTTCCCTTATGGTACATATCACAATTATAACTAAACAATAATTTATTTAAGGTCTCTTTCTTGAGTTAGAGCATAGTACCATGAAGGCAAAGGGCATTAGTCTTGTGCCTGCTGTATTCCTCAAAGCCCAGCCCTACTAGGGCCACTTGTTACTTAAAGAAAAATTTTTCTAAGTATCAAGCAGTGATTCATAAAATGAATAAACATTCCTAATTCATAAAGATGATGACTGAGGCTTTTCTGTTAATTTTTAATTACTAATTCTCTGCTGCTGTAATCACAGTGAATACATATACGTACCCACAGGCCAGAGGCCCTGACAGTACAGCATGCCCTCCCAGCATTCCTACCTTTGGTATTTCTTTGGAGCCCAGAGCTTTGGGACCTTCTCGATTTAAGTAACTTCGATAAGCTTGATAATTAGTGCGTCTTTTTTCAGAATCTTCAGGACTTACAGACTGGGAAAAGTGAAAGGAAACTGAACAAAGTCAGGCAAAATTCATGTAAAATTAAAAACACATATCGATAAATAAACATTAAATCACTTCTGTGCTTGGTCCTGAAATTAACATTTTCAGCTACACAGGTATTCCCCAATTTACACATGCTGGTTTATAAGCACTCCTGCAATAGCCCTTCTCAAACCTTTCCACTCTCTCTAAAGGCACATACCTCAGGGCAGATTAGGTACATAAGCCAAGTTGCCAGCCCCAAGCAAAGAAACAAAAAGAATGTATTTTATTTCAAAAATTCATATGAACTTTAAATTCTATTCCGAGTGTATTTTAATGGAAAAATAAATTTTTCCCCAAGTAAACTTGATCACACAAGATGATATCCTATGTTTATCCTATGGCCTTGCATACCCCTAAAACAACCTCGAAGGCCTTATACCCTTGGGGATATGAGCACAACAGTCTGAGAATTATGGCTTCATATAAACAGCTGGCTCAAACAAGGAGCAAACTTTACTCTGAAAAGCAGACACATTCTATATTCTACCACTCTCCCTTCTAGGTTTAATCTCTCTGTTCTATTTCTCTAAAGGATCTTACTATGGGTATATCTCAGAAAATCATGGGGAAATTTTTCAAACTATGTATCCCTGTACCTACTCCAAGTTTCTGATTCAAAGATACGGGGTATGGCTAGGGCATATGTATTTGGGGGAAAAACATCCTAGATAATTCTGATTTAAGAACCACTGTAAGATGGTCTCTGTTGTTTTTTCTACTTCCTATTTTACATTATTTTTAACTTGTAAGATACCTCAAATCCCTTTAAGAGTAGAAAAAATATTACTTCTACACAAATAAATTATTTAATCAACAAAATAGGTAAGCTACTTTAAGTTATGAGTGAAATATACCATTATTGCCTGGTCCTAGACCTTAGCTCTACCCTTTAACAGTGGTTCTCAAACACTGGTGTGCATTCATACCATCTGAGGGGCTTATTAAAATACACCTGCCCAGATCACATGCCCTGGGAAACCATATTTTTAACAAGTTTCGCAGGAGGGTCTAATGCATACCAAAATGGGAAAATTATTCATTTATAACACTAATTCTATGAAAAAAATAATTCTGAATTATAAACTTATAAAATAAGTTTGAAGCACACCCATTTAGGAAGTCAAAATTATTTGACCAAGATAGACTGAACTTATTAAATAGACTTTGATGTTCCCCAAACTGCTTAAGTTCTCTGAGACATTTCTATTCTAACTTTGGAAAACACAGTGAAGAGTAACAGTATCATTTAAAGATTTCTTCTCCTTTAATAAAAATAGACAAGCCTCTATAAACTGAACATGTTTAGTATGCCTGAAGAAAAACATTCTTCCGCCAGATAAGTACTTAAGTGAAGAAATATCTAAGACCAAAAAGTTAATTGTTCCCTTAAGCATATTTATGGACACTGACCACAAACAAAAGCATCTTGAAATCATCACCATTTCACTGTTCTGCACTAAAAAAATAATGGTGATAAGCAGTTAAAACAGACAATATTCTGCTTTTAATTCTAAGTGCCTAAGAGGCTTGAAGAAATAGTGGTTTCTCATTATAAATATAAGGTGGTTCCAAATTGAAGATTCTAAGAAACCATTCACTTCTCAAATATATATGAAAACAAAGAAAACTTTTGAAAACCATTCTGCATTATTTCACTGTTTTGTCCTTCAAAAATGATTTCAGTATCTCAACACTGTTATACAAGAGCAAAAAGGAGTCCATTCTGGACATATATACACAATAATAATTTTAATAATAGCAAAAACTTATATAGCACTTATTATGTACCAGGCATTGTTCTGAGTGGTTTTACATATTAACTCATTAGGTCCTATTATCCCTATTTTACAAATGAGAAAACCAAGCAGAGACGGGATGTAACCAGACCAAGGTCACACATCTGCTCAGTGGCAAGACTATGACCTGAAACTGGCTCCAGAGTCTATGTTCAGAGCCACCATGTTATCCTGCTTTTTTGGGCCTCAGAGGACCTGAGTTCAAAGCTGGCTCTGCCACTTACTAGGCCACGTGATCTTGGAAAAGTTATTTAAACCATTTCAGCTTGTTTCCTCATCTTTAAAAGTTGAATAATAAAAGTAAATATCTCACAGCATTGTTGTGAAGATTACATGAGATATCATATGTATTAGGCACAATATCTGATATACAATAATATTCAATATTAGCTAATTTAGTCATATTAATAACCTATATTCTGCAACAGCATCTAAATAAGACAATATCTTAAAAGTTCTGTAATGACTTAGAAAGTTAGAAATAAAACTTGAAAATAATCAAACCCAGATCAACACATAGCCCCAACATGACATATTTTTAGAAAATTTCTACCTCTTTTTTAGCTGGAGAACTTTTGGTTTTCTTAGGAGTTTTTTTCTCTCCTTTCAATTCAATGGCATTTTCTTTGCTTTTTGAGGTCACAGGCTGTGTTTCTTTATAAGAACTCGCTTCTTTTTTTTTCAAAAGTGTCAGCTTGGAACTGGCTTTTGGAGAAGGTTCTCCTATTTTGTGACCTGGTGATTTGGAATATTGCTGAGATTTTTTTGAACTTTCACATTTAGTTTGCTTCTTAGGACTGCAGTTCTTCTCTTCCTCTGAAAATTGTTCTGTTTTTACTAGAAAGAAAGAAAAGATTATGATTGTTGTTTGTGGGAAATGATACCCAATATCAAGATTATTTTTTCATCTTTCAACTGAGTAATCTTAGTAGTGCACAATGTTATATGGTGATTTCATAACATTTATGTTAAGATTTTAGTTCTTTATACAGCACACTTATTTTTAAAAATTAAACATCTGTATAGTACTTCTTTGTATAACCAGTTCAAACTGAAGGATCTGTCTTTTTAAATATAAATTATTCATTAATTGAAATAATATGGTAAACTACATTTAAAGACATGGACTTTATTCCATAGATAAACTTCAATGATCTGAAATTTACAGAGAAAACTTACTAACTAGAGTACGTCACATCAAAATTCTGTGTTTGTAATACAGTCTGAAAGCCCCAAATCCTGAGGTTTCAAGACTAAAATGTACTATATGAACAGATTTACTTAAGGATTAAGACCATCGATACTAGCAGATGGTTACATATCAGGAACACTAAAAAATAAAACCTACAGACAATCAGCAGGAAAGTTTCAGATGACCTGGACAACTATGAGTCAACTCTATGAGCTTGAAACATCTAGTTCTTTGTCTTCATATACTGATGTCCACACTTTGCACTATACTTGGAAATTAACATGAAGCCAAGAGCTGTGATACATTTTTCACAACAATCATACAGCAGATAGGCATTCTGCACCAGCTAATATCCAAATGGCTTTCAAAACATCCAAGTAGAACAGGCTCTAATACTCCTATGAAATAATGTCTAGCTAACAATACAAGGCAATGATTGAATAGAATCTTTAAACAAAGTTACCATAAATTTTCTTCTATAAAGAAAAATGTTCCAGCTTACTTTTTTCTGCTAGTATTACCTTTATGAGGATATTTATGTTTTTCTGTTTTACTTAAAGTGGCTTGGACAGATGAAAACATCTCTCTCTCTTCTGGGTCCTTTCGAGCCTAAGAAAATTTTAAAAGTATCAAATGTGACAAATAGGTAAACTACTACCACAAAATATATTGTTAAAATTAATCAAAGTTTTAATTTAAGTTTTTGTTTTGGGGGTTTTTTTGTGAGGAAGATTGGCCCTGAGCTAACATCTTGTAGATGGGATGCTGCCACAGCATGGCTTTATGCATGGTGTACAGGTCCATGACTGGGATCCAAACCCATGAACCCTGGTCCACTGAAGCAGAATGTGCAAACTTAACCGCTACGCCACCGGGCCAGCCCTATAGTTAAGTTTTAATTTTAACATTAAGGGCCACCTTCCACAGTAGCGTGACAATACAATAAATTTTCATTCATTCATCCACAAAATTTCTGGAGCAAATGAAGCATGTTTTATTATTTTTAATTTTACAGATGAGGAAACAGATGAAAGGGTATAAAAAAAATATCAAAAAAAATTATCCCAGTTCTTCCCAATTTGTGAATCTGGAAATGGAAGCCTTATTTCTGCTTCTTTCATCTCAATTCTCAATTGTTAGTATTATCAGGTTAAAAACTAAAATCTAAACCCAAAAGACTAAATTAAAAAACAATCTAAAGCTCAAAAGAAAAATACAAGAGCACTTTCTCAAAAGAGAAAAAAATATATCTATTCTCTCCACTACTCCCTCAAAACTCCATTTTACAAAGAGGTCATAAATTGGAGTGCATGACACAGTATTATTTTAAATATAATTTGAATGCCTTTAGATGGAGTAAGACTTTTCAAATGACAAAGTCCCCACCATCCCCTATTGTCTTACACATGCCTGCTGTAAAATCTTTTAAAATAGTCAGATATTGTTACTGACATTATTAACAGAATGTGATTCAACGAAAATAAGTCTAATTTTTTGGAGATGCAAGTGCTTAAAAAAATTTTGCTGCTTTTCAAGATGCCCCAAAATATACTCATTATTATTTGAGACTGTCCTTATACAGATCTTAAAGTTAGCTAATTAGAAATAGCAAAATTGTGCTTCCCAAAAAGACAGTAATTAATATTAAAGTTATTAAACTTTAGGTTCCATAGGAATCTTTATAAGCATTATTAACTGAACAAGTACATAAGAATCTCTTTGTGACAGAGAGTAAGTAAAAGTTGCAATTTGCTGTTTTGTGTAGAAGGATTCTGACTGGCTTTGGCTCTATCAACCTTCCTTTGGGAAGAATAAGTTTCTCAATGAGCTTCCCCAAACACATTTTTATAAATTAAAATAATTTAGCTTCTTTCTAGAAGAGTTACTCATGGTTGCATCTCCAGAGCCTAGAATACACAGGTAGGAAAGGAAACATCGATCTATACTATATATTCAGAATCCACACAGCCTGCTAAAACACCACCTTTTTGGTCTTAGGTTCTTCATCCAACATGGCTAACGTTCTGGCAAACTCCTCATCTTCATGTAGTTGTCTCTCCAGCTGTAAAAAGCGTCAACAGAGTGAGCTGCTTTTTTTTCCTTTTGTAAATTAAAGGTTTTAAATGTTTGATTCATGATACTTAGAAGAAACTGGAAAAAACATTTTCCAGAAAGTAACTAGGACATTTTTCCACTTAACATTAATAGGTAAGTATCACAAGATTGCTACTGGCCATTTCTCCGAACTCATCCAGTTCAAACACTTCTACCTCAGGATGCTTGCACTTGCTTTTCTCTGTTTAGAGGAAATCTTCCTCCAGGTAGCCAGCCCCATGGCTCACTATTATCACTTCATTTTGTGTCCCAATGTCACTTCCTCAGAAGTGGGGCCTTCCTAACCCCTCTGTTGAAAATAGAACACTCATAACCCCACTGATCACCCCAAAACTATCTATTCTTTTACTTTTCTTCATAGCACTAATAATGACCTGACTTTTTTTTTTAACTGCAGTATCCTTAACACCTAGAACTGTGCCATGCACTCAGTAAGTGCTCAAAAAATACTTGTTGAATGAATATAACAGGATTACCGCTAAACAGAGTTCCCTGAACTGGAGATAGATTTAGGCATTATCAGCATATACATAATACTTAAAGCCACAGGAATGGAGGAGATTGCACATAGTGAAAAGAAAGAGATATGACCAAATTAAATTATTTTAACTATACTAAAGAAGGCTTCCACTCAAAAACTCTAATAATAAATCTTTATATAAATAATTATTCCCCGCTCTCATTTCTCTTTTATAAAAAAATTACATTTTCATATATTAGATTTTAACTTATTTTTACACGTAACTCTTACAATGAGGCTTGATCCAAAATTAGACTAGAACAATCCTGACTGTTTGCCTAGGTAGACTAAATAGCAAGTCACAACATCAAGTTGTTAATGATATCTAAACAAAATGCCAATACCTCTGCATCTTCATCAAGTTGCAATTGCTTGGCGATGGCTTCATCATTTAATCTGGAATCATTTGCATTTTGTGAAGGCTGTAATTCAACGAAAATCAAGCAAGATCAGCATAAACCTTAAGTTAAAAATAAGATGCTTCTTGACTGTAGCTGATTAAATACACCAATGAGAGATAAGTGTATCAGTTATGAAATAATGGTCAATGACCACCAGCCAGAAAATCATGTTCGTGGTTACTCCCTGACCACATCCAATTTTCTAATGAGCAAATATCCTACGGGCAGATGGTTCTCACTTAATTCTATTGAAATGTTCAAAAGAAGTACCTAAAAAAACCTAGACTCATGTCTTGGCTTCAGAAGTAGTCCAGAACATTGGCAAACCAGTATGTGAGAATGATCACACTGTCCTATGGAGGCACTAACGAAATCACCAAACACCATTTGGCAGGTTTTAACTCAGGAGACCACTTTCTTTATAATTTATCTGTATTTCTATTTCCTAAATGTCCAGGAAAAGATGAATCCAACATCAGCCAAACAGAGAAGGTAAAAAGTATAGCATAGGTAGGCTCTATTTATAAGTTACGTGTTTATGACCTCATTTAGGAACAAATTTATTGTCCAATTTTGTCTGGCTGAGGTCAATAGTGAAGTGAATTTGCATTCTGAATATTTAAGTTCCAAGAATTACAATTTATTCTTGTGATTTAAATGATCTTTTACCACTTTCAAATGTGAAAAAATTGTGTAATATTCTAACTTCTTCATCCTCTAAAAGTACGGCAATTTTATTCATAATCATAGTAAAATTATTTTCATCAGTAAAATATGTTGACCTATTTATATGATCCAAATTTCTCATCTTATTAATAACAGTGAATGGGTACAAATCCTGAACATTCTTGCTTGCATACAGAACACTCACCTCTTTTCTTTTGCTTGCCACCATCTTCTTATCCGATCTTTGGACACTCCCAGTTCCAAAATAATCAAGCACTGATGTGGGGGTAAGTTTTATTGGTGATAAAGGCTTATTCTTGGTCTTAGTGTTTTCTTCATTCTTTTTCACGTTTGATGCTCCAAGATAACTATTTGTAGATCCTCCATTCTCTTTTGACTTAGAAGTTGCCTTCTTACACATAAAGTCATCTTCTTCATCTGAAATGGAATATAACCAAATATTGTTTGATAAAACATCAATTCTAATTATATAAAGCAACCACTTCTACTAGCTTTATAAAAAGTATACAAAGGCTATGGGATTCCATTAATTTTTTTCTTCTTATCTCCTGAATTCAACAGTCATCCTCACATTTACCAGTGCCAGATCTATAATACACTATTTTCCCCAATTACCACTCCGAGTATACAAATGTGTTTATTTACTCATGTATTCAACAGATATTTACTAAGCACCCATTATGTGCCAGGCAGAGGATACAGCAGTGAATAAAAAAGACAAGATCCCTGCCCTCAAGGGGCTTGGAGTCTAGAAGAGAAAACAGATATAGAAATAAACAAATATAGACTGTCAAGTTATAAAAGCTATGAAGAAAAAGTAAAACAGGATGAAAAGAATTAATGAGCGATGAAAGGTGCTCTTTGAGATATGATAGTCAGGGAAAGTCTCTTTGATAAGCAACATCTGAACAAAGCCCTGAAGTGAAGATACCTCAGGCAAGAATGTTCAGGCAATGAAAACTACAAGTGCAAAAGCCTTAAGGTAAGTGTGCTTGGAACACAATATGACTGCAGCACAATGAAGGGGGCACATCACAAGAGGTAAGGTGAGAGAGACAGGGGCCAAATCCTGTAGGACTTTCCAAATCATGGAAAGAATTTTAAGTTTTATTTTAGATTGGGAATCTACAAAGAATTTTCAGCAGAGTAGTGAGTGATGCAATTTAAGTCATGTCCTTCGGAGAACACAGTGTCAAGGGGTAAAAGTGAATGCAGAGAGAGACCATTTAGAAAGTGATTATAGTTCCAGAAGAAACTCTGAAGCCTTCGACTAGGGTGGTATTTGCAGAAGTGGTAAGGAGTTGTCAGAGTCTAGCCAAAAATTGAAGTTGGACTATCTAGCAATATCTAACCATTCATTTAAGACTTGAAGCACTTTGTTTTATTACATTTTAACTTTCTAAAAAGTCCATAAAACATCTGGTTTTAAAAGTTTTTCTAAGCATTCATGACAATGCTTAGATAATTAGAGACCCCAAAAATGTACCTCAAAAGGGCCTCAATAAATTTTTTTGTTTGGTTCAGTGATTCACAAGATAAAAAGCTTTTGCTTTGGCCTAAAAACAAAAAGAAGACCAATAAAAAGAAAAATCTAAAAGGCAATCATGAAGACTAGGTCACCGTGGGGGTGGAAGGGTTCACTTTCTAAGTCTGGTGTGCAATGCCATATATAAGTTGGTCTTACTTCCTCTCAAGGACTCCCTCATTCAACCCCGAGCATTTGCTATAGGCTTTATGTGCCAGGCACTATGCTATTCCCAGGGGGCTGCCATCTCAAATATGAAAGTACCTAAGATATGTAAAAATGAAAAAGGACTTAGTCTTACTTTCTAATTATTATATTTATATTAAAATGAAACTATAAACTTTACAAAGCATAACTTACAGGTTTCTGATTACTAAATGTAAAAAGTAATCCACCATTTAAAGCAAGAGTATAGTAGACATCTTTGAGGATGCCCATACAGTTCACTACAAGCCCACTTTCCCTAAGAACTTACACCTCACCCCACCCTCCAATGGCCTCCAATAACCATGGTTATATTTATTAGATGGCTCCATACTCCTCACCACCACCAAGTGGATCAGGAGTGGGCACTCAATCAAGGTGGGGCCAATCTTACCTGTGATCAGTGTGCTGAACTAACGCATAAAAACTAAGGTGTTAAGGTTTATTCCTGCATTCAAGGAGGTATGACAATGGCCTTATAATAAATTCCATTTTGCTTACAATAAGCTAGGTTTTTTTGCCTTAAACGGCAACCAATGATTTAAATTAAAGCATATTTGTTTTACTTATCTTCAACTACTATCTCAAGCTTAAACTAAAAATTCATTCATAAACCTTTCTAAACACATCCAAAGCTTGATATACTTACCAGATTTCAGTTTAACCATGTCAACAAGAGTCAGCAAACTAGGTTCAGTCATTCATGTCTGTTCTCCCTACCTGACAACCAGTCCTTCTCTGCCTCTGCCAGATGTGAAAAAAGTGTCTGATTCAGATGGTTTTGCAAAGGCTAAATGACATTATCACCATTCCACTTAAGTACAATAGCCACACAAATCACCCATAATAGTGCTAGTAACCACTGAGAATGTAATCTGAGACTCCTTTCCTTTTCTCTTCGATAACATAATGAATTGTTACAATATTATAGAAACCCAAATAACCTTTTATAATTTATAGCTGGTCTATTTTAGACCCCTAGACTCAGTTAAGCTGTAGCATAACCAAACCAGAAGCATCCAACAACAAACTATTCTACTTAGCAATCAAAATAAATTATGCAAAATGCCTTTAAAAGAAGATTCAAAACAAAAACAACATTGCTGATATCCTGGCTTTAATAAAAAAATAAGAAAACCAAAAAACTGTAACCTTTTAAATACAGACAACCGATACATCTCCTTAGATAGTTAAGTGCAAAATTAAAAGAATATCTAATGTATATAAGATAAGACTTCTAATCTTATCTGAGCTTATTAAATTTTATAATTCTTACTTGGTTTAAGTTCAACAACTGTACTTCCGGGCAAGAGGGATTCCCTTAATGGAGAAAGAACAAAATTAAATTGTTTCTGCAAAAATGATAGTCCTCTAATAGTCTTTGCCCCACTTTAAAAATGCCAAAAGTGGTAACAATCCATTTCCACTACACCTAGCCATGCTTATAAGCAGTATGACAGAAAATCCCAGAATTGAATGGACCAAGTCAACCACTGTTTTCCTGTATAGTTCTTCCCTAATCACTCAAGAACTTCCTTGCCATCTAAATACTGTATCTGTCCTTAAGAACTTAATTCAGACAAGATCAATCACTGCTATGTGATATAGCTTCAGAAAGGGAAACAATGGTACTAAAAATATTTCCAATCCCTAGCTTAACCCTTTCTCCAGCAATCTCGTAAATATTTACACGTAATAGACTAGCACAAAATTTAGTGAGATCAAGAATTTCTAAGATTATCAGATTTAAAAGATTGTTGGTAAGGGTGTAATGGAAATGGGAACTTTATGTATGTAACAGGCAATGAGAGTAAATTTTTTTAAATCTTTATGGAGGACAATCTTGCAATATGTACCAAAATCTTACATATGCATATCCATTATTTGGACCCAGCAATTCCACTTCTAAGAATTATGTCTAAAAAAATCAAAACAAAATAAATAAGTACACAAAGATATATGTATAAAAATGCTTATCACAGCATTTGTTCATTCAAAAGTATGGAGAACAGAATGCAGGAGGGCAAGAAAAGACAAAGGAAAAACTAAGGGACTAATACAGTTTAGGCAAAAAAAAAAACAGCCTCAACAATGACAGTGGCACTAGAGATGGAGAAAGTGAATATTGTTTATAAAATGGGAAAATAACCTAAATATCTATCAGTATGTTCAACCATGTAATAGAATTCTATGCAGCAACAGAAAATTATAATGTGTATCCATATTTACTGACATAAAGATATTCATAAGTTTATTAAGTGATAAAAGCTGATGACATAGGATATTTAATGATATATCTATATTTATAGATATACTATTAAATTCACATTCAAAGATCTGAAAAGAATCAATAAAATGTTCACAATTTTAATCTCCAGATTGCAGATTATGGGTGATTTTTTTCATTTTTTTCATCCTACCTTTTTCATCTGCATATTACAAATTGACTATCTCCTAGAAACTCTCTGACCCCTTGACTTTCTGGGAAAGAAAAGGCCTGGCTTTATTTTCTTCCTCCTCCCCACTTTTCTTTGCTTACTTCTTTCATTATTTATCAGCATCTCTGCTTATTCTGTCACTCGCTTCAGAGACTTCATCATATTTTTTTATCTAATTACTGTTAATAATAGTTATCATTATTGAACATTAAACTACATGCCAGATACTTCACCACATTCTTTATAATGCATTATCTTTAGTCAACTCGTTCTATCTCTTATTCAATACCTGGACCCCATTTTCCACATTCCTGACAAACGCATAGACTAGGCTTAAATACTTCCAAAAATGAGCGATATAATTCAATGTGATCTCCCCTTTCTTTAGCGAATAGCACTGCTGTACTCTTTAGGAAAGGTCTTTCTTATTTTAAGCCAAAATATTTCCCTGTGAATTCCACCTATTTTCCTTAATCCATCCTTTTTCACATTCAGCGTTTGAAGAACTGCCCTCATTTCTTCCTTCGGTTCTCTTCCCTATAAGCGGCAAAACAGTTTCAAGCCACTCACCATTTGGGTTATTGGGAAGATTGGATTTTTAAAAAGGCAACGTGCCCAGTATAGCATGTAGCCATGTTATAAAAGATGCTCAATAAATAATAAAGTAGCATTCTCTGATGAAAACAACACTGAAACAGATGTCCAGAAAACTAAAATTCTAACCTGACTTCAACTTATTATTTTTATTTTAATCAACTATTTGGGCTTCACTGTCCTCTTCTGCAAAATGTTGGACAAACTCAAGATTTTCCCTTCTATAATTCTGAGATTCTATGGATAGTCATATAGATTTTTTAACTATTACACTCAATACTGGTGAGAATGTGATGAGTTTGTACTAAATAAACACTAATTGAAAACATAAATTAGTATGACTTATCTAGAAAGAAACTTGGCAAAATGTATCTAGAACCCTAAAGAAGTTCATAACCATTATCTTAGTAATTTTTGGAGATAATCAGAGGTGCTGACAAGTATTTATATGCAAATATATTCATCACACTATTAGGAACATGAAAAATGTAAGCAACAGAAATAATCAAAACCAGAGAAGGACTATATAAATTGTGGTCTAGCCATATAATGGGTTCATGCAGTCATTAAAAATTAAGCCCAAATTTCAAAGCTCAAAAAAAATCATGAGAAGAGTAAAATTAAGCTGGCAAAAAAACAAAACTGCATCATTTTATTCTTTCAGGTTAGCCTTAACATAATGTAACCCTAAAAGGAGAGATTCTGTCATGAGCCTTCTCTACTGGAGATCTCTTTATAATAGTAGAGGGTAATAGAGCCCTCCTCTGAATTTTTGGCTTGTAATACATGAATTTAAACCTAATAACGTCTTCAAGTTATAGATCCAAAAAAGGTACTATACCTAAACACAGACACAATTTTATCAACATTTTCATAATTTCTGAGGAAAAATGTAATTACACGTGGATTTTCAAGGGAAAAATACAGAAATGTTCTTCACGAAATTTTAAGTGTTTTCATTGTACTAAGCAAAAGATTGCATACAAGGTCTCTTTTTCTCTGCTAACCACAAAATAAATAGCTCTCTAGGCCCCTTGGAAAGTAGGAGCAATTCCAGTGAAATACAGTTTTGAAAAGAGAAAAAAGACTGGCTGGAAATAATTTGACAATTATTTATGCCCCATGATTAGTGCATTTCACCATACTCCTTATAGTTATGGAAAAAACTAACACCAAAAAAGCAAATTCATGATCCTAAGCATAGAGATATTTCTTACAAACATAGAGGATTTCATTAAGGTGAACAGAAAAATAAATATAGTGTTCTTTATATAAAGTCACAAGCACATTTGAAAACATTCTGTCATCTCGCCCTGTTAAAACCAGAAAATCTGAAGAAAGCAGCTGTCCTAATGTCTCTGTACTATGACTTCTGAACTAGTATGTTAAGCAAAATAAGCCAGATAAAGAAAGACAAACACCGCATGATTTCACTCATATGTGGAAGATAAACTAAGACATGGACAGAGAGAACAGTTTGGTGGTTACCAGGAGGAAGGGAGTTGGGGGGTGAGCACAAGGGATAAAGGGACACGTTTATATGGTGACTGACAAACAATCATGTACAACTAAAATTTCACAATGTTATAAACCATTATGACATCAATTTAAAAAAGTATATCTTTAGCCCTTTATATTTCAAAGGCTATACTAATACATTACAGAGAAAGAAGGCAAAAGAGGCCAAGGATTAGAACAATGCAACTAGCTGCTAGCAAAAGACAGTCATTTAAAAGGTGGCGTTGTGACTATCCTGATGTAAAACAAATATTTCACAATCCTACACAGTGTGCAGAGATGAAACATTCCAAACAAAATTATGGTTGTTTTTCTTTTCTAACATTTGTTCTTGTTTCCTAATAAGCCTAAAATTTGTTCTTGCCTTGTCAGAAGCCAAAGGCAAACTGTGTTCTCTTCTCCCCAGAAACTTATAATAAAATAATGATAAATAGATCTAAGTCAAATTTCTGAGACCTAGTTGAAAATCATGGGCAATTGAACACTCAGAATCTCCCTCCAGGATATCTGTCTCCTTATAAAAACACCATTTATTTTTATTTATATACAACATAACCTCAAATGTGGTAACAATCATAAAGTAAACTAGCATTATCCAACATACAGCAGAGGAATTGCCTGGAAGAGAAAATTGTTTTGCCACTCTGAGTCAGATATGTTCATTAATTTAGAAGGATAAGAAATGAAAGAGAAAAAAAGTAATGTGCAGGTCCATATAAAAATCTATTTACAAGCCAAGAAGGAAAAAAAAATCTAATTCTGGAGTTCATACTGCTGAGAGCTTGGGATTCTGATTTTCTTTCCTTTGGTCTGGAACACAAAGAAACCAAATTAATGGAGACCATGCTAGAGCAATCTGGTTACAGAGATTAAAAATAATTTATTTAGCAGCAACAAGTCAAAAACTAAAAAGGGAATCTGAGTGTTCAGAGCCTTTTCTACAAAGTTCCTTTTCAACACTTCCTTGAGTCAAAAACCCAAATTTTCATTTTGGTTTGGAAATAGACAAAGGTTCACACATATGCCAAGTCTTCAATAAATATTTAGTAATTAAGTGGATGGAAGAAAAACTAAACAGACCATCTTTGCGCTAGTTATGTGGTGACTCAGGCATGTTATACTTCAGTATAATGAAATAAAACTTCTGAGACTGCTAATCTTTAATCAAGAAACCAGAGATCTCATGATCATTACCAATAAATCCTTTTAGAATCAAATGGAGTCAGTTACATTTTAAAAATAAAACTATTTTATAATTTGTGAGGTCTGGTAAGGTAGGTGAGTAATGATAAATAAGAGAAAAAAATACTGGCTTATGCTGTGACGTTACCCACCACATAGGCGCAGAGTCCCCACCCGCACCAGAGCAAGAAGAACGTTGCATGGAAAGTCACAGCTGGTTTCAATTACTAAAAAAACGTAACACAGAAGGAGAAAGTGAAACCTTTTACTACTTACTCTCCTTCCTCCGTCTCCACTGGATCTCATAGAAAAAGAAAAAGGGGGTGGGGGGAGGGGGAAGCTTAGGACAAGTGGCCACAGGTACATTACCCAGAGCTTCTTACAATTCTAATACATGAAATAAGCAATAGAAGGAAACCTGACTGGCCAGAGAGTTAAGGGAGTGATTCAGCAATGCAATTCCCCACTTCCATTCACATTCCACTTCCCCACACACGAGAGGAGGTAACAATGCTGATCTCAGTATTAAAGTCAAGTATAAATCACCTGTATATTATTTTATTAGTGCTTAATGATATTTTTATAACATAATCCTACTTCCTTGGCATCCTGGAATACAATCCTGTGTCTCTCATAGTTGCACAAGCACCTGACAGCAAAATATGTGTCACTAGAACTAACAAGTCTTTTCAAAGATGCTTCAGAACCAAAAATAATCCTTCCAGATATTCTAGTGCTTCATTATTCACTGTGTCCTTTTCAATTCTCCCTCTCCATATGCCATTTAATTTTTTTCAAGTCTCATAATATGTACTAAGGAAAGAGGATTGAAGAACAAACTAGACAAACAACATCATAAGCAAGCATCTAGCTCTTATAAAGATGTTTTAGTCAATATGAATTTGTGGATGAAATTGCTAGGGCAATATCAATGACCTTGGATTCATCACATAAAATGACACAAGTCCCTAAAGATTAAAGAGGAGAAATGGAGGCCTAATTGTCCAAAAGAGAAAGGCAGATCCCCAACCACACAACTGTAGAAAAGGAAAGGTTTGGTGACAATTTTGTGCAATAATATCAAGAGCAGGTCAAAAGGAGAATACTGAACAAAAGCAGAGATTCACTGAGAATAAACTATGCTGGCCTAAGCCTTCATTTACTCTATGAGCTACTAGACTAGCAGATGAGACGAATACTAGAAGCAAGGGTAGTCTGGACATCCACTAAATTCTCTTCTGATAGGCTATGGCAGGGTTTCTAATCTCTGTATTATTGACATTTTGAGGCAAATAATTATTTGTTGTGGTGAGCTCTCCTGCGCACTGTAGGATGTTGAGTAGCATCTCTGGCCTCTGCCAACTCGATGCCACAGCACCCACCAGCTATGAACCAAATATGTCTCCAGATACCACTAGAGGTCCACGGGGAGGCTGAATCACCCTTGACTGAGAAGCACTGTTTTATGGCAAGATGGAGAAATACAAGAAAAGTAACAGTGGTTACTAAGATTCATAAGTAATTGAACAGCTATATCCAGGATGCTGATAATGGATCATGTAATTGTGAAAAAAGCTTTTATATTTGTCCATTAATACTAAACAAGTTTACTAATGATTCAGAAAGAAATACAAAGACAGGTTTACCATATTTTTAAAAGTTATGAAGTCAGATGATACGAAAAAATAAGTGGATGAACGAGATCCAAAGAACTACTGGTTTCTTCCACAGCAAAGCTTTGTGCAATCTTAGATTGAAAATTGCTCCTTTGAGAATAAGTTTTCTTAAAGTAAGTCAGCCCTAATATTAGGTAGTTTTGAAGATCAAATGAAATAGATACAAAATGTAAGTTACATAATAAATAATGCTATTTCATTCCATAAAGTCAGTAAAAAGCATTTTGAAAAAAATTTATAGGAGTACACAAGATACAATTTATTTTAACATCATTATGGTAGAATTATCTCTGCCCTTCACTCTGAACACAGGGGTTTCAATTAAAGTAAGAGACTCCTATGCAGAAGATACTGTCATTAAGAAAACACAAGCTACAATACAATACTAAGCAGTATTAATCTGGTATAAATCTGTGAAAGTTTATAAATTGAAAATTTTAAGTAGATTTTTCTCTTTCTGTAAGTTAGAAAGTAACGAATAATGCATATGATATAGCAGTACTGATTTCCAAACTTCCACATTATTCTCTCTTTCTAGTAGACACAGTACCTAAATCTTCATGTCAAATCCTACCAAAACCTTTCACATTTATCTCAAACTTCTCTCTCCTCCAGGAAATGATTCCTGAACCCCCAAAATAAAAATTACTTCTCCCACGCCTGAATATCCTTGAAAGATATTTTTATCGCTGTTTGTTCATTTTTTTCCTTATAATTTTTATATAAAAGGCTTATCTCCTCAATAGACTTCAGGCCCTTGAAGACAGGACTAAGCTATTCTTTTATGTTTCACAGATTGCCCAGTATGCTGTTGTGTACCTACAGTGAACACATCACATGTTTGTTGAATAAATCAATTAGTGAAGATTTAATACTGTCATGTAAAAGTATTCAAATTTAAAATAAAAAGAAATAGATGACAGAATCAGAATACAAAAGCCTAGAATCTAACAAGATAAAAACATAAGAGTTTACTTCAGGAAGAAATTTAATATGGATAAGTGTAAAGTTCCTTTTCTGGACCTGAGAACTGGGAAAAGAAAGAGCTGAGTTAATAGTCGCATGTGTTTAAAAAAAAGTGGTGCTTTGATCCACAAGATTAGTAAGAGTCAAAAGGAAAAGGAAATGGAAAATGCTGGGGGAGGGGGGCACTCATAAAAGCACTATGCCCATAAATAGAAAGTGAAACTCCCACTCTGTTCTTCATTATACATGGATAAACTACATTCTTAAAATGCCTCTTAACCTCAAGAAATACTATTCTCTTTTAAGTGATCATAGTCTTCATTGTGAATTACCCATTTATTGATAAATATATTATATTGCAATGAAGTATAACAAGTATGTTCATACCAATAATCCAATATCTAAAATAAGAGTATGAGAAAAACTAAATACATACTATTAAATTCTATGCAGAAGTTTTTAAAAAATGAGATAGAGATCTTTCTAAATTTAAAGAATGAAAGAGCCAGTGCTGAGAGAGGGGAGAAAGAGGGAAGCAACTATATAAATAAATAGTTATGTAAGGCAAAGGGATGGATGAGGGAATAGAACATTTTAATCTAAATTGTTTAATTCTTTTTCAGTGAGAATGAGTTAACATGTTACTTAGGTAATTTAAAACATTAGTCTAAATACTCATCCTCAAAAATGCTAAACTTAATTTCTTTTACACAGAATCTTAGTGTACAAATCAATATTAATTTTTGAACAAGTATAACCAAAGAAATATAACACACAGTTCTTAGTTTCCTCTCACTTCAAGGAAATTTTCTGTCTCAATCACTCTAGGTTTCCCTGAAAATATCTAAGAAAAGCTCTCTATCCTATACGACATCCATTCCTATTTGTCTGGTACACAAAACTATGTCTTCAAATATTAGCAAAGAGAATGTTACACACACACATCCCCAGTAATATTTTCTGCTACTATTTTCCCAAGTCATGGGTCACTGATATTACATGGCAAACTGGAGAACCTCACAGTCCCAATTTTTTCCCATTTAACATCCCCGAAATAATCATAACTTCAAGAGCACTAAGTGCCTCTAGAATCATGTGCTCAATTAAAATTACCAGTCATAAGCAATTCTCAAGACAGGGAAAACCCCCACCATTTTCGACCAAACACCAGTCCCTGATGAAACTACATATTAAAAGGTCATCTTTGCCAAACAAAGCTCAAGGTCTCTTATTTCATTAAACAGCTAAAAGTAAATATATTTACCCAGTACAAAAAGTATTTGGGTTTTTAACAACCTACAAGAACATTTTACTAGAGTCAATGGTTAGCTATGAAGATATTTATAAGCAATTTTTCCCATTTCCCATAATTTGAGAGATTAGTGTAAAGTATTTTAAAAATCAATAAATAATAGTGTTGATTTAATAGAGTAATAATAAGAGATTTAATCAAAGTGATAATGAAAAATATGTCATGAAGCTAAATGGTAAGCCTAAAGATCAATATAATAATATAGCCTAAACAACCGTATAATAATAAAAACAAAAGTACTTGAAGTAGGTTAATTCTAAATTAAGGTTATTTCCTAAATATGTTTCTCATTATTTATAAAGCACTATGCAATATGAATAAAATGTGAGCCACATATGTAATTTTAAATTTTCTCATAGCCACACTGAAAAAGTAAAAAGAAACAGGTGAAATTAACTTTAACAATATATTTTATTTAACCCAATATATCCAAATATTATCATGTAATCAACACCAAAAAATTAATTTACTTTTTTCTGTACTAAGTCTTTGAAATCTATTTTACACTAACAACACTCTCAATTCGGGCTAATCACATTTCAAGTGCTCAACAGCCACATGTAACTAGTAGTTCCCATAGTGGACAGTGCACGTAACTTCTATAACATAAGTGGGTCAAATACAATTTCTAAATTCTTAAAGCACAGTTACATACTCAACAGAAAGCCCTAAGTACTTAAACAAAAGCAAAAAAATGTCTTTAGCATGGTCTTTAAAGGCAGACGTAGGTATATAAAAAAGTCAAAACGTAAGAATAACAGTTAATACTTAGTGAGCATTTACCATGTGCCAGACAACATTTTAAGTACTTTTCAAGTGTTATCTCATTTGATCATCACAAAGGCCTCTGATGTACGTACTAGTAACATCCCCATCTTACCAACGAGGAAACTAAGACACAGGGAAAGCAAACAAAGATTTGTTTGGCAGTCTGACTCAAGAACTCATGTTCTTAAACACTACACTGCAAGAAAACACCAAAAAAACACAAAGGCTGATTTATAAAAGAAAAGATAAAATATAGAATGAAGCAAAAATTAATTGTTTCTTTTGGAATTAACAGGTTTTCAAAACTGAATCATGTCACATAATCCTTTTCCACACGAAGCTCCAATCTCCAAATAAACAATACAATTTTAGGTTAGAATTTTTATTTTTAAACTATGACTACCACAAATATTTTATTTAACCTTATACTGACATTGTAAATATTTGTATTTAAAATGTGAATATTTATTCATGACCTAGTATTGAAAAACTGTAGTTCTAGCTTTAAAAAAAGTAAAGAATAATAAAAGAATTATTTTATGACTAAGATTTTCCCAGTTAGTGTATTAATTTCAAGAAGTTGAACTTTTCTTTTTTTGAAACTCATTATATTTATGATTTATTATGCTAATTATATTGGGAGACTTCTTTTTAAAAGTTTCATTCTCTTTTATGGAGGGAAGAAAAAGGGCTTATCTTCCTCCCATTCACCTATCATTTCAAGGAATAAAAAAGTATTGAGAAGATAAAACAGGCAAGAAAAGAGCTAGCTTCTTTCTTATATCTCAATTCTAAGAAAAAACAGAATAGTACCTAATACTGAACATCATACTAGATGGTTACATTGTACCACAAGATTTTTAGCTAAAACAAGGAACAAGACAAGACTCTCACAGGTACATGCCACCAGCAGAATGACATAAACACTGCCTAATGCTCATAAAAATTTCAGATTAAATACTGGACATCTCTTCAGAAAAGAATATTTGAAAATACCTGGTCTGAAATAAACAATCCCGTGTTAAAGAAAATCTGTGATCAGGCTTAAAATGTCTGACCCTTCTGTGTACCTAAAATCACAAGATAACGATAGCCTTGGTCCACAGTTGAAGGCCATGGCCATCTGCACACTAACTTTGACATTTTCAGTGTGTCACTGGAAAGCTTGATCACACCACCTTCAGTTACATAATAAACCTATCACCATACTGTTTTTAGTAGCCCTGCCACATATTCAAAACTTCACAAAGGTGGCCAGATCTAAGAAGGGGGCCTCTTAATGGAAGAGTTCATTTGTACAACGTGCCTGAGCAGATATTTAGCAATAGAACAAAAGGTTCAAGAATCTATCTGCCACCTGCCATAATGAAGAAATATCTCAGTTTACCAAAAATTTTACCGATGTGTTCACAGCACTTACATTTTATCTTTGATCTTTTGAACAATTTTATCAAATAAATGTCTCAGAGAACCTACAAAGCTCATCACGGGGCTTCTTGTTTTTCTTTTCCTTTTGACCACTTATTATTAAATGTGTCAGGCACTGGGTCTGGCCCTTTCACATGCATCATCCCATTAAGTCTTCCCAATAAGCCTATGCGATTAGTGTTTCTGCTTTATAGAAAGGGGGACAGAATCACTGAGCTTTAGCTTTAGCACAGCTGTTAGAAGGGAAGACAGGATGCACTCTCCAAGCAGGGCTTCTGACCTTCCAGCCTCAGGTTCCTTCTACAACACAAGGAGTTTCTTTCCTGTTTCATTCCCTACTTACTGACCAATTTATCTACCATGAGTACCATGTTCATACTCTCAAATAATGACACATACATGTAAGCAAAGTTTTATTGTTACTCATATCTCCAAAAACCTTGGCCTTTATCTGCAAATTCCAATAACATTAAAACTTTAGATGTGAATTGTATGGTATGTGAATTATATCTAATAAAGCTGTTTTTTAAAAACAACAAAAGAATCTTAAGCATGCGAATAACACCAACTCTCCAATTATCCTAATAATAGTACCCAGTGAATGAAGTTCATAGTTAATTCAAAAACCTAATCTTTAACTCATCTGTCAAAATGTTTATAGATTGGTCCCTTAATATTGCTAACTTTTCAAGACTCTCATTACCTCACTCCTAGATTACTACAAATGCCTTAGCCTCCCTAATTATAGTTTCTCTATTCTCCATCCCACCTAGTAATCTAGCAATCACCCTCAAATACTATTTTCATCATAACACAACTCTGTTCAAAAACTTTAATGGTTCACTTTCCCCTCCTATGTTAAGTCTAAATTCATCTGCCTAGCTTTCAAAGTCTTCCCTAATCTGGCTTCATCTACCTACCATTACTCCTCATCATGTGGGCAAGCAATCTCTTCAGTGTCCTACTAACATATCAAGTCTTGTCCTGGATGCTGTCCCTTAAATAATTCCATCCCCTTAACCTGACATGTTCTTCCCCTCCATCACCTGCTCCTCCTTCAAGGGCCAGATCACATCTTACCCTCTCCATCAAGCCCTCTCCCTGACTATTGCATACTGCAGCCTCAGGCAACTCCTACAGTACTTGGGGTCTTTAGTCATCTTTTGCATCCCCAGTACCTAGTATTTGGGACATAAAAGACACTCAATAAATGTTTGTTGAATGTAAGTTGTAACATGCCATACTAAAATAATTATGTGGCTTTTACCCTATCTCTTCAAACCAGATGTGTTCACTTTACAAGCAATATAAGTAGCAGAGCGCAAAAATAATGGTTTCAGAGGTTTTCTTCAATAAGAACAAATCCATAAGTTATCAGATGCTCTCATGGTTCCTTCAAGCACTTCCATATAAGAATCGATTCAACAGGCTCTGTGAGTTTGAAGATTAATATAGCTGACCTTTTATTCCTGGTATGGTCTCCTCCAGGAGTTAACGAGGCTAGAATCAAAACGCCTTTATGACAAACCCTTTTGAGTTTTTTCCCTAAGATGACAATGTAATTCAGGGCTCCTCACCATAAAAGAATATTATCTATGAAACAATTATTTTTACTATGAAATCTTAAGATTAGTGCACAATAATCTATAAATGTCTTTTGCTTTTCCACCACTCAAAACAGATGAAACAGAAATAAATTTAAGTACAAAAACAATCATTTTTTTAAAAGCCAAAGCTAAAATCTAGTCACCAGAGAATATAAGGAATTCAGGTCACATCTGTGCTAGATTATAAATCACAAATATGCATAATCATACCTAGATTATTATGACTTTAGCATGCAAGATAAAAAACTTACATAAAAAAGAATTTCTAAAACAAGCCAATAATATTTTAATATATGATTCAAGATAGAGCTTCAATTTATATGATTCAATATAGAGCACTTAAAAAAAAAATCCCAGGGGCCGGCCCAGTGGCACAGTGGTTAAGTTCGTGCATTCCATTTCGGTGGCCCGGGGTTCACCAGTTCAGATCCTGGGCACAGACCCACTCACCATTCATCAAGCCATGCTGAGGCAGTGTCCCATATAGAAGAGCTACAACTCTACAACTGTGATACACAACTATGTACTGGTGCTTTGAGGAGAAAAAAGAAAAAAAGAAGAAGATTGTCAACCGATGTTAACACTGGGCCAATCTTCCTTAAAAAAAAAAAAAATTCCAAGGGCCAATTCCCCTATAATTGGCCTTAACCCACAGAAAATACCCAAGATGACTACAGCCTTCCCCTGATAAATATAATACAACAAAGTGAAAAAGGCAATAGAAATTCAATTAAAAATGAAGGAGGTGCATTTAGACACCAAAGAGAAGCATAAGAACATAACACACACTGATTCCCTCTAAAAACATTAAACACGTTCAGTACTTTTACCTGTTTCTGAAATGTATGTAACAGGATCCTGCTGTAGAATTTTACCAGGTTTAGAAGACAATGGCAATTTTTCTGGTTGCTTTTTGACATTTTTTACCTGCACTGTCTCCTCTGATTCTGAATCTGTACATGAGAGAAAAATAAAACAAAACTTTGAAAAGAAATATTATAATATAGCGTGTTTTTAAAGTGGTTATTGTTAACCAATTCCTCAAGGCTCTTTTTGAGGCACATCTCTTCTGTGATTCTCACAGGTTATTTCCACCTAGTGTTAAGTCTTTGTATTAGTTTTCTATGGCAGCTATAACAAATCACCACACACTTAGTGGCTTAAAATAACACAAATTTATTTTCTTACAGTTCTGGAGGTTAGAAATCTGATATGGACCTCACTGGGCTAAAATCAAGGTGACAACAGGACTCGGTTCCTTTCCGGATACTCTAGGAAATAATCCATTTTCTTGCCTTTTCCAATTTCCAATGTCTGCACGCATTCCTTGGCTCAGAGCCCCCTTCCTCCATCGTCAAAGCCAGAAACATCACAAAGTCCTTCTCATGCTGCCAGCTCTCTGACCTTCTTGCAGAGTCAATCTCTCTCTCTTCTTCTGCCATCCTCTTCCTTGTGACTACACTGGGCCCACTCGGAAAATCCAAGATAATCTCTCTATTCTAGGGTCATCTGATTAGCAACTTTAATGCCACCTACAACTGTAATTTCCCTTTGCCACACAAAGTAACATATTCATAGGTTCTAAGAATTAGGGCATAGGCATCTTCAGGGGCTATTATTCTGTCTACCACCACCTAATCACGCAGAGCACTCAAATATAAATCAGGACAAAGTTTAAGTACCAAGCATAGTGCCTGGCACAAAATAGGTGTTTCATAAACTTTAGTGTCCTCCCTCTTCCTTATCACCATAAATCCTGTCATTTATAAATCCTGTCTCATAGTGTTCTAAACTGTGTCAAAATTTAAGCTTCCAGTTTCCTAAAAGATGGAAACTCCTGGGAAATGGGGATATGTACTTCTTTCAAATTCTTTACAGTATACAGCAGTAAAAGACTCACAATAAACACTCAAGTACTTTTAGACTTGAGTCAGAAACTTTACTATCACTGTCAAAATCCTGACAATCTATAAACACTTCCTTAGGTTACATTTTTAATTTTAAGAATTCACACCACATGGATCTTCTCCACAAAAGCAAAACCTAAAATTTTTGGAGTTCTACCATTATTTTAACATATTGTAAAAGCCATGCATAAAATTTATATTCCCTATCTTGAAAATATACTCAAAGAAAAGTTTTTAAATTGTGTTTGTTCTATTTTAAATGCAACAAAAAAGGACCAGATCAAAAGCACAAAAATTAAATTTTAGATCTCTGTTTCTAAAGTAATATTCTAAGGCACTATTTTTCAAGTTCAGTTTCCAAGGACCTCAGGTGGAAGAGAAGGTAATATGAGTATTTTAAAAAATAAATGTAATGGGGCCAGCCTGGTGGCATAGCGGTTAAGTTCATGTGCTCTGCTTCAGCAGCCTGGGGTTCGCAGGTTCAGATCCTGGGTGCAGACCGATGCACTGCTTCTCAAGCCATGCTGTGGCGGCGGCCCGTGTAAAGTAGAGGAAGATGGGCACAGATGTTAGCCCAGGGCCAGTCTTCCTCAGCAAAAAGAGGAGGACTGGCAATGGATGTTAGCTCAGGGCTGATCTTCCTCACACACAAAAAAAAATAAATAAATGTAACATATTCAAAGTAAGTTTGAAACATGCTATATACTTTATTCCCTTCTGAACAAATACGTAACACATTAACATACTTAGGCTCCGATAAATTCTGCAGTATAATAAAATTGTTTTCAACTTTATTTGGGCATAAGGCCCTCTTCTCACAGCTATCTATCTATCTACTATCTATCTATCTATCTACTATCAGAGAGCTGTGTGTCTCAGAACATCAGTTTAGAAAACTCTGTTCTAAGGGACATAAAATAATTTTTAAACTTTAAAGCTTCTCAGAAGAAATATTACCTGAATCATAGATGATCCTCTTTTTCTTGTTTGGTTGCTTCTGTTTAAAGTCATCATCTTCACAAGAATTATTTACCTATAACATCACAGTATAATTACAACACAAAGAAGCCTATATAACTTAGCCATTTTTTCCTCATTAGACTTGGGCTCAGTGATTCTCAACTAGGAGAAATTTTGCCCCCCAGAAGACAATTTTGCTTGTCATAACTGGGGGTAGGGGTACTGGGACCTAACGGACAGACCAGTGATGCTACTAAACATCCTACAATGCACAGGATATAGCATGTCCTCCACAACAAAGAATTATCCAGCCCAAAATGTCAATAATGCCCTGAATAGGCTAAAGAATAGGCCAGATGATAATTGCATCAGATGGGAAAGAAAGAATTACAGAAAAAGCTGAAAATTATAGAATTCAGCTCCACTTTCAACACTAACCTATATATAACAAAGAGTAAAAGGATGTCAGATAGTACAAGGAAAGTGCTTCCTGAAAATGACAGATAGAGACAGAAATAAAGCTAAGGGGTTGTGGGCCTACCACAACCCAATGCCTGTTGGAAAACTAAATAAAACCAAGGCAAAAGGCATTGTTTATATTTTTTAGTTATACATCACATTTCATATAAATATATATACATAGCTCCTATTGGTTTTGTTTCTCTGAAGAATCCTGACTAATATAGATTTTGTTACTGAGAAGTAGAGTGCTGGTGTAACAAATACCTAAAATATGGAAGAGGCTTTGGAACTGGGTAATGGTAGAGGCTGGAGGAGTTTGCGGTGCATGCTAGAAAAAGCCTAGACTGCTATGAAGGGACTTTGGTAAAAATATGGATGTTAAAGGCGATTCTGGCAAGGTCTCAGGGAGAAAAGATGAGAGCTATAGAGAAAGTCTCTGTCGTCTTAGAGAAGACATATATCATCATCAAGAGAATGCTGGTGGAAACATAGACATTAAAGACCATTCTCGTATGGTCTCAGAGGGACATGAGGTTATTGGAAACTCCAGGAAAGGTGATTCCTGTTATAAAATGGCAAAGAACTTGGCTGAATTGTGCTCCAGTGAAAGACATAAATTATATTTGTGAAAGATAGAACACTGGAACGATGAAATAGCTGAGGCGATTTCTAAGCAAAATGTTGGTAGGTACGGCCTGGGTCCTCTGACTGCTTAAAGTAAAATGCAACCGAAGAGAGATGAACTGAACGTTAAGCAAAAAGGAACCAGAACTTAAAGATTTGGAAAACTCTCAGCCTGTCCATACTGCAAAAAATGAGAAAGTGCATTCTGAAGAGAACAACAAGAGTGTGGCTGGACTATCACTTCATAAAGAGATTATGGGACTATACAAACAGAAACAAGGCCAGTTTGAAATGAAGGGAACAAAATGAAGGAAAGTTGTCAGACTTCTTGATTCTACAAGACAGGACAATAGAGCTATCTGGCTGCAAACCTGCACTATTCTCCAAGAAGAGGGAAGAATGACTCTGAAGGCGATTCAGAGATCAGGGCTACCTTATGTCTTGTTTCAACAGATCAGACAGGCTCTGCCCAGAAGCCTTAAAGGCAGGACCACCCTGCAGAGCTATGGGGGTGAGACTACTGCCCCAGTGGGTCCAAAAGGCAGGGCATTGAGCCAAAGAGGATTACTGTCAAGCTTTAAGAGCTAATGGAATTTGCCTTGCTAGGTTTTGGACTTGCCTGGGACCCATCACCCCTTTCTTCCTTCTGACTTCTCCCTTTTGAAATGGGAATGTCTATTCTACGCCTTTCCCACCACTGTATTTTCAAAGCACATACCTTGTCTGGTTTCACGGGTTCACAGATGGAGAGAAATTTTGCCTCAGGATGAATCATATCTGAGTCTCACACATATCTGATTTAGATGATAGTTAGATGAGAAATTGGACTTTAGACTTTAGAGTTGCAATCAGTTAAAACTTTTAGGGACTGTTAGGATGGAATGAATATATTTTCCATGTGAGAAGGACATGCATTTTTGGGGGCCCTTGACAGAATGTTATGGACTTAATGCTTGTGTCCTCCCAAAATTCATATGTTCAACCTCTAACCCCCATTGTGGCTGTATTTGGAAAAAGAGATTCTAAGGAAGTACAGTCATGCCTTGCATGATGACGTTTCAGTCAATGATGGACCACATATACAACAGACCACACATGTGATGGCAGTCCCAGAAGATTAGTACCATATAACCTAGGTGTGTAGTTGGCTAGATCATCTAAGTTTGTGTAAGTACACTCTATTATGTTCATACAACAATGAAATCACCTAACAACGCATTTCTCAGAACTTATCCTGTCATTAAGTGACAAATGACTGCAATTAGGGTAAATGAGATCATAAAGATGGGGCCTTGATCTGATAAAAATTAGTGTCCTCATAAGAAGAGACACCAGAAAGCTCATTTGCGCACACACATATGTACACTCACTCGCTATCTTGCTCACTTTCAACCTCTCTCCCTACGCGTTCACACCAAGGAAATGCTATGTGAGGACACAGCAAGAAGGTAGCCAGCCGTAAGCCAGAAAGAGAGCTCTCACCAGCAACTGAATCAGCTGGAACCTTGATCACAGACTTCTAGCCTCTAGAACTGTAAGAAAATAAATTTCTATTGTTTAAGCCACCCAGTCTACAGTATTTTGCTATGGTAACCCAAGCTGACTAATACATGAAGTATAGACTCAAGAGAAAAAGCACTTAATAAAGACCAATCCTGATATAACCCAGATCTTAGAATTAACAGACAAGAATTTTAAAGCACCTGTTATAACTACATTCAAGAACATAAAGGAGAGAAATAAAAACTATGAAAAGGAACCAAATGGAAATTCTAGAATTGAAAAATACACTATTTAAAATAAATTATTCACTGCATAGGCTTAACAGCAAATTGGAGATGACACAAGAGTCAATGAATTTGAAGATAGTAATAAAGAAATTATCTAATCTTAAGTACAGAGGAAAAAGGATAAACACGAACAAGCCTCAATGATCTGTGAGACAACATCAAAATTCTAGTATGTATATAACTGGAATCCCAGAAGAAGAGGAGAGAGAGAATGAGGCAAAAAAATATTTGAAGAAACAATGGCAAAAAGTTCTCAAATTTGATGAAAGATATAAATTTACAGATTCAAGAAGCTCAGAAATCCTAAACAGGATAAACACAAGAAAACCACTTCCAGGCACACCACGGTCAAAGTGGAAAACCAAAGATAAAGAAAAAACATCTTTAAAGCAGCATGAGAAAAACACACTACATACAAGAGAAAACACTATGAATCACTGCGAACATCTCACCAGAAAAAATGGAGGCCAAAAGACAGTAGAACATCTTACAGTGCTGAAACAATAAAATGTCAATCCAAAATTCCATATCTAGCAAAAATATCTTTCAAGAATGAAAGCAAAATAAAGACATTTTTAGATAAACAAAAACTTAACAGAATTCATTGCCAACAGACCTACACTACAAGAAATGCTAAAGAAAATTCTTCAGGTTTAAAGAAAATATTAGATGGAAATTGAGATCTTTAATAAGAAATGAAAAGCACGGGAAATGGCAAACAAGTGGGTAAATATAAAAAAGCAATTTTTCCTTTTAATTTCTTTAAAACACATGTCTGTTTAAAGCAAAAATTATTACACTGAATGTAGAGTATTAACATATGTAGATATAATACATATGACAACTAGGACATAAAGGATGGAGTGGTGGTTAAATAGACCCATCGAATTGCAAAATTGTTACATTTTACATTACGTGGAACAATATTAACTCTGATACACCATTGTAGCCATCGCATGCTTTCCACGGTGACATTATATCTTAATTTCTCTGAGACCCAAGGAAGACAGGGAAAAAAATAAAACTTTCCTCCAAATCCCTCCCTCACCAGAAATCGAACACCATTTACCTGGGGATAGGGGCTCACGTCCCTATGAGCAAACTTTGGTCTTAAAACACGAAATTTTAACACCTAAAAGTATTCCATCTCTACTTCAGGAAAGCACCAAGCTATGAATGCAGTAAGGTACATTAATTAGGAATAAGTAGTACCTTATTATTTATTACTTACAGGATTTGTCTTTTGTTCTTCTTCCCCTGCTAAATGAGTTGAAATCTATATTTACTCAAGGCTCCCTCAAGTCCTATCAAGTCTAGGAACTGAGTTAGTTTAACCTTTCAAACAATCCTAAATTGTATTTGAAAAACTGACCTTGATTTCCTTTATTCCTTTCTTTGCTTTTAAAGTTTCTTCAGCAGACTTTGTTTTCTCATTCTTCTTTACTGTTTCACTTGCAAGTTTCTTTCCACTTGGTATAACCCCAAAGAATTTCCGAATATCCTAAAAGCATAAAAGAGGATTCACAAATAAACATTAACTACACAAGATTCTAATTTCAGTTGTCAAAAGGGACACTCTACACACACACTGGTTTACCCCAAGTAATTTCTTCATAGCAGGATAGCTCCACGTGTGCAGCAGCATTCTTTTTATACACAAAGGTTAAATGATAAAATTACCTGAGTTAAAAATAATTTGCCTAATGAAAAGTAATATTAATTCTCAAGAATCTGGCCAAAAACAGGGCAAAAATAAGAAAGCGAAATTTTTGTTAAGAACAGCACAATTACTAAAGGGGGGCAAGTAACAGGTATTTATTGATCATGCATACACCTACTCATCCCATCATCCCAGGCACAGGAGAGGAGAAGACAAAGAGTTGAAGAATATAATTCTTGCCCATGGGATTTATACTCCAGTTTGAGAGAAGAATAATTCTCACAACCCTGATGATTTAAGACGTTAATAATTAAGAACCTTGACATTATTTTCCTTTATTTGATTTTTCCAAATTCTGAAGAAAAAATTCTGATGATTACAATATTCTTTTTAATTACTCTACTCTCCCACCATGTTAAACTGTAGAATTCAAATTAACCATACTGAAACATTTATGATGTAATTTACAATTAAAATCACTCACTTTTCTTACCCTTTTCATATTCTTAACCCTTTTAGATTTTAGCTTTGAAGAAACTGTGTGGTGGAGAAGAGGAAACAGACCTTAGAATTAGAAAGCATTGGTTTCAATCTCTGCTGTAAGTGCTTTCTATCTGTGTGGCCTTGGGCAACTTTAATTTATCCTAGTCTGTTTTCTCATCAGTAAAGTGGGACTAACAGTACCTACACTTTATGAGGATTAATTATGCATCTATCACTATTTTAGCTCAGTAAAAAGCTTCCCTTCACCTTATTTATGAACTATGATCCCTTCAAATCACTGAAACATCTCCATTTATAATTCTCTCTGCTCACAGGCAAGGGTATAAGGTATACAGAATAACGAGAACTTATGATCTAAATTCAAAAGAACTGGGTTCAAAGAACCAGTTGTACCATCTTCCCTCTTCCTATCCTTGCTGGTTAAAATCCTGAGTGAGTTTTCAACCCTTCTTCCCTATTCCAACCTATCTCTCTTTATTGTTGTGAGGAAAATGTCTATAAAAGTACTTTGTAAAGTACAAGAAGTTAACAATTATCACCTAGATCTTGGCAGTAACTGTTACACTCTTTAAAAAAGTCCCAAACAACTGTGTTACACAAACACACATGCACATTTTAGCTTTGTGGCTAAGCCAATAAATAAAGCAGAAAAATGAGGTACACAGACATGTTAAATTTTTCAAAAAAGATTAAAGACTTCCCTGGTTTTATATGCTCTTTTATAAATTTCATAATACAGAAAAATCACAAATCCATCCTAATAAAATCTAACTCTAAAAAATACTGTTGGGGGGCCGCCCGGTGGCGCAGAGGTTTAGTCCGCGCTTGGCAGCCCGGGGTTCGCGAGTTCGGATCCCGGGCGCCCGCCGACGCACTGCCTGTCAGCCATGCCGTGGTGGCGTCCCATATAAAGTGGAGGAAGATGGGCACGGATGTTAGCCCAGGGCCAGTCTTCCTCAGCAAAAAAGGGGAGGATTGGCAACAGATGTTAGCTCAGGGCTGGTCTTCCCCACAAAAAAAAAAAAAAAAAATACTGTTTACGGAATGGATACCTCAGCTATGAAACTGGAACATTTGTGTCAGGTGCTAAGGAAGAGATGGATGATAAAGAAAGCCACAGTCTTCCGTATAACTTGCAGAGAATTGAGTTTGAGGCTGACAAACACTTACTTTATTGCTTCTGGAGGAAATGAGAGTTTCACATTGGAGTTTCACTCTTGAAATTACCAAGTCATTCTTCATTCTAACAGTGGTGATTGTTTAAACACACTCACACTCTCACACACACACACACACACACACACACACACACACCCGACATGTGCACCATGGAAATACCAAAACTGAAGATTAATAATCAGGTTAGAGACAGTGATGGTTTTCAATCTGTCTTAGGCCCACAAATGCTTAAAACCACAAAGAGAAAGAAAAGAAAACATAATTCCAAATGGAATTGTTGGTAACATTCAGCTGTCTGATTTTTGTCTGTACCATACTGCCCCTCTTCAGCATTGTGACACTCTTTCTTTCCTAAGTAATTCTTTCTATTCACATCCCCTTTCTTTTCCTTTCCCTTTATTCTATGCTACTCTCCCACACTCCCCATGCCCTTATACTCTGATGGCAGCAGAACAGTTAAAGAAATTACAGCGTCCTGACCTAACTCAATACACACTAAAAATCTAAACCTTTGGAAAAGAATTTTCATCAGAATGAAAGCCATTCTACGCATACCTTTTTAGGATTATCGCCAATGTGAGCAGCCATCTTGTGTACAAATATCTAGATGCAAAGGTCACCAATGTGGCCTTAATTTACAGTGTGACTTCACCTTACTCTTCAATTAACGTTCTCTGTCTTTTACTATGTCTTCACAGATTTCACAAAATGAAGAACAAGTCTAGTGGCTAATGACTCTCCCAAATAATGGATCTAAATACCATTCTTGCTGAGTATGAGTAGAAAAAGGAGATAAATTTTAAATTTACTTTTATAATCTTGGCAAAGTAAAGGCCTCCTAAGCAGAAAATCAAGACTAGAAAGTATCCATAAAGAAAGACTTGACTAGATAAAAATAAAACAAAATATGTCATAAACAAAGTTAAAATACAAGCAACTTAAAAATATCTACATGTTATATATGAGTTTCCTACAAATCAATAAAAGATAACCTAGTAGAAAAATGAATAAAATCTACTAGTAAGCAAAATATAAAAGAAATACAAATAACCAACAAACATAAAAGATGCTCAACTTCACAAATAATAAACAGATAAATTAAAACGATTATTTTTCTCTAAGTGTTAAAAGATTGATAATGCCCAGATTTGTCAAAGATGTGGGGAAACAGATGCTCATACACTACACTGCTAATGAAAGTAAAAATGCGTATAATCTTTTCAGAGGATAATCCAGCAAAACCTATCAAAATTTTAAATGTGCATACCCTTTGTCCCAGTAATTCCACTTCTAAAAGAAATTGATATTTTTCTTTAGGGAAACCAAAAGACAGTAGTAATTAACTCTTCTTACTTTCTTCAACAGTTATTAATTGAACAAACAGGTCAGTTCAAACAGGGCAAAAGATTTAGGCAAAAATCACATAAAGGTTAAAATAAATTTTAGCACAGACAGCTAATAACAACAAGTAAATTTTTCATGCTTTCACTTACAACTACTGGACATAGATTTATCTCTTTTGATAATTCCATGAGGTAAACACAGCAAAAATGATACATCTTCATTTTATAGATGAGTAAGTTGAATTAAGTCAGACAAACACAAGCTTTTTGTCAGTTTTACCACTTATTACCAGAGACCTGGGATGAATCACTTAAGTTCTCTGTCCCTTAGTTTCCTCATAATGCCACCTGCCCCATAGGATTCCTGTGGGGATTAGAGGGTGCACACCAAAAACCTCCAGAATGGAACTTGGTCCTCTGACTCCAAATCTCTTTCATAGTTTTCCATTTGACCATGACTGCCCCCTCATAATTTTCCTGTATTTCTAAGGATCTACGCAAAAGTAACCATACCCCACAATTAGCAATGTGGCCTTTCCCTTCTCATTATTCCTGATATATCTGATCCTTGTGTGTTTACAGGCAGGCGTCATGCCAGGGACTTAGGACACAAACAGGAAAATGCCCTCATGAAGCTACCTGGGAGACACATTAGTATACAACAAATTAAATGCAAAACAGTGCTAAGACAGAGGTAATCACAAAACGACAAAAGCACCAGGAGCACCTAACACAGAGAGCCTCAGGCGTGGCTTCTCAAAAGAAGCAACACCTGAAGTGGGTCCTAAAATGATTAGTAGGAGATAATTTTGATAGTCATAGAAATCTGAGTTTGAATACACTGCTGTAAGTTCCATACAGCAGGCTTGTCTATCTTACTCACCAGTGTATCTCTAGTATAGGAGCAACACCTCAGACAAGTACATAGATGCTCAACTAACATTGGTTGAACACATGAGTGGTTATTCCTAAGGTCACTGACCTTCACACCTGGGCTCAGAAAGAGAGGTTTTTGATTATGTAAAATGAAATTCATGGTAGATTTGTTTTTAAAGATTGTGTATTAAAATAATTTTGAGATTAATTTTTTGCTATGAATTTACCTTTTAAGAAATTTTAAGTATGTATTAAATTAACATTTACTATATATTATTTCTGAGGTAAATTATTAAAGCTGACCTTCTATAATTGACCCTTGTAATACTGTACTCTCTTGTCATATTACAACACTGTGGCTACAAAAAACAAAATACTTTCACTTTTAGTAGGCTACTTCCTCTTCTTCAAATTTGTTTTTAGCCAAACAAATCACTTTTTTTAGAAATCAGAAATATCTCTATATATAATTGATGTTAATGATATAGCAAAGTCTAGCACAGGCCTCAAGAACTTCTCTGAAGAAGATACCAGCAATCAATCATTCATATATTCGTTCAACAAATATTTACTGAGAGCTTTCTATGGGCCAAAAATTATTCTTGGTGCTTGGGATAAATAAAACAGGCAAAAATCTCTGTTCTTATGGAGCTTTCGTTCTACTTTCTGCTCTTGGTCTTTCTGTCTTTAGAAAATAAAGTAGAGCATAGGAAATAAAGAACAGACAAAATAAAACACAGCAGGGGAATAGAATTGAGGAATAGGTGATTATGGGAAGTAGAAGGAATAGAAACTGCTTCCTCTACTCACCCTGGAATCTATTCAGTCTACCTGAGAGGCTGCTCCCAAGACAGTGAAAAGAACCATTTCCATTCTTAGTTGTGTCTACGAAGATGTGTAAGATTCTGAATTCATAACATTTACAACATATGAGCCTTAGACTACTCTCTCAATGAAATACTGTATCACAGAAAGTTTTCAGGTACCTGATTCAAAACTACAAACACACACTGGCAAAATTAAACAGAAAATGGAAATAATTATTTACTTCAGGTTTAAAAAAGTAAGTTCTCCCTCATACCTGCATAATTAGGGTAACGGAAGCATCTGAAATGGTTTACGCCTGATCTAACGGTTTATTTCAACATTTTGACATTTTTACCAGGGCTAATGTACTTATGGTTTTTACTCATCCAGAAGTCAACTTTTTACAACTGACTTCTGATCTAAAAAATCAAGTTTAAACTACTTGAATGAACATTGAACTAAGTTCAAATCAAAAATAGAACTACCATATACTAAATACTGTATATTTCTCTAGGCTATGTTATTCATTGTCATTAAATGTTCAGCAGCTTAGATATAAAATTATGAAGAAAAGGCTACAGAAGATGTTTTCACACCAGTAAGTTTTACATTCTAGTTGATTTTTCTTTCATTGGAAATATAAAGTTTATTTGTACTTATTTATTCATCAAATATTTATAGAAAATGTACCATGTGCCAGGCACTATTCAGCAGTTCCCTATCCTCGTGGCCCCTATCCTTGCAGAGCTTATGTGCTAGTGTAGAAAGCTATCAATAACAGGTTGCTTATCTATTAAGTGTGCCAAAATGTGAGCCAAGGAAACAAGGTGGGTGGTCTCTTCACTAACCATACCAGTCGTTTTTTATGCTTTGCAGATCTGACAAAAGCTATGAATATTTTCCACAGAAATATGTGAAAACACACTACAGTACAGCACAAAAATATACTTGGTCTTTATCCCTGGTTTCTGGCACAGAACTCCTAAAATCCTCAGAATTTCCAGAGTGATGAGTGTCTTCTGTTATTCATAATCAGCCCGTTTTGATCACATCTGAGTTTATGCTAATGACATAACTTCTAGTGGGGCCCCTACACAGCCTCAGGATGGGGACCCAGTCACCAGAAAGGCCAAACACGTGATTGGGAACTCTGCGCCCCACCCTTAGACCTACAGGGAGGGGAGGGGGGCTGGAGATAGCCTTATAAAACTCTTGAACAAGTGATGTTTGCTGTTTGGAGAACTTCTGGGTTGGTGAACACATCAAGTTGCTAGGAGGGTGGTGCACCCAAAGATGGCATGGAAGCTCTGTGCACACACCCCCATATCTTGCCCTATGGATCTCTTCCTTCCATTTGGCTATTCCTGAGTTGTATCCTTATAATAAACCAGTAAATGTAAGTAAAGTGTTTTCCTGAGTTCTGTGACCCATTCTAGCAAATTATTGAACCTCAGCAGGGGGATCTTGGGAAGCCTTGATTTAGAGCCAGTCAGTACAGGTGGACCAAGACTTGCAATTGGTGTCTGAAGTGGGAGCAGTCTTGAGGGACTGAGCCCCTTAACTTGTAGAGTCTGCACTAACTCAGAATTGAATTGAATTGTAGGACACCCGGTTGGTGTCGGAGAACTAGAGAATTGATCGGTGTCAGAAAACACTCCAGACACAGACACACCAAACTTTGTGTGCAATTTTAGGGGTTTTTTTTTTCCTGAAGCCTATTATTGGCTCTCCAAGACCGCTGAGTCTGATCCACATATTGACACTGCACAAGCTAACTCACACCCATTTCAACCTCAGTATCACCTAGATACACACTGATACCTCCTAAATCTTGTGTCTCAACTCTAGACCTCCTCTGAGCTCCATATCCATGTAGCCAGTAGTCTGCCAGATACGTCTCTGTCCAAATGCCCCAAAGGTGCCTCCAACTCATAATGTCCAAAACTAAGCTCATATTATTCTGGGACTTGCTTCTCTTCCTTTATTTCTCACCTCAATGCATAGCACCACCATTCACCCAAAACAGAAAAATGGGCATTGTTTTTCCTCCTCACTCTGACCCTCCACCTAATCATCCCACCTCACCTATCTCCCAAATATTGCTGTCCTCTTCCCTTTATTTCCATTGCCAATGCCCTGATTCAGGGCTTCATTTATTTACTTATTTAACAAACCCTTAAATAGGACTTACTCTGTGCCAGGCAATGATTTAAGCACTTTAAAAATATTAACTCATTTAATCCACATAACAACCCTACAAAGTTTTTTAACTTCAATTCACAGATGAGAAAATTGAGAATTTCCTCAATTGAGAATGCCAAAGTTTTGAAATTTAAGATGTTCTTATATGTAAGCAAAAAAAGACTTGTTGCATTTTCCCACACTAAGGTATAATTAACAATACTACAACACTATTAGAGAGAAGCAACGCCTACCAGGCAGCCCAAATGCAATTTTAATATACATAAGCCAAGACAAAGTACCAGACTTCGCCAAGTACTCAAAAAAATCACGCATTTTTTAGAGTCCTTTACCCATACCAACAAGTTCCCAACTTGTTTAGTTATAAATCTATTAGTAGAACTAGAGATGAAAAAAAAATTTTTGCAATAAATACTCTTAAACCTGCACAGAAGTAAGCTATCATAATGACCTTTAGGTTTAAAAGGTCAAAGTACAAAAGCTGTTATTTACTTTGAAGCATAACCAAACAGTTCTAATTACTTTTTTCTACTGCAGATGGGCTCAACCTACAAGCAAGTTGTAATTCCTATCAAAAGTGCAAAGAGAAAGCAAATTATGTCACTGTGTTCATGTATCTTTGAAGAGTTCAGGATTTTATGCGAAATAACTACTGCAGTGCTCTGTAGAGTAGTTGCCAAAATATTATATTTCAGCTTTACTTCTCTATTTTGCAAGTAACAAAGAAATATAAATATTTCTGATATTTTTAAGTCATCCACCAAATCCACAAGCAGAAACTATCATCAACACACTTCACAAAATCTATCCAAATGTAAAAATCTTTTATCTTGACAATCACTAAAATGCAAAATTATATATCTGACTAAAATATACAATGATGTAACTAGTAGCAGCACAGCAGAGACAAATTATGAAATAATTTTAAAGTATTTAAAATTATATTAAGGCCTTATACTTTGAAAGCAAAAAGAAAATTGTTGGAATGCTGTCCCCTAAGAACAAGAAAAGGACAGATCCACTCTCACTACTTCTATTCAACATTGTGGAGGTTCTAGCAAAAGCAATTAGGCAAAAAAATAAAAGGCACTGAGATTGGACAGAAAGAAGTAAAACTATCTCTATTTGCAGATGAAATGATTTTATATAGAGAAAATCCTAAGGAATTCACTAAAAAACTGTTAGAACTACTAAATGAGATCAGCAAGGTTGCAGGATAAAAGATCAATATACAAAACTGAACTGTATTTCTATACTCTTGCAATGAACAATCCAAAAGTGAAATTAAGAAAACAATTCCATTTACAGTATCATCAAAAAGAATAAAATACTTAGGAATAAACTTAACAAAAGAAGTGTAAAACCCATACTCTGAAAACTATAAAACATTGTTTAAAGAAATCAAAAAAGACCTAAATAAATGGAAAGATAACCTATATTCATGGATCAGAAGATTGTTAAGTTGGCAGTACTCCCCAAACTGACCTACAGATTCAACACACTCCCTGTCAAAATCCCAGCTGGCTTCTTTGCTAATTCTAAAATTCATATGGAAATTCAAGGAACGCAGAACAGGCAAAACAATCTTGAAAAAGAAGGACAATATTTGCAAATCGTTTGTCCGACAAGGGATTAATCTCAGTAATATACAAAGATCTCATACAACTGAGCAACAAAAAAACAAACAACCTGATCAAAAAATGGGCAGAGGATATGAACAGACATTTTTCCAAGGAAGAGATACAGATGGCCAATAGACACATGAAAAGATGTTCAACATCACTAATCATCAGGGAAATGCAAATCAAAACTACACTAAGATATCACCTTACACCGGTTAGAATGGCTATAATCACAAAGACAAATAACAACAAATGCTGGAGAGGTTGCGGAGAAACGGGGACCCTCATTCACTGCTGGTGGGAATGCAAACTGGTGCAGCCTCTATGGAAAACAGTACGGAGAGTCCTCAAAAAATTAAAAGTAGAAATACCGTATGATCCAGCAATACCACTCTTGGGCATCTACCCAATGGACATGAAATCAACCATCACAAGAGGCGTATGCACCCCTATGTTCATTGCAGCATTATTCACTATAGCCAAGAGGTGGAAGCAACCCAAGTGTCCCTCGACTGATGATTGGTTAAAGAAGATGTGGTATATACATACAATGGAATACTACTCAGCCATAAGAAAAGACACAATTGTCCCATTTGCAACAACATGGAAGGACCTAGAGGGTATTATGTTAAGTGAAATAAGCCAGAGAGAGAAGGACAGACACTGCACGAACTCACTCATATATGGAATATAAGTGAACACACGGACAGAGAGAACTGATTGGTGGTTACCAAGGGATGGGGGGGGGGCACAAGGGGTGAAGAGTTACATCCACAAGGTGACAGACAAACAAAAATGTACAATTAAAACACCACAGTGTTATAAACTATTAAGACATCAATAAAAAAAATGGTAAAAAAAAAAGAAGGACAAAGTTGGAAGACTCACACCACCCAATTTTAAAACTTACCACAAAGCTACAGAAAAAAAGACAATGTGTTACTGGCATTAGGATAGACATATAGATCAATGGAATACAATTAAGAGTCCAAAAAAAAAACTCTCACACTTATGGTTAACTGATTTTTGACAAAGGAGCCAAGATAATTCAATGGGAAAAGTCTGCAAATGGTGCAGGAACAACTGGATATCCACAAGCAAAAGAATAAACCTGGACCCCTGCTTCACACCACATTCAAAAACTCAAAATGGATTAAAGTCGTAAATGTAAGAGCTAAAACTATAAACCTCTCAGAAGAAAACACAGACATAAATCTTCGTGACCTTGGATTAGGCAATGGTTTCTTAGATATGAAACCAAAAGCTCTGAGGAAGTGATGATTGAGACCTGAAGGATGAGAAAAAGGCAGACAAGCAAGCACCTGGAGGAAGAGTATTCCACGGAGAGGAAACAAGAACAAAAGCTGAGACAAAACCAGCTTAATACACTCACAAGAGACGAGATCAGAGAGGTAGGTAGGGGCCTTATAGGACAAGTGCTAGGACATATGGCAAAAGCTACATTATATTAAGGTGACAGCACTGCTCCAGGGGGAGCAGTCACATAGTAAATTACCATGCAAAAGGTATCCCCTAGAATGGGGCAATGAAGCAGCTCAGATGTATTCAGACTTGATAGCTCTTCAAAAAGACTATCCCTTACGTCTCATGTGCATTTAATTCAACCTTATGCATATTTTCAATAAATAATTATCCCAGCCAATGAATTATATATGCTGACTTCTTGAAAGTGGCATCTTGCACGTTTTATTCACATTTTGAGCAAATAATTAAATCCTCATAGCAATCTAAATTGTTTACGTGGCTTCTTTTTTGTTCTTTTTAATTTCAATTCCTTTAATAGACATAATATTCACATGGTTCAAAATTCAAAAGGGTAAAAAGTCTCCCTCCCATTCTGCCTCTCAGACACACATTTCTCATCTTTGGAGGCAACAAATGTTATCAGTTAGTTCCTTATGTATCCTTCCAGAGAGTTTTTACACATCTTCAAGCAAATATACATATATATTCTTTTCTCTCTTTTTCTATACAAAGTGGTAGCATACTTACATATTGTCCTGCACCTTCTTTTTTCACTGAATTATCCTGGCAATTGTTTCATGCTAGGGCATAACGTTTTCTCTTTTTTTTTTTAATTTTTTTTTAATTTATTCTTTTTATTGATGTCTTAGTAGCTTATAACACTGTGGGGTTTTAGTTGTACATTTTTGTTTGTCTGTTTTTTTCTTTTTTAATGGCTGCATAGTATTCCATTCTGTAGATACAGCAATTTATTCCTTTATTGATAACTTTAATTGGAAAATATTTGAGAAAAAAAATGCAGCTCCTAGGGCATTTTGAAAGGGCTTCAGAAGATATGTGAATCCCCTAAAATGGTGTGTATGTGCCCATATGTATTTCTGTGGGCAGAAAATTTGCATACCATTCACCACATTATTAAAGGGAACTGTGACCCAAACAAAAGTTAAGAACTACTGTACTACAAACTCCTGGAAGAAAATATAGGCAGTACACTAATTGAGATTGGACATAAAGGGATCCTTTCAGATTCCATGTCTACCCAGACAAGGGAAACAAAAGGAAAAATAAACAAGTGGGACCTCATCAGACTAAAGAGCTTCTACAAGGCAAATAAAACCAGGATCAAAATGAATAAACAACCCACCAGCTGGGAGAAAATATTTGCAAATCGTTTGTCCGACAAGGGATTAATCTCAGTAATATACAAAGATCTCATACAACTGAGCAACAAAAAAACAAACAACCTGATCAAAAAATGGGCAGAGGAAATGAACAGACATTTTTCCAAGGAAGAGATACAGATGGCCAATAGACACATGAAAAGATGTTCAACATCACTAATCGTCAGGGAAATGCAAATCAAAACTACACTGAGATATCACCTTACACCGGTTAGAATGGCTATAATCACAAAGACAAATAACAACAAATGCTGGAGAGGTTGTGGAGAAACGGGGACCCTCATTCACTGCTGGTGGGAATGCAAACTGGTGCAGCCTCTATGGAAAACAGTACGGAGAGTCCTCAAAAAATTAAAAGTAGAAATACCGTATGATCCAGCAATACCACTCTTGGGCATCTACCCAATGGACATGAAATCAACCATCACAAGAGGCGTATGCACCCCTATGTTCATTGCAGCATTATTCACTATAGCCAAGAAGTGGAAGCAACCCAAGTGTCCCTCAACTGAAGATTGGTTAAAGAAGATGTGGTATATACATACAATGGAATACTACTCAGCCATAAGAAAAGACACAACTGTCCCATTTGCAACAACATGGAAGGACCTAGAGGGTATTATGTTAAGTGAAATAAGCCAGAGAGAGAAGGACAGACACTGCATGAACTCACTCATATATGCAATATAAGTGAACACACGGACAGAGAGAACTGATTGGTGGTTACCAAGGGGAAGGGGGGTGGGGGGGGCACAAGGGGTGAAGAGTTACATCCACAAGGTGACGGACAAACAAAAATGTACAACTAAAACCCCACAGTGTTATAAACTAAGACATCAATAAAAAATAAATAAATAAATAAAAAAAAAGAACTACTGTACTACAATATAACTTGTGCATATGTGTCCAATAAACATACGTTGAACAGAATTTTAGTCTAGGGTTTTTAGTATAGGGTTTTGCCAATTTTTGTACTAAAGACAGAAGGACTAAATCAAATAGCAATGTAATCCAAAATTCTTATCTACTTTATAGAAGCTTTTCCCTTTAACAAACAGTAAAACCGACCATATGACTCCTATTTCTTTCCTAAGAAGGGCTTTATTTTTCACTGCACTGTGAACAGGAGAACTAAGAAAGAACAGAACCAAAATTTAAAGTACCTGAATGATCAAAAGTTGGCGATACAAGCTGTTGTTCACCAAAACTGACAACATCAGAGGCCATTTTGATGCCCCCTAAACTCTATGTAACATTCCCGAGTCCTTCCTGAGAAAATTAGATCATTGGTAGTCATGAAGTTGTATAATGCCTACCACCTGCCAGGCACCAGAATAGAAGCTTTACATATATTATCTTGTTTAATCCTCAAAACAATCACTTAAGGCAGCTATATTCCCCCCTTTTACAGGTAAGGAAAGGGAGGCTTAAGAGGTTAAAGTTAAGCTGTTTACTTGCCCAAAACCACATAACTATTAAGTAGCAGAGCAAGACTAAAACATCTCTCTCTCACCTTCAAGATTCCAAATCTCATCAACATTGCACAATACTATAGTGCCTAAAGTCCAATGTAATTATGATCATTTTAGGGAGATGGTAAAATGGTCAGAAAAACCTAGGTTCTAATTCTAGTTCAAATATTTATTAGTTGTATGACAAACTGTTTAAACTCCAAAAGCCTCCTTTACCCTCCAGAAAACTGGATTGCTGTGATGTTTAAATGAGAAAAGGTATGTAAAACAAAGAGCTCACATATTGACCTGAAGAAGATACCTGGTACAAGGTGGCTATTACCATTATTTTATCCTTCTTTGAGAAGAAATACAAAGGGCTGCAAGGTTTCCCAATCGGGCATAAAAATTTCCCCCCAGAATGCTGGCATTGTGACAAATAAGCCGAAGAATGATTGAAAAAAACTATGTCTGATTATTAAGTAGACCCCAGCTTAATGGAACATCATAAATTGTCCTTTAAAATTAAAATATTTCAAACACATACCTGTACCTATGCCCTAGCAGCATGACTGTCTGTTTTGACCCCTGCATAATTATTTTATTCTCAATTTAAATGCTTTATGCAGAATTATGCACTGGGGTTGTTTTTAAGACTATGTTTAACATCGGGTGATAAACGATGACAGCTGTCAAATGTATTACATCTGTTTCTACCCACTGTGGGGTATTTTCCTGGTGAACTCTGTTATCCCTTCGACTTCTATAAACTCATCTAAACAAAATAAAACATCCTCCGCATGCCCTCGGTCTCAAATGGCTGTGTGACGAGCGTTTCGCGAGGCTCTTAGCAACGAAAGTTGAAGGCCTGAGACAACTTACAAGAAACTTACTCTTCTCCCTCGTGCCCCAAAGCTTGAAACCAACGGTTTAGGCGGGACTCAAACCGAGGGTCGGGGCAAAGCTGAACAGGAAAACAACTTTACCGCTGAGCCTCTAAATCACCTTCATCACTCCCTTCCTTCCTCCCTCCCTTCCCCCAAGAGTTGAAAAAAGTGAAACTGCCGCGCAGCACCAAAAGCCCTGCGCGCTGGCTGCCGCCCAGAGCTGAAGCGTCCAAGGAATGCTGTGCGACCAGTGCCCGGTCTGTGGCCCCTTCTGTGCCTCCGCTCCCCTCCGGAGCCACGCACCGCCGTCCTCCCCCACCCCTGCAGGACTGTCCGGTCCACACCCAGCCTGCAAACTCTCCCCAGCCCCCGAGCCGCACAGCCTCCCTCCGGGGCTCACCATCGCAGCCCACGGATTAACGCGCGGGCGGGCGGGCCGCAGGCTGGGGAATCCGTTACCGGGACTCTGGATCCATTCGCGCCAACAACTTCTACCGCGAAGTGGAAGGAGGTGGAGGCGCGGCGCCCGGTGATGACGTCGGGAGGCGCGCGGCTTCTTTTCGGCCCCGGCGGGAGGCGGGAGGTGCGACGTGGGCCCAGGTGCCGCTCCGGGGGCCGGCGGGCCGCTGCCTTCGCGAGAAGCGGAGGGACGGTGGCCCGCGCGCAGATTCGTGCCTTTGGCTTTTGGCGAGGGCGCTCAAGTGGAGGTTCCGAGATTGATTTCCTGGGAAGGCGGGCAAACCAAGTTCTTCCCGGTTACGGGGCTGGAGGGTGCGCTGCCCTCCACTAAGCTTTCAAATGTTTCTAAAACCCGAAGTAAGATGTGCATTTTAGATGTACGTTTCACATACTACGTTTAAGGACCTGTTCTGAAACAAGAGTTTCACCAAACAGTATTTGCCCTGATCTTTTTTTTTTTTTTAATGTTTGACCCACTGAATTGGTTCTTTCGCCTACTATTAAGTGGAGACCCACAGTTTGAAAACCCCCAGGCTAAAGGACAATTTTATGTTGTATAATTCCAAAGCAAAAAAGACTTTCGTAAAATCATTTAGTAATCACTATCCACTCCCATTTTATAAATGAAAAATATGAGGCCCAAACAAGCTAAAGGGTCCAGGCTAGGAATGTAGGCCTCCAAATTCCCAAACATGCGCTGCTAATTCCCTCAAAGAGTGGTGGTGTTTGTGAAGCCAAGGCACGAACAAGGTGTGTCTCCATGGAAAAGCAGTGATCCGAAAAGCTTTGAAGTAAACAAGTTTTATATTAATAGATAAGCAACTGAATTGTGGAATAGAATGGGACATTTGCATACAATTTTAAGAGAAAACATGAGACCCTAAAGAGTTTAGTAGAGAAAGCGATATCTCCAGCTTTCGCCCTACCTTTTCAAATCCTTACCCACCCACCTCCTGTACAGTGTTGCATTTTATCACACCAACGTCTCTGCAGTGAAAGATAGCAAAGCCTTCTGGAATACAACAGAGGCTAAGCATGGAGAACTTGTATTTATTAAACGCTCACTGTAATATATGCAGGCATGCAGCTATGGAATATTCTAGTTTAGCTCGTCTAATACCCACAGTGACACTGGCTACTAATACTATCCCCAGTTTACAAAGGAGTAAACTGTTACACATGAACAGGGCCCCATTGCATGGGACCCTCTGAAGCCGGTATGCTAGGATTCCCAGCCCCAACACATGCTAATTGTGTGACCATGGGCAAGTTACTAGGCCTCAGTTTCTTCATCCATAAAATAAAGATAATAGTACCACTTCACAGGGTAGTTATGGAACTGTTCCTGGCACATAAGCAGGTAATAATCTTCTTTTTAAGTCAGCTATTATCATTATTATTATACAAGGCTAGGTACTATCAAGGGAAATAGTTCCAAAAATGAACTTATCTACTCCATAATTTTGCTTAGGGAGATGCTTGATTGGGGAGGAGGGGGGTCATTAGATCCTTTGAGAAACCAATAAAAACTATGAACCTACTCCCCAGAAAAATGTAGGTAAGCAGACACATCACATAAATTTTTGTCTATAATTTCAGAGAACCTAAACCAATTTACAATGTTCATTGTGTGGTAAATAAGTAAATAAGATGTACATTAAAAGTTTTACATATCGGGGCCGCCTGGTGGCGCAGCGGTTTAGTCCGCGCTTGGCAGCCCAGGGTTCGCGAGTTCGAATCCTGGGCGCCTGCAGACGCACTGCCTGTCAGCCATGCCGTGGTGGCGTCCCATATAAAGTAGAGGAAGATGGGCACGGATGTTAGCCCAGGGCCAGTCTTCCTCAGCAAAAAGGGGAGGATTGGCGACGGATGTTAGCTCAGGGCTAGTCTTCCCCACAAAAAATAAAGTTTTACATATCTTTTATATTACATTACTTTTAACTTTTGTGGGGTTTTTTGTTTGTTTTGTTTTTTAGCACTTTGAAGCCTTCCTTGAATTTAGGTGAGGCTTGGATCAGAAGCCTGTAACTTCCAGAAAGATACTGAACTGAGTTTGTTGGATTGTTTTCTTTAGGAACATTTATTTGGAAATATTCTATCTCAGAAATGTACCAGATTAAAAATGGCTGCATATGATTTGATACTCCTCCCCAAACCTGGCCTGGTCTCTGACTGATTTGACCAAAGAATATGGTGGAAATGATGCTATGACAGTTCCAGACATAAGCTTTAAGAGGACTAGCAGCTCCCACCTTGCTTTCTTGGAGCCCAGAGCCACCATGTAAAGTGGGAGAAGGGGCCAGCTGAGCCCAGGCTTACAGCCATCTCCACCAGGTACCAAGCTTGTAAGTGAAGCCATCTTGGACCCACTATACCAGCTGCTGGTGGAATTCCAGTAGTGACCCCAGTCAACACTACCTAGAGCACAAAAATCACCTAGTCAAGGCTTGCGTAAATTCTCTGACCTGCAGTAGTATGAGCATAATAAAATGGTTATTCTTTTAAGGTACTAAGTTTTGAGGTAGTTTGTTGTAAAGTAATAGATAACCAGAAGAGAAATATTTTAAAGAACCCAAAGTGTAAACAAAGAATAAGCATGAACAGAATATTCATACTTATTTTCTCCACTGTGGTGATTCTTATCTATGCTTCATTCAGCAAATACTTATTGAGCTCTACTGTGTGTCAGCACATTGTTATGTGCATGCTGGGAACCCAGAGTAAATAAGATAGACAGTGCCAGCTTCCCTGAAGTTTATATTTTTGAGGAAAAGAGAAAAATGAATAAGTAGACAAAAATAACTTCTGTACTTTCAGGTAAGGGTAAGTGCTGTAAAGAAAATAAAGCAGCATAATGAGATAGAGGATAACTGGGCAGGAGGGTGTGGAAATATTGTAAATAAGTGATCAAAAGGACCTCTAAGAAGGGGACGTTGAGCTGAAATATGATTGTTGAGAAGGGGACAGCAAGTATAAAGGCCCTGATATGGTTATGAGTTAAACATATTCAGGGAATAGCAAGAAAGCCAATTTTAAGACTGGTGCAAAGTTAACAATGGAAGTGATGAGAGATTAGTTTGGGCAGAGGTGAGGGGAGAGATATATAGAGAGCCTTAGGCCCTAGCAAGAAGCCTTAATTTTATTCTAAGTGTAATCGGAAGGCTTTATAAGATTTTAAGCCAAAAGACTGCTATGATCCCATCATTCTTACACTTTGTGTTTTATGACCACAAAGAAAAAAAAAAGATTACTGTGTATTTTATGGCAAAATATGATACCCATTTGTTTTCCATGGCAGAGAAATCTTAAGAGTGCTAAAAGGATTACCAAATATGATTTTGTTTTATTTGTCTGTCTGGGAGTAGCAGAGTCTCTTATTAAGTTTGTTTCTATGTAGTAACTGCATCTGGATTTTAACCCTTACTGGGGACTATTCTATAATAGTGTCTAGTTTGAATTTGTTCCAGGCAAAAGACCAGCCTGTGGTAACTTCTATCTCTATGTGGCCTTTCTTTGACAACGAGAACAAAGTGATAATAGTTCATAACTACTTACATGCCTCCGTAATAATTGAAAGACTGCGATACTGCATCTCAAGGAAGTTGAGGATACACATAGACTACAACAAACTAGAGCTGCTGATTTTTAAATAGTTTTTAAGAGGCACAGAAAAGTCATTTATTGGTGATGTTTAACATTAGCTAGCAAAGATTCCTTGCATGTTTTCTTAAAAGTATTTTCACCAAAAGTTTTTCCCCATGCTCTCTTAGTCAGTAGTTTAGTCTTCTCAGTATAAATATTTCTCAAACCAGTTGATAAATAAGTAAGACTAATAATTCATTTGTAAAGTGACACTGGTAACAGATTATACAGCAATTGAATAAGCACTGCAGTTTCCAGAATTAAGGGCAACTATTAAAAGTCTAAAATACTTTTTAATGTTTTTTTATTTTAATAATGATTTGAGACCTAACACAGAGAAGACACATTTTTAAGGGAGATATTATATGTTGAACCTGATCACCTGATGCTCACTGGCCTTGTCTTAATCCTTAAAAGAAAGAGCTTCAGGGAAAACTTTGTCAACAAAGCCAATTTTGTCTGTCAGGGATCTCTTTCACTCACCGACTTAGGGGTATGTATATCACTGGTGGAAGAATTGTTTACATCCATGAAGAACTCTTTACCCCAAAAGTTAGAATACTGACATTAACATCTTTATTAGTATGTTTCTAAGTTTGTGAATAGTTGGATTATGCATATAATAACTGGCTCTCTTTTCATAACATATACAGAGAATTAAATCATTGCCCTCCTGAAATGACTAAAAGCTGTGTATTAGTTAGAAAGTGCATAATTTGAATTCAGTTTTCCTTTATGATCTAACTACTACCATGTGTAAGTGGAACAATGATAAGGTCAATATAAATTCTCCTTATTTATATTAATGTGTTAATGCCTCTGCCTTAATTAACTTATCTGTGTGATAGGAATAACTTTCTACTTGGAGTCATTTTGAAATCCTTTTCAGAAGCACAATAGTTACATTGTCTTTCACGTATACTTTTGTAAATCAACAGAAATCAATCGAATTTGCACTGTGCAACAACAAACGTAACTTTCTGCCCTCTGGATAAATATGAGCATGTCCGGCTTTCTCGGGGTTTATTGGAACATTTTCCTTATAGAAAACAGTCTGTTAGGCAGCTTGTCGTCTTCTATGTTCGTGATGACTGCAGATCCAGACCGGTGATGTTGACCTTGTAATCCATTTATGAACATGATCATTAAGTCATAATCTGTCACCATTAAAGTGCTCATATTCTAGTTTAGGAAATTAGACACGACCTATGTCATTTATCTTAATTCTTGAATGATATCCAGTTAACCTTCTTAATATGATTATGCCTGAGTAATCTAAATTTATATAAAATGGCCTGACGATTTTTATATCCTATAAATGATAAAAAGTTTTTCCCAAGTAAATCAGTATCCTCACTTAGGTTAGAAGAAACATTTACATTTAAAATAGTAAATTTAACAGCAAAGCATATAACTTTACTGTTGACATACACATTTGCTTGTATAGTAATGCATCTCAAATTGTGGATTAATTCCCCAAAATATTCATTGGCAATTTTAAGGGTGTTTATAAACAGAGCAACAGGCATGTCAACAGCATTTTGTACTGATAGTAGATTTTATGATTAGGATAATATTTCATTCTCCAAGTCCTGTAATCAAAGTAATTCCAGAATTTTTGTTGTTGCTGTTTCATTGAAATAATGTGAGTCATAGCAAGTAAAGGAAACTGCCTTCAGTTATTTGAGAACTGCTGCTATAGTAAGGACCACACACCTGGATATTATAGGCCTTTAAAACTCTTGAGAATCTGAGCTTCTATGATAAGATGTACCTAGAATCCTCATTCATATTTCAACAATGTTTGCAATAAAAAAATTTTGGACTTGCATAGAAATCTCACAGGTCATCTTTCTTGACATGCCGTTTAAATAGAATTTAATATAATCACTGTTTATACAGAGTAGTGTATACTAGAGGTAAAAAAATATCTCTTAGGGGTTGGCCTGGTGGCGTAATGGTTAAGTTCATGCCCTCTGCTTCAACGGCCTGGGGCTTGTAGGTTCGGATCCCAGGCGCGGACCTACACACTGCTTATCAAGCCATGCTGTGGCAGGCATCCCACATATAAAGTAGAGGAAGATGGGCACGGATGTTAGCCCAGGGCCAATCTTTCTCAGCAAAAAAAAAAAAAAAAATCTCATGAACGAACACAAGTCAGAATAGAAAAGACATGTGAAAAAGGAATGCCAATAAATTCACATCTTGCAGAAAATATACAGCAAAAATCTTACTCAGATAAAGTTTGTTTTATCACCACAAAAAGGATATAAACTATTCTATTTAACATACCCATTTAAACTACTAGTTGTATAGAGAGAGTAAACCTTGCTTTAAGACAAATAAGGTCAAGTGCTTTGGACTCTACATTTTAAAATATTATGCCTGGCTTAATGCCTTTATATAAATATTATCATTAGCTCTGGCATAGTGGTAAGCACTGTAATTGGTAAAGTAAATACATAATTAAATACAATGATACCTGGGATTCCCTAGACATTTTTTAGAAAATGTTTACTTTATTTTCAGAGTGTGATTTCCAAAACTTAAAATATTAGTATATGTTGAAACTCACTACTATAGTTGAATTTCACTTCTTTTCCCTTCTTTGACCATGTGTACATAATCTAAATCCAATCATGAGAAAACATCAGACAAACCAAATCTCAGAGACATTCTACAAAATAACTAACCAGGATTCATCAACAATGTCAAAGTCATGAAAGACAAGTAAAGACTGAGGAATTGTCACAGATTGGAGAGGACTAAAAATATACATTACTAAATTCAGTGTGAGATCCTGGACAGAAAAAGGACATTAGGAGGAAAATGGGTAAAATTTGAATTGGCTCTGTACTTATAGTAGCATAGCATAGTATTCTGGTTTTGATCATTGTAAATGATTGTGTAAATTAACATGAACCAAAACTGAGTGAAGGATATGTGTGAACTCTCTGTACTGTTTTTGCAACTTTTCTATAAATTTTCTTTAAGTTAAAAAAGAAAAGATGATCCCAAGGTGGATGGTTGTGCTATTGAACAAACAGGACTGGAGATAGGAAACAAGAATTTGTTTTTTGGACATGTTAATTCTGAGATGTCATTAGACTTGAGATGAAAAAAATAGTCATGAGCAAAGAAATCAGAAAATTTTTATTTATGTCTTAATATAAATGTATAACATGGCTGTGACGTTTAATGAAATTTTTAAGAACAATCCTTTGCTAAAAAAAACTTGAAGGTATAGTTAATAAATTATTAAAATCCTGGAACTTAAATATCTATGATTTCAACAAAACATTTCAACATGAGAAGTATTTCTTGATGAAATATTTTCTTCACTTGGTTTCAAGGACATCTGTAGTCTATTTGTTTTCTTCCTTATTCAATAGCCACCCCTCAGACTGTTTTCATTGCTCCTGATTTTCCTGTCCTCTTAATACTTGACTGCCCTAGGGTTCATTGCTATACTCACTGCCTGCTGATTTCATCCAATCTCATAGCTTTATGTACTATCTGAATACTGACACTTCCAAATTTCCATCAACTGCTGATTTTTCCTATAAACTTCAGATTTGTATATCCATTTTCCAACTTCACATCTCCACTTGGCTGTCTAGTAGATAGATCAAAGTTAATATGTTCAAAACTAATCTGATCTTCCCTCACAATCCTGCTTCTCAACTGATAGCAGCTCCATCCTTCCATTTGCTCAGGCCAAACATTTTGAAATAATCCTTGACTCTCTTTCTCTCTCTCTCTCTCTCTCTCTCTCTCTCTCACACACACACACACACACACACACACTCATATCCAAGCCATCAGCAAATTCTGTTGGCTCTACCTTCAAAATACAACCAGAACCCAACAAATCTCACTATGTCTACCACTACCATGCAGGTCCAGGCTACCATCATCTCTCTTCTGGTTATCATCTCCTGACTGATCGCACTAAAGCTACTTTTGTTCCCCTTACATTACACTCTGAACACAGCGTCCAGAGTGATTCTTTTCAATTGCAAGTTAGATCTTGTGACTCTCTGCTGAAAACTCTCCAGTGCTCCTCTTCTCACTAAGAGTATAAGACAAATTCCTCCCCATTCCCCTGCACCATCTGCTCCCATTACCTCTCTGTACTTACTGCCTACTACTATCAGTCATTCCACTCCAGCCACACTAACCTCTTCATTATTTCCTGAAGGTCAAAGATATGCTTCTGCTTCAAGGACTTTTCACTTACTACCTACTCACTATCTGCCTGGAGCGCTCTCCCCTCTGATATCTGTATGGATCACCCTTCACCACTGCAAAGTCTCTACTCACAATTCAAAGATGACCAAGCACCAGCACCACCAGTGAGAATCAGCAGAAATGACAAAAAAACAGATTAAGATTCCAAATAATTAGCAATTCAGAATATAGAACAGCTAAGTAGAGTATTTACGGACATAGTCACAAGGAGGAACATTGTTATCTGTTGGTCTTCAGTGTAGGAAACAAAAATCACTCTGAGTATTTCGTTCAGAAAAGCTGTGTGTGTGTGTGTGTGTGTGTGTGTGTGTGTGTTTTACAGGGAATTTGGTACTTAATATGTCGGAGGGGGCAGGGGCTGCAGAAATTCAGCCAGACACCATCACTGGACTTTTGGCTTTAAGGTCACACTTGGAAACCAACTGCTTTTGCTGCTGTAACTACCACAGCCACTGCCACGCCTCCACACTTATGAATTTGGAGACAGTCCAAGGTACATGGAGTTGGCTGCTACAAATACTTGTGGTGCCAGAGGTGGTCCCTCAGCCTCTACCACCACAGGAAGCATCACCTGTCACCTTTCAAAAGTTTATGTGAAAATGATCCCCAACCTAGAATTCTAAACTCAGACAACCAACCAAACAAATGTATGGGGAAAAAAGACTTGTAATTTCCCCTCCCCCGAAAAATGTATTCCCTCTGTAAATTTTCTCAGGAAACTACCGGAAAATGTGCTTCAGCAAAATGAGGGAGTACACAAAGAAGAGGAAGACACAGGATACAGAAAACAGGCGATCAAGCACAGGAAAAAAGGGAGGGTAATCCCCAGGTGGCAGCTGTGTACCAGGAATAGAGGGCAAGCAGTCCAGACTGCAGCAGTGTCACTCAGGAGACAGGCATAGCAAGGGCTGTCATCACTGTGCCCTCTGAACAAAGCTACTAGGGCTTTGACATGACATGACATGGGGCTCCCTCCATGACAGGGAGGGAGTGAACCAAGAAAAATGAAAGAATGAGATTCATATAGTGGAATCCATATCAGGAGAAAGGTAAAGGAATTCCTAAGACGTCAGCAAAGGGAAGTCCCAAGGTGACAAATAGGCAGAAGGGAGCAGGCCAAGAGCATCACTAGATAGAGGGGAACAAAGGTCTCCAGGAGGGGTGACTCCAAGAAAAAAGATTGAAATTAATAACAGAAGAGATTGACCTTGTAGAAAATTGTACTGAGAGCTATTGGCAGGTGTGGGAAGACATAGCAATAGATACAAAGGCAACTAAGCAAATGAGAAAACAAGGCATTCTTATTAAACTATAAGAAAAATAAAGAGAACCTAATCACGGTATACAACAATACTCAGCAATGACTAATATTTATGTAAAAATAACGTAAACCCTAAATATCAATTTAACCAAAAAAGTAATTTTTTTACCAACAGGAAATGGTGATATAAGAAATCTATATCTTTATCTCAGATAATAAGAAATCAATAGATAGTCTAAAATTAATGAATTCAAAGATAGCAGTGCCTGAATATTATGCAAACTATAAATGTGGAGATGTATAAAATCTAGAACAGCTAAAGAGTTGGAAGTGGGGAATGGGACTGAGGGGAGTAAATACCTTAATAAAAACAAAAATTAGGGGCCGCCTGGTGGCATAGCGGTTTCGTCCGCGCTTGGCAGCCCGGGGTTCGCCGGTTCCGATCCCGGGTGCCCACCGACGTGCTGCATGTCAGCCACGCTGTGGCAGCGTCCCATATAAAGTGGAGGAAGATGGGCACGGATGTTAGCCCAGAGCCAGTCTTCCTCAGCAAAAAGAGGAGGATTGGCAACGGATGTTAGCTCAGGGCTGGTCTTCCTCACAAAACAAACAAACAAACAAAAAAACCAAAAATTAATTTTAAAAAGACCACAAATGAAACACAGAACTATAAAAGTACTAAAAAGAAAATATAAGAGAATATCTTGATAATTTTAGAGTGGGGACTGCTTTCCTAGCCCCGAAACTCTAAAGAAAATAAATAATAAATTTGATTGCACAAAAATGAAAACCTTTTACACATTAAAACAGAGTTAAATAATGTTCTGAAATTGTGGTGATGGTTGCACAACTCTGAATATACTAAAAACCATTGAATTGTATACTTTAAGTGGATGAATTGTATGTTAGGGGAATTGTATCTCAATAAACTGCTTTAAAAAAGAGTTAAAAGACAAGTTGTTGGGAGAGAATATTTGCAACATATATATCACACAAGGTACTTAGTGCTTTGTATGTAATGAACTCCTAATTCATTAGAAAAAGACAAAAAATAGGAAAGTAAACAAAGGAGGTGAAAAGGCAACTCACAGGAGAGGAAATACAAAGGACCCATAAAAATAAGAAAACATTAGTAATCCAAGAAACCCAAATGAATACAGAAATGAAATGCCATCTTTTCTTTACCATATTGACAAAAAAGAGAAGGACTGGTAATACCCAATGTCAAGTAGGGTAGAGGAAACCGGCTCTCATGCACTAATAGTAGGAGTTTAAAAGTATCAGCTGCCTTTCTGAAGAACAGTCAGGAAATAGCCATGAAGATAGAACATGTACACACCCTTTAACCCAGCAATTCCAATTTTAGCAATCTCTTGTATCTCTCACATAAGCAAAGCTATGAATTCAGGGTTGTTAAATGCTGAATTGTTTATAATAGAAAAACTGGAAAAACTTAAAAATTTACCAGTAGGAAGTGGTTGAATAAATGGTTAAGTAAATAAACTATGGTTCACCTATACCATTGAATATTATGCATCCATTGAAAAACATCAAGCTAGACCTATGTGTACTGACATAGGAAGATCTTCAAGGAGCAGCCCTGTGGCCTAGTGGTTAAGTTCGGCATGCTCTGCTTTAGTGGCCCAGGTTCAGTTACCAGGCACAGACCTACACCATTCATCGGCAGCCACGCTGTGGCAGAAACCCACATACAAAATAGAGGAAGGTTGGCACAGATGTTAGCTCAGGGAAAATCTTCCTCAGCAAATAATTGAAAAAGAAGAAAGATCTTCAAAATAAATTAAGAGAATAAAGCATGTTGTAGAACACTGTGAATGGTGTGTGATCATATTTATGTTTTTTAAAAGTACAAAAAGTGTGTGTGTGTGTAAGGATACACTCCAAATGTTAACGGGGGGACTTCAACTTTTTGCTCCATATTTTTTTATTTTCACTCTTTTAAACCATCTCTTAATTTACCAGTATTTTTTAAAATATGAATTCTAAAAAGAAACAGAAGCCAGGTGTTCACTCAGATCTACTGAATCAGTCTCCAGGGGTGGAAATTGAGCACGTGTATTTTTTAAAGCTCTAGAAGTGATTCTGATGCACAGCAGTTGAGACTGTGGAAGACAGTATGGCAATTCCTCAAAAATTAAACAAAGAACTGCCATATGATCCAGTAATTCCACTTCTGGGTACATACTCCAAGGAGCTGAAAGCAGGAACTCCAACAGATATTTATACACTCATGTTTGTAGCAGCATTATTCACAATAGCCAAAAGGTGGAAACAACCCAAATGTTCATCAGCCAATGAATGGATAAACAAAATGTAGTATGTACATATCATGGAATATTATTCAGCTTTAAATTGGAATTAAATTCTGACACATGCTATAACATGGATGAATCTTAGAGACATAATGCTGAGAGAAATAAGCTAGACATAAAAGGACAAGTATTGTATGATTCTACTTACATGAGGTACCTGGAGTAATCAAATTCATATAGACACAGAAAGTAGAATGGTGACTGCCAGGTACTGAGGGGAGAGGAAAATCATTTAATAGGTACAGAGTTTCAGTTTGGGAAGATGAAAGAGTTCTGGAGATGGATGGTGATGATGGTTATACAACAATGTGAATGTACTTAATGCCACTGAACTGTACACTTAAAAATGGTTAAAATGGTAAATTTCACGTTATGTATATTTTACCACAATAAAAAAATGTTTTTAAAGACTTGAGCAAAACTACTTTTTTACCTCTTCCTACGCGATTCATCTTCACTTATTTCCAGAGCTTCAACTATAGTCTATAGTTTACTGATAATGCCCACATCTACACTTTCAGAAAAGATCTCTCCTCAAACTTTAGTCTCAAATAGCTACCTGCCCATTGGATATCTTATACTACAAACTCAAAATATTTAAAACACCATCTTATTTGCAAAGTCTACTGTATTCTCAATTTCACCCAGTTGCCCAAGTCAGAAGTCTGGGTCATCATTGACTCTTTCTTCTCCTAAACTCAGTCTCAACATCCAATTGATTATTGAGGGCTGCTGACATCATAGTCTAAGAAGTTCTTGAACTTGTCTCTTTCTTTCCATCTACACTGCTACTATCTTTGTTCAAGCCACATTATTTTTCACTTGGATTAACAAAAGAGCCTCTTAACGGTTCTCCCTGCTTTCGGTATTACGCATTCCCTGTGTTCAGTGCAAGTGTGATTCTCCTAAAATGCAGATTTGATCATGTCACTCTCTTGTATCAGAGAATGCTAGCTAAACACCAAAATTTATGCTGTCCCTTGCATAGCATTGACTATAGAATAGAATATAGTGTGACTGCCCAGCCAGGGACTTCATGCAGCCCACCTTGCATCTAGAGGTAGCCACATGACTATTTTCTCCAGTAGAATGTGATTAGAAATTATGTACATCACTTCCAGGCCAAAGCTTCTAAGATTTCCACTTCTGTTTGCTGAGCGCACAGGGTGAGGCCACTGTGAGACCTTACGGGGTAGCTGAACCGCAGACATAAGCAGCATGGGTCTCTGAATTACTGTGGAGAAGAGCCACCTGACAACTGGGAACTCCCTCTTCAGACAAATGTGTGACAAATGACCTATTTGGGCCTTGACTTTGTATTTTGGTGTCTATTTGTACAGTATTACCCTAACTCATATACTTGCTTAAAATATTTTCAATAGCTGCCTTTTTCTTTCAAGATAAAGCCTGACTTTCAGTAACATAGTTCATGAAGTCCTTTATGACCTGGTCCCTGCCCATATCTGCAAATCGTTTCTTGCCATTCCCCACTAACTCTTATGATCTGGGTATCCTGAACCACTTGCCAAACTTCTTCATCTCTGGGACGTCAAATATTCTACTCCATCTACATGGGATAGCCTCCATCTTCCTTCTGGCTATCTTGTCATTCTTCACTTTTTAGGACTCAACTCAGAGTTTTCAGGCACCTCTACTCCACCCTTCCACCTACACAGATGCACATACATACACACACACACACACACACACACACACACACACCACTCTGGACTATGTGTCCTTTCTATGTGTTTCTGTAGATTTGTGAATACTGTAACATCTTCAGTTTTAAATCCCAACCTCCAACAAAGAGCTTGACCCATAGCAGATACTCAATGAAAATTTGTTGAACGAACAAATGAATGATTGAATGATGAATTCTGGTCTCTACTATCTTGGTCTCAAAACCCTGATCTATAAAATAAAAGGCTAAATTAAATAATCTCTAAGGACCCTACCAGGTGTAAAATTCTGTCATTTGTACAAAGCGTTATGAAGAGATCTTTTGAATATAGAATTCCTAGAGTGAATGTCTGTCCAACTCACTTGGTACCTGGTAGATAATATTTTGTATTCTTAGACATTTTATAGTTTTCATTATGTTTTCTCCTTAGCTAAACTATAAACTCCTTGAAGATAGGGACATATATATTCTCTCCTAGGACCTAAGATGGGCCCTTTTATGAGTAAAATATTCAATAAATATTTGATAATTGTTTAAGAGAGATGAAGCCCCTATACTGGTTCACTAGATCATAAATATTTCATAAATTCATAATCCATTTTCATAAATATTTGAGAATTCTTTAAGCCTCAGTACTAAGTTATTGTCATCATTAAGGTTTCTTCATTCATCAAGGTCTTTTTTCATTCATTCTTTCAAAAAGAATGTTTTTATTGTGATAAAATATACAAATATAAAATTTACCAATTAGCCATTTTTAGGTGTACAGTTCAGTGGCCTTAAGTACATTCATTGTTGTGCAACCATCATCACCATCCATCTCCAGAATTCTTTCATCTTCCCAAACTGAAACTCTGTACCCATTAAACAATAATTCCCCATTTTCCCCTCCCCCTACCCCCTGGCAACCACCATTCTACTTCTGTCTCTATAAACTTGACTACTCCAACTACCTCAGGTAAATGGAATCATGAAATACTTGTCCTTTTGTGTCTGGTTTATTTCACTTAGCATTGTGTCTTTAGGTTCATCCATGTTGTAGCATGTGTCAGAACCTAATTCCTTCTTAAGGCTGAATAATATTCCAGTGTATGAATACACCACATTTTGTTTATCCATTTATTGGTTGATGAATATTTGGGTTGTTTCCACCTTTCAGCTATTGTGAATAATACTTCCATAAACCTGGGTGTACAAATACTTGCTGGAGTCCCTGCTTTCAATTCTTTGGAGCCATATACCCAGAAGTGGAAGTGCTGGATAATGGTAATTCTATGTTTAATTTTGTTGGGTTTTTTTTTTTTTTTGGTGAGGAAGATTCATTCTGAGCTAACATCTGTTGCCAATTCTCCTCTTTTTTTTTTCTTGAGGAAGATTAGCCCTGAGCTAACATCCATGCCAATCTTCCTCAATTTTTTTTTTCAGTATGTGGGCCCCCAGCACAGCATGACCTCTAACAGAGAAGTGCAGGTCCACACTTGGGAACTGAACCGGGCCGCCAAAGCAGAGCACGCCGAACTTAACCACTAGGCCACCGGGGCTGGCCCAATAGCTTATTTCTTTTTATCACTGAATAATATCCGTTATATGGATGTAACACAGTTTTGTTTATCCATTCACATATTAAAAGACACACTGGTTGCTTTCAAGTTTTGGCAATTATGAATTAAAGCTGCTATAAACATTCATGGGCATTCATTTTGTGTGGACGTAAGTTTTTAACTCATTTGGGGAAATATCGAGGAGTGTGATTGCTGGACAGAGTGAGAAGAGTATGTTTCATAAGAAACTTATAAATAGTTTAGTAAGAAACTTGTAAGTAGTTTTGTAAGAAATTTCCAAACTGTCTTCCAAAGTGTCTGTCTGTACCATTTTGCATTTTCACAGCAATAAATAAGAGTTCCTGTTGCTCCACATCCTTGCCAACATTTGGTGTTGTCAGAGTTTTGGATTTTAACTATTCTAATAGGTATGTAATGGTATCTTATTACTGTTTTAATTTGCAATTTCCTAATGATATATAATGTGGAGTATCTTTTCATATGCTTATTTGCCACCTGCATTTCTTCTTTGCTGAGGTGTTTGTTCAGATTTTTTCACCTATTTTTAAATTTTTTTCTCATTGTCGAGTTTTAAGAGTTCTTTGTACATTTGGATACCAGTCCTTTATCTGATATTTATCTGTTTTGCAGAGATTTTCTCCTAGTCTCCTAGTGGCTTGACTTTTCATTCTCTTAACAGTGTCTTTTGCAGAGCAGAAGCTTTTTTATTTTAACAAAATCCAGCTTATCAATTTTTTCTTTTTTGGGTTGTGTTTTTGGTGTTATATCTAAGAAGCCAGCACCAAACCCAAGGTCTCCTAAATTTTCTTCTATATTATCTTCTAGAAGGTTTGTAGTTTTGCATTTTACATTTAGGTCTATGATCCACTTTGAAATAATTTTTGTGAAGTGTGTAAGGTCTCTGTCTGGATTCATTTTTTTGCATGTGGATGTCCAGTTGTCCCAGCACAGTTTGTTGAAAAGGCTATCCTTTCTCCACTGAATTACCTTTGCTCCTTTGTCAAAGATCAATTGACTATATTTGTATGGATGTATTTCTGGGATCTCTTCTGTTCCATTGCTCTGTGTGCCTGGTTTTTTCACCAGTACTACACTGGATTGATTATTGTGGCTTTAGAGTAAGTCTTGAAGTCAGGTAACATCAATCCTTGGATTGTCAGTCATTCAATATTGTGTTGGCTATTCTGGGTCTTTTGCCTTTTCACATAATCTTTAGGATCAATTTGTCAATATCCACAAAATAACTGGCTGGGATTTTTATTGAGATTGCATTGAATCTATAGATCAAGTTACGGAGAACTCACATCTTGATAATATTTATTTCCCTATCCATGTACATGGAATATCTCTCCATTTATTTAGATCTTCTTTGATTTCTTTCATCAGAGTTTTGTAGTTTTCTCCATATAGATCTTGTACATATTTTGTTATATTTGTACTTAAGTATTTAATCTTTTTTGGGGTGCTAATGTAAATTATATTGTCTTTTTAATTTCAAATTCCAGTTGTTCATTACTGGAGAATAAGAAAGCAATTGACTTTTGTATATTACCTGTATCCTGCAACCTTTCTATAGTTGTTTATTAGTTCCAGGATTTTTTTTTTTTTTTTGGTTGATTCTTTGAGATTTTTCTACACAGACAATCATTATCATCTACAAGCAAAGACAGTTTTATTTCTTGCTTCCCAATCTGTATACTTTTTATTTCCTTTCTTGTCTTATTGCAACAGCTAGAACTTCTAGTATGATGTTGAATTAAGTGGTGAGAGTAGACATCCTCACCTTGTTCTTAATTTTAGCAGGAAAGTATCTAGTTTCTCATCAATAAACTTTTATATCTAATATTCACTCATTTTTTATTTTTATGTTCATTTTTGTTATTAAAGGTAAAAAATTAAAATTAAATGTATAAAAGAAGGAAAATAACTATAACCTATTGTTCTCCATCCAAACACAATATGGTAAAATGTGAGTATTTTCTTATAATTCTATATATTGGTTATTACTCTTATTACATCATTATAATCATACTGATTATTCAATTTATTGTCAGGATTTTTTCAGTTAGTTTTTCACCTTAAATATTTTAATGTTACTACATACTCTTTGAAAATGTTAATGCCTCTACAATATTTCACCAAATGGATATTCTGTGCTTTAGGTAATTATTCCCCTATGAATAAATCTTTATTTCTTATTTCCCTCTGTCATAAATAATGCTACTATAAAAGTTATTATTTGCCTTTCAATTTTTACTTTTTATATATTTTAATTATAGTTTATTTATATAAGATCATATATAAACTATGTATTTATATAACTTAATATTTGCTTCTGTTTTCTGTGGCTATATATTTTTTTAATTGTGGTAAAATACACATAACAAAATTTACCATCTTAATCGTTTCTGTGGCTATATATTTTTGAATTAAATATATTTCTGAGGGTGTAAATTATTACATTTAAAATTTTTATTTTTAGTAATTATGTCACAGTATATACACATATCAAATCATTATGTTGTACACCTTAAACTAATATAATATTATATGTCAATTATATCTCAATAAACCTGGAGAAAAGTTATTTTATAGTGAATTAATTGTATCAGCTCCATTAATTCAATAGACAATGATTAAGCATCTACTCTGATAAGCGATAATAAAAATTTAGATAAGAGATATTGTTACAGTCCAGTGGAGGTGACAAACAATTCCAGGATTATGTAATAAATGCAGTGATAGAGGCATGCGTAGTCTACTATAGGTAAGTTCATTCATTTACCATATCCTTTTGTGACTGCTAGGCCCCAGACATTCAGTAGGAAACCAAACAGTCATGGTCCTTGTTTTTAATAAAGAGAGAGAGATTACAGTCAAACAAAGGATGCAGATAAATTTATTGTGTGATTTACTGATTTATTGTGTGATAAGTGTCATGATAAAGAAAGCATGGGCTGCCACGGGAACACAGAGGAGATCTATCTAAATCAAATCAAACTAGCTTTTTTCCTCCCTGGCTGCCTGCGGATTGACCACCATCACAAAGGACACAGCAACTATCCAGACCGGGGAGTTCATGACCAACGGAGTACTTCACCGGAAACTAATGGTCATGGACTTCCTTCACCCTGGGAAGGCAACAGTACCTAAGACAGAAGTTGGGGAAAAACTAGCCCAAATGTGCAAGAGCACACCAGACGTCATCTTTGTTTTCGGATTCAGAACCCATTTTCGTGGTGGTAAGACAACTGGCTTCGGCATGATTTACGATTCCTTGGATGACAGCAACAAAAAAATGATCCCAGACATAGACTTGGAAGACATGACCTGTATGAGAAGAAACACACGTCAAGAAAACAGCAAAAGAAACAAGAACAGAATGAAGAAAGTCAAGGGGACTGCAAAGGCCAGGGTTGATGCTGGCAAAAGGTGAGCTGGAGGGGCAGGCCTGGTGGCGTAGTGGTTACGTTTGCGCGTTGGGCTTCAGTGGCCCCGGGTTCGCAAGTTTGGATCCCGGGCACGGACCGTCGCACCACTTGTCAAGCCATGTTGTGGCAGCATCCCATATAAACTAGAGGAAGATGGGCACGGATGTTAGCCCAGGGCCAGTCTTCCTCAGCAGAAAGAGGACCATTGGCAAAGGACTTTAGCTCACGTCTAATCTTCTTCACACACAAAAAAAGTGAGCAGGAGATTGGACGATAGAAGGAGAAAAGATTCTGCAGTGATTGTGCAGATTTTTCACGAGAGGATTAAGTGTAAAAACTTTTAATATATTTAAATAAATAAATAAAATTAAACTAGAGGGTCAGAAAGACTTTCCAGAGGAGGTACTGAAGTTTTGAAGCACAGGTAGACATGAACTAGATGAAGAGGGGACACATCCTATGCAGAGAGCATGCATACCAAGGTGCAGGTATGTGAGCGATCGATACGTGTACGACTTAGTCAAAGTAGTTTGCTTTGGCTGACGGGAAGGGCGCTCCATGTAGTTGAGTCATGAGAAATGAAGCTAAAAATGCAGGTAGGAGCCAGAACATAGTGTCTTTACTGCTAAATCCTAGCATCACTTCCTGAATAATCATTCCTTTTCACATAAAAATAAGAGTAATGTTTATTGAGCACTTACTATGTGTCACTCTCTGTTCTGAGTGCTTTACATGTATTAACTCACTTAATGCTCAAAATAATCCAAGCAGTAGGTACTATTATTATGCTTTTTCTTATGTAAGAGGAAACTGAGGTGCAGGAAGGTTGAATACCACGTCCCTAGCCACGCAGCTATATTTAAGCTCAGGTAGTCTGACGTCAGTAGCTAATAACTACTCTGCCTCTCATTAGTACATGATACTTCAAATATTTAAAACATTAAATTTTATAAAGGTTATTTGGAGGCTAAAGATTCTGTGCAATATATCTTTCTATTTATTCTTATTTCAGAATCATGTTTAAACTGTGCTTTTTAGTGTTTTCATATCTGAAGTTACTCTATGCTTTCACTCTTCTTTTTCAGGTTTGTTTGGGTTTTTTTTTGGAATTATCGCCTATTTATTCTTCAAAGAACTTTCACAATAATTTTGTTGAAGTAAAATTGGGATTAGAGGATTTGGGTTAAAAGGGCATTAAATTTATAAATTAAATTGGAAAGTATTCAGTGTTTCCACTAGAAAGTGGTATATATTTCTTCATTTGTCTTCTTTCAAATTTATCAATACATTTTTATAATTTTCTTAAATAGGTAGCATTTAATAAGATTATTCTTAGATGTGTTATTATTTTTGTGGAAGTGTAATATCTTATGTTTTCTAATTCTTTATTATTGGCTTATAGGAATGCTATTTATTTGTATATAAGATCGTTTTTCCTGAAATCTGGAATAATAAAATGACCACTCAAAAACTATAAAAATAGAAAAGGTATATACTTTATTCAATAATGTTCAAAACATTCAGAAAAGATTTGTTTCAATATGAAAGACTGCAAAGAAAATATGGCATTTTTATTCATCGCTTATATATGTTTTAGTTACACATTCAAACTACTGTTTGTAATGCATTCTCATCTAATTTTTCCCCATAATAAGAGAGAAGGAAGCGTTGTGGTGAGTGTAATAAAGCCACCTCCCTCAAATTACGTTGCTCTCTGTGACCCATCCCAAGTCTCACAGTTCAAGCTAATCATTGACAGAGCTTTACAATCACAAGCTGAAGCCTTGATAAGACAGTCGAGCAGTGAGTGGCAAATGAATCCAGGCTGTGCCGCAGGATCTCCAGGGAATGAATGGATTGTCCCCAGCACCGATGAAAGAAACATATGCTATAGGAAAACAATGTCCAACGGGGGACTGCAAAGATCTGTCATCCTGTCAGTATTTATTCTCCTACAGGCTGTTACGGGATTCTCTGGAGACGGAAGAGCTATATGGTCTAAAAACCCTAATTTTAGTCCGGTAAATGAAAGTCAGCTGTTTCTCTATGACACTTTTCCTAAAAACTTTTTCTGGGGCGTTGGGACTGCAGCATTTCAAGTGGAAGGGAATTGGAAGACAGATGGAAAAGGACCCTCTATATGGGATCATTTCATCCATACACACCTTAAAAATGTCAACAGCACGAATAGTTCCAGTGACAGTTACATTTTTCTGGAAAAAGACTTATCGGCCCTGGATTTTATAGGAGTTTCTTTCTATCAATTTTCAATTTCCTGGCCAAGACTTTTCCCCGATGGAATAGTAGCAGTTGCCAATGCAAAAGGTCTCCAGTACTATAATACTCTTATTGATGCTCTAGTACTTAGAAACATTGAACCTATAGTTACTTTATACCATTGGGATTTGCCTTTGGCGCTACAAGAAAAATATGGGGGGTGGAAAAATGAAACCATGATTGATATCTTCAATGACTATGCCACATACTGTTTCCAGACGTTTGGGGACCGTGTCAAATATTGGATTACAATTCACAACCCATATCTAGTTGCTTGGCATGGGTATGGGACAGGGATGCACGCCCCTGGAGAGAAGGGAAATTTAGCAGCTGTCTACGCTGTGGGACATAACCTGATCAAGGTACTGTACAGCTGGCTTCTTATCGTAGCTTCAGAATATAAGGAGCAGGAGTTAAAAAGAAACACTAAGAAATGTATCTTCCTTTTAAATAGTTCTTTTTATTGAAATCAACTCAACTAATTTTAGTCTAACTCATAAGTTCTATCCTCAGATTGCATATTTAGTGTATGTTTTATTTATTTAAGCTATTATTAATGTATTAATCCAATTATTTCCCTTAAAAGTTGCACTTTTTAAATTATTTAAGTATTTTTAAATCTACAATTATACACTAGAGTGTGGCAATATGAGTTTACTTTCATTCTGTGGAAAATCAATATTTTATAAATTTAATTTATGACAACATGCAACCATTTCAGAATTATGTTAAGACGTGACCATTTCAAATATGTATTTGTTGTTATTATCGCTTTTCTTAGTGATACTTAGCAATAAATGTTAGATAACTGATACATATTAAATAGAGGAATTGAAATAAATGTACTTCACAGTTGGTTTATTTGTGTTACACGGCAGGAAATATGAGAGGAATTGTTCTAGGAGTTAAAATTAAACTAGTGATATAAAAACTGGGAAGAATATGCTGTACTAAAGAGTTTTAAAGCAGTATATTTCAAAAGCTAGAGTTTATGCTGGGAAATGTTAAAATTATTAAAACAATAGTGAAAATGTAAGCAAAATAATACCTAATATTTATTGAGTGCTTACTATGTACCAAGACTACAAGTGTTTTACATGCATTATCACATTTAATCCTCAGGATAACCTTACGAACTAGGTCCTATTATTATCCACATTTTAAGGATGAGGAAACTGGAATTTAGAGAGATTAAATAACTTGCCCAAGGTTACAGAGTAAAATGCAGCTGTTGTGAACATGGGATTTATAAATGACAACATAATTAAACACTAAATATCTTTATTAAGAATGTTTTTAAAAGAGCAATCTTTCGGGAACTTTGAAGAGATTTCACCTCACATTGAGGCTAATATCTAGAATCAGGTTTAACTTTTTGAGTCAAATAGTTTACTTGAGAAAAATAAATTACTCTGGACACCTGTTACATTTTGAGACTGAAAAAACTCTATTAGTAGGGTTTTATAATGTTCTAGGAGAAGTAATATGATTTTTTAATAATCAAATGTTAAATATATAGAAATAGAAAAGATATATAGAAACATAAAATTACTCCATATCTAGATTTGCACATACAAAAATATCTGATAACGCTTCTTTTGTTTTTAAACTTTCTGGATTATTGTACTATCGTTCAGTCATATCTGCCCTTGCAGTAAACAGATTGCCTTAAGGGATTTCAAGGTTATTTACATATCTTTGAATAGAGTTGTATATAGAACATATTATTAATGTTTGTGGATACACTATGATTAGGCAAATAAAACCTCAAAGGGGAGAAAACTTATAGCTATTAACTATGAAGGCTATGCACATATAAGTTAGAAAAATATTCCTTTTATCTAGTTCTTTTAATTATCAAAACAACACATGCTCATGTAAATTGAGAAACACCAGACTGTACCAAACAATATAAAGTGAAAAAGTTAAATTCCTTTCTCCCTCTTCACCTGACAATCCCAACCTTGAGGAAACTACTGTTAATAGTTTCTTATATAGTCTTTTTTAAAGTTTTCTATGCAAATACATGCACATATATGTTTATTTTTATACAGAAAATAAAGAAAGGTTTTATAAAAACTTCTTATAAAGAAAAATATTCTAAATTGTTGAAAAGGTTTTGGCTACCTGGAAACATGTTTACAATTAGAATTTTCATGAAAAATATGTTTTACTGGTTAATTTAAAGTCTTTAAAACTGGCTATCTGATAAAAACACACAGGAAAAAGTTGTAACTAACAAATAGATATTGCTTCCAAACTTAACATATAAAATGCTATATTTTCCAATGTTTTTCATTTTCCTCTAATTTGAGATAAACTCTGCCTTTAACGCAAAATTAGCACTCTCTGAGAGTGAGATAAATTTTATTGTTTTAAATTGAGGGATTACATTTTTAAATTATTATGTTTTCCAAATAATTTCTTCCATCTCTTCAAAATTTCTAAATCACTAACCTTAAGGAGTGTAAGAGGTCCCCCGTGAAATCAGTCAGAAAGTGAAATATATTGCATAGCCCCATGACTTATAGCACCAGAGAGAAATCTTGCAATGGTCTGGTGGCCTGAGGTGAACTTGTTTTCCCCACTTGTCCCCTCTCTGTCCTTCCTTTAACATAGAAAAGATTAATTTCATATTTTATGTTGCAATGAAGTATTTCTTCCTTATTGTGCCATCTTGTGACCCAGAAAAAGCATTCTTTAGGACTAGCTTTCAGCCCAAGAACATTTACTGAGTTAAAAAGCCTAATATAAAACTAAATTCATGGGTGGTTATAGGCCACTTTATTCTCTGATCCTCAGATATTGAAAAGATTTCATAGTGGCTACTGGGGTCTTTTTAGTTCCAGGATGATCGTGACAACTCCGTCCCAGTCTGAAATGTCCCAGTTTGGAGGAAACCTGAATGGTCTAGCTAGTCCTGAGACTGACCTAGAGTGCAGATTCCCCTTTTTTGCAGATCTGGTGATGACCTTAAAGTGAGTCTAAGCCTCAGGTAAAAATTTGCCATCATCACACCTACTAATGGGTGCTCCACTCTGAGTCTGTAACAATATTTGGAACATAAAGAGGGTGCATTTTTTGGCTTGACCATGGCTAAGGACAGTAACCATAGCTTTAAATATTATCTGTAATTTTTTCAACAACCTTGCCAGGTACATATTATTATCCCCATTTTACAGAGTGTTATTTCTAATATGCATCATGTCACTCCCCTGCATTAAATCCATTAGTGGCTCCCCAAAGCTTTTGGGATAAAGTCTCAATTTTTCATCAAGATCTTCAAGATACAACCTCCAGCCCCCTTTCCAGCCTCTTTCCTGGCCATTCTCCCATCCCCATCACTAATGCAACTCCTTGCACCCTGTGCTCTACCATAATGCACTACTAGCAGTGTCTCAATTTTACCTTAATTTTACCTCTCCACTCAGTGCTCTATCCAGGTAGAATGCCCTTCTTACTCCCTGCTTTACCCACCTAATGTCCTTCAAGACTCCATCTAGGCAGTCACCACCTCTAAGTTATTCTTGACCAGTTAGGGTTAGTGCCCCTCCAGAGGGTTCCCATGATAAGATGTGCTTGCTTCTCTCATAGCATTCATACCATATGGTAATTTTCTGCCTCCTCAACTAGCCTGAGAGTTCCTTGAAAGGAGAGACTATTTTTTATTTATCTTTATGTTTCCAGCACCTAGCACAGAATATTAGGTACATGCTAGATATAAATGTTTGTTCAATGAGTGGTTTAGGATTTCCATCTTAAAATTTGTAATCAAAGAACCAATCTCAACTTCAAAATTCAAATTTCATTGCATTATTGCTAATTCTTGAAATATTGCCTCTATTAATCCAGTGGTATATAAGTCAGGACTCTTGGTCGCAAGTGACAGAAACCTAATTTAAGTTGACTTAAGCAAAAATGAGCCATTTCCTGGCTTGGTAACCAAATCACAGTGACAAATGGACCCAGTAACCAGGATACTCTCAGAAGCCCTTTATCTCAGTTTCTCATGTCCATTTCTTCTTGTGGGTCATTCTCTCCTTTGTAGAGGGAAAATTTCTCTCTCCCAAGTTCAGTTTTTAAAATCCCAGAGACAGATTCCAGCCTGTTTGGCCTATGCTTTCATCCTTCAGATCAGCAAAGCCCCAAGGTTTCACATTAGTAAAGGCAATAAGGGTGTCTGTTTTCATTCTATTTTTAAATCAATAAATGTGCATAATAACTTAAATTTGTAGATTCCCCCCCTTAAAATGGGACATTTGAGAGCCTCTGAGTAGACATGCATTGAGGTTGGGGGAGATAAGTTTGCTCGTGAGATGGTAACTCATTCAGTTTATTACTCCACTAAATATTACCAGCTTCCATGGCTTTAAATCATTGTCTTTCATAGACATGTACTGTTTACATCTGGTCATTTCATGGTTTTAAATCATTATCTTTCATAGACATGTCCTGTTTACATACAACCAGCATTTCTCAACCTTGGCTCTATTGACATTTTGGGCCAGATAATTTCTTTGTTGTGATGGGCTGTCCTGTGCATTGTAGGATGTTTAGCACCACCCTTGGCCTCTATCCACCAGATGACAGTAACACCCTTGTCCCCAGGGTTGTGACAGTCAAAATTGTCTCCAGACATTGCCAAATCCCCGCAGGTGGGGTGGGGAGGAAAAACTCCTCCTCCTTTGTTCCCTTGAAAACCACTGACTTAAACCTAAAATAGACAACTAGTTAAAGACACAAAGCATAAAGAACAAGGACATTGAAATTTAACTAGTTTAAAGGACATGAAATTGCCTCAATTTTACAAAATTGCTTCAAGGAGATTTTTACCCAATCTGTAAGGTGCATACATAAACTCAAAATTAATTTATAGCATATCAGGATTTTTTAGAGAAGAAACAATGCTTTAAAAAAATGTTAAATGAGGAAATAACATTGATGATGATATCTAAGTTAGCTTTTCACACATTGGGAATAAACTGTGCCTCGTGGCTTTGTGTTATTTATGAAATACTTGAAAGAGCTGTCCCAAACCACTTCTCTTATAAAGTTATTTATGAACAAAACACTAAACTTACTTTATGAAAGCTTGTACTTTTTTAAAATGCAAAATTCAAGAATTCAAACACAATGTTATATAAGCGATCTTTATCCGTTTTTGATGCCATAACATCATGTTTCACAAGGTTTAGTTTTTTGTGCATCATTTCATGTTGGCTTTTTTGTTTCTTTGCATGTCCAAGTGCGACATGTACTATTATCTACTAAAACATTTTTCTTTAAAATATTTATTTTGAAAGGAAACTTTATATCCTACTATACGAGAGAGATCAATATTTTCTAATACTCTTAAATATGCAACATTTAAAATAAAAACTTTTGTCTTTGTTACACACAATGTCCTGTCCCACACAAAAAGAGGTAGGTGTACCGGACTTGGAAAACACCACTGAATACATAAATTTTATCCTGCATTTTAGTATACACTTGGTCCTAAAACCAAACACAGTGTGTCACTTAAAAATGTGTCATATTTTCTTATGTAATTAAAATAATTTTAATAATGTAAAAATATTTGTTAAATTAGAAAATGCCAATATTTATGTTTATGTATATGAGCATTTTAAATATTCATAATTTATTTTCTGAATATTTTAAATTTATTTTAAATAAACTTTTCAATACAATCTTTAATAAAATAGACTTAAATGAAATAAAATATATGTCAACACTTTTTTGTATATGCCACACAAATGATGAAGTGATTTTTTAAATTCCTCAGGGGTTCAAGAGATTGGCTCAAGAGATACTGTGAGAGAGTCTTTCGGGACAAGAAATGTGGGGAAATTCTACTCTAAGTCAAGGCCTCACCAACTTGTTCCTGAGCCTGGGATAAGACTTTATTTATTTTTTATTTTTCCACCTCTTTGAGGAACTTTGTCTTAGTATTTCTTGGCATCATTCCCTCAGAAAAGTTCACACAAGGCTGGGTACATGTTAGGTATTTATTACATAATTCAACCGATTATTTTCTATTTAAGGAAGAACTACCTTGTCGCAGAAAGAATTTAAAACTGCAAGTGAATAAAAGTGGATTTCAGACACACACACACCCCAACACAGATTCCGGCATAAACATATAGTCTCTTCAGAACATGCAAATCAATTTTGTATACCTGTTTCTATTAAAAATTTTACATTAACAGCCCATCTTGAAATAAGCTGCACAATGTTGACAACTCTTAAAGCTGAGTGATGTGTTCATGAGGGTTCATTATATTATTCTTTCTATGTTTATGTGTTATGACGACTTCCACAATTAAAAGTAAAAAACAAATAAAATAAGAACATAAAGGAGTATTTTATATTTTAAAAGAAAAGAAAACAATCCTCTTTCTATAGTACACTTTTTAAAGCCTCTGTTGAAATTTTTAACCAAAATTTAGTGTTAAAACTGCAAAAACAGCTGTGAAAAAGCCACCATTCGCATGATTAATAGCTAAGGTTTCTTTGCCAACAGACTGCTGTAACTGCTTTCTTGAACAAGAAGGCTGCAGTGTTTCACAGACACATTTAAATAGATTGTCATTTTTAAATCTCTTCTGTTCAGACTCCCACCAATATCTTGAAGACTAAGTATAATATTTTGAAATGGAACTATTAGCAGGAGCCTTTTTTAGCTTGTCTTGGTTAGATAGAAAAATCTTCAAGGATCATCTGAAATTATTTTTTTCCATGAAAAAAATAAAGGAATTTTCTAAAACTCCCTTGTTAAATTTGGGTTACAAGACAATAACATACCAAAATTAATTTTTGCTAAATCTTGTAGCTAAAAAACTCACCAAAGCCTTTCTGTCAATGAAGGACAGGAAAAAGAAGATTGCAAAAAACAAATAGGGTCAGCCCCGAGGTGTAGTGGTTGAGTTCGGGGACGCTCCACTTTAGCGGTCTGGGTTCGCAGGTTCAGATGCCAAGTGCAGACCTATACCACTCGTCAGCCATGCTGAGGCAGCAACCCACACATAAGGTAGAGGAAGATTGGCACAGATGTTCCCTCAGGGCTAATCATCCTCAAGCAAAAGAAGAAGAAGATTGGAGACAGATGTTAGCTCAGGGCAAATCTTCCTCAGCAAAAACAAACAAATTTGTTTGCTACCTTCCACTACTTTCCCCTCCTACACTAAAACAAAATAAAGAACACAGAAATGAGGAGAAGAAAAGCAGAAATTGGTCTTAATTCTTAAAAGGGAGACTGAGACAATTATTACAGATAATTTTTTGACATTCTATCCTACTATTCTTAATGATTATTATAAGAAGAATATTTTATTGCATACTTACTGTAATGTTAGAAACTGTACTAGGTATTTTTCATATATTATCTCATTTAATGCTCACATCAACCCTGCCAGGTAGGTATTCTTACAGTTATTTTATAGTTGATGAAACTGAAGCCCAGAGAAATTTGCCTGAGCTTACACAGCTGTATACACGTGTTTTTTCACTCCATAATAAATGTTAGAGCTAAAATTCAAATGTTATCTGTCTGAATCCGAGTTAGCAAGGTTAATGACGTGAATCAGCTACCTAGCTTCAATGAAAAAGAATAATTTACAGCCCTGAAACCCATGGCAGCCACTTGTGTTGATGCTGACTCAAAAGATATTTGACTTCACTTTGCCTATTTAAAGACCAAAACAATCTGTCTACATGTTTTGTTTGTCCACAAAATCCATGAACAATTTATCCCAGACTCATATTAACCATGAGGTTTTTCCTTTGTGCCCATGATTTTAATTTTTATTTGCTCAAGACCTTACTGTCCCATTAAAGTGATGTTAAATCACATATGTGCCCTTGGCAATACCATCTAAAGTTTAAGTAAATGTTAATACAGGTATTCATTTAATTAGCTAAAGCATAGTGCCTATATTTTAATCCCAACTCATCTCCATTAGGACCTAAGACACTTCTTGCAAAATATAGGAAATAATGATCAAACAAGTTAAAAACAGCATTCTTATAGATGTTTCTAATCAAATTTGAATAAAAGATGAAAACTGCTTGCGAATAAAAATTGCCAAAGACAGTTTCTATAACCGGAATACCTTTGTTAGATGTGAGTCACGTGAAAAATCTATTTGTAGACAACAATTGGCATTCTAAAACCTTCAAGAGAGCCATATTTACTTTTTCTAATCATTAAGTAGAAAAAGTTATACTTCAGTGAATGATTAACAGGTTTAAATAAATGTAATTGTAAATGCTCAGAGAATAACATTGGGATCGTATTTAAACAGCTTGATTTGATATGAACACTCTCATACGTGGAAAATTAGGCCAAACTGGAGATCAGAAAATATTGTAAGTAATGGAAACAGTGCTAGATATGATGAAACTGTGAACTGAGGGAAACTTTACATTATTTTATAGTATAAAATAACTCATTTAATCGCATATGAAAAAATCTTACTGAGAAAACTCAACATTAGAAAATAGTCTATGTAAAAAGAAAAAGGAATAACTAAAACTATTGAATATTAATAACGATTCTGTTGCTGAAAAGTAGTAGGGATGCTGAGAATAGATCAAAAGCTTCTAACTCACTAACTACGAAGAGTGAATCACCGAAGTAATTAAAGTGGTTCCCAGATGATCTAATAGTGCTACTTGAAAATGTTTTGGGGGAGCCTTGAGGCTGATGAAAACCAGGATCTTTTAGTGTTTGGGGAAGTCCATTTGTTAGTTCTTCATAGTGTCGTATCTTGACAAGACATTATGTGACTGAGTCTTAAATAAAGGGCTGGGTTTACCATTATCAGTTCTTCTTTCATGTTAATCACGTCTGTGTTTTATGCCTCCTCCTTTTACCTTTGAATATCAACATATTATCACGGAGCAAAAAAACATTCTTTAACATATAGTGAAATCTAGAATAACTGAACTTTTTATTTACGTTTCTGTTTTTTCCTTTGAGATTTTTGGAACTTTGGAGAAACTGAAGAGTAACAGCATAGAGCAATTAAATTCACCGCCAGAAACCACCTGTTTCAACCAATTCTCTTGACTTTTTTAAATTACAAAAATAATGCATTTTTACTGCAAAACATTCAAATAATACAGAAAGACATAAAGTTAAAAGTGAAAGGTCTCCTCTTTTCTTACTCCCTACCCCCATGCCCTAAAAGTAACAACAGCTAGCACCTTGTTCAACCTCCAAATATTTTTCTATGCATATATAAACAGATACAGTCATTTTTTTTTACAAAATTTGAATCATATTATTACATTAAGTTTTGGTTATCATTTCTGATTAATTGAAACATAGAAATATACTGTTTTTATTCTACTTCTTTCTGTACTTTTCTCTCCCATTAGAGGTCATAGATCATCTGAAGGCAGGAGATATCTTTGTTAATGTTTTTTCTAAATGCCTACCAAGGTGCCTTGTATTTGTTAAATAAGTGTTTGTAGACTTGAATTTAAGCAATTAATCAATGTAAATGAATAAAGCATGAAGAAAAAGAGAAAATAGCTGTGGGTTGAAGGAAAGAGAGAAATAAAAGTGACTTAGCTAACCTTGTTTTTGCAGATGTGTGTAATTTCTATAAGGGAAAAAAATTAAACAGAACAGAAGGTAATGCTGATGTATCCTCTGTTTGATTGGGTGCTGAGGTGGTGCCCCAGCTGGTGAGGTTGGATAAAGGCATAATCAGAGCCAAGACTCTCGGCCTACTTCTTTATAGAGTGTTCTGGCATCCAAACACCGTCACATGGCTTTCTCGGTATACTGGCCCTTGTTTTTGTGCCATGTCTGCTGCACACCCCCTTGGATTTTCACAGCCTGTTCAATCACCTTTGGGTCTAAGGTGTAAAAGTATGTTTCAAAGGCACATAATTTAAAGTGCATAATGTCCTGAAAATGACAATGACCTAGAAAGCTAAAGGACTTAGTTCTAATTCTAATTTTGTCACTGAGACCTTGGGCAAGTCACTTATTTCTTGGGCTTCAGCTTCTTCATCTATAATGGAAAATTTTTAAAAACTGGACCAAATGACCTCTAAGGTTCATCCTCTACCTCTAGTTAGCAGGCAAGAGCACAGAACTTGGAGCAATACAGCCTGGGCTTGACTTTGCTCATGAAACTAGACAAGTTACCTCACCTCTCTACCCCTTGGTTTCCTCTCCTCTAAAATGAAAATGATAGGGGCCGCCCGGTGGTGCAGCGGTTCAGTCCGCGCTTGGCAGCCCGGGGTTTGCGAGTTCGGATCCCGGGCGCCCGCCGACACACTGCCTGTCAGCTATGCCGTGGCGGCGTCCTATATAAAGTGGAGGAAGACGGGCACAGATGTTAGCCCAGGGCCAGTCTTCCTCAGCAAAAAGGGGAGGATTGGCAACAGATGTTAGCTCAGGGCTGGTCTTCCCCACAAAAAATAAATAAATAAATAAATAAAATGAGAATGATAATAGTACCTACCTCACAAGATTTAAATGGGGATTAAATGAGATAGTACATGGAAAGGGCTTAGAACAGTGGTCAGCACATTTGGCACTAGAGACATGTTAGTTCTTATTACTATTTAGGTTATTAATTTTCTATGGTTCTGCAATGTAATCACTATTCTGTTATATTTGATCATGAAAGTCATTCATCTTTAAGGACCATTTAATTATGACTTGTTTGAAGGTGATATGCTGTGTTAAACAATATGCAAGCACAGCATCCCTTTCCCTTTCAGTCTAACATTGACAGTGGTGTAAAGATCACCATCCTCAGTCAAGATAATCAAGTGTAGAAGTTTTCCCTAAGGGATTCATTTAGCTTCTGATACCAATGAGGACAATATCCAATGCCGATATGGCTGGTCCGAGCAAAGAGGCACAGGGAATCACACATAAATGTTACATGCTGTGCTAGGCACTTTGAGAACTACGTGGTTGTCTGAACACCCCAAATTTGCCGGCAGGTCCTTCATGACCTTCCCAGGTGATCTTGAATTCCAGACATACATAGATATTTTCCTCTCAGCATGTAAGAGTGGGATACGGTACCCTCATTCTAGGACTATTTATTTATTTTAATAACCAACTACAGCAGAAAGAAAATATAATTTTAAGACAGTATGTTGTGGTTCATGTCAAGTGGCTCTTCCCCAACAGCTTCAAAATTTAGAACTGGCAGGACATAGAAAGCAGGATGGTTTAGTAAAATTAGACAGGCCTGGGTTCAAATCCTAGCTCCACCACTGTCCAGCCTCTGGGAACTTCAGTTTCTTCTCTCAAATGGGAAAAATAAGATCTGCCTTACAGAGGCTGTTTTATCAGCAATGTCTGTCAGGTGACCAACAAACTAGCTGATCTGTAGCGGGTAGTCATTCAACAAGTATTCTGTGCCTGGCTCTTGTCTGGAGATCTGTATGTACAACTGTGAACAAAATAGATAAAGTCCCTGCACTCAAGAAGCTCGTAGGCCAAGAAGCTCACAGGCCAGGTATGGATCCACGTTGCACGGGCCTGAGACTTACACAATCTAGGAGTGCTCTTTAAGAAAAAAAAAATAAAATTATGGACACAAAATTTGGTACAAAACTGAACATTTATTTAGAATGAGAAAAATATCACAACAAATTACTGTAGTCTTGGAGATTCAGATTCCTTTTTTCTGAGGTCTCTTTCGAAAATTTATCTGAAATACTTACCTAGAAATGCTTTCAATCACAACCTGGTTCCCAACGCACCTAGGACATTTACAGGGACCCATGCAAGTGAGGGGCCCTGAAGCTTCAGCTTCCTTAGGTTTGTGGTAAATCTGCCTTTGTTGCAGGCCCAAAAATGATAGGTCTGATTTTTGTTATTGTAATAATTATATTATTTGTAATTTCCAAAGTGGTTTCTATATTGACTATCTTGAACTCTTCATTCCTAAATCCTGAGGACAGGCTTTAAGTCACCAATGCAGGCCATTTTAGCTTCAATTATACTCTGAGATATGGTCTTTTTGCATGAAAAAATAACTAACAGGATCACTATTGTTAATTTAATAATAACAGAAATCTTAAAATATCATTCCATCTCTGCAAAGCTGGCATGCAAATGTTCTCCTTGGGCAAGGAACCTGAACTTCAGTAAAGTACCAATTTACTAATATTGATTTCTTCTAAGCTCCCTTCTAATATCTGGGCAAACCCACAGATGCTTCTTCATTTAATTAATTATGAAATTTATTCTAGACCTTTTTCCCTTTGTGTTGCCAGGTTTAGATTCTGGCTCAGGTATTAGTATAATTTAGTAATATTATAATTGAAATTAGAATTCTATAAAAAAAATTGGTCCATTGTTTTGAAGGAACAAATATATTAGAGGTTAGTTTATGTGATTCCTCTGGGGAAATCCTGAAACTACACACAGTGAGAACAACCAATGATTTGTTCGAATAATTTGAAAATATGATTGAAAAGAAAATAGGAGGAAAATTCATTAAAATGAATTTGAACCATTAAAAATGGGATGGTATTTTTCTTTATGAAAGGTGGTAACTTTTGCTAATATTTAAATTCTCTCATAAGAATAATGAAGGCAAGATGTTGCTTCCAAGAAAATTTCAAGGTTACCAAAAACACTTAAAGAAAAAAGTCACATAATATCTATTTTAAGGAAATAATAGTCACACAATTTTTTAGCAATGAACAGCAAAGTTCGCATACCTTGAGCACTGAGTATTTGTGGAATGTAGAATGAATGTATGAATGTTAAATAATCAGGAAGAGAAGCAATTGTAATTAGTAGAAAATTTAATACTAATATAAAGAAGTGCTGAGTAGATGAAAAAAATAGATCAAACTAAAATTAATCCCAGTCCAAATGGACAATGAACAAAACTCAATCAGCCGCAAAAAAAAAAAAAAAAAAAAGAAAAGAAGAGAAAAGAAAGCAAACCAGTTAGCTGTGAAACTCGAGGGGTAAGAGAGAACTATCTGCAAAACACTTTTCATGCCCACACAGACTTCCTACCATTGTACTGCACAGCAAGTTAATTATTTCTGGCTTTCTCTTTTGAAGCACAGATGGTCCCCAACTTAATGATGGTTTGACTTGCCACTTTTCAACTTTATGATCGCAAGAAAGCAATATGCATTCAGTAAAAACCGTACTTCAAATTTTGATTGTTCATCTTTTCCCGGGGTTGCAAAATGCGGTATGATACTCTTTCGTGATGCTGGGCAATGGCAGCCAGCCGCAGCTCCCCGTCAGCCACGTGATCACGAGGGTAAACAACGGATACACTGACAACCATTCTGTACCCATCCGACCACTCTGTTTTTCACTTTCAGTACAGTATTCAGTAAATTACATGAGATATTCAACACTTTTTGAAAAATAGGCTTTGTGTTAGATGATTTTGCCCAACTACAGGCTAATGTAAGTGTTCTGAGCACGTTTAAGGTAGGCTAGGCTAAGCTATGACATTCAGTAGGTTAGTGTATTAAATGCATTTTTGACTAATGATGTTTTCAACTTATGATGGGTTTATAGGCACGTAACCCCACTGGAAGTCGAGGAAGCTCTGTATTTCAAATTTACATTTGTGTAGTTTTCATAACATCTTCACATATATTACCTGATTCCATCTTCACAACAATTCTCTAGAGTATTTATTTTCAGCTCAGCATAATGGAGGAGGAAACTGGGGCTGCTGAGAGGGAAATGATTTATCGAAGATCATAAAGCTACTTAGTAGCAGGGCCAGTACTACAGCCTGGGTCTCCTGCTTTCAAGACCTGGGTCCTGTCCCCTATAGTACCATGTAGGTGAGCAGTGTCTTTACATCATTCTTGATGACCATTTATCCCCAAATAGAGCAATCAATGTTTCTAAGCAGATGGTCAAAGAACACTCACACCAATGGACAGTATATGTGGAAAGCAATTTGGAAATATGTAAAACAGTTTAAAAAATAGGTAGCTTATTCCTGGGATTAACAAAAGGCAATAATTAACAAAAGGCAAATTAAAAGCCTTATCCCCCAGATTAGTTATTACAACATTATTTATGACAGGAAAAAAAGAAAGAAAGAGAGAGGAAGAAGAAAGAAAGAAAAACTAGCTAATTTCTATCAAAAGAGAGAGATGACAGTAAATCATATTTCATCAAATTGGTGAATTGTTATACTGTTAAGATCATTATGAAGACTAAAAACAATGTGGGAAAAGTTCAAAGTGATTTTAGCTGGGAAATATATTTGGAAAAGCTGGAAGGGAACAGAGAAATATGAAAACAGTTTGCTATGATTGTGGAGTTTTAAAATAAAAATTCTTTAACAGTTTTTATTTAATACTTTATAAAATAGCCTTAACAATAAAAAAGTTTATAGTTCACATGATGATATTGCAGCCAAATGTGACTAAAATCATGCACAGATTTGGAAATTTAACTTTTGACAGATGATTGTGGGTTCCTTAAATACAGACACGTGTGATGAGCTGCCTTGGTTCCTCTGCCTTCAACCTGTGCCTTCCACAGCACTCCCTCCCACCAGTGTCCCGCTGTGTCTTCCTGACCTCGAACCCCTTCTTTGTCTTTGTTTCTAAAGTTATGCCAGATATCTTATTTGCTTCCTATCATCCATAGAATTTATCTCAGTCTGAACTTCCAGGAGCATCAAAGAAAGCTGCTCCATTAGACTAGAGGAGGAAACAGAATGAGATATTAGGCCCTGGCTGTCTCTGACATTAGGCACTGATAGCTGGCTCAAAAAGAAAAAGCTTCTGACTTCCCCTTTAAGTTACCGAATCTAAAGAACAAAGGTTGAAGCTCCCTTAAATCAATCATTCCAAAGGTAGATGGCCTTGTACAAGATAGAGTGTAACCTTGGAAAATCACAGAATGACTGTTGTGCAAGGTTGCAGGGCCCAGGTTGTACTCTCCTACCAACCCCATTTTAGTTTTCCCACCAAACCTCCTTGATGTGCATCAGACCAAAGGACACCACATAGTATTCCTGTTTCATGAAGATTTATGTCAAACTCACTATCTGGAGCAATTATTTTTTACCTTGTTACTTGGCAAACAGGATCAAATTATAACCATAAGTGCTGCACCACGGACCTCCCCCACATTCTCTACCTGAGAATGGAGAGGCGGTCTTCAGCCCAGAGCAAAGATAACCCTAGATACCTTGATAGTCTATGCAAATAGCAGCAAAGGTGAAAGAGACACTGTGGAACCTGAAGGTCACCTTGGGGCATGACAACACATGCATATGTATACATTCAGAAAGCTTGCTTGGAAAATTCTTGCAAAGGTACCTGTCTGTTGTCTTCTAAGCTGTCCTATTTGTCATTAAAATGCTAATGTAACCAAGATTTTATCACAGTTTAGGTCATCTTTCATATAATCATTGAAATATATACTAGAACATCTATTTTAAAGAAACTCGCTCCTCCTCTTTTTTTCTATTAGGACTGGTTAATTCCTGTTAGGACTGGTTTAATAAATTTATACTGATTCCATCTCGCTTTCCCTTTAGTGTCTGATGGCATCATATTTTTGCAAGGCAGCTAGTTTATGGTTTGGAATCTTACATGTGTTCAGTGCTTTACAGTTTATATATCAGGGGTGCACAACAACCCTGAAGAGATGGGCTGATTACTGGGACTTTTATGGATGAAAGCACTGAGGCTACCAAGGGATTAAGTGATCAATTAGAAAGCAAAGAATGTTCCCTTTGAATTCTCATAATGCATGAGTGCTTTTGTTTCAAATCAGAAAAAAAGCAGTTCTCAAGACTTTCCATTGTGATTCTAGCCCCAGAAAAGTCCAGAAAGAGTGGCTGAGACCACTTAAGATGGAGTCTGTCCCAGGCTCCCCTGTGATTCCTTCCAGAAGCTGGAACCTCAGGTTGGAGGCAAGGGAGGAGGCTACAGCCTGAACACTTCTCCCAGAGGAGAGCATTCTCAAGTATCCTTGGGAACGTTCGCATGCTAAATGGTTTCAGGATCTTCCAACGAAAATCGAGCAAAGACAAGTAGACAGAGGCAATGCCTCGAGGCATCTACTCCTTCAGAAAAGTCTTTCAGGGAATGATATATTAGCTATTCTTGCTTAAAGCAAGGAGGCATCAGCTTTGGAATCCTCACCTCTTACATTAATGCCTACCTTTCTCCATCCTAACAGGATTTATGGAACAGTTTTGGTGTCTACAGGATCTATTAGGCTTGAACCATTGCTCATATTTGATTGTTTTTGACCTACAAAAAGGCACTTTCAGATAATTCAATCCAATATAAAACATCTCTAATGAGCGAAAGAAAAGCTAAGGAGCAAAAGTGAAAACAGACTTTGTGGGTTAAAAATAGTAAAGGTTTGTGCACTTGTTTTAGAAACACCCGGATAGAAGAGAAATTGGGAGACCTGGGAACAGACATTAAGAGGCAAGCAAGTCAAGTGCTGGGGGGAAGAGAGGTGGCTGTGACACAGACAAAGGCTGATTCTATGGCTGGCTGGGACAGAGCAGTGGCCTTGAGCATTTATCTAGCCTTGAATCCTTAATGTTGGCTTCTCCTTCTAATATAGCTCATGGCCCTTTACTGAACCATGCTTTCTGGCTTTAGTTATTTTTTCATTTAATGCCTTATTTTATGCTGATTTATGTGTTTCTCTTTCATACATGTTAGTCTTATTTTCCCAATAAGATTATTGGCTCCTGAGGGCAATTTCCTGTGCCATTTATTTTAGCCTCCTCAAGGCAGGGTAAGCCAGGCATTGAGTAAGTGCTCAGTAAGTACCTATTAAATGGAATAGGACCGTGAAACTCAGGGAGGACCAATGATAACAACATCCATCTTTAGGCAGTACCTCCTAGCTGCTCTATTTATGCTGCATATTTAATATACACATTAGCTTACATCTAACAACAACTTTACAAAGGATATTATTATTATTATTAACTTCATTTTACAGCTGAGGATTTCAGAAAGGTTAAGTGTCTTGTCTAAGGCCCCACGGTAAGTACCTGAACTTCAAGCCCAAGTGTACTGACCCCAAAGCCCACATTCTTTCCACTGGTTTTCTGCTTTGTGCAGTGCCTGCCACCCTTTTATGATAATAGTAATAATGGCTAAGGACTATAAAGAGGTTACTCTGTGCCAGGCACTGTTCTACGGCCCTTTACATATGTTAATTCATTCAATCCTCACAACAAGCCTACAAGGTGGACTCTGTCATTATCCATTTGCAGAATTTAGAGCCCACATTAACCTGGATTTCTAAGTTAGGGCATAAAGGAGGTTCCGTAGAACAGTGCAAGATCACTGCCCTGCGTCTTTTTATATAGAGAAAGAAACTCTATAATCCACATAGTATCTCCCCTGCACCCAGCCCCAAGAGGACCCAGAAAGGGAGCCAAGGAAAGGAGTAAGATGGAGCTTGGACTAGGGCTCTCTGCCTGCCCCTTGGCAATCCTATAGGAGAGGCTTTAGGTTGGAAGCACAGGAGAAGTGGACAGAAAGCAGACTTTGAGGTCCTCAGGGCTCCCTGGCACCTTTCCCCTGCATCACCCTATGCTTCATTAATTTGTCCATGAAAAGACGTTCCACCAGCCAAGTGACAATCCTTGTGAGTAAGGATAATAAAGATTAATATTATTTTCTTCTTAGGCTCATTCGAAGGTTTGGCATAACTACAACATAAATTTCCGCCCACATCAGAAGGGTTGGTTGTCGATCACATTAGGATCCCACTGGATTGAACCAAACAGATCAGAAAACATGATGGATATACTCAAGTGCCAACAATCCATGGTTTCTGTGCTCGGGTGGTTTGCCGACCCCATCCATGGGGATGGCGACTATCCAGAGATGATGAAAAAGAAGTTGATCTCCATTCTACCCCTTTTCTCTGAAGCAGAGAAGAATGAAGTGAGGGGCTCAGCTGACTTCTTTGCCTTTTCCTTTGGACCCAACAATTTCAAGCCCCAGAACACTATGGCTAAAATGGGACAAAATGTGTCACTCAATTTAAGAGAAGTGCTGAACTGGATTAAACTGGAATATGGCAACCCCCGAATCTTGATTGCTGAGAATGGTTGGTTCACGGATAGTCATGTGAAAACAGAAGATACCACAGCCATCTACATGATGAAGAACTTCCTCAACCAGGTTCTTCAAGGTTGGTTGCACATTAGCTCAATTTTTTAAAACTTTTTGAATACTTATCCCATAGGATATTTTAAGTCACCTTTGAATATATGATTATTGTTGTTGGACTTTTATATTTTCCAATGTTGGCAGAATTTTTTAATGTTACTTTCATGTCCTTTTTAAATAAAAGTTTGAGAACAAAATAATTTTAGACTGTAGATACATCCTTAATTGGCAGCTAGATGCTGTTTCATTCTTTTAAAAAGGACATAATGCTAAAAGAGTTATGCCTAAAGTTTTCTAACAGTAGTACTTTAGTCTAAGATGCTGAAAGCTTTTCTTGAAATTGTGCTCCTTTTACTCTATTACATGACTGAATGATGAAAAAGTCTGAAGACAAAGAATGAGCCATGAATGTCAAAGCTGAGTAATTTCTATTGCTCCTGAATATCTCTCTGACCCCTACTTATCCTCTCATTCCTTTTCCATTACTCAAGTAGTGACATCTACAGGTGGTTAATTGAAATTAAAAGCAGAAGACAAGCTCAAATTATGATGGTTCTGTCCCCTACAGAACCATTTCACCCAAATATAAAGAAATTCTCGGTGGGTCTTTCTAAAAGTCTGTAGCTCTCTTTAGAAGTCATAAGCCTGGAGGAAAATCCCAGGTTCTGCAGGAGAGTCCTCAGGTAGGGTCCCCAGGGAGAGCAAGACCATGCTGCCCCAACCTGCAGCAAGGAGCAACATGGAACACAGCCATGCCAGCCACGGGCATGTGTACATGGGAGCCTCCTGAGCAGAGGACTCTGCCTACAGGGCCTGGGCCAAATGCCCTGCACTTGGGCAGAAGGGGCGTCATTCCCCAGATGTTACCATTCCACCTCTCCTCAGGACCCTACAACACCCAAGGAGACTAGAACCAGGGCCTGTTGAAATGTATTTATCTCACTGGAATCTCTTGGCATGGATTTTCCACCTTTTAGGAAAAGAATGTCAGTGATAAAACCTCCAAAATGCAGAAATGAGGCATTTCTATGAGGGAAATGAAAGCTTTTAAGAAAAGAAAAACGTTTCATGGTTGATTTAGGTGTTTGTTGCTTTTATTACTGCTGTTGATTTCCATATTTCATTTTTACCCAATTTCTAAAAGTTATTGAACCAGAGTTTTAAAGTTAGAAGGGTCCTGAGAGATCATCTTTTCCAATCTTTTCTGTTTACAAATGAGGAAACTGAGATCAAGAAACTTGCCCAATAGCACCCTCCCAGGAGCACAGTAGAGCAAAAGCAAGCCCTCTCACCTCCTGCCCCTCGGCCCTGTCAGTTCTTGTTCTCTTACATCACCGCACTTCTTTTTCCTCCTTATATCTATATTCACTTATGTTAATTCTCAAAGCTGATTTTTCAGTCCCTGAAGGATAGTTTCATAGAATGGATAGTTTGTTCACAAATGGGAACCAACCCAAGCTTGAAATGAGAAACACTTGGTCACAAGCAGACATCTACATTGGTCCCAAAGAGTTCTGGAAATTTCCATGCCTTCTGACACAGATTTGGCACACTCTCTGGAATATTTTTAATTTGATCCTTTAACTGTGTCATTCACTTGTTGGGGGGGTGGTCATTCTGGATGAAAATAACTGCCACTTTGCAAGTATAAACACGAATTTTCTATTTGATATACTGGGCCTGCAAAATAGGTAAAAGGTTGGTTTCACGATATGCTGTCCCTGGCACGTTGTCAGTGAAATCGTAAACACGAACCCGAGTGTTTAGTCTTCCAAATATCTCTGCTTTTTTTTCTCTGTGCAGCAATAAGGTTTGATGAAATACAAGTGTTTGGTTACACTGCCTGGTCTCTCCTGGATGGCTTTGAATGGCAGGATGCTTACACCACTCGTCGAGGATTATTTTATGTGGATTTTAATAGTAAACAAAAAGAACGAAAGGCTAAGTCTTCGGCACGTTACTATAAGCAGATCATACAAGAAAACGGTTTTACCTTAAAAGAGTCCACACCAGATGTGCAGGGTCAGTTTCCCTGCGACTTCTCCTGGGGTGTCACTGAATCTGTCCTTAAGGTAAGTGGCTACTTACAAGTCAACTATAAAGTGGGGTAAATACACAGTATTTTAGCTCATTTACTCAATGACAGCTAAAAGACAACTGTCAGACAATATCAAATACCATGATTACTTGGAGGTTGGGAAGGGAAGTTAGGGAAAGAGGAAGGAGGAGGAAGAGAAGAATTAATACTTACTGAGAGCGTTTCCTGTGCCAGAACTCCTACTTGGTGATGGAGATGAAGAGGCTGCCCTCAAGGAGCATACGGTCTGAGGAATACAGCCTGAGCTTACAGTCATTTTTGTGAGAGGCATTTGTTAGGAAATTATAGGAAAAAATTTTTTTATAGATTTTTGTTTTGCCGAAAGCAAATTATTAGTGGCCTTTTATTTAAGTGACTCCTGTTATTTGATAGATTTGGGTAATTTGCTTTATGAGGTCTCTGTATCCCAGTGGGGCCTTCCCACATGTCACATTCCTCACCTTCAGATATTTACTCAAATGTCACCTTCTCAGTAAGGCTTCTCTCCACTCAAAAAAATCATGATCCCATCACTATTACCTCTCATCCCCCTTTTCTGCTTTATTTTTCTATATAGCACTCATTATTATCTAACATACTATGCACTTTTCCCATTTTTCTTTTTTTTCTCCAGCTTACATTCATTGAGCTGTAATTGACATACAACACTGTACAAGCTTAAGGTATACATGTTGATTTGATACAGGTATATATTGCACAATGATTAGCACCATAGCATTAGCTACCACCTCCATATTGTCACAAAATTCCCATTTCTTTTTTGTGGTAAGAACATTTAAGATCTACTCTCTTAGCAACTTTCAAGTATGTAATACAGTATTATTAGCTATAGTGACCATGATGTACATTAGGTCTTTAGAACTTGTTAATCGTATAACTGGAAGTTTGTACCCTTTGACCAGGATCTCCCCATTTCCCCCACCTCCCAGCCCCTGGTGACCGCTTTACACATTTTTCTTATCACCTGTCTTCCCCTACAAGAACGCAAACTCTCTCCACGTGAGGGTGGAGATGCCTGAAGCTCTGCTGCCTGCTGTATGCCTTACTAGAACAGTGTCAGGCATACAGCATATGCTCAATGCATAGTGAATGAATAAAGTCAACTTTTAGAGCCAGATGAGACTTTAGAGACTCCCTATTCCAAATCCTTCATTTAATAGATGAGGAAAGTGAGACCCATCAATTGATAATTGAGACTTAAGTGACTTGCCCAAGGTAACACCAATAATGGCAGAATTGTAACAGGCAGCTCTCAAGCCCCCAGATGCACAGTGCTCTTTCCAAGATAATAATAATAACTATTTTTAAGCCATTATTATGTGCCAAGCATTTAACTGCTCTCTGTATGCACATTCTCTCTACTTAATCTTAAAACCCTCATTTTACAGGCAAAGAAACTGAAGTTTAGGGAGGTTACATAACTTGTTCGGGTTACCCAGATCCGTCTGTCTCCCGACCACTATGCTATAAGACCTCACAGTACCACACTATTGCCTGTATTCTAGAAGCATATGGAAAGACAACAAGATGTACAAGGGATAGGACCAGACAAAAGAGCTCAAACTATGGGTAGGCAAAGTTCATAGGCTATGAATCTCAACCCTTGTTGATATTTAAACAAGACTTTAGTAGAGGCTCAGAGGTGATGATAGGGGAAAAATACAGACAGTAATATAAACACAGTGACATCTTCAGCTTGTGTCCCCTACAGAGCCACCTACTTAGCCAGGTCCTATCTCCTCCTCCACGTGGCATCAGCAGGCCATCTTTTCCCTACCACTTCAAGTGGGTTTATATTTTCCAAAATTCCAGACCCAGCAAAGAGAGATCGCAGGAGAGATAACAGTTCCTGCCTGTATGGACCCAACCTGCAAGTTCCTGCTTCATCTGAAGCCCCATCTGTTCCCCATTGATTGACACTGTGAATGTCTGCCCTATTGTGAGGACCCTACTCCTGCTTCTGGGAGCAAGAGCTCATCACTTGGGTCAGGGGAAAGTAATTCTGTAATCAACCAGGTCTGAGTTTCATGCTCACACCTGGAGCCCTGCAGGGAGTCAGCTTCCTTTGATTTTAAGCTAAGAGTGAGGATTAATGTTTTGCCAAGAAAAATTAGGGTGCTTTTTGAAAAATCAGCCAGAGGATATATGATAGATGCTGTGTAGGCAAAAAACTAGATGTCCTCCATAGGAAGACTGACAAAATAAAAGTAACACTTTAAAAATATTACTATGCCTACCTACACACATCCCTATCTTATTTTCCTCCAGCCTCTTAGCATTCTTTTCTCCTCCAACATTTTGTTTTGAAAAATTTCAGGGGCCAGCCCGATGGCGTAGTGGTTACGTTTGCGCGCTCTGCTTTGGCAGCCCAGGGATCATGGGTTCAGATCCCAGGTACGGACCTACACACTGCTCATGAAGCCATGCTATGGTGGCGTCCTACACACAAAATAGAGGAAGATTGGCACAAATGTTACCTCAGAGACAATATTCCTCACCAAAAAAAAGAGAAAAAAATTTCAAACTAGTAAACACCTATATTTCCTTCATCAAGATTGACCAGTTGTTAATATGCTGCCACATTTGCTTTATCTCTTTTATGAACCATTGAAAAGTTGCAGACATCATTTCACTTCACCCCAAAATATTTCAGCATGTGTCTCCTAAGAACAATGACATTCTCCTATCTTATTACAATATTATCACACCCAGGAAATTTAATATTGATTCAATATCACGTAACACACTATCTATATTCAAACTTTCCTAAATGTCCTTTATAGATTAAAAGAAAATTTTGATCACAAACAAGGATCACACATTTGTTGTCATGTATCATTAGTCTCCTTTAATTCAGAACAATCCCCCCAACCTCATGGTACTGACATTTTTTAAGAGTCCAGGCCAGTTACTTATCAGGATTGCATCTCAGGGCTTCTCTGACTTTTTTCTTTATTGGATTCAGTTAACCATTTTTGGAAATAATACTACATAGATGATGTGTATTTCCCAATACATCACATCAGGAGGCACATGATGTCAGTTTGTTTCATTACTGAAAATGTTAGTTGAAGTAGTAGCCACCAGATTTCTTGGTTAAGGTGGCATTTGCCAGATCTCTTAATTGAATTTTCCATTTGTAATTAAGAAGTAATCTGAGAGCCAGCCCTGGTGGCCTGGAGGTAAAAGTTTGGCACACACCACTTCAGCGGCCTGGGTTTGTTTCCTGGACGCGGAACCACACCACTCGTCTGTCAGTAGCCATGCTGTGGCAGTGGCTCACATAGAAGAACTAGAAGTTACAACTATACACAACTATGTACTGGGGCTTTGGGGGTCGGGGGGAAGGAGGAAGATCGGCAACAGATGTTAGCTTAGGGTGAATCGTCCCCTGCAAAAAAAAAAAAAGAAGTAATCTGATGGTGATACTTTGAGACTGTATAAATATCCTGTTCCCCAACAACATTTCACCCAGTGGTCTTAACATTGATTTGTAAACCTTGCCTGAATTAATTACTACATTGTAGATTGAAAAATGGTGAATTTCTAACTAGATTATTCCTTCTACATCTATTAGGTGGATTCTTTTAATGTTATAATTTATTGTTGTCATTGTTTCATTAGATGTTTGATGCTCAAATTATCTCACATTTGGCCAGTGGGACTCCTTCAAGCTGCTCTCGTGTCTTTTTGACATTTCCCTTTCATTTTTTTAAGCACTTCCATATTTTTCTGGCACAAGATGTACCAGCATCACTTCATTCTTTTCCTGCCCCAGACCTGGAAAAAGCCATTTCTCCAAGGAGCCCAGGATCCTTTTAGTGGGGAATAGAATTTTAGAACCAAACTCTGGGAGCAAGGTACATTATCTTTAATAGATCTTTTAGCAAATTAATCACACCCACTTGCTAAGACTAATGCTTTCTGGAGGTTTTTAAAAGGAAGAAATCTTTTCATTCAATCCTGCCTCACCTTATGGCAAGATTGCCCTTTGTAAACATCCTTTCAAAACCATGATGCCCTGAGGTTTCAAAACACTGAAACTGGCCATCTAGGCTAGGAGGATTTTACTCAAATAATTATATACAGATTTAACTTCATGCTCACCTTATCAATGTTCTTTCAGTTTAATGTTCTAGATAACTGGTTGGCAGATGGCAAGTAGGCAGTGATATGGTTTTGTAATTAGACTATGAAAGATGACACACGAGAAAACAATTAGAGGGAAAATATTTACCAAAGGTTAATTTTCATTTTTTCCAGGTGCATTTAAATTCAGTCATGGAAATAAAAAGTACTTTAAAACTAGGACAGAACTTTTACTTTCTCTTATTAATCTTGAATTTGGAAATGTTTTTCTTAGGCCTTTTTTCTGTTTTGGACTCAAGCAGGCAATTATTGCAACCAGGGAAAATTAAACCCAAGTCATGACTACCTTCTGTTTGTAGAGTGCTTTAGAGTTGACAGAGCACTTTCCCAGAGTCATTGACTCCTCACAGCACACCTGTGAAGGGGGTGAGATTGCTCTGTCACTATATACAGTTGCCAAGTCTGAGTTTCAAAGGGACAGAACTAGAATAGGAGTCCAGGGCTGTCTTCTTGGTGGAGGGGCAGGGAATGAGACACCATCAAATCCAAAAGTCAACTTGGGAGTTTCTGGGGAGTATTTTACTGTCCTTTCCATTCATAATCCAAGTACCTTACATAAAGAGAGTGTTTAGTATTCTCCTACTGGACGAATAAATGACATGTTCTCACAGGCACACAGTGGGGGAGAACATAATGATGCACATGTCATGTCACTTGGACTTTTCAAATAGGAGGTGTTAGAGAGTTGCATTCAGCAAATGCAAGGGGTCTTTCCACTGGCCGCTTTTAGGAATTGTGGCTGGGGTCAACCAGCTTCCTCTAACCCCAAGTGCTGCTCTCAGTGAAATCCTCTACAAGTGGATTTTAACTTTGCCTTCAATTTAAGGCAGAGTTTGAAAGGTCCATCTTTTGTGATTCCTTTTAACCAAGGGTACTAAGCCAATTTCCCGATGCATTTGAACAGAATCACATGAGACCCTACTATATAACATGGGTTTTTAGGACAAACGAACTGCAAAACGGCTTCTCAGCATTTTCTGAAAAACAGTTTGTTTTCCAAGCCAAGCCCTGGGCGTGATTCCTTCCCTATGTTTTCTGGTCTCCCTGGGAAATTTCAAGGGCTGCAAAGGAGGCCTTTTCTTTTACATCACGAGGAGAACAGCAGGAACACACAGGTCGTTATGAAGGTCATATGCATCATTTATTTTCTTTACTGTTGGTGAATGGCAAAATAAGATCAGGGCTTTCTTCCTCTCGGACGATGTATACTAAGAGCCTGTCTGCTGGCTGTGCTCTATCTGAACGTGCTTGTTTTTCACAGCCCGAGTCGGTGGCTTCCTCCCCGCAGTTCAGCGATCCTCACCTGTATGTGTGGAATGTGACGGGCAACAGACTGTTGCACCGAGTGGAAGGAGTGAGGCTGAAAACACGGCCAGCTCAATGCACAGATTTTGTCAGCATCAAAAGACAACTTGAGATGTTGGCAAGAATGAAAGTCACCCACTACAGGTTTGCTCTGGACTGGCCCTCAATCCTTCCCACTGGCAACCTGTCCACGGTTAACCGACAAGCTCTGAGGTACTACAGGTGTGTGGTCAGTGAGGGACTGAAGCTCAACATCTCCCCAATGGTCACGTTGTACTATCCGACCCACGCCCACCTAGGCCTCCCCACGCCTCTGCTGCACAGCGGGGGATGGCTGAACCCATCCACTGCCCAGGCCTTCCTGGACTACGCCGGGCTGTGCTTTCAGGAGCTGGGGGACCTGGTGAAACTGTGGATCACCATCAACGAGCCCAACCGGCTGAGTGACATCTACGGCCGCACCAGTAATGACACATACAGGGCAGCCCACAACCTGCTGATCGCCCATGCCCGGGTCTGGCACCTCTACGACGGGCAGTACAGGCCCGCGCAGCGCGGGGCCGTGTCGCTGTCTCTGCATTCGGATTGGGCGGAACCCGCCAACCCCTACGAAGACTCGCACTGGGAGGCGGCCGAGCGCTTCCTCCAGTTCGAAATCGCCTGGTTCGCAGAACCCCTCTTCAAGACCGGGGACTACCCGCTGGCCATGAAGGAGTACATCGCCTCCAAGAACAGGCAAGGGCTCTCGCGCTCCACGCTGCCTCGGTTCACCGAGGAGGAAAGGAGGCTGGTCAAGGGCGCTGCCGACTTCTACGCCCTGAACCACTTCACCACCAGGTTCGTGATGCACGCGCGCCAGAACGGCAGCAGCTACGACGCCGACAGGGACGTCCAGTTTCTGCAGGACATCACCTGCCTGAGCTCCCCCAGCCGCCTGGCCGTGATGCCCTGGGGAGAGAGGAAGGTGCTGAGGTGGATCCAGAGGAACTACGGGGACGTGGATGTTTACATCACGGCCAATGGCATCGATGACCAGTCTCTGGAAAATGATGAACTCCGAAAATACTACTTGGAGAAATACGTTCAGGAGGCTTTGAAAGGTGAGGTTTGGGGGCCGTTTCAGATACAGTGAAGCATAACATTCCCAGCTAATATGAACAAAGGAATGAGCGGAGTAGGCTCATTAGTGACAGCGTCAGCTCATTATGGAAAATTTGGAAAGATTAGAAAAGTATTAAAACAAACAAACAAAAAAATCACCTGAGGGGCCGTCCCCATGCTGTAGTGGTTAAGTTTGAGCGCTCTGCTTCCGTGGCCCACGATTTACAGGTTCAGATCCCTGGTGCAGACCTACACAACTCTCATCAAGCCATGCTGTGGCAGGCATCCTACATACAAAATGGAGGGAGATGCACACCGATGTTAGCTCAGGGACAATCTTCCTCACACACACACACAAAAATCACCTGAAATCTATTCTTCAAAACAAGTACTTAGACTCATGCTTGCTAGACATTTTTAATACAGTTGAGCTCATGCTATAGTAAGTCTTGTGTCCAGCTTATTTTTTTTGCTGAGGAAGATTTGCTCTGAGCCAACATCTGTTGCCAATCTTTTTTTGCTTGGGGAAGATCAGCCCTGAGCTAACATCTGTGCCAATCTTCCTCCACTTGATATGTGGGTCACCACCACAACATGGCTTCACAAGTTGTGTAGGTCTGCACCAGAGATCTGAACCAGGCTGACAAAGCAGAACACCCCATACTTAACCACTAGGTCACAGGCTGGCCCTCCAATTTTTTTTTTTAAATATCACATTATAAATGTGTTCCATGTCATTATAAGTTCCTTGTTAACGTTATTTTAATGGTTGGTCAATATCTCATCATATGGATGTATCTCCATGTACTTAACCATTCCTCTAATGTTGGATGTTTAGGTCCTTTTTTTTTTTTTTTTACTAAAAAAATGTCTTTGTATATAAATTTTTGTCTTCATTTCTGAGTATCTCCTTAGGATGTATTGCCCAGTATGGAATTATTGAGTCAAATGTTATAAACAGCAGTGTTTGAGAGTATTTATTTCATATACTCTTCCCAGCATTGGCTATTATTTTTTTTAAATCTTACTTTTAAATGTTCATGATCGATTTGTTGAAGCAGCAAAAAGTTCCCAGAAATTTACTCATCTATATGACAAATACTTATTGAGTACCTAATATGGGCAAAAACTGTTCTGGACACTATATCACCACTGAACAAAATAAAGATTACTGTCCTTACGGAGTCTAGGTTTTTGTGGGTTAAGAGTCAACAAACAGATAAGTAAGATATAGTGTCAGAGGTGAAAAGGTCTGTGGAGAAAAAACAGCAGACGGTGACCAGGGGTGGTGGACAGGAGTGTTTGCAGTTCTAAATATAGTTAGGGAAGTCTACAAAAATCTGGAAAAGTGAGGCAGCAAACCTGTGCAGTTACCTGAAAAGTGTTCCAGATGAGAAAATAGCAAATGCAAAAACCTTAATGTGGGAGCATGCCTGGCCTGTTTGAGGTTCAGGAAGGAGGCCAGAGTGGTTAGAGATGAGCAAGGGAGAAAGTAATAAATGAGATCAAGTAGTCAAGGGAAGAGGCAAATCAGGTAGGGCTTGGCAGGCTATTGTAAGAGCTGTGGCTCTTACTCTGAGGTAGGAGGGTTCTGGAAGGTTTTAAACAGAAGGGTGACATGATCTAACTTACACTTTAAAATAATCTAGGAACGAGATAGTGGTGGACAGCATCAGGTTATTAAGAGTGGAGATGGTGAGAAGTGACTAGATTATGGATGTATTTTGAAGGTAAACAGGATTGGATTTGGTGTGAGAGAGAAAAGAGTGAAAAATGATCACAAGGTTTTGGCTTGAGTAACTAAAAGGATGAGTGGCCATTTACCAGGTTGGGGGAGACTGGTAGGAACAGGTGTTTGGAGATGAGTTGTTTGGTGTTGCACAGGTTAAGTTTGAGATGTCTATTAGACATCCAATTAGAGATGTCAAATAGGCTAACAGATATGTCTCATGTTCAAAGGAGAGGTCTGCGGCTGAGATACAAATTTGGGAGTCAGGAGCAAATGGATGGTAGTTAATAAGGCTGGATGAGATCCTTAAGGGAGCAAGCAGAGAGAGGAGGGCTGAGCCCTGGGACACTTCAGTATTCAGAGGTCAGAGAGATGAGAAACCAGTAAGAAAGAGCCAGTGCTGTAAAAGATAAATAAAAGATGTGCAATCAAAGGAGGTTGCTGTTTTTGCTTATTAAGATACCAGAAGTTACTTATGTTTATATGGAAATGATCCGGTAGTAAGGGAAAATTAATACATGAGAAAAGACAGGGAAGAACAGATGGAGCAATGTCCTTGAGTGGGCAAGAGAGAATAAACAGTGTAATAAGTGGAGGAGTCATCCATAGTAACAGGAGAGAAGGCAGAATATAGGAGTTCAAATGCCAGTAGGTAGGTAGATGAGATTGTGGGAGATTGAAGTTCTCCTCTGAGTGTTTCAGTTTTGCACTGAAGTAGGAAGGAAGGTCATCACTTCAAAGCAAGGATGACAAAGAGGTGCTGTAAGTTTGAGGACAGAGAGAACGGGTGAAACAGAAGAGTAGGAGAGAGAGAGTGAGTGACTAGGGGAAACCAAGTGTGGTTATTGGGCAGCACCAAGCGCATATTTGAAAGGTTTGGAATCCCGCCAAACAGGCAAGATTTTTCTGCTTGTGATCCTGTGAACAAAATTGATACGTCCTTTTACCTTCATGACTCCAATTCTTAAATTTGCTTTTTACACAAGCATTTTTGTATTATATATGGATCAAAGTTTTACTTCAAATTTCTTTTTCAACTTAAAATTATTATACATATTTTTACTTTCTTCTTTGTATCAATCATAAAAGAATGTCTAAAAGTCCTTTAATGACAATCACCACCTTTTTTTACAGGCATGAGTTTAGCTTGTTTCAATGAAAACTAAATTCTTATTCAAAGATATTTTATAGTCCACTTGTGAATAATAATGTCCATTTCTGGTATTTTTCAGCATACCTGATTGATAAAGTCAAAATCAAAGGCTATTACGCATTCAAACTGACTGAAGAAAAATCTAAACCCAGATTTGGATTCTTCACATCTGATTTCAAAGCTAAATCCTCAATTCAGTTTTACAACCAACTGGTCAGCAGCAGTGGCTTCCCATCTGACAGTAGTCCTAGATGCAGTCAGACGCAAAGGAACACAGAGTGCATTGTCTGCTTATTTCTTGTGCAGAAGAAACCACTGATATTCTTTGGTTGTTGCTTCTTCTTCACCCTGGTTTTACTTTTATCAATTACCATTTTTCACAAGCGAAAGAGAAGAAAATTTTGGAAAGCAAAGAACTTACAACACATACCATTAAAAAAAGGCCACAAGAGAGTTCTTAGCTAAACTGATCCTATGTCTGTCTGCATAAGGTTTAAAAATTCACTCCAGTTCCATATACTGGTAACACAGAAGATGTACCTATATTGTAGAAAGAGAATTTGAGATATGAGTGGTAGCCACAGTGATGACAATCCACGTCTCTGCTGTGTGATTCAAATGAATTTTCCCTTAGGCGTGGACATCTGAATTCAGTTCTTGGATCTGAAGATAAAGGCTTCACCTAGACAGCAAACTAGGAGGATTATCTGATATACTGCTGCATAAAGTTTCATGAGCTGTTTTCCATCATTCTTCTCTTGCTTTCTTCTATAAATACCAGTAGTGACTTATGTAAAAGAAATTGTTTTCAAAAAGTGCAACTTTGTTTTGTTAGACTCCATAGTAGAGATTTACAACTCTTCTTAACACTGGACAGTCAGTGATATATTCTGTCACTTCTAACAAGGTGCTTTCCCCTTTAGGTCAGAGTGGTTCTCAAATGGAAAGAAAAAACACAATAGGGTAAGTAGTGCTCATCTATAGCCAGTTACAGCATAGACTCGAGCACATCAATCCCTTAGTTCTTCTCAATAAAGATAAAAGTTATCAAGTATAAAACATCTAATTTGTGAGGTCTCTCCTTTTATCAGATCTTATTTAAAAAAAATGACATGTAACTTCCGTAACTAATCTCACGAAAAGATCAGAGGACTAAGATTAAAGAGAGCTGGACCTAACTGCCTGTGAAGACAGGGAAGTCGCGCAACCTCAAGGTACAGCAACTTTCTCTTAGGACAAATTGACATCATTCTTCCTCACTTGACTTTTGTGAGGTAACAAGATCTAGCATACTTAGGAAAGCTAAACATTCTAAAAAGATGTAAAGTTTTATTTATTATCAAGTCATCAAAGAACCATATTATTTCATAAGACTTGCCCTCTCCCCTGAGGAGCTTCACTGTTCTGATAGCACACGCACCTAGGGACCTCTCGAGGTGTAGAATGCAGCCCAAGCATCTGGACCCAGCAACTGTGACTCTGCAGATGCAATTCAGAATGTTGATGGTCTGAGTTAAAACAGATTTTACACTGCACCTTTTGAAGCTAAAACTGTTTTTACATTGCATCTTTTGAAGCTGGGATTAAGTTAAATTCTTAAATCTGAATTTGGAGTGTGACTTTCTTGAACTCTGTGCTTAGGATCTGTTCAGTGTATTCTATACCTTGGAGGAAGAAAACTGGAATGTAAACCCACATATACCCATTCTTTCTTCCGGTCAGCCAACATTCAAGTAACCACTCATTACCCACTGTAGCTAGTCACTGTCCACCCTCTCCAGAAATTCACTCTTCAGAGTCAAACTCTTCTGTTCAAAAGCCTTGATAGGAAACTACCCTAAATTAAGACAACTGTGATTGCTTTCCAGGTCCACCTATGTCAGAAACCAAATTTTGTACATAACTGAGATTCTAATTGATAATGAATGGCAACAAATTTCAAAGGCGCTGTAAAGAGATAACACAACTGGTTGATTCAAGTTAATACAAGTGATGGGAAATCAATTTGCTATTTGGCTGGCCAAATTCAAATAGTCAAATTTTGCTTCTTTCTTTTCGTAGTCTCTTCTCCTTGCCCCACTGCACCCACTCCCCCAACCTTCAGTTTTTAGGTTATGCTTTGCATTTTTGGTATTTCCTGAGAACCCACTCAGTCGGCCCAAGGCTATACACTATTACAATAACCGGTCAATTAATACGCTACCTAGGGGGAAAGACTGTCCTCTAAAAGAATCACATGGCTGGGTTTTTTTCTCCTTTGTGCCCAATGTATCCACTCTGACCCCGGATCTCCAGTGAATATTCTCATAGGAAGTTATCAGTTGAGCAACTCATCCATTTTTTAACCTCTGTAACATCCAAGGTTTTGAAAAAGAAATGAATATTCAGCCATAGGAATAACAAAGATTTGGAATTAGGTTTTGTTTTTCTGGTCTCTAAATACCTTGTGCTCTTTGATTAATCTTGTATTCATTGTTTACTAATCTTCACTTTTTTTGTCTTTACCTTAGAGCTTAAGCTTAAAACTTATGTCCTCCTTTTCTGAACTTGCCTTGCTATAAACTCTCCCAATTACTAAAGTCCCTAACCCAATGCTTAGTCCTCCCTTCCTGTCACTTAGGAATTATTTTTCTAGTTTTTAAGTCATCATCATACAAGAATCTTTAGGGAAATATTTACTCTGGCTCATGATCAATTATACTTACTATTCAGGCTTATCCTAAACTCACTTAAAAATCATAAAGGGTCAATTAGAACCCGTTAATTGCTTTTGACAGGATAACCATCTTTAAGATTTAAGCTTTTCTGAGACAGTGCAAAAAAAAATCTTAAAATCTAACTTGTGTCAGCTTTAGTGTATTCTTGTTACATTTTGTGTATTCAATTTAACTGTCTTTCACTAACAAGTCTTTGATATTTACGGAAATATTACATTAACTATGGTGTTTAAAGAACCTCTGGAAAATGAGGTCAGTACATTGTGACTAAATGTTTAATTCTTAACGTTATTTATTTCAAATAAACTGGTGTATGCTGATTCTTTATATTCAACTAACAACCTGGTCAACTGTTAAGAACTGCGGAATATGAATGGGTTTGGTGTTGTAACTGGGTTCTGCCCCAACACAACCTCCTCCATCCTTCCAAGCTGTGTGACAACTGGTAACTTACTTCCGAGTATGATTTCTCCTAAAATAGACACACCTACACCTCAAAGTTGGGAAAATGACATAAAAGTGCTTATCCATAGTAGACTTCTGTGGGAAGTCTTCCCTGCGGAGAACAAGACTTTCATTTACCACATGTGAGTTATGAAATGGAAATCATTCCTTAGCTACAGCCAGTCTCCCATAATTATCCTGTGAAGGTCTCACCCAGTATACCAACCTACTTCACTCTTGGAGAAATCATTTACCCCCACAGCTGTTACTACCACTTGTATACTTGATGCTCTCAATATTAGCACTTCTATCCTGTAATATTACCCTTTGGAAATTTCTTCAACTCACAAATTCAGTTTTGAAATACCTTCCAAAACATCTCCTTTCCAGTCCCATTGCTATTACTGTCTGAGTCTTTATAACTTGAATCTCCCCGGCAACATGGGTACCATGCACCCAGCATATAGCTGTGCACCACGAACTGTTCCAGGTACTTGGAATATCCCAGTGAAGAAAAAAAGATCACATCCTCACGAAGGTTACACTGTAGCAGGAAAAAAAAAAGCATACAATCAATACACAACAAATAAACTATAAATATTATGCTATGGACAAAAACAAGTGGAGCAAGGTAAGGGTATGCTACAATGGGGGTGTGGAGTCAGCCCAATTAAGTGTGGTCAAGGTAGGCTTCACTGACGTTTGACTACAGACTTGAAGTTAACCTGCCACTCCAAAGGAAAAGACAACTTGAAGTCTTAATTTAAGGCAGTGGTATTCAGGAACCGGAGGGTCAGTTCAGCCAGTGTGGTCAGAAAGGTTAGAGGGAGTTGAGTTTGAAAAAGGGGGCAAGTTTGAAAATGGGGAAGACTACAAAGGTTTGGGGGAAACCCTGTTGAGTTAAATAGTCCAGTATGGTAACATTTAGAATGTGACACACAGAATTAAGAGATAATGGGAGGGTTATCAGTTTTTAAAAATATCAATAACCAGGATATGGCAGGAAGTGGCTGAGGTAGGATAGAGGATAAGATTGAGAGGACTTTGGCCTCCAGTAACCAGGTTTATCATGAACACAAATTAACTTCATCTTCTAACTCTTACTAAGGCTTTTCCAGCTACTTTTTCACAAAAAGTTACTGGAATACAAACAAGTGACTCAGGCATACTTGCTCACAAATACTCAAATTCGTGCCTCTGCAAAAGACACCTTCAGGACACTCCCCAAAGTTCTACATCCAATGATGAAGAGCCACAGTGTTGTTACCTGTCCCTGGTACCATACTACTCTTGCCTGAAACACCCTTGATATTCCTTCAAACACCAGATTCAAGTCACTTCTCCCATGAAGTCTTACTAGAAAAAACTCCTGCTATTTCTTCAATTATTGTTCTTATCACACTAGAGTTTATTTAACTGTTTACTAGCCAAATATTTGGAAAGAATGATCAATTTAGGAAAAAGTCTCAAATCAGTACACAGCTTTTATTGCATCTTTAAAACATCACAAATAAGTCTGAGGAGTCATCTGGCATCTTGCTGTTTCTGTAGCTGGACAACTGTAAAAAGAAAAGAAAGTGTCTGTAAATCTCCATCACACCTTTGCCCAGAAAAATTCTATTCTAAATAATCTAAAACATACTTTACAATTAAGATTTAGTTATTCATAATAAAAATGCATGTCAAATAAAATTGCCAAATTTTATTGGCATGTCAATAAAAACGCCAAATTTACTGAGTTCCAGAATGCAACTCTCCATTCTCTACCATTACCACAACTCCAATTTAAGTCTCTTAATAAATTAAGACATCCAATTAAAGTAATAATTGAACTCACAGACATTAAAACAACCTACCTTAGATCTTATTCATCAGCCTGCTGAACTGTTCCTTTTTCAGAAACATAGATACCATCCAAAAATTTTCTGATATCTTTGTTTTTAACTGTTGTGGCTTGCTGAATCAAAGCAGCTATGAGAGTGAAAAAGATGATTACTTTACCAACCAAACATCTTAAAAAGAAAATATTTTCTCATATGCTATACGTAAAACCTGAGTATTTTGGGGATAGTTTTTATTTAATTTCCACAATTAAAGAAAGCTCAGCAAATAAGAATACCAAAAATTTTATTTAGATAAAATTTTGTAGGCATAATTAGGTAAAGTAAACACACGAACCTGAATTTGATACAAGTTCAATGTCATTTCCTTCAAGAATTAACTCATCTTTCTGGGCTTGAGATACTGAACAAGCAACACCTGAAAGGAAAGAGGGCATTTGCATAGTGTCAACATAAAATCCGATCTGCATAAGAAATATTTAATCTGAAAGTACTTAAATAGAAATTTATTCCATTCAAAATTCCACACAACAAATGAGATTTGAGGTTTCGGTTTTACAGGAAGTGACTAATCTGGGCCAAAATCTTGTTTGTGCTCCTGCTTGAATGAATCTGTCCCAGAGTGGTTAGACTCTTTCTGTGATTCAATTAAGGAGTATGAGAAAACGGTATTCAGCTAATGCGATTTAGCCGCACAAAGCTTTGTTTTAAGTCTTATTTCTACTATTTATGCTTGGTATCCCTCAAAATTTATTTTTTTACGAAGGGTTCTCATTAAATGTTGCTGACCATAGCTAATATCGTAATACTCTTGCAGAACCCGTTAAATGGGTACTAAGAATCTCTTCTTCCCGCCTTACTGGAATCAAAAAGCATCAAGAGCAGTAGGCTTTAAATTTTTCTAATGCTTCAGTGTTGACTATGTATCAGGCAAGTGTAAGTGCACTTCAATTTAACTAATTTAATCATGAGATGTTCCCAATTTTACAGATGAGTAAAATGAGCTACACAGAGGTAATCTGCTCAAAATTGATCATGAACTGAGATTTGAACCTAGGCCAGTCTATGCTATTAACCACTATTCAAATGTTAATTTTTTTAGGATTTCAGCTTGCAGAGCTAATTAAACACAGCTACCATGCCCTGCAAACTACTCAAACGTATAAGCCTTTAGGAACTGCAGTTGGTGTAACTATGACATAAAATCTTAACTAGCACCAGGAGTTATAACATAACCAAAATGGACAATTCTGAAATGAATCTGGTTTCATTTATAGCCAACCCAAAACACCAGGCTTCACAAATATAAAGAAAAATTTCTGAACTCTATCTGGAGTTATGCACATACCTGGCCTCATCCGAACCCTGCGGATGTATTTTTCACCCAAGAAATTTCGGATTTCAACAAGAGAACCATTCTCCTGAATAACGACGTTGATGGGGAAGTGAGCATACACAGACCTCATCTTGTAACGGAAGCCCTATGTTAAATAAACAAACTATTAGCAATGCTGAGAAATTTGAAAGACAAACCCAGTTTTTAAATTTTGTAGGGTGCTTACATTATACTTATAACTTAAAAATAAAAAATAAAACAGTCCTCACATAGCACTCCTTGTCAAGGTTTTGTAACAACAATCACATGAACGAAGCCCTACAAAACTTTTATACACAAATATTTGTTTCTGCACCTCCTCACTGGACTGTAAAGCTCCCTAAGAAAGCATTTATTTTTTACTACTTCCTATGCCCACGGTAAACAATCCTAGCTTCTTTTAATGCAAACCCTAAAGCCCTTCACCTTGAGCATTAAACTAACACTTACTGAATTACTAAGGTACGCCAGATGGCAAGAATTGAGGGTATCAGTGAAGGCTCCCTCCCCGCCCCAACCTGCAGGAACTTGGCCTGAGAACAAGGATAAACAGGGGAAACAGGACCAGATAGGCTTATAATGAAGTTTAGTACAGGCTGCCATTAACAGATGCACTCTACAAGGGCTGAGTTTTAATACAAAGAAAAGCATTTCAGCAAGGCAGCAGCATGAACTTCATCTTAAAGGCTGGGGGGAGGGGGCTGGAAAGAGAATAGTAACATCAAATACGCTGTCAGGGAAATAGGGAGCTCAAAAATTAGATCCATCTTTTTCTACCCCTACAAGGGGCCCCAGTGGTGAGAGGCATACCAACAAGAAATCAAAGCCTACTCTATGTGCCACATTTTCTATAAAAAATACACCTTGAAGGTGGGAATCTTACTTTGCGTGAAAAGACACCATCAGCCTACTATGAAAACCATCTGGTCTTCGCTCACATTTATCACTTAATCCTAAAGACCCAGGGAGGCCTATTAAACACATTTCCCAAGATCACCTTTTCCTAAGTTCCAGAGCCCAAGTATCTCACTCAATTACACGCATAATCTATTCTGTGCAGTAGACATTTGAGTCGAACACACGAAGTATAGCTGAGAAACATCCCCGTACAAAAGAAAGCAGTCTGGTCAATCTGCTTACCAGTGTAACACCCTTGATCATATTCTGTACGTGACTACAGATAGTGCGAACTGTAGCCAGTTCCTTTCTATTTCCCCACCATTTGTCAACTCGGAGCTGTAACAGAACAAAAAACTTCAGAAAGCACATATAAAGACCTCAGTAGTTAACAAACACTTTTATTACTTATACATCACAGGTATACAATTCCACAAAAGAATGACACTCCGATTTTTGTACAAGTTGCATCAAACTTCACTCCTGGAAAGCTAAAACATCAGGTTTAAAAGACCTACTGCCTGGTTCCTACAGTTCTTACAAAACAATCACGAGGAAAATAAACCCAACTAGTGACAGTATCAAGACCTGCCACTAATGAGGACTACTAGTATGGAGCTTTACAACCTACTCTACTCACAATTGGTTTTCCAACTTCGCTAAAGTAACACACTGAAACCAGCTACAATTTTGGACACCCAATTTTAAGCTAGAACACTGAATCTCGTTTCTTTACTTTTTAAAGCAACCAAATTTGATGCTATTAAATCACTACCTTCCTATCAATCGAGATGTCAAAAAAAAACCCTCTCACCCTCTTCTTTTTCTTTCCAAGGAGACTGAGTTCTACGTTGATGTGATTGAAGTCCCTCCGCAGGGTTCCTCTGGGGCCCTTCACAATAACTGTGCGTCCTTTCAGAGTGATGTCGACTAGGAGAGAACGTATTCGTGAGGCCTCGGAACTAGGTAAAAAGCACATATAAAAGAGAGGAGCAAACATGGAGTCTCGTACCATTTTCTGGAATGTCGACAGTCTGATTGCTGAGAATGGTCTTCATTCTGAAACACAAACACCTGGGGTAAGAGGGCCAGCGCACGGACTGTTTTCGACCAAACTACCCTTTTCAGGCTCCGATCCTACCGGACTGGCAGGCAGAAATCCCGGGGAGGATACAGGAGGGCCAGCGCGGAGAACGCCCGCGGCGCGTCTTGGCCCCGGAGGAGCAGCTCCTAAGCGGGTGTCATGAGGCCCGGCGGGCGAACTCGCGCGCAGCACAACTCTGGGAGCCCTATCAGGGCGGCGCCATCCCGGCAAGGCTGAGGGGCGGGGGCAGGCCTAAAAACCCAGCACAGGGCTCGAATCCCAGCGCCGCCAGATCCATATGGCGCTCGCCGCGCGGGGGGACAACCAGGATAAGTGATCCGAGCGCCAGATTCGCGCCGCTGGCTTTCCCAGAGCCGATGGCTTCAGATTCCCAGGACCCACCGAGAGCAGAAACATCCTCACCTCTCAGTAGATGCAGCAAAGAGAGAACGTCTTTCGTCATCACGTTCTTGTAACCGGTAACACCTCTGCGTATGGCGTCATGAACGCGCGACGCCACTAGGCTAAAGCAGCCAATTGAGGAGCAGCTCAATTCCACTGGGTCAGTCGTGGCTCAGGCTGCTTGTCATAAACCGAGCGACGGTTTGTCGATCTGTCTTTTCCCGGGAATTAGTGATGCCTCGACCTTGCTAGGAGAAAAAAAGAGGGGAATGTCTCTACGCTGCGTGGGCGCTGCCCGCCCCTTGGTGCCCCGGGTGAGCAGCGGGGTGAACAGGGTGCGGGCGTGGGGTTTGAGGCTCCCATCCCTCAGTGCGCTCGATAATAAGGCCAGCGCTTACTGAGCGTTTACTTCTAGCCAGGCACTTGTCTCATCTGTTTTCATATAGTATCTCATTTAATTCTCCCGACACCCCCATGAGGTAGAGTCTCTGGTATTGGTTTGTTTGTAGGTTTCTTTCTGCGGTGCTGAGAGCTTTTTTTCTGCGTATCAGAGTGACTTGTACCCTGTATTTTTTGGAGCACTGCGATGAGCACCCCAAATTACTGCTTTGTGTTGGGCTCTTGCTGTGTGCCAGACATCACTCTGCCTGCTGAGAACACAAACCTGTGCTCTAGGCTTTAGCGGGAGACGTGGACACGTGCAGTAGCAAGTCGTGCAGCACCCTAACAGGCGCTCTTTGAATTGTTGAAGGTTCTTTTGTGTTACATGTAGTGACTCGTGAATTTTACAATGTTTTGGCTATCTTGTACTTGCGCTTTTGTGTTCATATCTAGAAGCCAATGGTTTCTTATGGTCAACAACTGTATGCTGAGTGACTGCCCTGTTCAAACACAGAATGTAACCTAGAAAATTGAAATATTAGGTTTAGTTTCCCTCCTTCCAGTTCTCTGAAACCAACTGAGCGTTACCACTACGTTTTAACACCTATGCTTATCCAAAGCCCAAAATGTAAAGAGATTTATTGCAAATTTCCTTTTAAACGCCCTTGATTTAAGTCAGGGATAGGAAATTCAAAGCGGTGGCATCTTCTCCAGTTACTGCAGTTTAAACTTGATGAAAGACAGGCTTTTAGTACTTGTTAAGTGGGTTACGTGTAAGTGCAGCATACATTAGCCAGTTCTAAAGGTTTTCAAATCTATTCTAAATGTAGCAGTAGATGGTTAACTCCCATTCTCCTTCAGGTTTGGTTTGTTCTTCTTGAGTCATCTTTAATCTTAGATTCTAAACTCCTACCCAGTTATAAAGTATATTTACCTAGCTTGTAAATAGTTTGACGTAATTTCTGAATTAGTTCTCTGGCTTTACCCTTCCTGTTAGGTATTAAAATAGGTTGAAACCAAATTATTCCAAACCCCACTGAATAAATGTCATAATGAACTCTTTCTTTAGGTATTTGGAAAATATTTATGCAGTCCAGTCCGAGCAGTAAGTTCCTTACCAGATAAAAAAAAGGAATTTTTACAGAATGGACCAGACCTTCAAGATTTTGTATCTGGTGATCTTGCAGACAAGAGCACCTGGGATGAATATAAAGGAAACTTAAAACGCCAGAAGGGAGAAAGGTAATTTCAATTTTGAGATAATTTTATTGTCCTAGTCCTTCATTGTGCATTATTTTCAGATATAACCAAAAAATTATATTTTTAATCAGACTTGTTAAATTTAGCTTAAAATCATTAGAAAGAAGTGATAACAGATATAGAACAGGTAAGTAAGTGAAATCGTTGGAATCCTTTTCTCTGTGCCTTTTGACAGTTTTTCTTCAACCTTCCTGGGACTTAACTATCCTACACCATCTCCTATTTTCTTTTTTGTTTTTTTTCTCCACCATCTCCTGTTTTCTCTCTAGCATCAAATTTCTTCAGAGTGAAGGTTATCACCTTGCTGCTAGTAGTCTATTAGAACTTGATACATGTTTCATTGTTGCTGGGTGTCAGTGATCTAACTTGTTCTTTTCCTAGTCAATATGCATATGACCTGTGGATACCTTGCCTTAATTTAAAAGAATGGTGAGGGAATTTCATGCAGAGGGAAAATTGTTTTGCCGGATACTTCCCCCAACAAGGTCTAGATCACAAGTGGGTGGAAGTCAAGGGGAACCTGAGGATACATAGTCTTCACCCTAAATTTTAGATTTTTTCCGTTTAATAACCATCATAAAATCTAGAATGTAGAGCAGAAAGTACTCTCCTTACTCTGAACAAATGTAGAACTTTTTGTCAGTATTATTCATTGGGAGTGAAATGTTCAAAAACTTCCTCGTTCTTTTATTAGGATGGTGTTACTCTGTGCCTTTGCAAAAGGTAGACATGAGCATATTGCCCCGTTAGACACAGTTATCGATGTTTTCTAAAGTGGTTTGAGCAAGCCTAAATTTGATTCTCTGTTCTTACTTCTATGGCAGGAATTATAAGAGTTAATCCAGGATTATGGGGAAAAAACCCTCTTAACTAGGAATTGTAGTAGAGCAAAGTAACTTCAAAGCTGTGTGATTATTTGGGAACATATTTGTTAATGGATAGCTATGTTTGGCTTTCCTCAGGTTAAGACTACCTCCTTGGCTAAAGACTGAGATTCCCATAGGGAAGAATTACAATAAACTGAAAAATACATTGCGGAATTTAAATCTCCATACAGTAAGTTGCCAAAGTGTTAAATATCCCTCTTAACCAAAAGCCATAATGTTTCTACATGTGTGTAGCTTAAAAATTAATAAAATATGTATCAATAACAGCAAGGAAAGTCGATAAAGATTAGGATGTATTACTATCAGTAATGGAAATATATTTAAAAATAATTTTCCCTGCAAAAGAAACAAAAAGTAATTGTATATCTTAACCTCTCATTTAATATGCAAAAAAATATATTTTTTTCTGCAACTTAGGAAATGAGGGTTTGTTTGTTTTGTATTACAAACTAAGTACATGCTTGTTAAAAAGAGTATACAGTCATGTGTGGCTTACTGATGGGGATACGTTCTGAGAAATGCATCATTAGGCAATTTTATTCTGCGCACATCATAGCATGTACTTACACAAACCTAGATGGTATAGCCTACTACACACCTAGGCTATATGGTACTAATCTTACGGGACCACCATCATACATGCAGTCTTTTGTTGACCGAAACGTCATTATGTGACTCGTGACTGTAATATTAAATGTGAAACATCATGTACGCAATCCCAAATGTTAACTCCACCACTTTAACTGTTCAATATATATCCTTCCAGATGTTTTTCTTTGCACATATAAAATGTATACATTCACAGAGTTTTTAATTTAAAAACAGGATCCTAAATATATATACAGTTTGGCAGTTTAACAGCATTTTTGAATAATGAATTTTGGCATAAATATGTTGTAAAGAATGGGCAGTGTAAAATGCTTGATTATTAATTTGTTCAATTAGTAAATATTTTCAATCTGATTGTATTCAGTTCCCTTTTACTCACAGGTGTGTGAGGAAGCTCGCTGTCCCAATATTGGAGAGTGTTGGGGAGGTGGAGAATACGCCACTGCCACTGCCACAATCATGGTAAGACCAGCCTCAGACTCCACAGTTTCAGTCTAGAAACTGAAAGGAAATATTTTATGTCTTTATCCTAAAAATTATGAATCTCTGATAAGATTTTTTCATTACATACGAGTTTATGAGAAATGTGAAAAAAAACCTGACAGAATAATCCAGCCTGTTATGATCTCACCCTTCTCTGAATAAATCTGTTGTTGATTCTTCCATCTATCTGACAGTTAATCATGTGTTGCCTTGAGATATTCTTCTATTAATTTTTGGAAATGTTATTCATGATTACTTAATGTTTTCCCCCTAAACAACAAGCATTTATTTTTCTCTCTCATGAGTCTTTCAGTTAACTAGAGTTCAGCTGATCTTGACTGGGCTAAGCTGGACTCCAGGAGGTAGGTTGGGTTCAGGTCTCCTCTACAGAGTTTACTCTCCTTGGACCAGCAGCTCTCCAAGGCCTATTCTTATCATGGAGAATGGAAGGAGCACAAGAGGGCAAGCCAACTGTGCATGCACATTTGAGGCTCCTGCTTGGTCATGCCTGCTATTATTCTGTTGGCCAAAGTAAGTCACATGGCCAAGAGAAACATCTATGGGAGTAGAGACATAAGCTCCTCCCCCAGTGGGAAGGCCTTGCAAGTTACCTGGCCTACGATGAGATGTATAATCTTAATATGGTGGAGATAGAATTGGGATTAACAATACAGTTTACCATATTTATCCAGAGGGGTATGGAGATTGAGATATTGGGGGTAAACCTAAATTGTGTGCAACTGAAAATTCATGCTTGTCTGGGAATGTCTGATAAACTGTTGAGTTGTAGGAGGAGGAGGCTGTAGTATTTACATGAGGAACCAAGGATTCTTATGAGAAAGAGCTCCTTCTGGAATAATACAGAACTGGCCAGGGAGCTTATCCAAATTATGGAACCTCAATTCTTGAAGGAAGGAGTGATTCTGAATACTCCATGATAGAAATCTCTGGTTTCATCCCTTGCCTGGCCCCCTTCCCCAGTATTGACTCATAACTGGTTCCTGGGAAGAGTTCATTGTTTCAGTAAAACTTTATGAGATATTGGGCCTAAGCACCTTGCTGTGAGTCCCCTCTGAGAGAGTTAAACATAAAGGGGGGAGAGGAGCTTTCTCCCCCAAATCACAGCCCCTGATGTGGGGCTTTGAAACTGCAGTGGCCCCAGAACATCTGCAGTGGCTGTGCTTGGCAGGGAGCAGAACATGGTAGTGACCTGTGGCAGCAGAAGCAGTGTCCTGGAGAAATAGCAGTACCCACAGGAAGCAGATTATTAACTTTTTATGTGTTTTCTGTTTCATCTGTTTAACAAGAAGGAACTGTGTCTTCTGTTTAACTCTCACAGAAACCTACATATTGAAACATTAATTGAATATTTTGTTTCTTTTAAAATCATTTTTTATTAATATTAAATAGATACAAAAGAATCTTTATACCTGTGTGTAAATTAAAAGAATACCGATAGGGACATGCGGATACTCACCTCCAGTATGAGAGTAGAACATAGCATTATCTTTGAACCTCCCTGTGCATTCTTCCCTAATCCCATCCCCTTTCTTTTTCCCTTAACATTATTCTTAATTCTGAGCTTGTTTCCTTTTTTTTCTCCTGGTTTTACCACATATATTTGTTTTCCTTAACTATATTGTTTAACTTTGAATGTTTCAAATTTCTTATAAACAGAATCAAGCTGTATTCATTCTTTGCAAGTTTATTCTCCCAAAATTATATTTTTGAGGGTCATCTATCCAATTTAAATTGTAATATGTCTATTTTAGTTGATGGGTGACACATGTACAAGAGGTTGCAGATTTTGTTCTGTTAAAACTGCAAGAAATCCACCTCCACTGGATGCCAACGAGCCCTACAATACTGCAAAGGCAATTGCAGAGTGGGGTCTGGATTATGTTGTCCTGACGTCTGTGGATCGAGATGGTTAGTGTGTCATCATTGCCTCTTCCAGAAATTGGCTCTTAATAAATTGTGACATCATCTTGATCAGTGGACTCTTTTGTTTCTAGATATGCCTGATGGAGGAGCTGAGCACTTTGCAAAGACTGTATCATACTTAAAGGAAAGGTACTTGTTTTTGCATTTGCTTATGTAATTTAAGGACTTTTTTTGACTTGTATAAATTCAGTTTATTTAAGGTCTTTACCTTAAAGCAGTGGTTATTAATCTTTTGGGGGGATTATAAACCCTTCTAATAATCTGCCCAAAATTATGTGATCTTTTCTCCAGAAAAAGCATATTTGAACATACAGATACATATATGCAGAAATTTTAGGGATTCAGAGGCACAAACTTATCCATGGACATTTAGTCCATAGAACCTTCCCTCATATTTGAGTGTTAGTCTAAACTTTGAGTAATTTTTAAGAGAAGTATAAACTTCAGTCTTCTAGCACTGATTTTGAATAAATCATCATCTAGAAGTAGTTAAGATGAGATAAGCTCCCACATTGTTAAAATATGTAGGTCTTGAAATAGATTTTATTCATATTCACATGCCTTGGAAATTTTACCCATAATCCACGTTTTTACTAATATTTTAATCCCATCTATTTAAAAAGCATAAAAAGGAGTTATGCTCGTTTCCTACAACTCAGTGCTAGTCTAACACCTAGCACACTTAGTAAATGTTTTTTCAATGATTCCCCCAATATTTTCTATTTTCTTTTATAGTTCCTTAAAAAAATTGTATTTGCAACCCACTAACCTGATTTCACAACTATCAATGGGTCTCAACTTGCAGTTAAAAAAACAGTGAGTTGTAGGATGTGATCTTTCAACATCTCTTTTATCCATGAGAAGGTGTATATGTGGTCCTTTCTACATCTGTTCTCTCAGGAAACAGCTCAAAAACTTTACATTTGGGTTTGTGAAAAAATTTATCTCCTGTCCCAGTCATGTCTACTGCTGTCAAAGGGAACAAGTCTATGACCTAGTTTACGTTTTAATGCCTGAATGTGTAGATATAGCTAGAATATAAACAAGATTAACGTTTACCTTGTATTTCATTTAAGCAAAGCTCATGACTCAGCAACTCAGAAAATGGTTTTTAAAACCCATAGCACTTGTGAAATATTTGCCTGGAGGAAGGGAGGACGGCACTTTCATGAATTTTAAAAGAAATCAGAATTAAAGCAATCAAGTAGTATTTGTATTCACATAGGAAATGTCCTAATTTGCTTTCTAAAGAATAAAGAAATTCTTATTTTGTGTTTAATGTTTTAATATTTATCTTATTCCTATAAACAATTTTATTTTTTAACAGCTATTACTAAAGTTTGAGTCTATTTAATATCAAAATTTATTCTGATCATTACTTGCATGCAGATGTGTTTTAACCACTATGTAGATATTATTGGATGTTCTAGGTTTCTTGGGTTTTTTTTTTTTCATTTAACAGTTCATATATAAACATTGTATGTTCATGCTTTTCTTGGCAAGGTTCTAAAGATTACTGTGTTGAAACGGATACTAAGTACTGATGATTTCTGTTTTGAGCAACAGTTATGTCAATTCTTTTCCTCATTTTGATACTTATCTTTTTTCCCTCTAGGAATCCAAAAATTCTTGTGGAATGTCTCACCCCTGATTTCCGAGGAGATCTTAAAGCAATAGAAAAAGTTGCTCTATCAGGATTAGATGTATACGCACATAATGTAGAAACAGTTCCAGAATTACAGAGGTGATTACATCTACAGAGTAATGTTGGGGAGCTTAGACGGTCAGAATCTGCTATACTGTTTTCTTACTTTTTTCAGGGGAAAACTTTGTAATTGACTTTTATAAAGTGAGCTCTCTTTTTTAAACAAAAACAATGTACGTCTATTACAGAAAAATCAGAAAATATAGCCAACAAAAGGAGTGTAAACATCACCCATAATGTTTCCACCCAGTAATATCTATTGCTAACATCTAAGTGTATATATACGTATATACTTAGACGTGTATATCTTTTGGTACACACATAATGAGCATCTTTTTCTCTCTCTTTTTTTAATACTATCATATTGCAAGTACCGATGAGTTATTTTTTTTTCAAAGAACAGTTTTCAAAAAGAAAAAATTACACAAGAGCAATTGCTTTGATTGTAATTCTTAAAAAAGGACTTTTAAAAATGCATTTGGGGGGGCCGCCCGGTGGTGCAGCGGTTTAGTCCGCACTTGGGAGCCCGGGGTTTGCGAGTTCGGATCCCGGGCGCCCACCGACGCACTGCCTGTTAGCCATGCCGTGGTGGCGTCCCATATAAAGTAGAGGAAGATGGGCACGGATGTTAGCCCAGGGCCAGTCTTCCTCAGCAAAAAGGGGAGGATTGGCGACGGATGTTAGCTCAGGGCTGGTCTTCCCCACAAAAAAAATAGATAAATAAATAAAAATGCATTTGGGGGGGCCGCCCGGTGGCACAGCGGTTTAGTTCGCGCTTGGCAGCCCGGGGTTCGCGAGTTCGGATCCGGGCGCCCACCAGCTCAGGGCTGGTCTTCCCCACAAAAAAAAAAAAAAAATGCATTTGGGTGGGGTCCAGCCTGGTGGCGTAGTGGTTATGTTCGTGTGCTCCGCTTTGGCAGCCTGGGGTTCATAGCTGGGTGCAGACCTGCGCACCACTTATCAAGCTATGCTGTGACAGGCATCCCACAGATAAAGTAGAGGAAGATAGGCATGGATGTTAGCCCAGGGCTAGTCTTCCTCAGCAAAAAGGGAAGGATTGGCAGTAGATGTTAGCCCAGGGCTAATCTTCCTCACAAAAAAAAAAAAAAAAAAGCATTTGGGGGGCCGGCCTGGTGTCATAGCAGTTAAGTTCACATGCTCCACCTCAGTAGCCCAGGGTTCACCGGTTCAGATCCCGGGCATGGACTTACGCACCGCTCATCAAGCCATGCTAAGGCAGCATCCCACATAAAGCAACTAAAGAATGTAGAACTATGACATACGTCTATCTACTGGGGCTTTGGGGAGAAAAAAGGAAATAAAAAAGAAGGAAAGTTGGCAACAGATATTAGCTCAGATCTAATCTTCCTAAAAAAAAAAAATGCATTTGGCACGAATGTATGCCATAAGTGACGTCAAAGAAAAACTGGTAGGGGCCGGCCCGGTGGCGCAGCAGTTTAGTTCGCGCTTGGCAGCCCGGGGTTTGCCGGTTCGGATCCCAGGCGCCTGCCAACGCACTGCCTGTCAGCCATGCCGTGGCGGCGTCCCATATAAAGTGGAGGAAGATGGGCACGGATGTTAGCCCAGGTCCAGTCTTCCTCAGCAAAAAGGGGAGGATTAGCAATGGATGTTAGCTCAGGGCTGGTCTTCCTCACTAAAAAAAAAAAGAAAAACTGGTATCATTCAGATGTATTTTAAGTCTCTTTTAAAAAGTAAATACTATGCTTCTTTACTCTTCCTAATAATTTTAGTAGTTAGGAATAATTACAGGTTGTTATTCCACATCAGTGAATATATTCATATTTCAGAAAAATGAAAATTATTTTAGCCCCCCGGCAAGATTAATATTCATTTTCATAAATTTTAATAAAGTATTTGGCAGTGATTTTATTGGCTTCTACACATTATTCTGTGTCATAGAACTTGAAAGAATTCTGATAAACAATAATCAGCATTTCTACTAAATCATACTTAAACATCAGGGAAAAACTTAAATTCAGTGGAGAAATACTTTCAAAAAGTAATTACTTTCTGTATTATCAGTTTTGTGGTTATTTTTAAATTCATAAATTTGTTTTCTCTCTTCCCTCTGTACTGGTCCCTGATTAAAAATACCAACCACAACACCAAACCAGTACACAAAATAAAGGTGTATTAGAATTCAAATGGGTGCTGGTTTAACATCAGCAACTTTCTGTCCTCTAGGCCTTGTCGCCATGGTGGTTTGGCCCCTGTTGAAGTCTAGCACACATCTTGTTCCAACCCTGTCGTATCTCATGATACCACCACCAGTGGGTGCCAATTTCCTTGGTTTCACTTAAGAAACATAATCCTTTCCAGTGAAAATTCCAGAATCGTGCATTTCTTTACCTAAGAGATGTCAATGTTTTATACTCACCAGCAGAGGGCAACTTAGTCTTTAGAAAAGAACTGAACATAAAAGTTTCAAACCTCTGAAATGTGGGTTCAGGTTAAACAGTTTTTTTCTTTGTTCAGTATCAAGATTTTCTTACTTCCACTCTTTTTCCCTGCTCTCTTGACTACCCCTTACAATTACTCATTCTCGGCTTCAGAATTCTGGTTTCTCAATGAGTAATTCCTAAACTGAATTACTTCCTTTCTAGTTTTCTCTGCCCCAGGCTTGAAAGGCCTTAAAAGTCGACAGAGCAGGGGGGCCCAGTGAAGCCTTATTTTCTTTCCTAAAGTAACAGTTAGATATTTGTGCACAAATGCTACTATTGAACCATGTGATGTAATATAATGTCCAGAATGTACTTTTCTGGTCTTTCAGGTTGCTTGCATGACTGTGTACTTAGTTGAGCTTGTGGTTATTCTTGCTGACAACAGCCCTGTGTTTTCAAGGAAAGTTCGTGATCCCCGGGCCAATTTCGACCAGTCTCTACGTGTGCTGAAACACGCCAAGGAGGTTCGGCCTGATGTTATTTCTAAAACATCTATAATGTTGGGTTTAGGCGAGAATGATGAGCAAGTATATGCAACGATGAAAGGTAAAGAAATTGAAAAATGAAACTCTTTCCCATTTAATTCGAGTAATAGCAGGAACCCCACCTTGAAGGCCCTGTTATATATGCTTCCTCCCTAGTCTCAGTGAAAGGGCCAGTAAGAACAAAGTACAGTATTATGATTATAAACAGCAGCATAAAAAGGAAAGGAAGAATGTTTTCTTAGAACTTTATGGAATGATGTGCAGGAAGCTCAGGATGTGAAATTTGTGTCCTATTTTATTCCCTACCCTTTCATCAAGTAAACATGTGATTTTTGTTCACTTTTCTTAGTCAGTCATTGGACAGTTTTTGAGAGCTCACCGGGTACCAGGAGCCCTGGCAGGCACTGAGAATCCCAGGATGAACAGGATGAATCCAGGCCTTTGAGGAAGAGCTTACTTGTAGCATTGTCACGTAACATGATGTGCTTTGGACCTTGCTGAACTTTAGTCCCATAAGCCCATTTGCTTTGTGATTGTTGGGCTTTTTAAATTTTAAAATATAAAAACTTTTATTTTCCTGAGGGTCCTTGGCCTACTTGCAGTCATTTATTGGTTTAAAGAGTAATAAGTTCAAATAGTAGTTAAAAGCTGCTCTTTATGACAATGCATACAGTTTTACTAGAAAGATTTTGAAATGGCAGAGATCAAATCACATCCCCCAGAGCATATCTTGTACATTTAGCAAAAGCCAAATACGGCATGACTGGGCTATAATATGAATGTTCTCAGGCCTTTCATATACTGTTCCCTTCATCTTTTCTGCCTAAAAGACTCTGGCTCTAAATACCTTTCCTCCCTGATTTTAGCATTTATTCCAAAGTATGAGAGTTATTTGTCCTTACATCTGTCAGCCCCACATGACTGTCTTAATCATTCATATGTTTCCAGTCCTTAACATATTTCCTGGCACATAAATACTTCTGAATGGATAGGGATAGTCCTATTCCCCAACATCAGGATTATAGACCACATAAAGTTCACACTGTTCTGAAGTAAAATTATGCTCAGGAAAATTATGCTTAAATCCACAAATTTAGCATAGTAAAAACATGTGGTAATGTAACGTGCTTTTTTTCTATAGTGCTTCGTGAGGCAGATGTGGACTGTTTGACTTTAGGACAATATATGCAGCCAACAAAGCGCCACCTTAAGGTACACCTACCATGAAGTGCCAAATGTTTTTTGGTATTTTGAATTAAATCTTCATTGTCCATAGGTAAAATTAAGAAGCTGCTGGCTTTTTAGTATAACGTTCCATGTATATTTCCAAGTTCCAGTTTCCGTTTTATTATCTGCATGAAGCAGCTACCCTGGCACTTATTTGTGGCCCCCAAAATTGTATGACTTCAGTGAACCTACAGAAAAAAATTTTTAAGTTGAGAAATTACATTCATTCAGACTTGGTGATCTTGTGATTTTTTGAGTTATATGAGCCAGAGATAAAATAAGAAAGAAAAATCAGTCTTCATATTTCTGTATTGGACATATATTCATTCATTCAAGAAACTTTTCCTCAAGGCCAGCCCCAGTGGCCTAGTGGTTAAGTTCAGCACGTTCCGCTTCAGCAGCTCAGGTTCGTTTCCCGGGTGCAGACCTACACCACTTGTCTGTCAATGGCCATGCTGTGGTGGCAGCTCACATACAAAAGAAGAGGAAGATTAGGGCTGGCCCAGTGGCACATAGTGGTTAAGTTCATGCACTCCACTTCCACGGCCTGGGGTTTGCAGGTTCAGATCTCTGGCGCGGACCCACACACTGCTCATCAAGCCCTGCCGTGGTGGTCTCCCACATACAAAACAGAGGAAGATTGGCACAGATGTTAGCTCAGGGCGAATCTTCCTCAGCGAAAAAAAAACTTCTCTTGAGTAGTGACTACGTGACAGACACAATGCTAAGCAGAAGATACAAGATGAATAAGATATAGTCTTGCCCTCAAGAATGTTACAGGCATGACTAATTCTTGATCATATCTATTAGTCAGTAAAGGAATGATACAGATATATAATCTCTATAGATAGTCTCCTTTTCTTTCTCTGTCCTTTGGAGTAGTTAATATAATACAAAATTGATATGGTTCCCCTCCCCTCTAATTCCCTGTAATTACATTCTGCTAGAGTGACCAACAAGTAACCAATAGACAGGTAGTCAGTGAGGAGGGAGAGGAGGAAAGCCTGGGAGTGCCAGGATAAATTATGAAGTGGAAATCGCCCTGAATGCATAGGCATAGATTTTCTCTAGAATCAAAATGATTTAGAGAAATTCTAGAATCTATCAGAATTAATTCTTTAAATCTAGGTTGAAGAATACATTACTCCTGAGAAGTTCAAATACTGGGAAAAAGTAGGAAATGAACTTGGATTTCATTATACTGCAAGTGGCCCTCTGGTACGTTCTTCATATAAAGCAGGTAAGTTAGACTGCAGGGGATGGTTTTATATAGACCATAATTTTCCACATTAAAATTATAATAGCTGTGGTTGTCTTTTGTGAAAGAAAAAAGTTTTTTTCTGGAACGTCCTTTGGAGCTTTTCTCCACAGGGGTCATATTAAGGAAAAATTTCTCTTAAATCTAGTTTGTCCCAGGGCCGGCCCGGTGGCGCAGTGGTTTAGTTCGCACTTTGGCAGCCCCGGGGTTCGCAGGTTCAGATCCTGGGAGCTGACACACTGCTCGTCAGCCACGCCGTGGCGGCGTCCCATATAAAGTAGAGGAGGATGGGCACGGATGTTAGCCCAGGGCCAGTGTTCCTCAGCAAAAAAGAGGAGGATTGGGAACAGATGTTAGCTCAGGGCTGGTCTTCCTCACACACACACACACACACAAAAGTCTATGAGAACATATCTGAAGATTGAATTTAATTCAAAAAATTTTTATGATATTTTCCCTGTCAGTTGGACTTAACAATTATAATTTTTTTGAAGAATAAACAGCTAGTTATTTTTTGTTTGTGTCTAAACTATGTTATTACTATTAATGATATTTTAAATGACTGTTATATATTAGGGTTTAAATCATAGATATGTTTAAATTAGGCATAAATTCTACTTGTAAAAGTTAATGTTCAAGTATTAGTAATTTTCAGTGTGTTCCTTTAAAGAAATTAAAGACACTTTGATGAACTAACAACAACTTATCCTAGTTATAAAACCCAAGAATTTGATTCAACACTGAGAGACAGGATGTGGGGACTTTGGAATCCAATAATTATAAGTGATTTGTTCTTCTTCAAGCAGTGCTACCGGCAAGCTAAAATATGTGTATAAAGGATAGAACCAATCTCAGCTTCCAGAGTGGTTAAAGTAGAAAAATATTATTTAAAAGGAGTTTTTATTTTGTTGGGGTTTTTCTGAGGAAAATTTCTAACATTTATAAGGAAGTAAATTATGAACTTTTTAATGCTTTTAAAATTATCAATAAAAGATCAAATTCTGGTATGTAGAGCATTAGACTCGGATGATGAATTAGGATCTGATAATGTTGGTTCTACTCCTGTCATATTTAGATGAGGTGTGGAGCAGCACAAATTATTCTATTGCTTGGCTAGGTTATGAATTTTGGGATTCTTGGTGATGGTGTATGGATACGATCATTGCAGTTCTACTCGTCTATTACGATGACAAAGAGAAGTTAATCAGACTCTTCATAAAATCAGGCCTGCAGTGCTGAGCTCTGCCAATAAGCATTGAGCCGTGCTGTACCAGTGATAGACTAAATGGAACCCTAATGACCTGAAAAGTGAATGTGCGCCCTCTAAGCAGCTAACTTATGGCACAGGCACAACTTAGGGGTGGAGAAAAAGCCCATTATAAATGAAGAGCTCTTGCTTCCCTAGAGGGGTATAAGCTAAAGAGATTCCATCAGATGAGTCTGCTCAACTGCAACGAGGTCTGTTTTATAAACATCAGATCCAGGCTAATAATGTTAGCAGAATTGCCCTTTGAAATGAATTGTGCCAACAGCAATACTTTGTCAGTGATGAGGAATAGATAGTGCACATAAAGTGGAATAAATGCACAGAAACAGACCCATAGATACAATAGGGTCACTTTTTATAATACTGAGTTATTGGAAGGAATAATAGTAGAGACTGTAGTGATAAAAAATTTTTTTAAAGAATAACGACTAATTATTGTTGGGAAGGGGTGAAAGATACAGGGGATATGTGAGGTTAGAAAATTATTGCCATTGAGATTTGAGAAGAGAGAAACACCAATAAATATAAAAGTCTTTAATGGGAAACACTGAGATACGTATGATTATTCTGAAATTTACTTTAAATTGATATTAATGTATTTTAATTTTTCCTAAATAGGTGAATTTTTTCTGAAAAATCTAGTGGCTAAAAGAAAAACGGAAGCCCTCTAATGCTTAACAAGACATTCGAGATCACAGGAATTTTTTAAATTTGATTCCAGTTGATAAGAGAGGTGGTAGCAGAATGCCTAGACTTGAATGGACGTACCCCAATCCTTTCATTTTAAGAAAAATGTCAATAAGCTGTGCATGTTTAATTATAGTAATTTATTTATCTTGCAGCATATCTTCTTTGTTCCAGTAGACAATTGCTTGCTATGGTATAATCATAAAACATCTTTGTAAGAGTTTATTCTTAACAGTATAATTAAAAAATACATTAAAAACTTCCAGAGAATCTTTTAAGCCTCTGTTACCTGTACATTGTCACATTTTGTTTCTGAAAAATGACGTGCTGTGATGAAACAGTCCATATAGATTGGGACTATGATCAGTTTAATTATAATTAGCGTATGACGTTTGCATAATAGTATAACATCATTGGAATAATTTAGAAAGGCTTGAGAGTTTGTTTGTTGATTCTTTACATTGGTATGACTACTTCAGACCTGCAAAATAGTTTTACATTACTTGTTTAGGACCTCTATGAAACCAAGACCATGATGTTCTGAGAGAGGGAAATATAACCTAAGAATAACAATATTAACCCTCATTTTATGATAGATTGCTACATCCACATGCACTAATACCATTTATTCCTTTTATTCCTCACACCACTCTGATGAGATGGTTGTATCATATGATAATAATGACCTGAAGAAGGAATTTATTTCCTAAATATTAGAACTCAAATTCATCTTTTGACTCCAAATCCTTTCTTTCTACTATGTCTCACAAAGGAATTCTTTAGATGGCTATATTGTAAAGTATGTAAGGTGGATAGCCAATTCTGTTTTGAATTTTCAAATATGTAAACTAGTATTTTTTATAAAAGTAATGTATAACTTTGAAAATTTGGTACTATTTTAACTGAGGGAAACCATGTATACTTTGACTCACTTTCTTTATAGATCCTAATAAATTTTGCTATGTAAAATTAACCTCATCAACTTGAACATCTCTGGCAGTCTCCCCCTTAAAATCTATTATTTCACAGGAAAAAATGATTACTTTTCAGACTCTGATTTTGTGACATAATCTGGCAGTTTCCTAATTTTGCACAGTCGAGATGAATGGCAATGAAACATTTTAGCAGAAGAATCATTTTGTCAAATGAAATTTTCATGGAATCCCAATGTAAAATAATTAAAATGGCATTTTATTAGCACAAATGTATGTTAAAGTTTCAGATTTGTAACAGCTGTTTATAAAAATAGTGAATGATAAAATGAAGCTATTTTGATACAAATGTGAAATTGGGAGCCATGGTGACATTTGCCGTCTTTTTTCAGCCTCAGCAGTCTACTGCTTTGTTTTATTTTGGTTACACAGTATTGAGAAAAATCCTAACTGACAGAGCTGAATAAGAGTAAACTATAAAAAATTTTAAAACACCTCATCTTGCCATCTCAGGATACCCTCCAGTTAAACGTAATCTAAAAACATGAGAGAGGGGTAGTAGGAGATATTTGTTTCAAAGTGGAATCACAAATAATATCTTCTGGATTTGTTATGCATTCACTCATTGTTGCCTGTTATACCATGACTGGAATGTGTGACTGGTCTTGCTGGATGTTTGAGTGTGGCGAACATGTGCTGTAGAGGTGTCCTTCTTTGCACAACTGTACAAGAATGGATGGGCTTGAATTTGAAAAGGCCAGGGCAGAGCTTTGACCTGCCTAAACAGTGATGCATTAATAAGCACATTTAAATGCACAGACATGGCAGGAGGCCTATAAAAAATTCTTGGTCTGGCAGCACAAGTTAATGTATCAGTGGTCCCCGGTGTGTTACAGTTCAGTGTGTGCCTATTTTAGTATGTCTGATCTTTTTCTTCCTGTAACACAAATGGCATTTTTAAGAAAATGAAAGTGATAAATGTACCTGGTTTTTAGGAAATCAACTGGTACAGGGGTCCCTGCCCCTTTTCCAACCACTGAATCAGCCAACCCTGAAACCCCCTTCTTGTTTGGTGAGATAATGTCTTTATTAATGAAACCAGTTTGAATAGGAATTTCTCTTACTTGAAGCTGAAAGCATCTTAACTTTAGAGGCATTATTGTTATTACCTCATTAAGCATGTGAGCACCAGTGGTCTTAGGCAGAAAAATGGGAATAATACTCCAAAGAAAGATTCAGAATGTGAGTGGAGCAAACTAGCAGGAGCAGCCACTGAGAGGGATGTGAGCACATGCCCTTCATCCCCTGGGGACTCATACGCACACACTTTAACTACTTTTGTGCTAATAAAATACTGTTTTAATCTATTTTCCATTGGGCCTCCATGAAAATTTCATTTGACAGTGATTCTCTGGCTAAAATTTTGGCCACCACATTTTAATTTTCAAGAGGTCTTCTCTGATAATACCTTTTTTTTTTTTAATAGCATCTTGTTCTTGTTTCCTAGCTGCAATTTCTTCCGTTTTTCTCTTGGAGGATAATTAGTTTTTTGAAACTGTGGTTCTCTGCATTGAGCATTGTCTCTGTTTCCTTTGTTTGTTTTGGTCTTGTGTTGAAGGCTGTGCTCAAATGCCTGGTGATTCTTGGCTGTATGTGCATACTAAGTGGTATGCCACTCTAAAGCTGATTGGAAGCTGGGGGGTGGGCAGGCGAGCTATTTTATTTTTTGAGGAAGCTAGACCCTGCGCTAACATCTGTTGCCAGTCTTCCTCTTTTGTTCTTTTTCTTTTTCTCCCCAAAGCCCTAGTACATAGTTGTGTATCATAGTTGTAGCTCTTCTATATGGGACGCTGCCTCAGCATGGCTTGGTGAGCAGTGAGTAAGTACGCGCCCAGGATCTGAACCAGCAAACCCCCAGCCACCGAAGCGGAATGTGCTAACTTAACCACTAAGCCACCAGGCTGGCCCCCCGAGCTATTTAACTGATAGGACTTCGCTATAGAGTGCTCAGGGGGTGAGCTGGATTTTTCAGTGAGGGACTCCCAAATATCAGGATTATTTCTCTAAAGCCATTCAAGTTTAAAATAATAATAATAATAATAATAATAATGCACAAGTCTCCTGCCTTGAGGGTTAGAAACCTGGCTGCTGGCTTTCTGAGAGCCAAATGGGTAAAAGCAAGTAGGATAGGGGAGTGTGGGTCTCTCTGTTCAGTGTGCAGGCTTTTATTTAGTTCCCTTGTTTCCAGTCTGGCATCTCACTAACACCCTCCCTAAGTCTGAAATGTTCTGATTCTATTCCTCCTGAAAATAAACCTCTCGTATCCTATGAGAGTAAGGGTTGGGAAAGGTGGTTTCTTGGTGTGGGGTGGTAGAGACTTGGGTGCATCTAACTGTTCGTTACAGTCCTCCATCTAAGTCTCCTGTTTTCAGCCCCACACCTCAGCTCCACCTTTTGTGGTATCTGGTCCCTCCAATTCTTGAGATCTTCTAAGGGCTCAATTATCTACATCTAGAATGCAGTCTCTTTAGTGAGCATTGAAATTTCTGCTTGCTCTTTGTAAGTTGCTTAGCCTCCCATTGCTTTCCACCTTCTGAAAATTGGTTCACATCCCTCATCCACTGGTGCTTCCTTTATTCTCTTTGTCCTTGTCTGTTTATAGCTCTCTTGTTCCTTTACTGCCATTTTAGTAAGATTTCAGGAGAGAATGAAAATAGTGCATGTGTTTAGTTCAACACATAACCAAAAGTCCAGACAATCCTTTGACTTGCTAGCTTTGCTTTAGGGCAAACGGGCAGACAGTTGGTGTTAGACTTAGCATGCAGAGAGCTTTGTTCTGGTGCAGAACAGCAATACTCATTGCTCTAGTTCTCGCCAGCAGTTTAATCAGTTTCTTTAGAGAAGAGCCCTCTCCCACCCCCACCTGCCTTCTTTTTTTTTTTTGACGCTATGTCTGGGAGATGTGGTCGCATGAGTATAAATGCCCGGCTGCCTGTCATTCTGCCTCCAGAGGTGGATGAGATGAGAAGGTTTACTGTTCAAATTAAAGACCTACAGTTAAGCCCCAGTGTGTGCCCCTCTCCCACCCACCTCCTTTTGGGGAGAGCTTCTGCTATTCTGCTGGGCAAGGCTTCCTACTCTGGCCCTCGCACCAATATTCCAGGGAACAGCTCTTCTATTCAGTCAATACACATCCATCCACTCAATGTTTTCCAGAAATTTCCTTAAGTCTCTCGACCACTGATGACCCCCAGCTATTCTCTTTGTTTTATTAGATTATGCCTTTATCCCCCCTTGCTAAAATTTTAATGGGGTCCTCAGAAGGAAGAGGATATAAATGTGTGCTTAGCATGCCATGTTGACCGCTCTCTTTTTAATAATAGCTTTGTAGATAGTTTTACATATGTACTATAATTATCTATGTGTGTATATATGTATTTATATTTACATCAGTCATTTGCAGGATCCCTGAAGCACCTCTGTACAGATGCTTGGGCACAATTTGAAAGTCATTGGTAGAAAACAAATAATACTTAATTTTCACTTTATATCTGTATGTTTGCCATCATATAGTCTTGCTCTTTAGTGTTAAAAAAACTAACATCGCTGATAGTGTCCTAAGTGTAGTGTTACTAATTAAAATGTATCCCCTACTACTGCATTTCCTGAACTCCAGTCATTCGCATACAACCTTCACAATTTTTGCCCTACCTGGATGGGAACTACAATTGACTGAATTTCTAAACTTAAATCCCTTTAAAATGAAACTTTATATCCCTACCATAATGGAAATCAGTAATAATAGCAATGAAAATATGGATTTTATGTGTGTGGCAGAGTCTAATTTTTTCCAATTCCCATAATCCTCCTTCTGTAATAATAGAATTTTTAGGTGGCATATGGCACATGGCACATGGTTGGTCATCCTGCTAAAAACTATATTTCCCAGACTCCTTTGCAGCTGGTTGTGGATATGTGACTAAGTTTGGACCAACAGTATGTGAGCAGAAATGATTTGTGCTACTTGTGAATGTGCTCTTAAAGGGTGGGTTGTGCCTTTCCCTTCTTTTCCCCCTCCCCTGATGGCTAGAGTGAGAACATGACTTTGAAGCTGGAGCAGCCATCTTGGACCATGAGATAGACTTTTGTCATGGATGGCAGAATAACCAAGTGAAGAAGCCTGGGCCTCTGATGACTGTGGAAGTGCTCCACCAGCCCTGGACCACCTACCTGGACTGTTATGTGAGAGAGAAATACATTCCTGTTCTGTTTGACACTATAATTTTTGGTCTCTGTTAGAGCAGCCAAGTTTTTATACTAACTAATATAATTTGTAAGTGTTGCTTATTCTAATGCCTCTAAAATAAATACCTAATTTAAAATTAAGAAAAATGTATATTCACCTAAAATAATCCCATGTTACTAGTGGTATATTATAAATTATAGAGCTACAATGAGTAGTCTTCTTTATCTGTCTGTATTCAGGAAAAATGAAGGGAGGAAGAGACCAAGAGGTCACTGAATCCAACTTATCCTCTGAAGTAAAGGTTCTTTATAAGTATTATTTTGCAAGGCTGACACTATGATACATTTCTTCTTGGATTTTGGCCTAAAACTTGAGTACAGTGCAGTATGTGAATAAACTAGGTGGCGACATCTAGTTTGAGGCTGCAAGCTCTGGAAAGCTAGGATGAGTCTCTTTAGTGTGACTGACGAAGTTAATATCTATTTTTTTTAAGAAAGTAACACGTTTAAAAAAGAAAACCTTCAGTGTTTCCATTTACCATTTTAACCATTCTAAAGTATGTAATTCAGTGGCATTAAGTACATTTCCAATGTTATGTAACCATCAGTGTCGCCATTTTGACAACTAAATGAAGCCCAGACTCAGCCCGGAGTTCAAGGCTTTCTACAATCTGTCCTTAGTCTAGCCTTCCAGTCTCCTCCAGCTATTCCTCTTCATGCTCCCTTCAACTCTAGAAAAGACAACTTGCTTTCCCTAAAACCAGTCTGAATTTTCCTGCATCCATCTTTTTTTTTTTTCTTATGCTGAGGAAGATTCGCCCTGAGCTAGCACCCATTGCCAATCCTCCTCTTTTTTTTTTTTCCTTTTTTCTTGAGGAACATTAGCCCTGAGCTAACATCTGTGCCAATCTTCCTCTATTTTGTATGTGGGACCCACAGCATGGCTGGTGAGTGGAGTAGGTCTGTGCCTGGGATCCAAACATGCGAACCTGAGCCGCCGAAGTGGAGCATGTGGAACTCAAACCACTTGGCCACCGGGCCAGGCCCTCCTGCATTCCTCTTTTTACTACCATTGCTTCTGCCACTGACATGCTCATTTGACCCAGCCTTCCCTACCAAGATTATGTTTGTCTATTAGCACCCACCTCAAATGCCACCCTGCCTCCAGAAATTCTTCCTGTTTTCCTCAGCTGGAGTAAACTTTACCTTTATGCCCACACAGCATTTTGTTTTTATCATTTATAACTATTTTCATATTTGGTCAATTATTTCTGTACGTGTCTTAGCTTTTCTACAAGATTGCTCTCATTCATCTATGTCCTCCATCTCCTAGCACCTCACGTTTTCTGCCTTATAGTGGGTACACAGACATCTAATTTGAAGTATTTTAAATAGAGTTATCTGAATGTGAGTACAGCTAGACCTTAATTTCACTAGCTTGTCTTGCCAAACCCTGCCCCCTCTTCCCCATCCCCAGCCTCCTGTAGAACCTCAAACCCCTTTCTAGTAAGTAGTTGGGAGCTCCCAGGAGGGTGAAGGGCATGTACTCACATCCTTCTCAGCTGCAGCGCATGCTATTTTGCCCTATCCACCTTCTGATTTTTCCTTTGGGTTGCTATTCCATTATTCTGCCTAAGGCCATGGGTACTCACTCCTCTTAATAAGACCTCTAAAATTAGGATGCTTCCAACTTCAAGTAAGAAAAGCTCCTTTTCAAACTGTTGTGACCTTGAGCAAGTTACTTAATCTTTTTAGCTTTCTGCCCTTCATCTGAAAACAGGGATAGAACTTATCTCAAAGGAATTATGTGAGGAATAGATAAGAAAATGCACCTAAAGGGCTTAGTGTACTGCCTACCCTGTCATGCTCAGTGTTACTTACTGTATTCCTAGTGATTCCAGAACCCACATGTGGCTTTGGTTCACTGGGACCTGCTTGTTATGGTGTCTCACAGGAGTGCCCATCACCTGCCAGCCACTGTGCCAATAAGATCTTTGTGTAAACACTGATCTCATGTAATCCTTATAACAACTCCTTGAGTTAGAGATGAATTATCTCTTATTTTACAGATGAGGAAAGTAACGCTTTCAGGTAACTTAGCCAGGATATCACATTCTAGTAAGTAATGCAGTCAGAATTTAAAGCTAGAAGTCTTAAGTGGAGTAACAGATGATTTCTGGGGAGTACACTGTGGGAGAGACTTTACTTTTTTATGTACTTTTTGTATCAACTTGAATTTTTTTTATCATGTCCCTGGATTATTTTCAGCTTTAATTATTAGTTAATAATCTCACCAATATTCATTGCCCCCTCCAAGAAAATACTAGCTAATAAAAATAGAACCCTTGTATGGTGCAGGAGGGTAAAGCGGCACATGTGTATGGTGACAGATGGTAACTTGAATTTTGGTGGTGAATACGATGCAATCTATACAGAAGTCAAAATATAATGATGTACACCTGAAACTGATATAATGTTATAAACCAATGTGACCACAATAAAGAAAATAGAAAACTTTAAAAAAAGATCCATGGTCTTTAATTTTCTTAGTAGGAGAGAAAAAAATAATCACTTTCTTGCAACTTTTCACACAAAGGTCTCAAATTGCTGTGTTAAGTTACGTGCCCAGTTACTAGGGTTTTTTTCTCCCCATCATAAACATCAAGTTTTTATGGCTCTATGAGCCATCTTTTGCACATTTTCTTCCACTTACCAATTCTCTTACCTCTTAATCAGTAACTATATTTTATATATATTTACATATCAATTGTAGGCATTAAAGCATACTGCAACTTAAAACCAGTACCTAATTTTATCTGCTTTACCAAGACATCTTTGGGTTATAATCCCCTTACTAGAATATACAATTATTTATTAAGCAAAACACAAAAATATTTTCAAGCAGAAATGTAAAATAAATTCTAATTAATAAGCTTATCCTCACCTCAAAATCTTATGAGTAAGGGTTCATGTTAATGTTCAAACACTAACACTCTGGTGTGTGTTTGTCTCTTTCAGGGGTCTGCAAACATTTTTTTTTTTTCCATTCTCCCTAAAGACCCAGTACATAATTGTATATTCTAATTGTAGGTCCATTTAGTTCTTCTATGTGAGCCACTGCCACAGCATGGCTAATGACAGACAAGTGGTGTGGTTCCGTGCCTGGGAATGGAGCCCCAGCCGCCTAAGCAGAGCACCCCAAACTTTAACCACTAGGCCATCAGGGCTGGCTCCAAACTGTCTCTTAATAGCAAATATTTTAGGCTTTTCAGGCCAAGGAGCAAATTGGGGACTTATATAACCATTTAAAATGTCATCATGTAAAAATGTAAAAACCATTCTTAGCTCACAGTTGGCTGGCCAAATTTGGCTCAACGGCTATAGTTAACCAATACCTGGTCTATTTGCTAAATTCCCTCCCTTTTTGCATCACTTGAAAGAATGATGTAATGCCCTTTTCTCAAAAAAGGAATAGTTTTTTCCTGTCTAATGTCATACTGTCATGACTCATTAGTTACTTGCACTGTAACAAAAATATACCCACAACAGTTGTTGATGCAAAATATTTTATTTATGTATTTGATATCTGTACAGATGTCTCTGTCCTCATCTTTATATTTGTCTCTTTATTCTTATTGAACCGCAAAATTCCTAAAGGATGAGGCCTGTATCTGTGTAACTCAGTTTGTACCCTCCCAGCAGATCATAAGCATCAAATGGACAGCTGACATATTTCAATAATGATAAAACACAAGAGAAAACAATTATAAGTCAACAAGAGACATAAAAGCAGATGGAAATGCATACAAAAATTTTTATTTTAGAAATTATGCTATACATAATTTGTAAAATCTACGTCTTTAAGTTTGCACATGAGATTATATTGGTTTTCTTATTTAAAGAAAAAGAGGAAAACTTGCAATGAGTAATAGAAATAAAAATGCAAAGTCAAGGTAACAAATATTTTTGGCTCTTGGACTAAAAAAATAATGATCAATGAGGCAAAATGAGAAGTGAAGAAGAATGAAATAGACCAAACTACTGATTTTTCTCTTCACCTTTTAATCTTATTTGGATTGACTGGAAGTGAGTAGTGATGATCTTTTTGGGCTAAAAAACCAATGACACGCTCATTAAGACAAAAGGAGCAATGGAACATTAACCAAACCATACTTGTAGGGTTACTTCTAACATGGAAGCATAGAAAAAATGTTCTAAGCACATACAAAAAAAACAGCATGGAAGTCCTCATTCTGTCCCCTGCATCTTCCTTCTAAGTTCAGAAACACAAGAAATGGCTTGGAAAACACCTTACCTATAAAGCCAGAAACCTCTCAGTCTCCATGACACTTTCTGAAAGGTTAACAGGTTTAGCAAAATATGAAGCATAGCAATTTCATGGTTTAAAATACACAGCTAATGACAAATAAGTAAACCGATGATCAGAAAAACTGAGGAGTACCTTTCCCTTTATGATGTGATATTAAAGTGCTGCTTATGGACATTTTGTAAAGTAAAAAGTGTTTGAAGTTTAATTTTTATTTTACAAAAATTGACACCATTAAAACCAACATGATTATTTGCCACTCATCCAATCACTGAGGTAACAATATTATAAAAATACGTAAAAAATATTCTAGATTCATGATTAACAGATACGCTAATTCCCATATAGCTAGTATAAATTTGATTATTAAAAAAATAGTTTTGTTTCCTTAAAAACACTTGGTTCATTTATCATTTAATATCAGATAGATATCTCCTATCCTGAAGTACCAAAAAAATTACAAATAAAAATGGCAATGTCTATACTTTGGGTTTCTTGTTAGGTGGATCCTGAAGGCTAAACTTTGGAATTTCACCAGAAGGAGCATATGGGATTCTCTTTGAAGACACCTTTTTGCCAATTGTTTCAATCTAGGGGGGAAAAAAAAGGGATTTAAAAAGAAAACTATTGACAATTATAATACACAAATGTAAAAACTCTATAATGAAGTTTAATAAGGGAGTAAACCTAAGTTATTTTTTCTTTTTAAAAAGTAGAAAAAGTTACTCAAGTTGTCTGGGTTGCTATGCAAGATCTTTGGTTCCTTCCCTATTTTTTATGTTTTGGAGTCAGTCTACACTCCACTTTTCATATTCATATCTAGACACACTAACTCCTGCCGTTCCTGACACCAGACCCTCAGAATTCATATGCCACTATTTTTAGTAGCATATATGAAAGCAATTAACCGACTAGATTCCAATTAATTCACATTCTCTCTCATATTCTGTTCTCATGTGTCTATTTCCCTTATTCTAAAAACCTTGCATAAGCTATAATAGCATAGTTTTTAGGAGTTCAGGCTTCAGAGTCTGAAAGGCCCTAGTTGGAATCCTGACTGATAATTGCTACGTTAACCTAAGCTCTCTAGGTCTTTCTTCCTTGTTTATAAATAGTATTACTACCACCTACCTCAAGGGTTGTGGTAAGGATTAAATTAGGTAAAGTGCTCAGCACAGTGTTTGGCATACGTCAGTCTTCGATAAACAAATGATAGTCAATTCTTTTTGCATAGTACATTTTAAACTTTTTTCCAAATGTTCAAAATCATCAATCTTACCTTTAAGGACACTGCTTCTTTAATGGTCATTAGTTTATCTCCTCTCTACAGCAGAGACAAATATACTATACAATTTTCATAAATGTCTTTTGAATTAAAAATTAGTATTTAATTCTGACTTGTACTACAAAGAAAGGGCTTCAACTTTTGTATTATCAGTTGTCTTATTTAGTGACTTAAAAATACTCTTTATTTAGTGATTCCATTCTTAATGTTCTTGTAAACCTTACTAGGAAAAGTTCACTTCTAAGAACTCAAACTCATTTTAAATATATATCTTTTTTACATACCTTCTCTCTTAGATGAGTAAAACAGGAATGAGAGAAAATTTGTCTATGCCTTGTAAATAATCTTTAAAAAATAACATTGCTGAGTTTAAGTCATGACTGGGAAAAAGTCATGTTGTTACTAAGGAGGGGTGGGATACAAGAGTCCCCAAGGTCCTTGGAACATTAACAGACAAGAATGCCATTTGATTCTTGCTGCAAGTGAATCTCTCATGAATGAGAAATGGGCACTGAATTCTAAATAAGATGGATCTTCAACAAGTCGGTGACAGGTTAACAGAACCAGATCATATATTCTGAACAGCAGATGAGACCTTGTTGATACCTCTCTAAGACAGCTGGTGCTGAGCAGACACACACAGCCAGCTCTAAACACTGCCCCTCTCTGCTCTGCTCCAGAACTAGGCTGACAGCAATCTCCTGGCATATTTCTTTATCCTCACCAACCTCCCCCTGAGCCTCCCATCCCCAAACACACTGCTCTGAGGAAATGGAAAGTAGCTCCTTCTTATTAATACTTTTGGGACCCCTGGTAGAATTGAAAAAGATGCAACATATAAATGTACTACTCTAGGTAGAGGATCCTGTCAGCTCTCTAAACGCTCCATAATTAATCGACCAACCTTGAATTAGAAGAGGCCCAGTACTACTTTTCATCCAGACGTCTCAGAGCACAGGACAGTGCTGAGCACTCAGAAGCTATAGGATCCTATACCAACATGGGACAACTATATTGCATTTTGCATTTTTCAAAACATTCGTATAGGAATAAGCAACCCAGCTTCTGAGGGGGTTGGTATGGTGCAGCCAGTTCAGCAGAGCAGCCTTGGTTGCTCCAGGAAAAGAGATTTTTTTAAAAATTTGCATATTTTCTGGGGCCGCCCGGTGGCGCAGCGGTTTAGTCCGTGCTTGGCAGCCCGGGGTTTGCGAGCCCGGATCCTGGGTGCCCGCCGACGCACTGCTTGTCAGCCATGCCGTGGTGGCGTCCCATATAAAGTGGAGGAAGATGGGCACGGATGTTAGCCCAGGGCCAGTCTTCCTCAGCAAAAAGGGGAGGATTGGCAACAGATGTTAGCTCAGGGCTGGTCTTCCCCACAAAAAAAAAAAAAAAAAAAAAATTTGCATATTTTCTTACTTGATCTTTATAAGGTAAGGCAGGGTACATTTTGTCCCTATATGATAGGTAACTGATGACTTCCTGGATACGATATAAAGGAGACCAACACTGAATAACCTCTAGATCACAAATTTAAGGAGAAAGTGTTAGAGTTACTAAAATCCCATAGAGACTTCCCAGAAAATTGACCCATAGTCATGTTACCCCAGAGTTATGTTATTGCTAAATAAGAAAACATTAAAATTCTAAAATGCAAAACCATTAAAAAGCAAATGACCAAACAAACGAAACAAAACCAGTCCAGGATCATGATTACCTGGAAGCCAATAGTTTGTAGTTCATTGTGGAGCCCATCCAGGACACGTCGTCCATCAAAGATAAAGGCTGGCTTCAGCATTCTTTTATGAATGCGTTCATAATCCAATTCCTGTAAAGACAGAACCAGAGGGACAATTAGAACACATACTAACCGCAACTGATACTACAACACCTCTACAATTTCCCTTAATACCATTTCTGTCACCTCACCTTAAACATGTCCCACTCAGTGCAAATAACAACAGCATGGGCACCATCACATGCTTCATATGGATCCTTGGAAATGGTCACAAGTCGGGACACTGTGACAACAACAGCAACAAAAAATTGGCAATAGGAAAAGAGTTATTTGAAATTATGCATTTCAACACTAGGATTGCAGGAGTTGAAGGTCTGACAGAAGTAGAACGGTCTGGTTGAGGTGTGAGTGGGGATAATGATAGGGGGTCTGCAGAACCCCCAACATTGCCCCAGAAGCATCTCCTTGGAACCTGTAAGGCTTTTTAGAATATGTAGGAAAAGTCATTAGACTAATCCACAGCTCATCACTTCAAATTAAAGTTGATGAAACAATGCCTAAGAGTTTAATTGTAGAGGTATGAGGTTGAAAAGAGGGCCTACCAATAATATAAATGATAAAAACTGAACAACCAAAGGTTTCCAGAGAACAAACAAGTTTTGGAGCCCATACTCAAAGTGATTCTTGAGACTCAAAGCCTTACCTTGGTCATCCTCTGAAACTCCTGGATGAGAAAGATCCACAACTATTTGTTCCCTTGGTACTTTTGGATCATATATATGGAGGTGTGCACCTTCATCCATCAAATATTTACTAATATAGATACTGGAAGATTCTCTGAAGGAAAAAAAAAATCAGTATTACAAGCTTTTTTGTTATTGAAGTACAGTTGAAATACAATATTGTATTAGTTTCCAGTGCACAGCATAGTGACTTGACATTTATTTACATTACAAAATGACCATCCTGATAAGACTAGTTATCTGTCATCATATAAAGTTATTACAATATTGTTGACTATACTCCCTGTGCTGTACATTACATCCTCATGGCTTATTTATTTTATGATTGGAAGTTTGTACCTCTTATCCCCTTCACCTATTTTGCCCTCCCCTCCACCCCTGCTAAGCTTTTAGATGGCGTGTATTTCTAATACCTATGGGGTTTAATACACAGGTAAGATTCTATTTCTTATGAGAATATGGATGTTCACTTTATTTTTATTCTTTATAGTATATACATACCTGTCTTTCACACATATATCCACCAATCAAAAATCAAGACAAGAGGAGATGTTAACACTCTCAAAGGGGTTGAAATATTTTAAAGAACTGATACCTTGTATCACCGGTGTCCTTTTTGAATGCAAACCCCAAAATAGCTATCTTCTTATCAGTCACTGTATTAAACAGACTGTCTATAATCCTGGAAGCAAACCTCCTTCTCTGGTAGTCATTCATATCTATAACCTGAAATTACATGTACAATTATGCAATAATCAGTTAAAAGAGGTCCAGTTTGTGCCATACATTGCTCAGAGTTTTATGATGAGTACTACTGTATGAATATAAGCCGTATAAATTAACAGGAGGCAAAGATTAATCAACCTCTTTTGTATCTACAGATTAAAAAAAAAAAAGAATTACCCACCCCCCTTTCCTTAAAGCCATCCTAAAAATTTTAATTTCCATTTGGCTTAACTTTCCAAGCATCAGGCTGGGATGGATGTAAAGATGGGGAACACAGCTAAGTTTCAACCCCATTTGAGGTCCAGCTATGAGGCCAGCCTAAATAAGGCACAGAGAAAACAGTGTTCTCCTTAACCAACTTCTCCAAACCCTGTGGAAGCAGGCTGTAAGCAATCAAATATCAAAGAACTCCCTCATATGCTTACCCCCCAACCCTCACCAAAATTGAGTGAGAGTAGAAAGTGGACAGAGAACAGTCAAACAATGTACAGAGTTATAGCTGCCTCTGGATGAACCATAACACCACAAACATTTGGCAAAGTTTTTAACTAAATGTTATAAAAGTCTCTGATCACCCAATCTGTTGCTCTCCTAAGAGTTTATAAACAAGACTTCATATTGGTGACCAGATAAATATAAGGAAAGAGACTGTTGTGTTTTTTTTTTAAGGCTCTAAGCTTCTAGGGGTTGTCTCAAACCCTGAGAGCTTAGGAAATGAGCCCCAAGTGTTTGAAAATCAAGCCTTTACCTGCATTTTCCCCCCTATGGACAGTAGGATAAAGCTATTGTGTTGCATTGAGTGAAGTAAACTGAAAAGTGTACATTTCCCTAAAAAAATATGCATTTCCTCACATTCCTACCCACTACCGAAAAACTATACATTTGGGGAAAAAATATTTGGGAAAGGTAGGTATACCAGCTGGTATCTTGCACAAATTACTTAACGTCTCTAAGCCTCAGCTCCCTCATCTATAAACGGGGGATAATATTAGTGATGAGTACTAAGATAACTACATGCAAAGTGTTTAAAAGAATGTCTGGCACAGAGTAAGCACTCAATAAATGTTAACTCTATTTCCACTTTGGGAAAGGACTCTAATTCTAGCTCTGTGAATCTCAAAGGGACAAGACAAATATCAACACATGCAAAACACATGAAAGCATTACAATACAGCTTCTTCCCTTATTTTGATTTTATGCCTTTCAAGATAGAGAAGAATTATAATTAAGAGTAGTAGTTCTTGCTTTACTCTGGGAGCAAACTTAGTTATAAAATTAGAAGAAATACTGGTTTATCAGAAACTTCTATCACAGTTGATTAGCAAAAAAGACAAATTAAAAACACAGAAGCCCATTATATAAACCTAAAATAAACACATTGAATATAACAATAGCTGAGTTCTTGGAATAAGTAAATCCTATCAAAAACACTTCAGGAAGAGTGATACATCTTAATTAGAAGTTAACCATAAGTTGTCGACTATAAAGATTAATAATACCTGCTGCCAATAACGAGCTACTTCAGGCAAATTCAGAGCCTCGCAGAGATAAACCAAATTCAGGACATCTTTTTGAAAGCAGCTCCCACCAAAACCTGAAGACAAAAAATGACAATACTTTCATTTAGGAACCACACAACTGAATCAAGCAACAAATTTCTTTGTCACATTAAATCAGATGGCTTATGCTAAGATTTTTAATAATAAAATGCAGATGTTGAAAAATTAGTGGGTTTATAAATTGTGTGAAATTTGCAATCAACTAATCAACTCAATAAATAATTTCCAAATAATTTTCTAGCTAAAGTTTTATTATGGCTATATTTTCTATTTTTTCCCTCATTCATCTGGTATCACTGCCCCACATCTCTAACTCTAGCACAGGGCTGGCAAACTTTTATGGGCCAGCTAGTAAATATTCCCGTCTTTCTGGGCTATACAGTCTCCAGTACAACTATTCATCTCTGTCTTTGTAGCTTGAAAGCAGTCATAGACAATATGTAATCAAAAGAGCATGGCTATATTCCAATAAAACTTTATTTACAAAAACAAGATGTGGGCCACATTTGGCCTGAGGGCCATAGTTTGCCTACCCCTGTTCTAGTGCAATGCAGTATACAGTGAGGTTTGGTATGGGCTTTGGCATCAGAAACACCTAGCACTCATTAATTGTATGACTTCAAGCAAGTCACAAAAATTTTCCTGATTTTCAATCATCTCTATAAAGGAAATATCAGCACCTTTGTAACAGGTTAAAAGGATTAATAAATGAGATATATAAAGTGCTAGTTCAAAACATGGTGCGTAATATGCCTTCAGTAGTAGCTATTTTTATTCGATGGTAGCTAGAAGAAAATATCAAAAAGATATAAAAGGCCAGGGAAACCAGTATTGGGAAATGGCATAAGGCCATTATAGAAAGGGCTGCCTATGGCCAATCTATAAGACTCTATTTGCCTTTACATCTACCTTATTAACTTATATCTAAAAATCAGTTAGGACTCGTTATACCCAGTAGTTATGTTCTATAAAGTTGTCATAAACACTGAATTAGCAAATATCGAAGCATTGCTTCTAGGCAAAATACAGGGTTAGGTTCCTGTAAGCTTCTGGTCACATTTTTGTCAACCAATTGATACATAATCTTGTTTTATGTATGTTTTGGTTTAAAGATACCTTATTTAATATACATTGTTGATTCATTAACATTGAACTCACAGCCAACAGTGCTATAACTCATGCATGAATGAAGCTTATCTAACCACATGTATTTTCTCCATAAGGCACATCACAGCTTTCTGGCACTTCAGACCACTAGACAGCACTTCAGCAATATGCCTGGGGCTGTTTTAAACAGTGAAATCACCAAAAAAAGCATGAAAATGCAAAAAAGATGGCACTAAATAGACCACAAAAAGAACATTTGTCGTAGAATGAGAGCTGAAAACAAGAAGGCAAGAGTATTGTCTTATTCAGCTTCAGCTGGGAATGGATGTGTCCAGGGACTCATATTTTTTGCTGCTCTGTTGTCTGCAAATGACCACAAGTACTGATTTGGGGATTACAAATAAATTTTAGCAAGTAGGCTAAACCACAAACACAGAATCCACAAATAATGAGGATCAACTACATTTCACCAAGGTCACATTTCCAAAAGTATATTAGTAGGAAAAGCAAATGATAGGGAATTTCTTACTACTCGCTTCAATGAGGTGTTACTTGAATTATTGCCTATCTGGTCTCTCAAACTTATTCTTCCTAAATGTTCTATCTAAATAGTAACTTATTCCTCCTAAAACACTGAACTATGTTTATCACACTAATCAGTCAGTAATTATTAAACAATATAAGTTTAATTATTGCCTCACTTAGAAAGTCCCTGATAGGCTGAAGGCAACATGTATAATGGAATCATTCTTTTAAGGGCGTTAAGTTAAAAAAGACTTCCTTAAAGTTAGAGATCTAGGTAAATGAACCCACTTTATGTACAGAAAAATTTCAGTTTACCAACACTGGCTTTCAGAAACTTATTTCCAATTCTCTGGTCCATTCCAATGGCTGTTGCCACCTCTTCTACATCAGCTCCTGTTGCTTCACAGAGAGCACTTATAGAGTTAATGCTGCTGATCCTCTGGGCAAGAAAAGCATTTGCTGCCTAAAAAAGACAAGTATGATGAGCTAAGATAACAATTTTATACATCTGGATCGTATTTCATTGAGCTGATACAAATTACTGAGGGAGATATAAAAGTGACTGATGGGCTTAATTTGAGGAGGCAATGGATGAGTTCGTAAGCAAAAATGTTTTAAATTAGAGAAGAAGGATGATTAAGAAAGAGGGTAAAAGAAGGGAAAGAGTGATTTCCAAAATAACTATTTTAATGTATCCTTCATTTTATCTTACATTTTATTAAAATTTTAGAATTTTCCGGAATATTTTATGCCATAATATTTGATCCCCCTTGTGAAAATGATCTCATAATGTACAAGGAAATTATCTTCAAAAGCATATCTTTTATTAATATTAAGAAAGTGTCTATGCAGCTTATCAGGTTCAAGAGAAATAAGTCCTTGGCTTTAAATTTAATGGAGAGTTGAATGCTATGTACCAACCAGTTTGGAAAGTTCTGAAGACCAAGTATTAGTGGTAAGGATCTTTTCTCTGGGAACCCAGTGCTCATATACAGCACACAGTGCCTGCACAGCTTTCTGGCCCTCTGGGGTTTCATCCCCTCCAATCAGTACTCTGTCTGGGCTCTTTAGGTCCTTGATGGCCGTTCCTTCTGCCAAGAACTCAGGGTTGGACAGTACCTAGAATCCCAAAGCAAAGGAAAGTTTTAAGCTAGAATTAATTATAGACAACTTTAAGGCATTGATATTTACATAAGAAGAACCAGATTCTAATGCTTCCCTTTTTTATACCTGTAAATTCAAGTTGGGTTTTGTGTTTGCATCAAATATTCGACGAATACTTTCTGCTGCCCGCACTGGAACTGTGCTTTTCTCAGTCACAATTTTGTACCCATGTGAGTTTTGCACAATGCGTCTAGCACAAGCTTCAATATACTTCAGATCTGCTGCACGGCCTTTCCCCATTCCATAGGTTTTTGTTGGAGTGTTCACCTGATGAAAGTACAGGAGATCAAAAACAGAATATCTGTGAGATATTCATTCAGTGACTTCAAGATACGCCCAGACCATCAATTAACTAGTCAAGTGGGAAGTTAACTATTATCAGTAGCACTGATTTAACCCTCTATTAGTTCCATGGAAATAACAAATTTTATAAATATGATCACTAAAAGGAACAGCTTGAAGCATCTGGAGGACTCATTCAACAAATTTTTGTTGAGAAGCTACTATATATGTGTCAGATACCAGGGCAGGCAGGTTTCAAGCTAGCCCTTGGATATACCTATATATATATATATATATAGATGTAAAAGTGAATGAGATATAAAGATGAGTGGAACAGTTCTTATTCTATAGGAGTTCACAGTCTCAAATGAAATGTAAGTTTTCTCTTCTTCCTCTCTTTATTGTATGTAATATATTATCATGGTCTTTAAAACTAAACTTTAAACTCCCGTTTTACTCTTCTTTTTTATAGACCTATATCAATAGCTTTTAAAAAACAATTGCAGTATCATTCACAAACGCTTTCTTGGCTCATTAAAGCTAGAAATTATCTAGCATCTTCAGGATACAGAATACTATGGAGACACAGACTATTAAATAGAAAGAAAAAGAAATCATGAGTCCAGAGTCTAGGCATTTAGTTTTGGCTTAGCTATATCATGTAACCTTGGGGAAATATGGCTGCATTGGCCTCAATGACCTCACCGGAAAATGAAGATAACACACTCTCTGAAATCTAACACAGGAGTTTTATAACACTCTGATAAAAGTAAAAATACTCTGAAAAGTCTAAAATTCTATACAGAATAATTTTTGAGCCAACAGTAAGTAGCACCAATTCTCTTCTCTTGACACTCATAACCTAATGGGAAACTAAATAAAGGAATCAAGCCAAAACAAATCAGAACTTGAAGATTGAGTTGAAGTGTGAAAATCAGGAGGAAGAAGTTGTTTATATGCATGGAACAACTTAAGAAAAGACTTAGATGTGGAAGTCAGGGTGCAATGGAGTACAGAAGGGCAAAGACGGCTGATAGGATAATGTGAAACAAGCTTGAGATGGGAGATGATAAGATGGCTTCCTCTGGTAAAGAAGCTGTGAAGATAACAATTGAAAACTGATTTCTATAAAACTACTATTCCTATCTAGATTTTGCTTAAAAATAATCTTGAGTGGGAGGAAAGGGAGACAAATAGTAAATGAAACAAGATCAGCCATGATAACTGTTGACAATGGAAAAAGGGTAAATAGGGTTTCATTATATTATTGTCTTCATCTCTTGTATAAGTTTGATATTTTCCATAATGAAAAGTATACAAGCAAATTAAAAAAAACCTGACCCAGAAAATAATGGGAACTAGATATGAGTTATACAGAATAAATTACCCAAACAGGTATACAAAGTAATAGCTTGGAAAGATTCAGGGCAGCTCAGGCTAGATCTGCAGAGAGGCAAGTATAAAATCAGCTAACTGTGTCAGACCGTCCTATGGTGAACTCTACTGCATGAGAATAGATTCTTTTTAAATATATTTCAACAGAAAATTCCCCTATTCCCATTCCAGGCTCTGGTTATCCAAAAGTTGGACTAAGGTAACTTCTTTTCTCCAAGTATCTAGCTACTCCAAAATATTTTCTCATTTCCTATGCCTCTACTCTAACCTTCTATAAGCTTAAGTAGAGGATGGGTAGGTGAGTCATAGAAGCTGCACCAATTTCTCTGAGGTAATTAAGGATGCCAAGAGAGACTGAATTCATAACATGGTTTTACCATTGGCTTCATTACCACTTTCTTCTGGAGTTCACGTTCTCTTCACAGTACTGCTTTTGTCTCACCGGTGAGAAAACAACCCCTTATTCAACAACTTACAATCATTAACAATATGCATAATCAATTCAACAGCATCTAACCTTTATGGACCCTATGGTGTTTCTTTCCTTTATCTCATGGGACCCAGTCAAAGCTCATACCACTGGCCTTCCCTTTATTCTTTAAGGCCTTAAAGGTCTTGAATCATATAACACCCTAGCTCAGCCACCAACTGATGATAACTATACCATCACAGGCAGAATATTTGAGTAGATGGTTACCGGGACAGCAGGAAATAAGTTACCTTGGTTCAAATATTGGATTACCAGAGTTTACTCCCAAGCATTGGTTCTATTCTTTTCATCACAAAGATAAAACAGTGTAGTCATTTTATGAGCCAAAGGTGTCTGTGGGCTAGTCTGATAACCCAACCAACACATGCCAAGTTCCAAACAATTAATTTAAAATGACTTTTGGAAGATAATTCATCTAGATTGGAGATGCCTGTAAGTTTGCAGGCAAACTTTATTTGATTCTCTTTACTTCACCTCTACCAACAAACAAGAAATGATGATAGATCTCAGGCTAGAACTTTCTCTGAATTTATTTGTTCAATGATCTGAAATGACATATTCGACCAGATGATTATAGGGTTTCATGAATTGTTGGACAAAGCTAGTGACAACTAAAATTCAACTGGACAACTCTATACTAAGCAATGCTGTGATTTAATACCATTGGATTTACTATTAAAATATAATGAAACTTCTATATAAACAAGAATACATTAAAACTCACATAGCAAAGGAAAATACTTACAGAAATAAATACAAGATCAGCTTCATTAATGGCATCATCAATGTTGGTAGAAAAAAACAGATTTTTTCCTCGACAAGATTCTACCACTTCTTTTAGTCCTGGCTAAAAAAGAAAAAAGAAAAGCAGTCATATGAGATAATCTAATAGTAAAGAATTACATTTGTTAAAGGGGAAGGTGATATTGTAATTCAAAGGACTATACTTGCTCTCAAACAACACCTTTGTAGAAAAAATCAAAGATTACATACCAAAGGTCCTAAGTGTAAATTATGCAACCCAAGCAAAATTGAACTTGCCACAATTAAAGCAGTAGCTCATTTTAATGCTGTCTCATTGTTTACCATGTGCCTAATTGTTGCATAAAAATCAACACAATTATCAGAAAATTCAAGGTCTTCTGTGATTTCAAGCAAACATTTGATTTTGCATCATTATGAATGCAGGTTTTTACACCCAAGAATTCAGGCCATACAACTGGTTGTGAAACAGTCAATATTAATTCTATACATACATAAATATATATTTTCCCTAAGTGCTACTGTAAGAAATATTTCTATTGAAAATTTTACTTTTCCCATGCAATTTAACAGGGGATAGAGTTATGTTAAGAACATTGAGCTGTACACCACCACCTAACAAGTATTCTTCCCCCACCCCCTAAAAAAAAAATTAGGTATAAATCTGATCAGACCAGTCCAATCAGCAAAATCCAGACTGAAAATTTCTACAGGATAAACAACCTGGTTTTTTCAACAAATAAACTGAAGAGAAAAACAGAGAAAAGGAAAAAAAGAGAGATCAAAATATTGTGGTCTTAAAAGACACTTAAGTGATATAAATCTACTGCAATGTATGAATCTTACTTGGATTCTAATTCCAATAAACTATCGGAAGAAGGACATGTATAAGAATTCCTGATATTAAGAAATTATTGTTAAAATTTTTATAGTAGTGATAATGGTGACATGCTGAGGTTTAAAAACAATTCTTATCTTTTAGAGATACATAAGGAAATGTTTATGGATGAAATTATAAATAATCAGGATGGTGGTAGCTGGGAGGGGGGACTGGCTGTGTTGATAAATTGTTGAAACAAGTTGATGGGCACATGGGGATTCATTTTACTATTCTCTCTGCTTTTACTAGGTGTTTGAAATTTTCCATAATAAAAAGCAAAAAAAGCCAAAACAAAACAGACCTAAACCAATGAGCTTACTCTTCTTAGGGGAGAAGGTTCAAACAATATCCATAATATTGTGGATGTTTAGAAAACTATCTATATGGCAAAGTAAAAAGCCACTTCAGGGGCCACAGGTCCAGAATCATATCCAGAGGCAATTCACTTTTCTTCACGGTTCTGAGGCCTTTTAATGTAAGCAATTAGAGGAAGTGTAAAATGTAAATTCAAATTTCCATTAGTTTGACTAAAATGTATAACAGGACCAGCAAAATATATGAACCACTACAACCATGAATATAGTGTCACCAATCATAGTAACGATGTCCTTAGTTATTTTGACTAGGTTCTAGAAAATGAGAGTAAAAGATTATGGAGTTGGGGGGCCGCCCGGTGGCGCAGCGGTTTAGTTCGCGCTTGGCAGCCCAGGGTTCGCGGGTTCGGATCCCGGGTGCCCGCCGACGCACTGCCTGTCAGCCATGCCGTGGCGGCGTCCCATATAAAGTGGAGGAAGATGGGCACGGATGTTAGCCCAGGGCCAGTCTTCCTCAGCAAAAAGAGGAGGATTGGCGACGGATGTTAGCTCAGGGCTGGTCTTCCTCACAAAAAAAAAAAAAAAAAGATTATGGAGTTGGGATTTTGCAGAGAAGATTTAATTCAGTCCTATATAAATCTTCCAGTATTTAATGAAAGTAACCTAAAATCGGAGCAATGTAGAATTTATACTAAGCCTTAATGAGACCTCAAAATGAACAACTACATTATTCAGCTAAAACCAATGGGATATTTGTAGATCTCCAAAACTGATGCAGAAGTAGTTAATAATATGGGTTCTACCTCTTATTAGATTCATTATGTAATTGTCATAATTAGTATTTAGAATTTATATGGTACTTTTTATGGAAGAACTCGAATCCTTTCACAGGGTAAAATTATCTTTCATTTTACCCAGAAAAAGCAAAGCAAATCATCTATTTTGCTTTTTAAAATGTAGTTATTAAATTGTTTTTTTAATGAACAAAGTTAAAAAAGCAATGACTATTCAATAAATATGGTAACAAAATGTTTTGTTAAATATTAGCAATATCTATTACACTATTTTTGGAATAAAAATTTAAATATCTTATTACCATATTTTATCTGATACTCATTACTATTTCCTTATCAGGTAGTAAAAACGACTACTTTTTACTAATATAGTTTGACCCATAAAATATAAGCCTATTAAGATTAGAAAGAACCACAATAAACATAAGCTCATGGACTCTAAGTATATTTAGCTGGGTTTTCTTTTTTTTAAGATTCACCCTGAGCTAACATCTGTGACAATCCTCCTTTTTACTTTGCACATGGGTCACCACCACAGCATGGCTGCTAACGAGCAGTGTAGGTCCATGCCTGGGAATCTAACCTAAGCCACCAAAACAGAGCATGCCAAACTCAACCACTAGGCCACGGGGCTGGCCCCATTTTAGCTGGGTTTTCAATGTGGCCTCATAATCTTTTTACTTGTCCTCTCTATTCTGAGATTACTGCTCCAAACCTCCACTATTCGCAAGTTCCTGACCCAATACAACCCCTTTTATCTTCTGCAGAATATCTTACCTCCCACTTCCAGACAATTGAGATTACCAATGTGTCAGTCATCTTTATTTCTTGTCCCCACCAACAAAACTGTCTGTGTCTTTATCCATCCTTGTTTGCTTCCCTCCAGTCTCCAAGGAAGAGGTTTACAAGGCCAATCTCTCCCCTTGTGTTTTTGATCCCATCATTTTGCTATTTCTAGAATTTTTTACAATTAGCTCCTTTCTTCCTATGCTTTTGAACTTTCTTTCTCTATGTGATTTGTCTCCCTTAGTTTATTAACATGCTTTATCCTTTACCAGCCATAGAAAAATATATAAACAGAATCACTGCCTTTATCCTGTGTCCCTCTCCAGTGACCACGCCCTTTACTTCCTTCTAAATTAAACTTCTTACTCCTTTTCTACATTCTCTCACTTCCTCAATCGCCTACCATTTGTAATTGTTCTTGCAAAAGTTACAACAGCCTCCATATTACCAAATTTAATGAATATGTCTCAGTCCTTATTGCTCCTGTATTTGGCATAATTGACAGCTTAGTCGTTCACTCAGCAAATATTTACTGAGCACTTGCTATGAGCTGGTCACTGTGTTAGTCACTCATAATCAAGACATATACTCTTTTTTTTACCATTTTTTTAATTGATGTCTTAATAGTTTATAATACTGTGGGGTTTTAGTTGTACATTTTTGTTTGTCCATCACCTTGTGGATGTAACCCTTCACCCCTTGTGCCCCCCCACCCCCCTTCCCCTTGGTAACCACCAATCAGTTCTCTCTGTCCATGTGTTCACTTATATTCCATATATGAGTGAGTTCATGCAGTGTCTGTCCTTGTCTCTCTGGCTTATTTCACTCAACATAAAACCCTCTAGGTCCTTCCATGTTGTTGCAAATGGGACAATTGTGTCTTTTCTTATGGCTGAGTAGTATTCCATTGTATGTATATACCACATCTTCTTTAACCAATCATCAGTCGAGGGACACTTGGGTTGCTTCCACTTCTTGGCTATAGTGAATAATGCTGCAATGAACATAGGGGTGCATACGCCTCTTGTGATGGTTGATTTCATGTCCATTGGGTAGATACCCAAGAGTGGGATTGCTGGATCATACGGTATTTCTATTTTTAATTTTTTGAGGACTCTCCATACTGTTTTCCATAGAGGCTGCACCAGTTTGCATTCCCACCAGCAGTGAATGAGGGTCCCCGTTTCTCCACACCCTCTCCAGCATTTGTTGTTATTTGTCTTTGTGATTATAGCCATTCTAACGGGTGTCAGGTGATATCTTAGTGTAGTTTTGATTTGCATTTCCCTGATGATTAGTGATGTTGAACATCTTTTCATGTGTCTATTGGCCATCTGTATCTCTTCCTTGGAAAAATGTCTGTTCATATCCTCTGCCCATTTTTTGATCGGGTTGTTTGTTTTTTTGTTGCTCAGTTGTATGAGATCTTTGTATATTACTGAGATTAATCCCTTGTCAGACAAACGATTTGCAAATATTTTCTCCCAGCTGGTGGGTTGTTTATTCATTTTGATCTTGGTTTCATTTGCCTTGTAGAAGCTCTTTAGTCTGATGAGGTCCCACTTGTTTATTTTTTCTTTTGTTTCCCTTGTCTGGGTAGACATGGAATCTGAAAGGATCCCTTTATGTCCAATCGCAATTAGTGTACTGCCTATATTTTCTTCCAGGAGTTTTACAGTTTCAGGTCTCACTTTCAGGTCTTTGATCCATTTTGAATTGATTTTTGTATATGGCGATAGGAAATGGTCTACTTTCATTCTTTTGCATGTTGCTGACCAATTTTCCCAGCACCATTTATTGAAGAGACTTCCCTCTCTCCATTGTATGTTCTTTGCTCCTTTGTCGAAGATTAGCTGTCCATAGGTGTGTGGTTTTATTTCTGGGCTTTCAATTCTGTTCCATTGATCTGTGTGTCTATTCTTGTACCAGTACCATGCTGTTTTGATTACTGTAGCTTTATAGTATATTTTGAGATCAGGGATTGTGATGCCTCCAGCTTTGTTCTTTTTTTTCAGAATTGCTTTAGCTATTCGGGCTCTTTTGTTGCCCCGTACAAATTTCAGTAGTTTTTGTTCTATTACTGTGAAGAATGACATTGGGATTCTGATTGGGATTGCATTGAATCTGTAGATTGCTTTAGGTAGAATGGACATTTTAACTATATTCTTCCAATCCATGTGCATGGAATATTTTTCCATTTCTTTATGTCCTCCTCGATTTCTTTCAATAGTGTCTTATAGTTTTCATTGTATAGGTCTTTCACCTCCTTGGTTAAATTTATTCCCAGATATTTTATTCTCTTTGTTGCAATTGTAAATGGGATTGTCTTTTTGAGTTCTCTTTCTGTTGGTTCATCGTTAGTGTATAGAAATGCAATTGATTTTTGTAAGTTGATTTTATACCCTGCCACTTTACTGTAGTTGTTGATTGTTTCTAGTAGTTTTCCGATGGAATTTTTTGGGTTTTCTATGTTTAAGATCATGTCGTCTGCAAATAGTGAGAGTTTCACTTCTTCATTGCCTATTTGGAGTCCTTTTATTCCTTTTTCTTGCCTAATTGCTCTGGCCAGAACTTCCAGTACTATGTTGAATAAGAGCGGTGAGAGTGGGCACCCTTGTCTTGTTCCTGTCCTCAAAGGAATGGCTTTCAGTTTTTCCCTGTTGAGTAGGATGTTTGCTGTAGGTTTGTCATATATGGCCGTTATTATGTTGAGGTACTTTCCTTCTATACCCATTTTGTGGAGAGTTTTTATCCTAAATGGATGCTGGATCTTGTCAAATGCCTTCTCTGCATCGATTGAGATGATCATGTGGTTTTTATTCTTCATTTTGTTAATGTGGTGTATCACGTTGATTGATTTGCGCATGTTGAACCATCCCTGTGTCCCTGGTATAAATCCCACTTGATCGTGGTGTATGATCTTTTTGATGTATTGCTGTATTCGCTTTGCCAATATTTTGTTGAGGATTTTTGCGTCTATGTTCATCAGTGATATTGGCCTGTAGTTTTCCTTCTTTGTATTGTCCTTGTCTGGCTTTGGTATCAGGATGATGTCGGCCTCATAGAATGTGTTGGGAAGTATTCCATCTTCCTCTATTTTTTGGAATAGTTTGAGAAGGATAGGTGCTAAATCTTCTTTGAATGTTTGATAAAATTCTCCAGGGAAGCCATCTGGTCCTGGGCTTTTATTTTTTGGGAGGTTTTTGATTACTGTTTCAATCTCTTTACTTGTGATTGGTCTGTTCAGATTCTCTAGTTCTTCTTGATTCAGTTTTGGGAGGTTGTACGCATCCAAGAATTTGTCCATTTCCTTTAGGTTGTCCAATTTGTTGGCGTAAAGTTTTTCATAGTATTCCCTAATAATCCCTTGTATTTCTGTGGTGTCTGTTGTAATTTCTCCTCTTTCATTTCTAATTTTATTTATTTGAGTCTTCTCCCTTTTTTTCTTAGTGAGTCTGGCTAAGGGTTTGTCAATTTTATTTATCTTCTCAAAGAACCAGCTCTTTGTTTCATTGATCCTTTCTACTGTTTTTCTGGTTTCAATTTCATTTATTTCTGCTCTGATTTTTATTATTTCCCTCCTTCTGCTGATTCGGGGCTTTGTCTGTTCTTCTTTTTCCAATTCTGTTAGGTGCAATTTAAGGTTATTTATTTGGGATTTTTCTTGTTTGTTAAGGTGAGCTTGTATTGCTATGAATTTCCCTCTCAGGACTGCTTTTGCTGCATCCCATATGAGTTGGTAGGGTGTATTTTCCTTTTCATTTGTCTCCAGATAGCTTTTGATTTCTCCTTTAATTTCATCAAGGACCCATTGGTTGTTCAGTAGCATGTTGTTTAGTCTCCACATCTTTGTCCCTTTCCTAGTTTTTTCCTTGCAGTTGATTTCTAGTTTCACAGCATTATGATCAGAAAAGATGCTTGTAATGATTTCAACCTTCTTAAATTTATACAGGTTTGCCTTGTTTCCTAATATATGGTCTATCCTTGAGAATGTTCCATGTGCGCTTGAGAAGAATGTGTACTCTGCTTTTTTTGGGTGGAGTGCTCTGTATATATCTATTAAGTCCATTGCGTCTAGTTTTTCGTTTAAGTCCATTATTTCCTTATTGACTTTTTGTCTGGATGATCTATCTGTTGATGTAAGGGGGGTGTTAAGATCCCCTATTATCATTGTGTTATTGTTAATATCTCCTTTAAGGTTTTTTAGCAGTTGTTTTATGTACTTTGGTGCTCCTGTGTTGGGTGCATAGATATTTATAAGTGTTATGTCTTCTTGGTAAAGTGTCCCTTTTATCATTATATATTGCCCTTCTTTGTCTCTCATTACCTTTTTTATCTTGAAGTCTACTTTGTCTGATATAAGTATGGCTACTCCTGCTTTCTTTTGTTTGCTATTAGCTTGGAGTATTGGTTTCCATCCTTTTATTTTGAGTCTGTGTTTGTCTTTAGAGCTGAGATGTGTTTCCTGGAGGCAGCAGATTGTTGGATCTTGGTTTTTAATCCATCCTGCCACTCTGTGTCTTTTGATTGGAGAATTCAATCCATTTACATTTAGAGTGATTATTGATATATGAGGGTTTAATGTTGCTATTTTATTGTTCATCTTCTGGTGCTTTTGCATTTCCTTCGTTTCTTGTCCCTTGTGTTTCGGACTGCAAATTCAATTTGGTATTTCTGCATGCTCATTCTCTTGGTTTTCTCTTTATTTGTCATGTGTGGTTCTCTTCTGGTTATTTGTTTACTGGTTACCGTGAGGTTTATATAAGTGATCTCCTGGATAAGAAAGTACATTTTCGGATGCCTCCTTTTTCCTGAGGCTGGGTCGATTCAATCCCTTACCTCTTCCCCTCCTTATTTGTTATCTCTGTATTCCAGATTGTGTCATGAATGTGTGTTTCCAGTGATGAGCTTGAATTAATTTTTGATGTTATCCAACTGTAGTTTGTTCTGGTTTAGTCTCCTTGCTTTTCTCCTTGCTGAAATCTTTGTATCCCCTTTCTCATTTGTTTTTTTTCAGGCCTAAGGGCCTTCTTGAGCATTTCTTGTAGTGGGGGTCTTGTGGTGACAAACTCTCTTAGCTTTTGTTTATCAGGGAGAGTTATTGTTTCTCCATCATATTTGAAGGATATTTTTGCTGGATAAAGTATTCTCGGCTGAAGGTTTTTGTCTTTCATGATTTTGAATATATCATTCCAGTCTCTCCTAGCCTGTAGAGTTTCTGTTGAGAAATCAGCTGAGAGCCTGATGGGGTTTCCTTTGTATGTTATATTGTTTTTTTGTTTAGCTGCCTTCGATATTATTTCCTTGTCACGGGTATTTTTCAAGTTTGCTACTATGTGGCGAGATGATTTTTTATTCCTGTTTATATATTTAGGTGATCTATTGATTTCATCCACTGTTATTTCCCTCTCGTTCCCTAGGTTGGGGAAGTTCTCAGCTATTATTTCTTTGAACAAACTCTCTGCTCCTTTTTCTCTTTCTTCTCCTTCTGGAATACCTATTATCCTTATATTGCTTTTCCTCATTGAGTCTGATATTTCTCGAAGAATTTCTTCATTTCTTTTTAGTCTTAGCTCTCTCTCCTCCTCTATCAGGAGCATTTCTGCGTGGCTATCCTCAATAGTGCTAATTCGTTCCTCCATATTGTCAGTTCTGCTCTTTAAAGACTCCATTTTTTCCACTATCTCGTTGATTTTGTTTTTCACCTCCAATAATTCTGATTGGTTTTTCTTTATGGTTTCAATCTCTTTTGTGACAAAAATCCCTGAATTCGTTGATTTGTTTCTGTGTATTCTCTTATATTTCATTGAGTTTGTTTATGATAGCTATTTTGAATTCTCTCTCATTCAGGTTATCAAATTCTGTGCCTTCAGGGTTGGTTTCTGGGTGTTTGTCATTTTCCTTTTGGTCTGTAGCCCTGACAAATTGTCGCAAGGATCCGACGGGGACAGCTTTATTTTTTCCCCTCATGATAAAGTTGGTCCTGCAGTTTCCCCCTGCTGCCACTGGATGGAGATCACGAGCGGTTTGCTCTGAGGTGGCTGCAGCCCCCGGAGGGATTATGCTGAAATGCTGGGTGTGTGGGGGCAGGGGTCCTCTCTTTCTCCTGCTTGACCCGGGGGGTTTCCTTTCTGGCTCTCTTAGGGTGTTTGGTACACCCCCTAAACAGTCCGTCGTCGCTTCCCAGTAGGGATCTCACAACAGTCTGTGAGAGCACCTGGATGGCGATAGTTTTCCCCGCTGTGGGCCGCCCCTCCCCCCTCTGTCTGCGAACCGCTCTGTCTTTGCCGATCTATCGGGGAGGGGGAGTACAACTTCTTACCTCTCCTCCCGTCCTTTTGGGCTTCCCACGCCTCCACCGTCCGATGTCTGGCAGCAGGGGTTTCTTAGAAGTCCTTCGTAGTGTTTGATTGAGCTCTGTTGGAATGTGAATGATGTTTTCGTTGTGTCGTAGGAGGCAGAGATTCAAAGAGGGAATCTCACTCCGCCATGATGCTGACGTCACCTCCAAGACATATACTCTTTATGGAGCATGCACTACTAAAACTCTTCTGGTTTTTGGTTCACCTTCTCTGAACTACTCTTCATTGCTTCTCTATGGTATTTCCTCCTCCACTCACCACGAAACATTACAGTTTTCCAGGGTTCTGTCCTTGACCCAGACTCTGTTCTTTCCAGAGGCTCTTCTTGGGACATCTCAACTACTCTGATTTTAACTACTACCTGCATAATCCTAACTTTACATCTCCAGCACTGAATTCTTTGCGTAAACTTTTTATATATATCCAACTGCCTCCTGAACATCTCTATTTGGAAGTCCCAAAGCCTCTATAACTAAATAAGACCAAACAAAAAGAATTCACCATTTCATCTCCCACCACCCTCCACAACATCCTGTATTTTCTCTCTCAATTAATGGCACAGTCATGCACCCAGTCATCCAATCAGAAACATAGATATCATTCTAGATTCCTTCCTCTCCTTCATCCTTCTTATATAATCAACAATCAAGTCCTATTGTTTTTCCTTCTAAATATTTCTCTAATTAGTCTAGTGAGTCTCAGAGTGGATGGAGTGAGGGTGGAACAACTCTCAAGGAGGCTTTGTACTCAAAAGAACACATTAAATATTATAATTACATACTAGTTATTTCTCTATCAGTGACCATCAGTTAAACATTAGTCACCAATAGGGGCTTCCTGACATGAAAATGTGGTATTTGTGATGAAAAATCAACGCCACAGATCTTGATAATATCCTTGAAAACAAATATTTTTTTTATATTTAAAAATGCACTATAGGATACAAAATTACAGAAGGAATTTGATTGCAAAGGTATCTAAAGTTTCTCTGGAAATAAAAATATTTCTTTGCCTTGTCCAAGGTGGGTCAGTATAAAATTACAACTATAACAACACATATAGGCTACTCAATAAAGCAATTCAGAAACCGGAGAACTCCAGTTAACCTGCCATTCCTTTTTCTTCTTTTATAGTTCTTCAGGTTTGACATTTCACCTAACATTTCATATCTCCAATATGGCCAAGGAAATGTGCAGAAATAGTTAATTTTACAACATAAAATAAAGAAATAAAAATGGAACAAAGGCCTAACATATCTTTGAAAATGGACAATTGGGTCACACAGTTCATTTCCCCAAGTTTTTTTTTTTTTTTTAACACAACCTTACAGAAATCATTTATTTTCTTCTGATGTGTAAATTTTTTAAGCAGGCATCTTTTAACAACTGATGTCTAAGAAAGATACAAAAAAATTATAAGCCCAAAGTCATTTACTTGCTAAGAGGAAAATCATTTTACTTGCTAAGAAGGATTTTAAAGTAGCACTGCCCTGTTTTTAACCTCCCAAGCCAGCTGGGTTTGGAAAAAGATTCCATTTCCTTTGTAGTCTACACTAAATAGTACAGAACTAAAATGGCTGCTTATATTATTATCATCTAATTTTCTGGAGTAGACATATTAAAAATGAGATAAAAATAAGACTTTAAAGAACAAATAGTTATAACCACTAAATAAAGCCAATACAGTTGTGGGATTTCAGTGTTCTTAGAACTCAGACACTGCTTCTAATGGGCACAATGCTAGCTAGACTTTCAAACATTTAATATTCTATTTAAAGAGATTTAAAGAAAAAAATTATTTATGAAATAAATGTGAAACACAAAAACTTTTGTTTCTTTGTTTATAAAAGGCAGGTTATTGAGAAAAACAAGTAACATAGGGAAAAGAAATCATTTTAGATCTTAACTCTCTTAATCTAACTATATATCCCAATTGGATTCAATGTCAATGTAGAACACACTATTTTATTTTATTTCATTTCTGTCTTTTTTTTTTTTTTTGAGGAAGATTGGCCCTGAGCTAACATCTGTAGGCAATTGTCCTCCTTTTTTCCTTTTTCTTCTTCTCCCCAAAGCCCCAGTAGATAGTTGGATGTCATAGTTGTACATCCTTCTACTTGCTCTATGTGGGACACCACCTCAGCATGGCTTGATGAGTGGTGGGTAGGTCCGCACCCAGGATCCAAACAGGCAAACCTGAACCGCGGAAGTGGAATGAAGGAACTTAACCACTACGCGCCCAGGCCAGCCCCTAGAACACACTATTTTAAATTTAAAGCACTGAAGTCTTAGGAAGAAGAGTTTCAGATTTCAAATAATGGAAATAGTAATATCAATAATAAGAACCTGGCCAGAAAACATACCTGGTCAATTGATTTTTTGTTTTCTCCAAGAAAAATGTCTAACTTGAACATATTATAAATAGTTTAACTTTTTCTATTCAGGATACCCTTTGCTTTTTAGTAAAATTTTTATTGAAGTAAAACAAAAATACAGAAAAGTGCATATACATTAGCATAGAAAAGTTTATAGCTCAATTTTCACAAGTGAACACACTTGTGTAACCACTATCCATCTCAAGAATTAGAACAGTAAATCAGAGCCTGTAGTGGGCCCTCTCCTAGTCCCCACCACCCCTCAAATTACCATCATGCTGAATTCTATCATCAGATATTAGTTTGCCTAAATTTGAACTTTATACAAATGGAATTATACAATATGTACTACTTTGTGTCTGACAACACATTACTTTTGTGAGAAGTGAATCAGTTTCATTGATTTTCAATGCAATATATTATTTTACTGCAGGATTATAATAATTTTTGTATCCATTCCATTGCTGATTAACATTTAAGTTGTTTCCCATTTGGGGCAATTAGGAATAGCACTGTTAATACCTGTCATTTGGTACACATGTGTATGCATTTCTGTTGGATATACTCCTAGAAGTGGAATTGCTGGGTCAGACTACACATATTTCTGGCTTTAGTAAATACTGCTGAACAGTTTTGTAAAGTGACTGTACCAATTTACATTCTGAACAGCAGTGTATAAAATCTCAATTGCTCTAAATCCTTGTCAACACTTGGTATTGTCAGTAGTAATAATTTTAGCTATTCTGATGGGTGCCCTTTGTTTTCTATTACTAGAGTACACCACTGACAGAATTAATTACTGAATAATTGGATATAAATGTGGCCTACAGGGTTTCAGATGACTTGCAGCCCTTTTATGGATATCAGAATTATAAAACTCTTTATCAAGTTATCTTCCCAAAATGTTTTTAAATATTCCCCAACACCAAATATAGTAGTAATGTTATACTTAGAGAAAGAAATGGTATAACATTTAAAGAACTCTCATGGGCATGTTATCTGGTAGAAGAAGAAAGGATAAAGCATGAACAGAAGCTACCACACACACAGAGGGTATTTTTTTCTATTCTAAGCCTGATTCAGATATGAGTAAATCCATGATATTGAGTGGCTACTACCTGATGGGTGCTTTTTCATGGATTTCTATATTTCATATGCCTATAAACAGCAGGCAGATTTATCTACAGATAAAACTGGGTTGAGACTTCCCTTCCAAAGGTCTAACACACTGAAAGACTATGGTTGATAACAGTCTTATAAATAACAAAGCTTTTCTAAAAAAAAAAAAAAAGTATATTAATGTTGGAGAGAAAATACTACCAGCCAATTTTCAAATGGTTCTCTATTGGGCTTCAAAAGTATAATATTATGAACTCATCTTACAGTGAAATTTTTAAAAAATGGAACCCATATGGCTTAATAAAATAGTTAAAAGCATAATTTTCCTAATTATAAATTCTCTAAATTCACAGAAATTTTGAAATTCCAATAAAACAAATTTGTGATACTAAACACTAAATATGGAAGACACCATTTATCTATCCAAGGTTTACCCCATATAAGTACAATAATCCAAAAACACAGACATGAATTAATTATGAATTAATGTTATAAACATCCACAGTTTATTTTTACAGAATGCCACTTTTTAATTTTACTACAATACAGTAACCATAATAACAGACAAAATTAAGAAAAAGAGAAGAGAAAAAAATTACCCATAATCTCACTACACAAACACAACCATTATTAATATTCTAATATACTTCTTTCCAGTAATTTTCCCTGGGCATACTTGACATAATTATAATTATAATGTTCATAACCGTGTGTATCTAGATTTTTTTCACTTAATTTCTTATCAGCTGCAGTCATAGATTTTTATATTAATATGTTATTTAACAAAAACAGTAAGAAAACAAAGAACATAAGAACAAAGAGTTGTTTAACAAGATTTACCTCATAAATAGGAAGCGTAGGAGAGTTCCATGCATTGATTCTTGATTCATTGACATCAACAACCGTTACCCTGATTTCAGGGCACATGTGAGCAATGACACTACATGTGGGTCCTCCAACATAGCCCGCACCGATGCAACAGATCTTCTTAATTTCAAACATGATTGTACTAGAAAGGAAACAGTAGCTGTTCTACTATTGAAAACACAAAATTTAAAGAAATCACATTGCAAACTCATCGCACTTTATAAAAACTGTCAAGTGACATATCTGGAAAGATTTCCTATATTCATACTCATTAAGAATTATGAAAATAGTGATAAAAAATAACATTCCAACTGGATGACTTGGCCTATTCTCGACTGCACTACCATGAAACATATGGAAAAAATATATAGTAACTGATATTTACTGGACAAGAGCCACAAAGACTATAATGACCTAATATTTAGAAAGTCAGGAAGTAAAATAAAACCTTACTTAGGCCTCTAATACACTAGGGCAACTTGGATTGCTGAGGGGGAAGTTCAAAGGTGAACATGACAGTGCAATTCTTGCTCAAATAAATGCCGATGTACAAAGGTTAGTCTTGCAATAGGTTAGGTAAACACAACAGATGTTAAGATTAGTTCCAAAGTCCAGAACTGGCCTCTGAGATTATATTCTCTACAGAATTTGGCTTCAGCAGTTTATTTTTAAGTATTTGACAATGATCTTAAACTTGATTTCGACTTTAATCAGAAACCATGAGATGGTTAAAGGAAAGGAATTTCTGCAGTTACCAAAGCTGTTACACAAATTTTGATAGGTTTTCAAAAGCCATTAGGTGAATCTTATAAACTAATATGACCTCAATAAAATAATAAAAAAAAAAAAGCCATTAGGTGAACTGATTCACACCAATCGACATTACAAGGGACTGATTTATACATAAGACTGTCAGTTTGTTCATTATAATGAGAACAAGAACTGTGGAACTTATCAGATTCTTAGAATTTTAGTCCTGGCCAGGACCTCATCTAATCTAACTCATTCATGGATTCCAAAGAGAAGGAAAATGATAATCAGAGAGTTTAAGAATTTGTTAGTATACTCCACATGGAGCAGAGAAGGTACTCTGGAAGGCTGATCTAATTACAATGCCTGGCAAATATATCCCTACTATGAAAAAAGATATACAAAGCACATAATTAAGACGATCCAATTCCCTTTGGTCTGAATCTTTATTAATCAAAAGTTCTAATCTTCATTGGTTCTCCTGGTAGAATTCCCTAATGGAAGAGAATAAGCTGATCAACTCATATAAGTATCCTGATCTGTATTAATAAACAACTAATCTGGTTTATAAATCAATCTTTAGTGGTTATGATTAGCAGATATCAACTCATAGAGTCTGATCTTTAATGACCGTTTAACAATAGCAAAAAGAAACAGAATTTTTTACTAAAAAATGAGCATATTTACTAAATACAAGCAGAATTTGGAATCTAATGATTCATGAAAGAAAGCATTATTCTCAGTGATATACATACAAAGAGATTTATTTTTTGTTTTGAATAGGTAATACATTCATATGGTTCAAAAATTAAATCTGTATAACAAGGCATACACTAAGAAGCCTCATGCCTACCCCAACCCTTTCTACTTTGCTTCCACAAGCAAGCCCTTTATTAGTTTCTTGTGTATCCTTCCAGTGTTTTTTATACAGTACAAGTAAATATACATATATATTCTAAAAATCTCTTCTTTTTTTTTTTTTTTTTTGTGAGGAAGACCAGCCCTGAGCTAACATCCGTTGCTAATCCTCCTCTTTTTGCTGAGGAAGACTGGCCCCGGGCTAACATCGTGCCCATCTTCCTCTACTTTATATGGGACGCCGCCACAGCGTGGCTGACAGGCAGTGCGTCGGCGGGCGCCCGGGATCCGAACTCGCGAACCCCGGGCTGCCAAGCGCGGACGAAACCGCTATGCCACCGGGCAGCCCCCCTAATAATCTCTTCTTTCTAAATTCAAGAGGTAGAATACCATATACACTATCAACACTTGGCTTTTTCACTTAATGCATTCTGAAGACCTGTCTATTTCCATTCTCTTTTTTTAACTGTTACATTGTGTTACACATTCCATTGCATGGATGTACTTACCAGGAAATATTAAACTATGCTAAATCTGGTAGAGTCTCTCCTTAACAATCTAAATAAGTGGGTTGAGTTCCCTATTATCACTGGTGAAGCCATAAAAATATATTTCTATTAAACTTTTAGGATTCCAAGATTCACCTCAGTAAAAATACTGAGCCTAGCAAAATTTACTTTTGGCAACCATCCATCTTTCATTTCTTCACTCTTCCTCTACTTTTCAGTTCTGCCTTTTACCACTCTCCAGGCCTCAAACGTCCTATACACAAGGAGAACGAGAAACTGCATGGGATGAAAAGACTGCATTGGGATAGCTAAGTGGTTAAAGCTCAGGGGAATGTTCTGAAAAGTTCCCACCTGTGGGAGGGACAGCTGAGCCTGGAGCAGGTTTACCAAAGGTGTGTCTCCAGCATTCACTGCCGCTGTCCCCTCCTCTATACTAGAAAAGGGTTGGCATATGGTTTCAGAAAAATTGTTTCAACTTGCTTTAGGCCTTTTCCTTTCTTCTCCTTCATGAAAAATTATTATTCCCAATTTAAGGGTTTACTATGTGGACATAGCAGAGAAATCAGCCACAGAGAGATACAGGTCCTGATATTAAAGTATTTAACAATTTGTTTAGGGAATAATTCAATCAAAAAACATTTATTAAATGCTCTACTATGTAACAGCCACTACTGTTCTATGTACTGTGGATACAATAGTAAACATGACAGATACAGTTTCTACCCTTTACATAGTTATATTCCAGTAGGAGAGCACACAAACAAAATAATGGCAGCTGTAGTAAGTTCCATATAAAGGAAATACACATGTAGCTGAGAGAGAGAGACTGTGGGGGAAGGACTACCTTAAATAGGATAGTTAAAGAAGGACTTTCTGAGAAGGTAACCTTTAAGCTGACTTAAAAGATGAAAAGGAGTTAGCCACACCCAGGTAACATGGTTAAATTATACAAGGCAGTATAATCAATTAAATGACCAAAAAAAGTGTTAAAGTCCAAAGGGAAAAAAAATCAAGGCAAATGTAGAATCTAAGCTTGGTCTAAAGAATGAGTAGTATACAGAAAAGAAAAGTGAGGGAAGGCATTCCAGACGAGAGGAAGAGAATAAATAAGGACTCAAGCAGAAATGAGTCCAAAGAAGTGAGATCTGCCTAGTTGGACAAAAAAGTGGGTATTAAGAAGTAGTGAGAGGTAATAATTGTCTCCTAGGGTGGAAATGAATTGAAAGTGGGTCTTGAATGCTTCTTTCAGAAAAGCATGACCATAACAATCCATGAGACTATAATTTAATAACTTAAGGTAACACAGCTGAAAGTAACCATGACAATCAATGGCATTAATGTAGCTAAAATTTAATAAACTCCACTGAAGGAAAAAGGGGGGGGGGCATTAGATCAGCCTGGGGGATCATCAGCCTGGAGACTAGAAAGGAGGAATTAAGAACAAGCATGACGCAGTGTTTATTTCAGCACTGTCTAGAGAAGAGTGACACCGAATCTAGAAGTCAGAAATGTTCTGGTTTCAGAGAGGTGGGGCAAGAATAAGCTTTCCCAGTGCTTGAATAGCATATTCCCCAAAGATTCTTTGTTCTGATTCCACTCTGCCTTATGAATTCAGATTCCCAGGAATCATAATCAGAAAGGGATGACCTGGATTTGAGATACAAATATTCCAGACACTGGAATTAAGTTTTCCTAATAGCAAAGTAACAGCAAAGTTCCATTCTAGTGTATCCATCAGTCTCTTTTGAGCTTAATCATCATAAGTTAATATCTAAAGCCTCATTAACTCTGGGTCCATGGGGGGAAAAAAAATCTCCCTTCCAGATCTGCAAGGCTGAAGATCAAGTCCTGAACTGTGATGAACCTGAGGAGCTACCACACTATAACACCCTTACTGGGCAGCTAGCCAGCCTTCCTCTCTAATTAAAACCAGTACATATAGAATACCTAAAAAGTCGAATCTCAAAAGTTATTTCTGGACCAGAGGATCTTTGGGGGTTACCTCTTAATCCCATAGCCAAGAGGTTACTAGGGCAGTCTACATCCTCAATCTCAACCGGAACAGGTTCTGCTAATATTCATACAACAAACACAGATTGAATGTCTACATGATGCAACTCGTGAGCTCAAGGAGTTCATATTCTAATGCGGCGCTCCCAGGATAACAGTTCTTATCTGCTGCAGTTCACCTCAGCACCTAGAACAGGTAGGCTCTCAATAAATATTAATTAAATAAACGAGTACCTCTCCATAAGGGTTTGTCTTTTTCAGATGAAAACCGTTATTTGAATATCTTTAGCTCAGATGGCTGATCTTAGTATTTTTGCAGAGATTGGCCAGAATCCTAAGATTCTCCCTTCTTTAGGGAGAACTTCAGCCTGTCTTCCCAGAGTTACTTCTTACCACCTTGATTTCTAGCCATATTCAGCTTGCCTTACACACAGCAGCTGGGGTAAACTATTGATGGCAGGTGGACCTATATTATGGAACTGCATGTGTTTTGGGGGTATCCCTGCATTACTATTTCATATGAAGTATGGCTTGTAGATGACAATGGGAAAATGACTGAAGACACTAGATGTTCAATCTGTGCAAGTCCAAATAAATTGTCACTTTGGAGCTTCTATAAAATCTTCAATAAAGTTTTAAAATGGAGCTTCACACAGTGTTAGTGATATACTTTGCCCAACACAGATGTCTTCTGATTCCATTTTCTATTTCCACTTTTATGTATCTTCTGACCCTCAACTGTCCCGTCAGGGAAATGGGAATGTTTGCTTACTGAATGAGTCAGTTTGTAATGAGTTTTTACCTCTGTATTTTGGGAAAGTCACAACAAACCAGGCCATTCCAAAACCACTCTTCATGTAAAAGTTTATAAATTCAGATCAGTATTTCAACCCAGAAGATGTGCTAACAAATAGTGAAAGTCCTACTACAATCTAATCTGAATATAATCCCTCCACTCCCACCCCTCTTCAGCATACTCTGCATAATTACCCAGGAGCTAAGGCAATGGATGTTATAGCTGGATACACCAACTTTCCACATCATCTTAGTCATTTCCAAAAATTAAATACTAACATTTGCCTGACCCAGAAAAACCATTTAATCAGTAAGACAGTGTTAATGTTATATCTAAAGAGTATCATATAAAGCTGTGAAAAAAGCAAGAGGGAAGATGGAGTATGCTTATTAGTTACAAATTTTATGTTAGAGAAAGGAGTACTGCAATGGGAGAAGAAATGAGATCCTTTCAATCAGGGTTGTCCACCACTTACCTTAAACTAGATGCTGGGTACTAACAAGCACATCTCAGAGCCGACAGTAAGCTCTTTCATTTCCAGACCCCTCCAGAAGAAACAGACCAGACTACTGTTCTCCACTTCTTAGGGGATTTGAAGAAACTCAAAGACTCACTGTGTCTTTGAGGGCAGTCAATGGACAGCTATTCCTCTGTATATCCGCGAAAAGCTCCCTACAAGTGAATCCCTCTTTTCTATACACCAGAATTTTCAACCCTACTCAAATATCTTCCTATATATAAGGGGTATAATTTTTCAAGGTCTCACACAAACATGATCTCCTGAAGCATCCAAGAAACGCCTTCTCTGACATGAAATAAAGCAATTATATGGTGTGGCGGCCAACAATGGATTCCAGAACAGCCCATACAGATGTCAGGATAGAATATCTTAGGATTTCGCCCTCAAAAGGGCTTTCTGGCTTCGTTTTCTCTTTGGTTTCCTAAGAAGGGTGGCCAGTGAGGAAAGCAGCAGCCTCCCAGGTGAGCAGACTCCAAACACAAACAAAAGACTATGACTGAGACCAAAATGGGGTCCCTAACCAGAGGACCGCTTTCTTCGGTGGATGTTCGGCTTCCTGAGGCGCCAGGGAAATCTCATTTGTTTCAAGTCAGAAAGTGGGAAAAAACCAGAGAGGAAGCTGGAAGATTCGCGAGTCCTGAATAACAAGCCCAAGCTATCCCATTCCCAGGACAGCAGACCCAAAAGGCGATTCCAGCCCAGAGCCCAAAAGAAGAGACGCGGGCCGTTAGATGAGAAGCCCGGGACCGAGCGCAGGGAGCGACCAGGAGCAGGGCGCACACCCCCGCCCCACTCCCTCCACACTGCGCCGGGACCCGGGAGCATCCTGACCCGGCGGCGGGGCCAACCCGGGAGAGGCGCTTACCCACTTCCAAGCACCGAGCGCAGCGTTCGCTCCTATACCGACGGCTCGGACAGCTCCTTGCTCCGGGCCGCGCTACCGCAGCTTCTGCACTCGCGCCCTGCTCCGCCTGATCCCCACTCACCGCACGCCCCTCCCTCAGGCTGCCAAGCGCCGCACCCCGAGTCCTGGGCCCGAGCCCGTATTTAAAGGCTTCTGCCCGAGAAGGCGGAGGCTTCATTCCCCCGCAGCCGAGCCCTCCCGGACTCTCCCCTCCGCCGCATCTCTGCTCCTCCTCCTGCAGCGCTAGGCCCGGGACCCACCCCGATTTCCTGCAGGGCTCAGGGGCGTGAGAGGGGGGCGTGGCTAGTCGTGGCTGGGAGGGGGATGCCCCGCCCCTGGCCGAGCCTGGGCGAATCCGCTCGGGCCAGCTCAGCGGCCCCGCCCCTGCCGCGAGCGGCGCCGGGCGGAGCTGCGTGCGCAGTGGCTCCGCTTTGGCCTGGGGGTTGGGGTCCCAGGCGCGTTAAGATTGGGTTCTTGTTTCTCCGCTGCCGGAGGCCTGGGTCTGCTCGTCTGGTCCCCAGTTCCCTCCCTGTGTCCCCGTCCTGGCTGACGGTCGGCGCTGAAGTGTGGCCGCGTGCACGCCAGGTCAGCCACACTGGGGCTGCGGGGGTACTAGGTGAGCTACGGCCCCAGGGAACCGGAAGGTCCCGGCCCCCTTTCCGGTCTCCCCAGCAGCCTGGAGGGCTGGCCTTGTCTTTGGCTCTCTAGACCCTGCGGTCAGACCCGGCCGGCGGCTTAATCCCCTCCCACGCCCCCTGGGTCCACCGCACCCTCCGGGCCCGCGGCCCAAAGCTTAGTCAGATCCGGTTTGACCCGCTGCTTCTGGGAAGGAGACACCTCACGTCTGGACGATGCTGAGTCCTGTCTTGACTGGACCAGTTAGTGCCCCTCCCTGATCTCTGGAGGAGAAGCTGACCACCCACGCTCTCCACGGTTGTTTTCCAGAGATTACTCCCGCCAAATTCGGGATCTGGGGTGTCTGTGCACGATACGTAGGCGGAGAGTATGCAACATGCAAGTGCCATGTGTGAGGAAGAGGAAAATTAACGTATGGAGCTTGCCCACTTTTAATATGGAGGGCGGTTCTGCTCCTCTCCCCACTCCATGGTCATCTTAAACGTAAAATCTAAGAAGAAAAAAAGCAGTCATGACTTTTTGTTTCCCTCATTAAATTAAGAATTAGATCAGGTGACCTGTACTTGAAATCAAAGACCATTTTTAAATAGGTCCTGAGAAAAGTGATTAGGAGTTTATAAAAGCATATTAAAATGCCATATATAAGATGGTTTTCTTGATAGGATTATGATGACAACTTTAAAAAAACTGTTAAATGTTGATGAAACACAGTTTGCTGGGGATTGTAGACAGCGTGGTAGGATATGCAGGCGGTGTACATTCTATGCAGTTAAATTCATTCATCCACCAAACATTTATCGTCTGTTGTGTGTTAGACATCCTAAAGGCCAAAGATACAAAATGGATCAAGACCCAATTCCTTCTTCCAAAGCTCACAGGCTAGTAAGAGAGAGAAATGAACGAGTAATTGCAATGTATGTGACAAATACTTTAATAGAGGTATCTTTTTGAACTTGGCATATACATAGATTTATTACCCATTACAACTGGCTTTATAATAAAAACCACTTTTCTATTATTCTTCTCTTTATTTTGAATTCATCATTTTTGTACCTAGTATTCACTTCACATTCTTTGTTAGTATTTTGATAATTATAATCTTCAAAACAGTCAATAGGATCTCAGAAATTAAATCAGAATATCAATACTAGCTAGAATGGACCTTTGGATACGGGACAGCAGTTCTCAAAATGTGCTGACAGTCTCTAAGACCCTTTCAGAGGATCCAGGAGGTCAAAACATTTTCATGATAATACTAATATGTTACTTTTTTCACTCTCATTCTCTGACAAGCATATGGGGGAATTTTCTGGAGGCTGTATGACATGGGACATTGTAACAGATTGAATGCAGATGTTATAGATTTACAAAAATGTAAAGCAATACCAACCTTCTTACTAATTTTTTATTTGGAAATGTAATTTTTCATTAAAATATGCTATTTATGTTAATATGTAATGGATTTATTATAGTCAAGTTTAGGGAATTAATGTATTTTTCTTAATTTATCAATTTTCATTTCTAATAGGGTAAATATCGATAGATATAATCAACATGAAACAACTTTTTGTAGCCTTCAAATTTAAATGTGTAAAGGAATCCTGAGAACAAAAAGTTTGAGAACTGCTTGATGTAGGCTAATTATTTTCAAATGATATTTGAACTCTGAGTTTCTCTGGTGGTGTGTCAGAGTCTGTGAGGAAAGAGAATGAGGGGAAGATTAAAACAGGCAGGGCTCTGGTCTCCCACATCTATCTCCCTTCTCCTCCAAATCAGAGCCATTCTGCTTTTATCTGTTTCTCTGCTTTACATATCAATTTTTCCTTAGAATTTCAATTTATAAATGGGTTCCTCTTCAATTTTAAAAACCATTGATTCATTTGTTCAATAAGTATTTCCTCCAAGTGTTAACTATGTAATAGGATTGTGCCAGTCACTAAGAATTAATTGTGAGCAAAGAATGATACATTTTCTGGTTTGGTAAATGTTACTCTCTATGGGGAAACATCAATTACACAGATAAATGTAAAATTACGACTTTATTAAGGAGAGATATGTAGTCTTATGAGAGTATACAATAGTTTTTAACATAGTGGGTCAGGGATGCTTCCTCAAGTTGTGATAATTGAGCTTCTAAAGGAAATATAGGCGTTAACTAGCAGAAATGAAGAGGGTAGTTAGAGGAATAAAAAGAGTGACTGTGGGGCCGGCTTGGTGGCAGTAGTGTAGTGGTTAAGTTCTCACATTCCACTTCAGTGGCCCGGGGTTCGTGAAGTGGCCTGGGGTTTGCCGGTTCAGATCCAGGTGCGGACACACGCACCGCTTGTCAAGCCATGCTGTGGCGGAGTCCCATATAAAGTAGAGGAAGATGGGCACAGATGATAGCCCAAGGCCAATCTTCCTCAACTAAAAAGAGAAGGATTGGCAACAGATGTTAGCTAAGGGCTAATCTTCCTCACAAAAAAGATTGAATGTGGGGAGAGCAATTCATAGCTAATTACAGTCATCAAGCATTACAAGTAGGGTGTCCAGGGTAGTAACCATGGACGTTCAGAGAAATAAACAGATTCAAGAAATGATTGGGGGGGGCCTTCCGGTAGCGCAGCGGTTTAGTTCGCGCTTGGCAACCCGGGGTTCGCAAGTTCGGATCCCGGGCGCCCGCCGATGCACTGCCTGTCAGCCATGCCGTGGCGGCGTCCCATATAAAGTAGAGGAAGATGGGCATGGATGTTAGCCCAGGACCAGTCTTCCTCAGCAAAAAGGGGAGGATTGGGAACGGATGTTAGCTCAGGGCTGATCTTCCCCACAAAAAAAAAAAAAAAATGATTGGGAAATAAAAGCAATAAGACTTTGGTAATATCCCGTGCCCCACCCTACCCCACACACATCCAGGGTGACTCTATCCCTGGCTTCTCCTGGCTTCTGACCATAAAGGTTATTTTTGCCTTGCACAGATGTATTTAAGGGAATCAATTTCCAGCTCCTCAACTTCCACAGGTACTCTTTCCCAAAATTGATCTGCCTGAGAACAGTCCATTTTACAAAAGAAAGGCTTACCTTCCGGCCAAACAAACCTTACTATGATCCATTACCTAGGGATAAAATTCTCCTGGGTGCCAAAGGGATAAACTGAATTCTAATTTTGAGGATATTCCCTATAGAGATTAATCAAGACATCTTGAATCTGTCTTTCCTCATTTTATACATTTTTTTTTAAGGCTGAAATTCAGAGTTAGAAACAGGAGATTTTGGCCTGTATTGAAATATTCTAAATTCCAAACAAAAGATACCATGTAAATTAGTAATCTTGATTCTTTTAAAAGCAACTTGAGTATTTTACTGGACTATTAAATTTTTCAAGAGATATTGGATAAAATTTACAAGATTTATTCAGTAAAGTAGTTCAACTTAATTACATCAAATCTTATAATGATATTTTTTCCACTTGTAGTCTTCATCTTATATAATGTTTAACATTTTCTTTTTTTGGTGAGGAAGATTAGCCCTGAGCTAACATCTCTTGCAAATCCTCCTCTTTTTGCTGAGGAAGATTGGCCCTGGGCTAACATCCATGCCCATCTTCCTCTACTTTATATGTGGGATGCTGCCACAGCATGGCTTGATAAGCAGTGCATAGGTCTGTCCCTGGGATCCAAACCTGTGAACCCTGGGCCTCCAAAGCGGAGTATGCAAACTTAACCACTTCACCACAGGGCCAGCCCCAACATTTTCTATTTTTATTAATAAAATTAAACTGACTTATACCTAGAAACATTACATATCAGCTTAAAATGTGCTAGGCATTAGCTGAAGTCAGAGCCGTTCTCCAAAATTTCCAAGCTATTTAATCACACTGAATCTGGCATTCTGGACAGAAGCTGGGATTGTAGTTATCTTCATGTTTTGGAACTATCCAGTTTTGTCTGCAAGTCTCGTAAAATCTCTTGTAGTTTCTGCGTTATGATCTTGCTGGCACTAGCAGCTTTACCCAGTGATTGTATTAAAATAAATGGAGGTAGCTTTGAATCTGGAGTATAGATTCCACTTGGTTTTCTCACAGATGGAGCCAAGTAAGTTTAGGTGAAAAGGTACCAGTCAAGGCCTAGACCCCCTTCTGCCTCCTTGTGTATTTTGGCCAAATAGAGAAAAAAGAATTAAATGACATCAACAGTATGGTTAGTTGAGCAAATGATTGAAGTGGAAGGGACACATTTGAACCTTTGTTAAAGGAGAGCATCAAGATTGCTTTGCATTGCACTTCTAAAAGGGGGAAAAAACGTGCAAAACAGCATGTAGTTTTTCAAAATTCTTTTATGAATATATAAGCAATAAAGTTAGAAATTATAGGTCTAGGATATGGCAATGGGAGTGGCAGTTGTGTGGAAAACAAGATCATTGGAGGAAAAGTCAGGGGACTGAGTATTGGAAGGACTGTCTACTTGGATATTGATATCACCAAGAATCACAACAGGAAGAGTATTGAAAAGACAGGCAGAAAGTCCAGTACTAAAATCTTCAAGAAATTGTGATTGTGATTGTGATGACTGTGAAAGATAGGTATCATGTGGAATACTCTGCCAGCATGAGCTTCAAAAAAGTTGGAGAGTTTTAGGGAGGAGAGAGGGATAGCCTGGCAGCCAAAATGAGAAACTGGGAAGAAGCTCACTCTACCTCTATATCCTTTTGTTATAGGGTCTGAAAGAGAAAACAGTTCTCATTTGAGAGGGCAATGGGAGAGTCAATGCCCTTATGGAGACAGCAGGTTTTGGTGAAGGGAATGTTCAGTGAAAAGGTTGAAGATGGGGCTCTTACTGATGATGAGCCTTGAGTTGGGAGGGTTAGGGCATGAGGAAGGGTGTGAGACTGAATCAGTTTTGGGGGATGGCTGAGTGATGACATGGGAGTCTTGGACTTCTAGTAGATGCTGATATAAACAAGGGTATAGTATGTGATAGGATTGTTTTTTCACTTTATTTTATTGAGGTAACATTGGTTTATAACAATATATAAATTTCAGGTGTACATCATTATATTTTGATTTCTGTACAGATTACATCATGCAGTGATAGGATTAATCACGATAGTCTCTAAGGCCAGTTATAGTGAGATCATGAGTATAGGAGACAGGCTTGAGAGAACATTGGCAAAAACACATATATCTCTGTGAGTCTTCCTCTCAGACAAAATGTGATGCTAGGGCCAGCAGAGGAGTGATATCGCTGTGGGGAAGTAGAGGGGGCTCCATGAGTATCTCCTGACAACTCTGGAGATATTCTTGTCTTCCATCTCAGTAAAACAACAATAAAAATCTCCCCTCTTTCCCTAGACCCATATCCCACTTGAACTACTACCCCATTCCTCTGCTCCCATTCATTGTAAAACTCCTCCAAAGAATTGCTTGTACTTTGTCTCTCCCTCCTTTCCTCTAATTCTTTCCTTAACTACTCCAGCTGGGCTTTCATCCCCAACACTCTACCAAAACATCTTTTACCAAGTTCACTAGTGAATCCTTTCTGTCAAAATGTTCAATTCTGTATCTCCATGATTTGGCTATCAGTAGAGTTTGACACCATTGAGCCCTCATATGGTTTTCTTCTTTCACTGGATGCTCCTTCTCAGTGTGCTGTGTTGATTCCTCTTTATCAACTAGAGCTCTAAATATTGCAGTACCCCAGGTCCCAGTCCAGCGATTTCTTCTCTTCTCTGTCTTTACTGTCTCCTTAAGTGATTTTATTCAGTCCCAAAGATTCAAATACTATCTATTTTCTGTTGGCTTTTTTTTTTTTTTTTTTGTGGGGAAGACCAGCCCTGAGCTAACATCTGTTGCCAATCTTCCCCTTTTTGCTGAGGAAGACTGGCCCTGGGCTAACATCCATGCCCATCTTCCTCTACTTTATATGGGACGCCACCACGGCATGGCTGACAGGCAGTGCGTCGGCGGGCGCCCGGGATCCGAACCGGCAAACCCCGGGCTGCCAAGCGCGGACTAAACCGCTGCGCCACCGGGCGGCCCCTCTGTTGGCTTTTAATTTACATCTCCCTTTATAATGGAACGTTAGCTCCACACATCTCTATCTACCTACCTAGTCAAGATCTCCACTTGGATGTCTAGTAGGCACCTAAAAATCATCATAGCCTACACTGAAATATTGTTTTTCCTCTGTGGCAGTGACTGCCAGCTGACCCCAATAGTCACATTTTCCTCACTTAGTAATAGAATTCCCAAATTTTAGCTAGGCAGGTATTTCCCAGAATGAAGACCACATTGTCCAGCCTCCTTTGGGTATGGTCATGTGACTAAGTTCTGGCTAAGGGGATGTAAATAGAAGAGATATGTATAACTTCCAGGACAAACCCTTAAATGAAGAGGCAGAACCTCTATATTTTCTTTCCTTGCCCCCATCTGGCTGGAACACTGACCCAAAGGGTGTTGTGGTGAACTATCTTTGACCAAGCAGTGAAGGATAACACTGGGTGGACCACAATCCAGCAGTTTAAGAAGCACTGTTTTAGGGGTTAGTGAAGCAATAAGAGAGAGTCCAAGTTCTGAATATCTGAAGCAAGCATTTCAGTCCTATACTACTTATATTCTTGAACTGGTCCATGAAAGAGAACTTAAAGTCTATCTGGTTTAAGCCACTGGAGTCTCTTTATTCCAGCAAGTTAACCTGTATTCTAACTAATATTTGCTCCCAATCTGCTTCTTGTCACCCTTCATTTCTCTTACCGTAAACCTTTCCCATCTCAGTTTGTATTATCAATCACTCAATTGTTCAGGCCCCAGAACTAGATGTCATTTTCTCGTTTTCTCTCTTCCCTCCCATTCATTGCCAGGTCATCCATGTAGCCTATTGGCTTTACCTCCAAAATATATCCCAAGTCCAATTTCTTCTTATAATTCACACTGTCACAACCTTAGTCAAAGCTAATAGCATCTCTTATCTGGACTCCAACGACTTACTAGCTTCCTGCTTCCCTTCTTGATGCATAGATCATCTTCCACAGAGCAGCCAGAATGAGATTATAAAATCATAAATTGGATCATATCCCCTACCCCCTGCCCCAATGGCTTTTATATTCATAATAAAATTCAAAGTCCTTATGTTGGATTCCAAGATCCTATAAGATGTAGACCTTGCTTCTGATCTCATCTTGTACCAGTCATTTGGCCTTATTCTGGTCCCTTGAAAATGCCAAGTCTGTTTCAATCTCAGGGCCGTTACCCGTGTTTTTTTTTTTTCTCTTGGAAAACTGCCCAGATCTTTGCATAGCTGCAACATTCAGGTCTCAACTCAAATTCAGAAAGCTCTTTCACCATGATTGTATTTAAACTTCTCTTTAGCAATTAGCAGTCCCTGAAATAATCTTGCCTTATTTGTTAGCTTTTCTATTTATCTGTCCTCTGTAAATAGAATATAAACTTCTTGAGGACAGGGACTAAAAACAAATGACCTTACCACAACAAGAATTCATTTTTTTCTGAAGACTAGAAACTCTAGTTATGTAAAGAATGATTATTTACCCTATTAACATAATTTTGATCCAACTCCTTGCAAAGTAATAACCTCACCTTTATTCCTTATTATGATAGTAGTGTTTTTGTTCCTTGGCCTGTTTTTTTTTTTTAACATAGAGCCTGCACATTAACTGAATAGGCTCGTTAGGACCATCCATGAAGAAGGTCGACATCTCCCTTCCTCACCCCCACAAGAAAAACTTGACAAAATAAAGAATTATTATTTTTAGGCATCGGGAAAAACTGTGAAATATCACTATTAAAAATAATTCTGCTGCAGAATTCAGGGTTTCAGTTAATTCCCTGCCCATATATAGAAATCAATTAGTATGAAGGAAATGATTAATTTTTGCTTTTGTTGCTGTTTTGTTTTTCATCTCTAGAACTAAACCTAAGGTTTAGCATTCTTTATGGTCAGCAGTTCTCACTCTTAGCTGCTATTGAAATCACCTGTAGATGCTTCGGCCAAACCTCATACCAATTAACACTGTAACAGAATCTCTGGGGTGTGGGGACAAGACATAATGGTTTTTAAAGCTCTCTAGGTGAGCGCAATGTGCAGCCAAAGTTGAGAACTACTAGTCTAAGAGTTTGTTCTTGAGCTTTTCTTGCAATGGATTTATTCATCTATTAGTCAAAATTTATTTGCTTTCCAGTTTACCTTGCAAGGACTTAAAATCTTGATTGGAAACTGTGATATTCCATTTAATATTTTAATCTTTAATTTTTTTTATATGGAACTTTTTTTTTTGAGAAAGATTGGCCCTGAGCTAACATCTGTTGCCAATCTTCCTCTTTTTTTTTTTTCTCTCCAAAGCCCCCAGTACATAGTTGTATATCCCATTGTAGGTCCTTCTAGTTCTTCCATGTGGGACGCTGCCTCAGCATGGCTTGATGAGCAGAGTAGGTCCACGCCCAGAATTCGAACCAGCAAACCCCGGGCCACCAAAGTGAAACGCGTGAAGTTAACCACTGTGCCACTGGGCCAGCCCCTTTAATGTTTTTCATATTCCAGGCTTTGACCCAAAGGTACCATTGTCCATCCTTAGTAGGGTGAATTCCTTCCAATGGGAATTCAATGGGAGTGTTTTAAATCCATAGTTTCCATACAATATAAGGTTTTAAGAAGGGAGGGTATGTGTGTGTTGGGATAGAGAAGGCCTTTACATATCAATATTTATTAGGGCTTTAGAAAGCATTTTTGCAAACATTTCATTTGATTCTCACTTCAGCTTGCTGTAAAGTAGCAGTATATCTGATAAATAAATGAGGAAAACTGATGCTTCGAATTAAGTGGGCTGCCCAAGGATCACATAACTTGTGTTCCTTAGTCAAGGCATAGGCTGTTCAAAATACCATTAGTCTTTTAGTTTTTGAAAACTAACATATATACAGTTTCATAAGAAGTGAACATATTGCAACATATTGAATGTAGAAGTAGAAATGATAACCCAGCTTTCTTCTATTAAGCCAGCCATTAAAGAGATTTGTAAAAATGTAAAACAGTGCCACTCTTCTCACTAAATTTTCATTTTGGAAAGTGGTTATTTTTCATAAAAAATATATTAACATGTATTGGGTTATTTTAAAATACTTAGTACTTTTTTTTTTTTTTTTGGTGAGGAAGACCAGCCCTGAGCTAACATCCGTTGCTAATCCTCCTCTTGTTTTTACTGAGGAAGACTGGCCCTGGGCTAACATCCGTGCCCATCTTCCTCCACTTTATATGGGACGCCGCCACGGCGTGGCTGACAGGCAGTGCGTCGGCGGGCGCCCGGGATCCGAACCAGCGAACCCCGGGCTGCCAAGCACGGACTAAACCGCTGCGCCACCGGGCCGGCCCCTAAAATACTTAGTACTTTTAAATGTTGTTTTAATTTTGGACACAGTAAATATCGATAATATAACCTATGTAAATAAAAGCTCTTTTAGGTCTCAAAACCAGAAAGTTTGAGAATCACTATAGCCTTTGGCATATATTTTAGTTGTGGGAAAAGCTAAAAATCAGAATGAATTGTTTACCTTAACATTAAGCCCGGCTCATGTAAAGCTACTTTAGCAATTTTTCCCCGAGGCTAAACACTACTGATAATACTAAATATTTTTATTGCATGAGAAGATTGCTACAATGAAAATGGAAGGTTGAGAACTGGATGAAAATTACAGAATAAATGATAATACCAATCATCAGCTATCTATCTTCAGCAAAAACACCTTTTGAATATCTTTGGTGCTTTCAGAGATTAGTATCAAAAATTATTAATACAAGAGGGCACAAGGAATTCAACCTGAACTGTGGCCAGTTTGCACCTATCTATGTGACTCTGAGTTCTTAAAATATTGTGACACAATGAAAAAAATTCCTTGGATGTTGTGGAGGAAAAAAATTATAAGCCCTACCCATTCTTCAATGGAGAAACTATAATTTTCAATATTACTTTATTTAGCCCAAGATTTCCTTAAGCCTTGTATTTTCTGATTTACTTTGGCTAACAGAATCGTGCTTGAAGCTCAAGACTGCCAGCTTTCAATAGACTGTTGCTATTGAAGCTAGGGAAACTCTCCGGGAAAGGAAGAGGGTGTCAGAGGTGCAATGTGAGCCAGGATAGAGTAAAATGTGGTCTTTAAGAAAAGGTTGTTAGATAAAAATGAAGGCTAAGAACATTTGCAAGGATATAAATCCTAACCCATTTGTTGGAGGTGGAGGCTCTGGTGTCAGATTTACATCTGTTCTACATGTTGTAACCACAAAATTGTACTTGCTGGATTAATTGTAAGGAATCCCCTTTAAGGCGTCCAGACTTCCAAAGTTTAATGTGTACGTACTAATTAGTTGTCAGGGAAAGCTGCATTCAGGCCAGGGTTTGTAAGGGCTTTTGTATATAAAGCGCCTCTTCCTTTGGCACTGAATTAATGAGTGACTATATAACACTCATTTCTTTAAAAACAGCATAGGAGACTTATAATGTTGAATCTGCTATGTGATCTTTGTGCTCTTCTGCTCAGTTTTTTCAAAACGAATAGAAACAACACAATTCAAATCCATTAATCATCAAGACATAGCCTGACTGTCTGAGATTATAAATAGTATAGGACCAGATATTTAAGAGGTAAAGCCTCTGACGTTGCAGAGATTATAAATAATTTTTTCCTCATTTCTAAATTTCCTAGAAATAAGCAGTTCTGTATAAGGGAATAATATTTTTTGATATGAAAGTTGCTTTATTCTTAAAACTATACATATTGTTCTTCATCCCTACATATTTCCTGCCTCCCAGACATCTCCTCCCACCTCCCTTCAACAAGCATCTTAATTTGGCATCTGATGTTTTAAAATGGCTTCGGTAAACTAATCCTGAATCAAATGCATTTTAAAGCATAAACAGTTATGCAATACACACACACTTCTTGAAATGTTTATTGAACCAACATAGTTCATTTGTTTGGGAAAAGATATACAAAATTAAGTTCCCCATGGTTGGTGTGTATGGAACATTTGGAGTGGGGGGACCAACTCTATAAACTGAGATTCTGAACTGAGAAAACTATCAGATGAAATGGCAGGAAGCAAAAAACTTATTTTATTAGAATTCCATTTTTCTGGGAGGAAAACTAGTATTGCAGAGCCATTTAATGAAAACCTTAGTTTTACTGGACATTCAGATATTCACTGACATATACAGGACAAACTTTAGATGGAAATCATTAACTATCTCCAGGAAGTTAAGTATTTCACAAATTTTGCTAATTTAAATAACACAAGTATCACGTAGACACTGACATCATAATCATGACAGAGCAATTTTATCATTTTACATGTATATGAGTACTAATGATCTGTAGTATCTGGATGTATTCCAGGTCACAGAACAAAAGAAAATTTTCACTTTTGTGTGTTTTCAGTAGGGTTACATGTCTAGGTCCTTTGGGTAATATATGTCCACTCAAATAATTAACACTATTGGATATTATTCCCTCAAAGCAAATGTCTATTGACCCTGTATTCTAGGAAGAAAAAAAATAACAAAAGAAATGTAATTGCAATCTAACTTCCTAGAGATTCTTAGAATCCCCACTTCTGAATACTAGCCCCATACTGCTATTATATAAATACTTTTCTTATAACTCTTAGGAATGTCTTTAGTCAGGGGTAAAAAGTCAACATTTTACTAAGCAAAAGATGCTTGCTTCTTTTCCCACAAAATCCAAACGGAAAACAAGAAGTGTTACTAACGTTTTCTATTTATTCATTAATAAAAAGTGCATAGTACAAGCCCTTTATCCCAATCCAAGTACTCAGTAAAAGATTACAGTGAACCCTGGATGGCACAGACATGATTTGTTTGGCATGATTTAAACATTTAAAAACAGCAATTAACATTTAGTAAAACACATGACCACTTTTGCCTTTAACAAAGTAATCATCAGACATGGTTACAAATAAATGATTTTTTCATTGAGAAATATTATAATGTTAAGATTAAACCTACTATTGCAACAACAAAAATTTAACTCATTAACTAAACTCTTCATTCCTCCTTCAAGTTGATATTTTGGTCGAGCTGGTCAAATTTTAGCACATATTGATTTAGAGTGACAGACTTTCATTCAGAGTGACAGATAGACTTCCAAGGTTCCTTTGAAAATGTAAGATATCAGTAATTCCATAAACACTGTCACATCACATACCACAAAGACACTAAAAGTAACAATGGAATAGCTGTACTTAATAGTTACTTCAGAAAAATCTCTGCAAGTTGTTTAACATATGACTTGCTGACCATGGGATAGTGCTTGGATAGGTACATGATAAAATCTTTTACTATACACAGTTCCAATGTTAAATTTTTCCATATGGAAAGCAAAAAAACCACATTATTTTGCATAAAAGAACATTAAATGACTCTAAAACAAAATAAACTCTTAATGGCATTTGTGGAATGTTTAAGAGCCAAAACTGATTAAAATGTGAAGATGTATCTTTCCTTTTTCCAAATTACTTTAAAATGATTGTAGCCACAGTTCAGGTGAATGTTTACAAGCCAAGTAATGAATAAGGGTGTGCTCAATAAAAAGGCCACATGGAGAAGCTTTAAGAATATAATAGAATAATATAAATTACTAGTTAGGTTAACAGGAATACTTTATGTGCAGTAGTACACTGTCTTTGTAAGGAATGTAGGGAAATTTTACAAGCAAAAAAACCAAGACTAAATACTTCACTATGAACATTTGTTACTAATTAAATAGATGAACCATACAGGAAAAGGTTAATATTCTAGATGTAATGTCATTTAAGTGTATGTGACAGAAATAAAAAACTAGGAATAAGAATCCAGATTTCTAGCTAACATTAGACATTCTGTTTCCACGTCATAGCCACTTCTTCAACCAAAGCCAATTCTCAATTATTTGTGAGCCGTAGATTCAGTATCTCTGCAGAGACTGGCTTTCTAGCAGCTTAGAGAACAGACAGCTAGAATATATGTGCAAGCCTTCAAAGTTCAGGGGGCAAGGGCAGAAAAAAGAATGCTTATAGGGATTTAGCTCCATCTTATGCCATTCCTGCCCTTTCTGCTTTAAAAACATTAACAGATGTAGAGCTGGGAAGCCTTCCAGTAGGCCACCACAAGAGCAAAAACCTTAAATCTATGGTGTTCATTTATCCAGGATTTGACTTACCTGTGTTACGATACCCCTCAATTAGCACAAGTAATTAAGAGTAGGTTATATTATTTCAAGAAGCTGAGCACAAAGCCGAGATGTACAAGATGAATGCAAGCAGTCAATATTGGATTATATAATGAAATGAAGCCCTTACAATGTTTATGGCCTAGAATGTAATCATAATAAAGGGGGAAAAATACCCTACGAGCATCACACAACTGTATCAGAGACTCTGTTAAACAGTACAATGATATAGAGAAGTTTATTCAATTCATACAAGTAATTTTTCAGATCTATACAGTGAAAAGCTAGACTGAGCTAAGGGAAAAAAATCCTTACATTGATAGCAAAATATCTTCTAGCCCCCATAAATCATCTGCAATCACTTGCTAGGCAAAAAATTCCATAACCACATAGGTCATGCAGACTTTTAGGCCATTTGTATTCATTTTCTTTCAAACTGAGCAAAACAATGCAACTTTTTACTTTTTTATACATTTAAAAAATTTACTTCTATTAATGCTTCTCCCCACCCCAATCCATCCCCTTACCAAACAAGAATGAGATAAGGGGTGAGAAAAAGATCCTTGATTGTTTCTCATTTTCCTTCTTTCCCTTGGAGTAAACCAAGAATTCATGAAATATTTTAAAGTCAGAAGGATAACAAAAGACTCAAAATTTTTTCTTAAAAAAAAAATTGAGTAAATAAGTAAATAGCATTCAAATGTCAGTAACCAAATAGGCCCCGATACAGCTTTAAAACAGTTTCACTTAATGGGGAAGTGTTACAACAGAAAAGAAACTTCCTGAGAGGCACCCATTTTACAAATAAATTATAGCTTAAATTATTACTGTATAGATTATAATCTGGCAAAGGCAGAAAGAATTAACTTTTTTCCTCCTTTCATAAACCTTGTAAAGCTAGCGTACAGTGGCTTACAAACGTCATATAATGGGCTGTAAATCATCTACCACATTTAAATCGTATTTATTTAAAGTGGTCTTAATATTAGACAATTTTTATGGGAGTAAAAAACTTAGTGAACAACTATTTCATTTCTCCTCTCCTTTTCTAGCCACGTAAGCCAGTTGTAGAGGCTGATACAGATTTCAGCTGTAACTTGTAACATTCCAAAGGCTGCCACAGTCCTAAGAACTAAAGAAAACTGCCACCCACAAGTAAACTACCAAGGTAAGCGGCAATACAGTGTGGTTCTAATTTTCTGTCACACAATCTCAGACAACCCCAAATAACTTTATAAATACCTTATAAAAAAAAGCAATTTTAAAACCTATCAAAACTGTTTAAAATATTTAAATGCAGAGATCTCAAATTTCCTTCAATCAGGCCAGAAATCATCACAAAAATTATGATCACAGTTGCAAATAGAATGAGTGGAATGTTTAACTTTAGGATAACCAAAAAAGCTCCATGTAACTTTTTTTAATATAATCATTTACTCAAATATACTGTAAATAGGAGAGGTGATAACACAGGAAGCAAAAATAAGCTTGCAAGTGAAATTTCTAGAAGCTCATGAAAACAATACCATCCCATATTGCAGATGCAAAAGGAAAAACAGTTCTAATCGGGTTAAGAGTACTCTGGTCATCTTCGTTCATTTGGTCGTGCAAGGTGTTAACTATTTTCACTTCCAATATCACAAAGTTAGTCCACAGGAGGGGCTGGTGGATCTTGTCCCTGGCATTAGAAAGAGAGGAATTATGGAACTGACTTCTTAAATCCCAGTGCAACCAATCTAACACGTATGGTAAGAACTGAGCAGCTATGCCCCCCATCCTCCCATCCCAAACCATATACTTATTTGAACTTTTCATATGTTTCTGCACAAGGGAACACTAGATTAACACTGTGATTCCCCAACATTTGTCTCATTCTTCCCTATGGTATGGAAGAAAGGAAAATTGTGTAAGTGATATGATTTGGGTGAGACTGCTCTCCCTGACAGTTCCAGAGGTGATCTTTAAACTAATAAAGGTAGTCTTCTCTCTCTTGCTAAGGTGACTGATTGAGCGCAGTACAATCAAAGTGAAGCTAGAGACTTTTATTTCTCACTACAGAATGTCAATGAGGAAGCATGTGGCTCTAGTTGCTATCGGCAGCCATCCTATGACCACAAGGGGAGCCCACCTTGGAATGAAGCTGGTGGTATGAGGAAAGAAACCAGGTCTTTGATGACACTGTTAAACTTTCTAAACACTGACCCTACCTCTGGGTTTTCTGATGTGTAAACCAATAAAGCCACTTATTTAAACCAGGTTGAGCTGATTTTCATTACTTGCAATAGAAAGCATCTGAACTGTTAAGGAAAGATCAAAGGTTTTAGGAATCTTCAGGAAGATTCCATTTTATTTACTCTGTCATGCTACATGAGGCCCTAGCTGAGGGTGATCAAGTTTTCTACTTGGAATTAGTCAATATGTTTTCTTGCTTATTCCTAGGGCAGCGGGACTATGATTCCTAGAACCGCCGGCCTACAATGAACTAAGGCCCAGAGGAGAGTAATCTTGCATTTCTGTCACTTTTAATGGCTTCTAAGTCAGCTTATTAAGTTGGATTTCTTTAGCTCCAAAAATTGAAGACATTGCTCTTTGATAAGAAAGTAATAAAAACTGTACATAGAAAGTAAGAAAAAAGACTACAGAAAAAGTACTTTATCAAGACAACATGCAAGCTGCTTTGTGGATACCCCCCCCCCCCAAAGAAAAACCAAAACTAAATTTAAGGCTTTTTATATGGTGCTAATGATGCCTTCTTTCTTAAAGTCAGCATGCTATATATCTTAATGTTCTACTCCCCAAAAAAACCAAAGCACTGACCAATCAACATTGCACATTTGGTTTCTCCTATATAAGAAATTAGTCTAACTGAACTTCTTTCTAATATTAACAACACAAGACTTGGGAAATGAAGCTATTATTTTAGGAATTCACATGGTGAACGTTGGAGAAGGGAATTAGTGGGATAATTTGGTGTTCAACAAATGTATCCATCATGGAAATATTTTTAAAGAGATCCAAATCAAATGGAAAAGAAAAAAATTCATAAATACTGGCTGTGAAAACAATTAAAAGGAATACTTTAATGGAGGTTCTATTAAAGATAGTACTGAAAACTCCCTGTTGGGTCACTTTATTTATCATACTTTTCATTTAGTAGGTTCTAAAAACGGTTGGAATCAGGGGCCGCCCGGTGGCGCAGCGGTTTAGTCCGCGCTTGGCAGCCCAGGGTTCACAGGTTCGGATCCCGGGCGCCCGCCGATGCACTGCCTGTCAGCCATGCCATGGTGGCGTCCCATATAAAGTGGAGGAAGATGAGCACGAATGTTAGCCCAGGGCCAGTCTTCCTCAGCAAAAAGGGGAGGATTGGCAACGGATGTTAGCTCAGGGCTGGTCTTCCTCACACAAAAAAATTAAAACGGTTGTAATCAAACTATCAGAATTTATCAACATGAATGATTCCTACCTCTCCTTTTGCCACCTCAGTTGATCTACTATGATGCAGAACTAGAAGCATTAGTTTGAGAGAAACAGGATGGGAAAACAGGATTTAACCAGATAGGCTCAGTGTCTCTACTGTATTTAATAGCTAGGACAGAAGGGGAGAAAATGAAGTGAGGGGAAAACATTTGAACTGTAGCTTGTAAGAGAATTTAGGGAGCTGGAAGCATGAGAGGCAAGGGATCAGCTGTGAGGTGGATAGAACTGGGGGGTGGAGGACTGAGATCTAAGAAATACTGCCGGGGATTATGAACTGGATCAATTTTTATGTTTCTCATGTGAGTAAAGATTGGAATTCATTTATTTTGGGGCTACTGGTCTGTGCTTCTTTCTATATGTAACTCCACGAAGACTAAGTCATTTGGGGTTGCAAGATTTACCACAACTACATCGGAAAAACTTAATTCATGAGTTAAATCTTCCCTTGCTAATTGAATTATTTCAGTCAAAAAAACTCCTCCCTCTTGCCAGGCCATGCCCATCCCCCCATCCAAAATGGATTTCTAATCCACAACACTTACATTATGAGGACTGGTTGGCTTTCCAGTTAGGTTGGATCCTCTTAGATTAGGAGGTCTCAGTAGAAACAAGATCACTGCAATAACCATCCAGGCCATCAAGATCATGGTAATACTGATGCCATTGTCACCAGAGGGTCCTGGTACTAAAGACAAACAAAAAAATGTATGTGCAACAAAAACTGTAGCATGAGATTATAATATTGTTAGATAAATGTAAAAACAAATTCTAATGTTTAAATGTCAACTTCAAAAATTGTATTAATATAAAGAATCGTATTAATAATTTTAAGAATTACAATTATAAAGTATTACAGCTTCAATTTCCCATCCCTCCTGTGAGAAAATCTAAATGGTAAATGACGTAAAATAGTCATAAGCCAAAGCCTATTAAATAAAGATTTTAATAGTGCAGTAGAGCTTAATATTTTGGAGTAATACAATCCTTTGAGAATTTGATAAAAATGAAGAATTCTTTCCACCATAAGAATCTATATATACACATTCAACAATTTTGCATATAATTGTGAAAGGTTCGTGGACCCACAAAGCCAGTATATCCATGGATATACTGAGATCTACAGAACCCAGGTTAAGATCACCAATATACAGTAAAGACACTGTACTTTGGGGGGGGGGGAATTCTGCATTTTAATTACAGAAGCAGCATGAAAACATAACGGAACTTAAGGAAAAGGGAACATCTGGGTTGTATAATATATAAATTAAAGATCGCTTTAATGACACTGTCAACCAAAGAGATATTAATTTGGCCTTCTTTGCAAAAAGAAGTTGGATTCAAATCTAGATATTTTAAAGTCTACGCATTTATCAAGAGAAAAAAGTCATGTGTGTGTGTGTAGGTTATCAGTCTTTCCCAGCTCCTTGAGGCAGCCATATTTTATTTAATTCAGAATAACAAGTACCTAGCACAGTGTGTGGCCCACAGTATGCGCTTAGTAAATTTCTAATAAATGAAACAGATTTTTTGTTGAAGTATATTAGAGAACTCAACTGTCAGAAATGAAAATTATAGAAGATTAGATTTTTAAAGAAAAACATAGTATCTCCAGATGGTTACTAAAATTGTCAAGACTACAACTGTTTGATTTTGGTCTCCTCAGGAAAAAGTAAAAGAAATCCAGACAAGATGATGAAATTAAGCTGATATATTGCATTGAGGTGCACTGGCCCAGGCTTACTCCCAAAAAAGGAAAGGGAATGTTTAGCACTGCTGAGGCCAAAGGGTTAGTGACCAAAGGGGACAAAGTCAAGCAAAGAGCTGAGCTGGCCCAAGAGTAAGCTGGATAGGAATGCAGTCTCTGTTCTAACCCAATCACTTCCCCCGAAACAGCTAATACAGTACTCTTGATACCAGCTCGAGACAAGGTTGACATAAGGGAGGCCATATTGTAGGAAAGAAACCCTATTGTAACTTTGAATGACCTCTGATTAACTAGCCCAGACATGCTCTGTAAATTTTACGGCCCCTCCCAGGTGCTATAAGTTGATAACTTTGTTCTTTTGAGTTCCTTAGGAATGTGATGACCCTCCAGCAGAGAGTCTCTGCTGATAGCCATCATCAAGGACAACTAAGAAATCAGGGCATAGGGCGTTGCTCCAGTCTCTGATGCATATCCAGTAAAGCCAAAGACTATTAGGAACTGAGACCAGATGTCTCCCCACCTGGAGGTCAGATGGATGCCCCCACCCAGAGACCAGATGCCTCCCCGACCTGGAGATCAGCCCCCTATATAACTGGCCTGTAATCTTTGTTCGGTAAGATGGTTCTTTCAGACGTGAGTCGGCCATCTTCCCTCTTCCTAGCAAGCTGTAATTAAAAGTCTTTTCTCTCCTACTGCCTTGCCTCTTGAGTACTGGCATGTCTTGTGGCAGGCAGACGAATCCCCTTTTTGGGCGGTAACATTCTGGGTCACCAAAGTTTGCATTACTTATCACACAATACATCAGCATTTTTTTTCTCTATATCCATATCCATTCCTTTCCTTGTTACCTCCTATTATACTAAATGTGCTTCCCTTCATAACTAAGACCAATTTCTCCACTTGAGCTTTGGATCCCATTGTTCTTGCAGAGATCTATCCATTACCCTCTCTCTCTCTTGTGTATTCAACACCCCCTTCTCCATTGCGGCCATCCCATAATCACTTAAACATGATTAAGTTTCTCCCATTGTGGGGGGAAAAAATCCCTCCCTCAACCCCTTTCCCTGTCCAACTTTCAAAGCTAACATCTTGAGATTTGTCTACATTTACTGTCTACACTTCACTGCCTCCCACTCACTCCTCTGGTTGGTATCTACCTCCATCATCATTCAAACAGCTCTTCAAAAAGTCAGCTATGACACCTCCATGCTGCTAAGTCTAATGGGTAATTTTTAGTCCACATTTTCCATGATCATCCTTTCCTTTTAAAAACACTTTTATTCTTTGTCTTCTGTGCCATTACCACTGCCTGATTTTCTTTCTAACACTTAGCCACTCCTTTACATGCTCATTTTCCTCTTCCTGGCTTTTAAAATTTGGAACTCCTCACGGCCAATTTTAGGTTCCCTCCTCTTCTTGCTCTATACACTATCATCCTCACCTGTGGCTTCATTTACCTTCTATATGCAGATCACACCCTAAATTTATACCCAGCCCTGACTCCTCTGAACTTCAGGCCCAAACATCCAACTATCTGTCTACATCAATACTTCTCTTTTTTGTCTTCACATCACAGTTCTTAAACTGTGGTGTACATGAGAGCCATTCAGCAGCTTCTTAAAAATGCAGATGACTAAATCCCACCTTGGACTTAATACACTCAATATCCCAAACTAAAATCATGAGCATCTCTCCCTGCTCCATGTTCCATGCCCCACCAAATTGGGTCTCCATTCATCCTGCTGCCTAGGCCAGCAACCTATGAAAACACCTTTTGTTCTCTCTCCCAATGACCCTCTATTTAATCTACCATGAAATTTCTGTCCATTTTACTTCCTAAATATCACTCAAGTCTGTCTACTTCTAGCTCTACTCTCACACTTGCTCAAGCTACCATCACCTCTTGTCTGGTCTATTGCAATGGCCCCTTAACTGATCTCTCCATACCTGTTCTAGCCTCCTCTAATTCTGTCCTCTATACTGCTGCAAGAGTGATGTTTTTTAAAAAAGCAAATACTACCTATTATTTTTATTATTAAATATAGCAAAAATTTGAGTGGTTACTTTGAACCAGGCATTATCTCTCTTAACCCTTTTAAATAATTTTATTTTATGGTGATACTATTATACCTTCATTTTATAGATAAGGAATTTGGGGAAGAGAGGGGTTAAATCCCAATGACATATAGTTGGCATGTGGCAAATCTGGGATTTAAATACAAGTGGTCTCATTACAGAGCCTGTGCTCTTAACCTCTTTGCTATGTCATAATTTCCGACAACATCACAAAATGAGACAGACCCCTGAAAACTATTAGTCCTGTGGGTAGTAAAATTGGAAAATACAGATTTAAAAAGGATTTTTGATAAATAAACTTATAACTAGCTGTTAGGTAAAACTAGATTATTTAAGGTTAAAGGAAAGTTAACTGTGCCTTCTATATGATATCACTTCTTACCATGCCCGTCTCTCAGAAATAAAATGCTAGATTAACTATACAGACCAGAAGTCTAACCCCAGTGCCAATTCTTATGCTATTCAATTTGGAAAGTGGGTCTCTTAACTTTTTGACACTCTTTGCAAGTAAAAGATTCTGAAGCTTCACAGAGTTAAACCTCAGACTGAAAATTTAGTAATTCATATTTCTAGACAAAGCAGCCCTGACAAAATGTCCACTCCTTTTTAAGACTCTCATAGTGATAATATGATTCTTAGTTCCCTGCAACTGTCTCCTAGCGTGGTTCCTATTGCAGCCTTTCTTTCCTGCATATTGCTGCCAGAAAAGTCTGCTGAAAACACTGCTCTTAACACACCTCTGCTGACCAACCCAGTGACTCACTATCCACTGCCTACTGCTTCAACTCTGAACTCTTCAGCCTGGCCTTTCCTCATAAGATTTGGCCCTAACTCATCAATATTCATCAATATGAACTCTTACCATTTCTCAGAAAACACATCCTCTGCTGTAGTCAACCCTGTATCTTCCTCCTTCTTTAGCCAGTGGTTTCCTGGCTTTCCTGCGCATCAGAATAGCCTGTGATGATATCAACACCACAGATTCTAAGGCCCTGCCTCAAACCATCTAACTCAGGAGGAGCTCAGCGGTGGGGTCAGAAACCAACAATATTTTAAAAGCTTTTCAAATGAATCTGATGTAATAGTTCAATGCTAGTTTGGCTGACAGCATTTGCCAACTTCGCAAACTCAGTCCTTCTGGGGTACTCATTACTTTTCTGTCTGGCATGTTCTTACAACTAACCTCCATTTATTCACCTATATCCTACATCCCTCTCTCTTCTGTAAAAATCTCCATTTCTTCCACCCACTCTTTCCTCTGTCTTCTTTGGACTCGAGTAGCACTCTAGTCTGAAGGAATGATTTCCTATTTCTCCTAATTAGGTCATTAACTTTTTAAGAACCGAGACCACCTCACAGCTGTTTGGCTCCACCACCTCTTAGCTATATAATTTCTGTGCCTCAATTTCTTTACCTGTGAAATGGAAATATTACCATCATCTCTTAGAGTAGTTGTGAGGATCCAAATGGTCAGTACATGAAAAGCAGTTTAGCACAATGCCTGGTATACAATAAATATTATTCAATAAACAATAGCCATTACCAGTATTAGGATCAACTAGGGCACAGAAAAGACTGAGTGCAGATAGATTCTGGTGTGAATAACTAGACTGGATAAGACGGTGAAGTGGGAATGGAAAAGGGTCAAATACAAATGGTAGTAGGATGGAAGAAGCACAACACTTGGTGACTGACTGGACTGGTGGTAGGAGGAGGAAGAAAAAGAAGGATGCCTCTAAAATTTCTGGAAGGTAGTAGTATGCAGCAGAATTTCTCTACTTAAAGGCTAAATGAATATAGTTTTCCTGACCTCCAAGGTTTGATAAGATGATTGCCCTTCTTCTCCAATAACTCAAGGCCCATCTCAGAGTAAAGGATGAGAGCTGAAGCAATTCAAGTTGAACCTCTTGATCATAGTCAATGTTTTTCTGTTTACAGCAGTCCCACAAATTTAGATTGGCTTTAGAATGTACTTTCACATGGGCATATTGTACAAGGTTATTAACAAAAAACAGGAAACAAACCTAAATATCTGCCAAGACTGATTAATAAATTATGGTATAGCTGTACAATGGAATATTATAAAGCTGTAAAAAATGTTGAGGGAAGTCTCCATGAGATATGCTATTTCTTTTTCTTTTGGTGAGGAAGATTTGCCCTGCGCTAACGTCTGTGTCCTCCTCTATTTCTGTATGTGGGTCACCACCACAGCATGGGTGATGAGTGGTGTACGTCTGCGCCCAGGATCCAAACCCATGAACCCCGGGCCACCAAAGCGGAGCACGCTGAACTTAACCACTACGCGATGGGGCTGGCCCCAAGATATGCTATTTTTTGACAGAAAAAAAAAGGAGATGAAAAACAGTGTATACAAAGAAAGGAGGGCAAATACTATGTACTTTGCTTGTACATGAATAAAGAAATTCTGGAAAGATACATAGAAGGCTAATAGAGTCATGTGTCACTTAACGATGAGGATACATTCTGAGAAATGCATTGTTAGGTGATTTAACCATTGTCCAAACATCATAGAGTGTACTTGCACAAACCTAGATGGTATAGCCTACTACACACCTAGGGTATATGGTACTAATTTTATGGGACCACCATTGTACGTGCAGTCCATCATTGATCAAAACATTGTTATTCAGTGCATTGACTATAGTACCTAGAGATAGGATCTGGGTAGATGGGAGTATATGAGTAGAAAGACAACTTTTCACTGTTCACTAATTAACTCTTGATTTTTGAACCATTTATAAAAAGTTAAATGAATAGAATTAAACAAAAAAAGTAGCCCTAAAATATCTTGGGGTTGGAAATACTGGGCATCTAAACTGACTTAGACTTCTTGAAATATTAAGGAACAGGGATGAAAGGGGTCACTGTAGGTTTTCTGTAATTATTCACAGTCCCTTATAACAAGACCCACTTCATGAAGTCTCAGAACAGGTATGCTACTCAAACTCCCTGACATTGCATGTAGCCAAGACAAATATTAGGAGCAGCTATTCTAAAGTCAGTAGAGAGAGGTGAATGGGCCTTTAAATGATCTGGCCACTGGTTTTTATTGTGATAACTTTTTGGCACTTACAAACATTAAGGGGCACAATCATGGGGGATATAAAATCTGTTCCCTCATTGCCTGGAAATTATTTGCCTTAAGAGGGTAAATACCTATTACTCTATGGTCTGGAAAGATGTCAAATCATAAAAATGTAAAAGGAGTTTGTACACCAGAATACAGGGTTCCATTTTGCTTAAGAATTAAGTATTTGGTTATAAGAAAAAGTGAGTATTACAAAGAAGATGCCAAATGGAATACTCACAATGAAGCTATTAACTTAGCTGGACACCAGGAAGATAGAAGAGTAGAGAGGGAGGATCTAAGAGCTGGCAGATCCTGAGGGCTTATTTCTATAAGCTTATATAGGTTTTCAGTGCAAAAAGTAGAAATAGAACAGCAGTGAAAGTGGACAATGCACCAATAGGCTTTAAGCCTGTAATTTTTGGATTGTAAACAGTAATTACGATATCCTCAGTACAGCTACCCATTTTCAAGCTGATTTACTGCAAAACTGAGTTAGAAATAGAGCTAGTTTCCACACAACTCTTTATCTGAAAGGCAGTCTTTCAGAAGAGTGAGCAGACTTGTTCTACACTAGAGAACAAAACTGTGGGTGGACATCACAACGAAGTGGAATTTAGCTCAATATAAAGAATCATGCAGCAACTAGATCTGCTACCACATTAAGTAATAAGCTCCATATTCAATTAAATCATCTCAAATACACATAACACTGTGGCAGGCACAATGGGTACTGGGATATTGTGATATAAATTTGGCTTTCATCCTGGTTCCTGGCACAAAGCTGCTAGAACCCTTGGAATTTTCTGAATGATAGGGGTTAAAGGAATGTCTTTTGTTATTGATAATAAACCCCTTTCGAGCCAGCCCTGATGGCCTAGTGGTTAAAGTTTGGCATATTCCGCTTCAGCGGCCCAGGTTCAGTTCCCAGGTGCAGAACCACTTGTGCATCAGTGGCCGTGCTGTGGCAGTGGCTCATGAAGAAGGACTTACAACTAGAATATACCACTATGTACTGGGGCTCCGAGTAAGGGAAAAAAAAAAAGAAAGAAAGGAAGATTGGCAACAGATGTTAGCTCAGGGTAAATCTTTCCCAGCAAAAAAAAAAAAGAAAAAGAAATCCCTTTCAACCATACCTGAGTTTATGCTAATGGGGTGACTCTTGGTGAGCCCCTAGATAGCTCCAGGATGGGGGCTGGTTGCCAGAGTTTGACCATGTGATTAGAGGGTTGGAACTTTCAGCTCTACTTCTTGACCTCCAGGGAGAGGAGAGGGCTGGAGATTGAGTTAATTACCTATTGCCAATGGTTTACTCATTCATGCCTATGGAATGGAACCTCCATAAAACCCCTCAATGACAGGGTTCAGAGAGCTTCCTGGTTGGTGAACACATTGAGGTGCTGGGAAGGTGGCGTACCCAGAGAGGGCATGGAAGCCCTGCACACTCCTTCCCCCCAGACCTTGCCTTATGCCTCTCTTCCCTTTGGCTGTTCCTGAGTTGTATCCTCTATAATAATCTGGTAATAGTAAGTCAACTGTTTTCCTGAGTGCTGTGAGCAATTCTAGCAAATTACTGAACCTGAGGAGGGGGTCGTGGGAACCTCTGGTTAATGTATATTTTATGAAAATAGCATAAGTTTATTGGGAAATTTAAAACATACGAAAAAGTAATTCTATCACCCAGAGGAAACAACTGCTTAAACTATTTAAAGACTTGGCTGTAAGAAAGCATTTCCACCAAATGCTAAAAGAACCGGGGGAAAATAACCTGGCCAATATGACTAGTTTTGCCTTTATATTTGGACTGAGGAAGTAAAATTTCACTCACAGAGACAAGAGTATATTTGGTTTCAGGTGGGGCTGGCTCAAGGGTCACAAACAACACAAATGTAATAAATACTTGTTCTTCCATAAGGAGTTCAATAAGATTATTTTCAACTAGAAGAACAGGTTTTAGCTTTACCTGCTGAGGCAAAAATTTGAGCTGCTTATCAGAGGGCACATGGTAGATTAATGAATGCTACTGAGGAAGCAACATAAAGAAATCTGGAGTATGTCCGTCCATCATCCCAACAATCTAACACAGTGTCTGCACATTACCATTACCTTCTTGTCCAAAGGCATGTAATTATTACCCTGTTGCACCAATGGACTACGTTGTGACAAAATTTCTACTCTGGGCTAGGCACTGTACTAGCTCCTATTTCTCTGTTATATTTACAGAATTTGATGGGATGCTCAGTTCACACAGTAATAACAATAATTAATAATGTAATAGCAAGCCCCTTTATAATGACACCTTGACTGTGTTTTGTTTTAGTTTCATATATATAATAAAGTGGAGCTTAGCTTCAGAGGGGTTCAATATAAGCAACTAACTTTTTTTGTGTGTGTGTGTGAGGAAGACCAGCCCTGAGCTAACATCTGTTGCTAATCTTCCTCTTTTTTTGCTGAGGAAGACTGGCCCTGGGCTAACATCCGTGCCCATCTTCCTCCACTTTATATGGGACGCCGCCACAGCATGGCTGACAAGCAGTGCGTCCGCAGGCACCCGGGATCCGAACTGGCGAACCCCAGGCTGCCAAGCGCGAACTAAACCGCTGCGCCACTGGGCCGGCCCCGCAACTAACTTTTTAATAAATGCAATTTGGCAACATGTCAAAAGCCTTAAAATGTGCAAAGGATGTTTGTTCAAGTATTGTTTCTAAGAGCAAAAAATACATCGGCAACCTAAGATTCCAACAAAAGGGAATTATTTAAACACTGGTGCATCCCCATAATAGATTATTATTTAGTCAGTAAATATTTTTAAGATAAATATATACTGATATATTCATAATACAGTAGTGAAAAACAACACATACAAAGTGATCCCATTTTTGTAAGTGTATATGAAATCTAATTGCTCCAGGCTTCACCATCCGGGGAATGTCATACTTCCATTCTTACAGTCAAATTATTATGGCACAAGACTGAATTGCCTTAAATGTTAGTTACTATTTCCCCTCAAAGTATCCTTCAAGTTGTTTCTGTCCTGAAAAAAAGATGCCTCACATAATGGACACCAAGTTTGTCAGCTACATTCACCAGCAGGACCCATCTTCCTACTCTGATTCTCACTTTACCTTCACCACCACCCATAAAGCCACATGGAGAAACCTCCCCCAGTACAGGCCCTCTTGAAAATGCTGATGTCAGAGCCAAAGGAATGACTCCACAGGCTCCCAAATCTTCCAAACCTTGGGAAAGAACGTCCTTCTTCCTTCACTCAGAAGTTCTCACAGCTAGCAATGGATGCAAACAGATGCTAGGGAAAGGGTGAGGGGTTTGTGCTGGCAGCCTCGACGTTCCAGTTCAACCAGACAAAAGTGCCCTGTTACACATACATTAGCCAAGAAAAAGGTCTGGAAGGGTTTACACCAAGTTGTCAACAGTGGTTATCTTTTAGTATTCTGGAAGTTTTTCCTTTTCTTTTTTGTTTATTTGTGATTTTATAATTTTCTTCAATGAACAGGGTTTGTTTCTGAGGCAGGAAAAATAATTTCTTAAGTTTAAAAATTAAATATTTAAGTAGGAAATACATTACTGAGAACCATCTCCTTAAAGAGCACACTGTAAGAATAACTTCTGACTAATATTCACAATCATCTGGTCTCTAATTCTGCCCCCAATACCAAGCCTCCTCCTGTCCCATCGTTACTTACATTCCTGAAGACATTCTGTGTCTGTGCAGTAGGACTGGGACTGCCTCAACTACAATGAACAAGAAGAAAGGAAAGTTAGCCATTGGACTTAACCGAAAATGGATACTATTTATTAGAAAAATGTTTTGTTTTTAAGTGAATGCTACCACAATATATATCGTACCTTCAAAATCAGCTAAAATACAGAAGATGTTGAGGGACTGTTTAGTTTTGGGGGATTTTTTCTACTCAAAATAATTTTCAAATGTTCTGTGATCTAGTGCAATTCACCTATTTAAATAGGACAGAAACTCCTGCTGCCACACGTTTTAGACTTTCCAAAGGAAAAAGCGCTAACCTACAGAGGAAAGCTACCAGAAAAAGAGTAAACTTTGTTAATGAGATTTTCTTTTCTTGTTGAAAATTAGAAGCAGATAGAGAAAAAACAGATTCAATTTGTAGAAAATGCACCTTTGAAAGGAAGGAGCGTATTTTTTTTCCTCTTTGCTTACATCTGCATGAACAGTGGTTGAACAAATAAAGAAACAAATAAAAATGGCTACCATAGGGGTTGAGGGTGGAATGGAGGAGTAGGGCAGGCTCTGACAGAGATGGGAGCTAAGTTTTCAATGTTCATCTTTTTTATGTAATTTTAGAACCACGTGATTATCAATTTTAAAAAGAAAAAACCTATCTATCAATAAACATACATCATCCTTTTATGAATGTTCGCCCTACGCTGAGGCCTTTTAGGATGTTTAGAAATGATAATCTCATAAATATTAAAATAGAAAAGACTACACAGTAAAGAGAATAAGGAGCATGCAACTTTTCAATTCAGCCTCATTACTTTATAATGACACCCTCTCTCTCCATTAAAGCAGTAACTCATAACCTGCAATTGTTTGGGGAAGCAATTACAGAGAAATCGTGCTTAGTTGGTTAAGCATAGGCTCTGCAGAAAGACAGACCTCGATTTAAAGTCTGGCTCCACAACTTCCTGGAGTTTCAAGACCTTGGACAAGTTCTTTAACACCTCTAAACTTCACTTTCCTCATCTGGTAAAATCGGGACAATAATACCTGTATCTGAGTACTAGTGAGGATTAAAATAGAGATGCATGTGAAATGTAGAAACAACCCAAGAAATCTTAGCTATTATTATTATTATTATTACTTTGCCACACAAATTACGACCTCATCTAAACAATTATTGAAATGAACAACTAAACAAATCATTTTGTAAATTGTTTTCTAAGATGATCAAGGCATGTTTTGGTGTACCACTAAAAGTAGTCCTATTTGAATTAGAATGGGAAAATAGATCTTTAATATAAAAATATGCTACCCTTTCTAAATATGAAAGAAATCAATCCAAAAACACTTAAAAAATTATACATTCTAAAGAAATTGAAAAAAAGACTAGTAGACCCTTGGGTCACAAAATGGAACTAATGAACCTCTTAATTTGCATATATTTAAGTTTTATTTATTTTTTCCCATTAATATGTATACACAGTATAAAATTCAAAAGTACAAAACGATATTCTGTGCAAGGTAACTCTCCCATTCTCTCCTGTCCTTCAGTCTCCCCAGCACTCAGTTGTTTTGTGAATCTCTCTAGAGATGTTCTTCCATTTTTATAAGCATGTGTATTTTTCCCCATTACTCCTCCACCTCCAAGTAGCATTGTAGAGAATGTAAAACAAAAAGATTTATTAGGTAAAAAGGTCTTTGGATGGAACAAGAACTATCTAATCACTTAAGATATCAAATAACTTTCCTACTCAGTTGATTATCCTGGGCTGAATCTTTAGCAATGACATGGCATACCCCAAAATCTATAGCTGTGATCTAAATGGCCAATAAATTATCAGTTCATTGTACATTATATAATAAAATGCCAGCCTTGACTTTTGACTATACCTCTATTTGTCCTTGGCTTGAGGTCTGACTTGCTATCTGTAGCTCAGTGATATCTATAAATTACATGATTTCCAAGTAAAAAGCCCAAAAATCTTTATACATCCATTTCCTCACAAATCTACTTCTACGCAGGGCCACATCACCAGCTCTAGGGCTCCTTCCTCATGCTTCCATCAGTCCCATCCTCCCTTTCCAGTGTGAGTCTACCAGATGCTCACTGTTCTTTTTTCTCCTCCCTGTGACTATCCAGTCCGGGTTTCACTCCACACCCTTGTAGTGGGTTTATGGTCTACAGCAGGGGCCACCAAACTACAACCTGCAGGCTGGAGACCTATTTTTATAAATAGCTTTCCTGAAACATAGCCACACCCATTTGTTTACGTAGTGTTGCTTTCACTACAACAGCTGAGTTGAGTAGTTGCCATAGAGACCACAAGTCTTAAATATTTACTATTTGGTCATTAAATCACTGACCACTGCTGATAATGACATCAAGTTAAAGACACCTAAGAAATACGCATGGTATAAGAGATAAAACATAACTATTTGTGTAGCTATATAAAAATGTTTATTTAGAAATGTGAGATGCTCATTAATTATGTCCAGTTATAACACAACAATCATTTATTCACTTACTCATTCAAAATATTTACTAAATGCCTACTCTGTGCCAAGTATAATTCCAGGTACTAGGACTATGGTGTGCAAAACACAAAGTTTCTACTCTTGTGGATCATACAGTCTTGTGGGGGAAATCAGACACTTAACAAATATATTATAAAAATGTCAGAGAGCCACGTAGAAACTGAAAATAGGATGGCATGATATAGTGGCAGCAGCCACTTTAAATTAGGCAGACAGAGGCAGTAAGGGGCTATCTGCATGACAGCAGAGATTGAGGGGATGAGCATTCCAGGCATGCCAGGCAGAGGAAACAACTAGGAAAGGCTCCTTGGTGAAAAGGTGCCTATGAGTTGGTGATGAGGAACCACAAAGCCACCGTGGCTGGAGCATATGAGCCACGTTACTTAGCTGTTGTATTTAATCAGTCTCAGAACCAAAGGCTCTCTCTATATGCTCAAATCCTCACAGTTTGCTGTTAATGTCATTTGTCTGACTGCCTCTAACTTTAAGACACCAATATATAACAAATGCCTCTATGTTTTATCAATGTGGAATAGGAATACTTTCTCACACTATTTGAAATATATTTAAATACAAATATATTTTAACACAGTGTTAAAATTTACAAATTATATTACTTTTTAAATAATTTATTATAACAATTTATAATTTATATTACATATTATATAATAAAAATAACATTACAGAATATGTAGAAATTAATGTGGATTAACTCACTGCCCTAACATAATTATCACTATTATGTATTCTTTTCTAGTCTTAAAATATGCACACTTTCACATAATTACATATGTAATACATGTACATAATTACAATTATTATAATAACAAATATTCATTGGGAACTTGTATGTGATAGGTACTATACTAAGAACTTTAACTTATCTCATTTAATCCTCACAACCACTGGCAGGAGGCAGGTGCTATCACTCCTACTTTACTGATGAAGAAAATTAGGTTTGGGGGAGGTTAGCTAATCTATATTCAGCACTAACTCCGAAGTCTAAATTCTTAATCACAATTCCATTCTACTTTACAATGTACAAAATTTTGCACCATAATTTTAGTGAACATATCATTAGCATGAAACATTCTCTCAACCACAATTTTGAAGGGTTACAAAATACTCCAGTGAGTTGAGGTACTATATAATTGAACTGAATCAAATTCAGAGTAAAATGAAAATGACCATAGGTATAGTTAATAGTCTCTAAGACCAACACAGCCAATGTTTTCCTTCAGCACTAAAAGAGATCTCTCTTCCTTTAGGTGTCCCTAGAAGGAAGAGTAGGCTTCCCTTTGGGACTATGATAAAAAATGGTAATGCATAATCTGTCCTGCTATACAAGTTTCTAGAAAATCAATTAACTCACATACAATTGTTAAACAGAGAACTGTCAGTTTAATGTGGAAGCTGTCTTGGTTCATAAGTGATTTTTCCTAGGTAAGGGAACCAGAAGAGTGAGAGTCAAATTATGACTTTCACAGCAGGAAAGGATAAAGCCCTTAGCTCACGCTGTGCATGCAGGAGCCCTTTCAGTTTTAAGAAAATTAAAATGAGTGCCTGCACACACAAACACACGAATACAACCAAGAACAAGAAGAAATCATTCGTTGGGATCCTGCTCTTCTTGCTGGTCTTTTATGGGTTCCTTGCTACATTCTTCATGTTCACAAGCAGGCGATGCTGCAGGCTCTGAATAATGGGGTGCCAAAGTATCATGACCGCATTCCTAGTCCCAGACTTGGTGTTTTTTCCAAACTAGTGTGTTGGAATGTATATTTAGCATGTCAGATTTAAACACCTATGATGGGTAAATTATAGTCTTTAAAGAATTCAAAAACCATATATTTAGTAAAACAAGAGAATCTCACTATTTTGATGGAAATCTTTAAACAGAGAGGACTAATTTATAATGTGTCTCAGTTTTTTCTTGACTTATTTGGAGAATACAGTGGTACTATTGATGCTGATTTTGGCTACTCCAAAAGGAAACCATTTGTGAAAACAAACATAATTAGAAGAAAACCAAAGATCATATGCGAAGGAAACAGGAATGGCAGTATCCATAGGATGAAGCCAGACTTCAAATATTTTCTGTATTATGGTGGGGCCAGGGGAAACCACATGTGGACTATCTACAGCCAATAGTCACTGTCCAGGTAAACTCTGATGTTAACACCGATCCCAGGATCCCAGGAAAGAACTAAAAGTAGATTTAGATCTCCCCACCTAACTAGGATGGTCATGGAAAGTTCTTGAGGTGAGTTAGCTTCAAAATTGCAGAGACAACATAGTATGAGTAGAATAAATGTGTTTCTTCACTGGGGAAAAGGCAGAAAACAGAGATTAAAAGAACAGAAGAGACTTGGCAAAGAGATTTCATGTTAGGGAAAACTGTAGAACCTAAAATAGTCTAATAGATATCCAGGAAGCCTAATAGAAAACCTTGGCTGTCAGAGGCTTATGGGAAAAATGTAGATCAAAGAGAAGATTCTAATGACAGAAAGTAGATAAATGGAATTTCTATGAGGAATCTTATCTTGGAGATATTCACTGAAAAATATTACAAAAACAGAAAGTTTCTCTTTGGATGTACCTCCTATGGACTGAACGTTCGTGCCCCCCCCCCCCAATTCATATGTTGAAGCCCTAATCCCCAATATGATGGTATTTGGAGGGGGCCTTTGGGAGGTAATTAGGTTTAGATGAGGTCATGAGAGTGGAGCCCCATGATGGGATTCATGCCCTAGTAAGAAGAGGAAGAGACCAGAGCCCTCATTCTCTCTGTGCCATGTGAGGATCCAGCAAGAAGGCAGTTGCCTGAAAACCAAAAACAGAGCCATCATCAGACACCAAATCTGCCGGCACCATGATCTTGGACTTTGCAGCATCCAGAACTATGAGAAATAAATGTTTGTTGCTTAAGCCACCCAGTCTGTGGTTATTTTGCCACAGCAGCCAGAGCTAACTAAGACAGTACCTAAAGAAGAACTAATTCGCAATTTTTCTATGTCTGCTCAAAAACCTCTTGTTTATTGGAGACGCCCTTCTTTCCCATGCACAGGAGCTGCCTGTGGACTGGTAAACAGTGTGGTACAAAACAGTAGTTAAAAAGAGAAGCTTTAAAGTCAGAGGTATTGGGGTTCAAAGTCTGTCTCTGTTACTTTCTGAGGTAGAGTTTCAAACTATAAAAGAGAGAAATATAACCCATTATAAACTTTAAGATCATTGTGAGGATTAAATGATATAATTAAATACATACAACATTAAATATGTAACATACATAAAAAACTCAGTTCATGGCCCATAGGATAATGTTTTCAGATCATAGCAATATGCAGGAAAGGGGTAAAAAGTCCTTTTAATATTAAACAGGGCTATCTGTTTGTGCAAATAAGTCTGCTCAAATCTATCACTATTATTTTTTTTTTAAATGAAAAGCCAAAACTAACACCAAAAAAGTACTTTCAAATCAATGACTAAACAGTTGGTCAATGTCCTCTCTGACCAGACCTCACATAGCTCACAGACATAAAGGTGGCTTGAAAATCTCTGACCAGTAAGATTCCTGCCGATTTCCTTAAAACATAAATACAGAAAAGTATGTACTCGTTTGACAAATACTTAAAGAGTGCCTTCTACGTACACTTTGTCCAAGTACGGTTTTCAGATTTTAGGAGATTATTTTTTCCCCAAATTCCTCAGAGGAATTACCCGTATCAACATTATTTGCAACAACTAAATTCCTTGCCAGCTTGAGAACAAGATATTGAAAAATGGAGATAGGAAATAGTTGTGCCCAGTTTAAAGTATTTTAACTGGTTGTCAACATCAGGTCATGGGTTCCAGTATCGGGTCTGGGAAATATAATCATGGAAGTAATCTATATTATGGATCCATAGATGTAGTAGAGAGCCTAACATGCAGAATAAAAACATAAGGCCCCACAAAAAAACCAAAAATATTTCCTACATTCTTATGTTGCTCAGTAATGTTCTGGTGGCAGTTAGGGATAGAGCATTGAACAAAATGGACAAATACCCACCATCTGATGATAATCATTTTGTTAACATTTTGGTTAACGTGTTCCTATATGTATGTACATATAATTTACATGTATGTACATATAATTTTACAATATAGGACACTCCATGTTATTTTGCTATCTTTTTGCCACACTCAACAAGTAGTCGCAAATGCCAAAACCCAGCTCTACATAACTTTTAATGCTGCACAGCATTCCATTTAATTGTATCATTTCCAAATTTGTTTATGGCAAACAATGCTGTGGTGAACGTTCCTATAAATACACGCTTATACACTTAATTAATCTCTTTAGGATAAGGAGAAGAGTTGCTAGAATAAAGGTATACACACTTTAGCCTTTGATATATATTGCCAAATTACAGAAGGGGAATTTTAAAGAAATGACAAAATACAAAGTACATTCAATTCAAGTATTCCTGCATAATCACACCACATCCAATGTTTCACCTGGGAGACCAGCTAGAACCTAATATTTCTGATCACATTTAATTCTTTTTTTTTTTTTTGGTGAGGAAGATTAGCTCTGAGCTAACATTGGTTGCCAACCCTCCTCTTTTTGCTGAGGAAGATTGGCCCTGGGCTAACATCCGTGCTCGTCTTCCTCTATTTGATATGGGACGCCGCCACATCATGGCTTGACAAGTGGTGCATAGGTCTGCACCTGGGATCCAAACCTGCAAACCCCAGGCTGCCAAAGCACGCGAACTTAACCACTATGCCACCCAGCCAGCCCCACATTTAGTTCTTAATGACTAAGTAGCATCCCTACATATTTTCCTACAATATTAACAAAAATAACTTTGAAGGACGACAATAATCCATGCACATTTAAGCCTCAAAACTTCAAATAATCAGGTTAAAAGCAAGTCTGAATATTCTGAAAATATCTTTTAAATATCTAACACTAATAGGTTGGGCTACTTTGCCCAAATGATATGCACACACTTTCCCTAATTTGAGTTTAATTATTGAACCAAAAATCACCATGCAGTTGACAGCCACTGACGAGACAATAAAATTTATATGCTATATCCTTATGATACAGTCTATTTTGATTACATAAATGCATAGATATGTGTCTAGAAAGTCCACAAACTTAATGCAACCTCTGGCCAAGTAAGCAATAGTGGTCATGAGGTGAGCCATCTCACCTGGCGGGGGTGGAGGGGATAGGAAGGGGACTTTGACATTCTGCTCTATATTTCTACATTATTTCAAGTGTTCATAATTTAGATACTCACATATTACTTGTGTTATTAAAAGAAGAGACAAAATTCCAATACCATGACACTGTTAAAAATGAGGCTGACTTTGGGCCCGCCCCGTGGCCTAGTGGTTAAGTTTGGCACACTCTGCTCCAGTGGCCCAGGTTCGGATCATGGGTTCGGATCTGGGGCGCAGACTGACACCACTCATCAGCCATGCTGTGGCGGCAACCCACGTATAAAAAAATAGAGGAAGATTGGCACAGACGTGAGCTCAGGGCTAATCTTCCTCAAGCTGAAAAAAAAAAGGGTGCGCGGGGGAGGACTGGCAACAGATGTTAGCTCAGGGCTAATCTTCCTCAGCGAAAAAAAAAGAGGCTGACTTTGATTTGCTATTTTGGACTGAATGTTTGAGTCTCCTCAAAACTCATAAATTGAAATCCTAATCCCCAGTGTGATGGTAGTAAGAGGTGGGGCCTTTCAGAAGTGATTAGGTCATGAGGGTGGAGCCCTCATGAGTGGGATTAATGCTCTTATAAAAGAGACCCCAGAATGTTCTCTCGCCCTCTGCCTACCACGTGAGGACACAATGAGATAATGGCTGCCTGCAACCTGGAAGAGGGCTCTCACCAGAATCCAACCTTGCTAACACCCTGATCATGCATGGACTTCCAGCCTCCACAACTGTGGGAAATAAATTTCTGATTTTTTTATAAGCCACTCAATCTATAGTATTCTGTTTTAGAAACCTGAACTAAGACATTTACTTATATAAAAAGATATATGAAGTGAAAAAAAACAAGTAGCAGAAATGTATATATACTATGATCCCTCCTATGTAAAACAAATTTCTAGAAAGATATATGTGGCAGACTGTATTTTCTAAAAATGGCTACAGCAGTATTTTCAGTCACACGTGCTCTTCCAGAATCTTGCCACTCTCCATCAAGAGGTGGAGTCCCTTAACTCAAAAAAAGATTAAAATTAATCAAAATGAACTCAAAATGGATTAAAGACTTGAATGTAAGACCTAAGACCATAAAACTCCTAGAAGGAAACATAGGCAGTAAGCTCCTTGACATTGGTCTTGGCGATGAGTTTTTGGATCTGACTCCAAAAGCAAAGGCAACAAAAGCAAAAATAAACAAGTGGGACTACATCAAACTAAAACGGTTCGGCACAACAAACGAAACGATCAACAAAATGAAAAGGCAACCTACAGAATGGGAGAAAATATTTGCAAATCATATATGTGATAAGGGGTTAATATCCAAAACATATCAAGTACTCATACAACTCAATAGCAAAAAAGCAAACAATCCAATTAAAAAATGGGCCAAGGAACTGAATAGACATTTTTCCAAAGAAGACACAGACAGACAACAGGTACATGAAAAGATGCTCAACATCACTAATCATTAGGGAAATGCAAGTCAAAACCACAATGAGATATCACCTCACACCTGTTAGAATGACTATCATCAAAAAGACAAGAAATAAGTGTTGGCGAGGATGTAGAGAAAATGGAACTCTTGTGCACTCTTGGTGAAAATGTAAACTGGTGCAGCCACTATGGAAAACAGTATAGAAGTTACTCAAAAAATTAGAACTAGAACTACCATACGATCCAGCAATTCCACTTCTGGGTATTTATCTGAAGAAAACAAAAACACTAATTTGAAAAGATATATGCAACCCCATGTTCACTGCAGCATTATTTTCACTAGCCAAGATATGGAAATAACTAAGTGTCCATCAATGAATGAATGGATAAAGAAGATGTGGTATACATATACAATGGAATACTATTTGGCCATAAAAAAGAACGAAATCTTGCCATTTGTGGCAACATGGATGTACCTTGAAGGCATTATGATAAGTGAAATAAGTGAGAGAAAGACAAATACCATATGATCTCACTTATATGTGGAATTTAAAACAACAACAAACCAAGCTCATAGATACAGAGAATAGATTGGTGGTTGCCAGGGGTGGGGGTGGGAGGTAGGCGGAATGGGTAAAGGGGGTCAAAACATACAAACTTCCTGTTATAAAATAATTAAGTCATGGGATGTAATATATAGCATGGTGACTATAGTTAATAATACTGTATTGCATATTTGAGAGGTGCTAAGAGAGTAGATCTTAAAAGTCCTCATCACACTGGGGCCGGCCCGGTGGCGCAGCGGTTTAGTCCGCGCTTGGCAGCCCGGGGTTCGCCGGTTCGGATCCCGGGCGCCCGCCGACGCACTGCCTGTCAGCCATGCCGTGGCAGCGTCCCATATAAAGTGGAGGAAGATGGGCACGATGTTAGCCCAGGGCCAGTCTTCCTCAGCAAAAAGGGGAAGATTGGCGACGGATGTTAGCTCAGGGCTGGTCTTCCCCCCAAAAAAAAAAAAAAAAAAAAGTCCTCATCACACAAGAAAAATTTTTTTGTAACTATGTATGGTGACAGATGTTAACTAGATTTATTGTGGTGATCATTTCACAATATATACAAGTACCAAATAATTATGTTGTACACCTGAAACTAATATAATGTTATCTGTCATTTATGCCTCAATTTAAAAAAAAAGAGAGAGATGGAGTCTACTTCCCCTCTTCTTGAACCTGAGCAGGCTTGTGACTGCTATGCTCTAGCAAAAGTAGAGCAGAGGTGTTGTGTGCTGCCTGGTTCTCTCCTTCCCCCATCCTCTCTTGGGATGGATGTTTACCCTTGGAATCAAGCCACCATAGTGTGAGGAAGCCAAGCAGCCACATGAAAAGGCCATATGTAGGTGTTTTGGGTAACAGTACTAGGTAGGGTTTCAGCCACCCGCCAGCATCAACTGCCAGTGAGTGAGTGAATCTCCAGATGCTTCCTGCACCCAGCCTCTGAGGCTTCCAGCTAAGAGCCCAGACTTTGAGCAATAGAAAAGCCATCTCCACTGTGCTCTGTATGAACTCCAGACACACAGTTTGTCAGCTTAATAAAAGGTTATTTTATGCCATTAACTTTTGGGGTAATTTGTTATACAGCCATAATAACTGGAACAATATAAAAAACTGTTAATAGTTTATATTCAGTAAAGTGGCAATGAGAGGTTGCAGAACATAGGGAGACTTTCATTTTTCCCTTTCTACACTTAGTACTGCTTGAATTTTGTGCCATGAGGACATGCAATAGTTATTTTATCTTTTAAACAAAACATAACCTTACTTCGTAATTAGTAAAATCAATTGTACCACTAGCCACAGAAGGACCATCTCGTCTTCAAGTGCCTGTATGATACTGATAAAAAGCATTAAGATTTGAAAGAAGAAAGCCCACTAAACTTCCTTTTATTGACTAAAATAAAACCCAAGAGTTAATCATATGATTAAAAAGTCTTTGTAGCAACATGGGAAGTGCTAAATATTATTATTAAATTGGGAAAAAATATATATACATACCATAGCATCTAAATATATATTTGTTAGAAAGATCTGGGAAGATGCACACCAAACTCATCTGGGGAAGTCGGGGAAAAGCCAGAAAGAACTGAGTGAGGAGTTTAGTCTTACTTTTAACGTACTGATTGTCTTCTCAAAAGAACATATTCATATATTATTTATATAAATAATTAAGTATTTTACAAAAATTAAAATAAATGAATAGGAAAAGATACTAGTAGTAGAGAGGTTTCTCAAGAAACTTCTCAGGCACACATTTTTCTTGCAGGAATAGGCCAATAAGTCTTAATGTGTCTTATTTAAGTACAGTAGATGTTGGTCATAATGTACAGGGCCGTCAGGCTTATACAGAGGAATCTGACCAAGGATTTCCCAGAACACATGCTTCTAGTACTTTAATACAGAAACTAACTTAAGTAAATTAAAGATGTATAAGTTCCAGTTACAGTGTTTAGATTCGAGCTGAAATACAAAGTTCAACAAACAAAGAAAAAAGGAATTATCTGCATTCCAAATCTTAGGTTACAACAGAGAACAGGAAAAACAGAGCATAATCCAAGTTCACATTTCTAAATCCATCTATTCTCTCTTTCTTGAATTCCTATCATTAATAGCAGAAACTATATACCAAGAGACAGCCAGTCAAGGAGATCAGAAGGAGGGGGTGGCAAGGGAGCAGAAAAGGGTGAAACCAGAATAATTCTGCAAATGGCTTCAATCGGAATGGAAAAGGCCCTCTCCAGGCTGTTTTTATGGTTTTAAGGAAATATAAGTAATTCAAAAAACAAACAACTAGATACAGTGGTTATAAGGAAACACCTCCTTTTTTTTTTTAAAGAATACTAACCTTAGAGGGGGCTTACACACAAAAAATAATTCTAGACAACTTAAAAGAATGATTTATAATTAGATTATGGTTTTATGTTGGCATCTTTCTACATATATACTCGTATTCTACTATATCACTAAAAACCCATATTTATTTAACACTGGGCATAGTTCCACATTAAATCAAGTAATAAAACACAGAATTATATGTAACGTGATAGATCTGATTTTAATTGAGAGACTCACTGTATATTCTTATCTACCTCTTTGGGTCCTATTAGCCAGTATTTAACAAGTACAGCATTAAAACTCTAATTATAGTATTAAACTAAGATAGAAAAATGTATGTAATGTCAGATAACTCCATTTTTTATTGTTTCTGAACATTCCTGAGACAAATGGAAACATACATGCACCTGAGAAAATACAACTGCACTAACAACTATCTACCCCTTGTGTAACTCAGTGATGTGAGTCAGTCATAGGAAGGAGACATGCCAAGAGAGTAAGTAAAGCTTTGTCATGAGCACCCCAAAATGGGCATTCTTTGTACTGCAGTCTTATCAATCTTGAACTTAAACACTGCTGACAACGAATCATTTAAAACACTCCTATACTAACACAGTCAGAGACAGTCATTTGCTTTAAAGTCCATATTGCAGATAGACAATAGAATGAATGAAAATCAGATTTATATTCTGTGTACTGGCATAGCTTAGGAGTTAAGCAACCAAAACTTACATAAGCACTGATGAGGCAGTAGTAAAGAGGAGTTTGAATTGCTGTTTTTGTCCATTAAGCTTTAGGAGACATACAAGTTTTTTCTATTTTTATGTATTTTTTTTACATTCTGATGAGAAAAATTCTACCAAATTAGAAATCAAAGAAGAGAAGAAAGTCTTATTGGAATCATTAAAAAGCTAAACATAGTAGAATATATTTTCTTTTCAAATCCTATAACAGTGCATTCAAAAAATTTATTCTTCAGTGAAAAAAAGTCTATAATTACTAATTTTTATATATAACCGTACTGCTTATAAGGCCTTTGAAGATGGCTACAAAGTTTTATTTTTAAGTTAATTATTTGAATAGATAATGCATTCACATAGTTTTAAAATGTAAAAATACAGTGAAGAATCTCTCTCCCTCTGCTTTCTGTTACCCCTCTACTGTCCCGATTGCAAATATAGGGCTTGTTAAGGTGCCTGAAACAGACCCAACAGGCAGCAGAGCAGAACATGGTACTAAAGAAACAGCACAGGGCCTGGAGCTAAACTCCCAAGCTGGAATGTGCCTCTGCCACTCCCTAGTCAACTCCAACACCTGGGAAAAGTGACTTAACATCTCTGTACTCTGTACCTCAGTTTCCTCATTTGTAAAAGGAAAACCTACATCTGAGGCTTTCTACAGGCTTAAAATAGTGTCTAGACTCCCTTCAAACTCTCCCCCAGGTAACCATTGCTATGAGTTTGAGGTATATCCCTTGGAACCTCTTCTATGCATTTACAAGCATATTATACTGACCCACACACACTCTAACCTGCAAAGACATCTCTATGGCTTTCATTAGCATTTCTCACATACTTCTAAAATATATTTCTTCTTGTAGTTCTAATAGTTTTTGCCTTCTCTGTTGTTCAGAACATAAAGGTCCATATCTTTTTGATGGATTCTATCTTTTGTCAATATTATTCCTGTGTCCCATTTAATTGTTTTGGCTTTGAATTATATTTTTGTCTGAGATTTAGAGTATCACATTCTTTTGGGCCAGCTTTTTCCTACTCCTTTATCACTTATCTATGATATTTTGTTTTCAGTGTCTGTCTCCCTTGTAAACAGCATTTAAAAACTCCAATCTCTCTCTTCTAATAGGGGAGTATAACCCACTTACACATAACACTTTACTTTATGCTTTCTATTAACTCTGCTTCTCTTCTTTCTTCTTGCCTGCCTTCATAAGCTTATTTCAGTTTCCTTTTTTTAAAAACAAAACACAAAAAATCTAATTCTCTTCCCATTCAAAGGTTCTCAAATGTGTCAGTACTAGCACATCCTAGATATCGAAGAGGCAGATCTTTGGTTGTTGTGATTGGCTTGCATCCCACATGACTTTCAAATGTCCTGCCACACATTCACATAAGTGAAAAACCTAAGCCTACAATCGAAGTCCATTTCAAAGAAAAACACAAAGTGTTTTTTGGATGGTTTTACTTGACACTGAATTATTAAGGAATTTAACTGGACATTAGCATTTAAATCAAGGGAAAATTATACTTAGTTTTGCTTACCACTTCACTAAGAATTTTTCACCATTTCCGAAAACCATGTTGCTGGCAGTATTTAAGACCAGCACAACACACTTGTATGAGTCTGTATTTATAGTCTTAACTCCCATAATGATTTTTCATATTAGAAGTATCTATTTCCTCTTGTCTTCTAATGTAGCTGTGCCTGACCACATTGTGTTTCTCTTACTTTCTTCAATTGCTTTGCTTGTTTTTCTGTTCATATTTATTAATGAAGAACTAGAACAGTGAGCAGCTAGGATATTTAAACAGTTTTCCTTATCAAGGAAGCATGCAGTCAGGCTATAGAACCTCTTAATGATCAAGTAGGGAAGGCTTCATTCTAAGGCTTCATAGTACATTTTATTCCTAGACCAGGCATTCTTTCTTTTCCTTCCTACTTTATATCCACTATAGGGGTTTGGCGTCACCTTGGCTTCTCTCTTGGTCCTTAACACCCAACTAGGAGCCCTCACCATGAATATCTTCCTCTTTTCTTAGAAAGCAGTAATCCTGGTTTTAGCTGGTAACAAAGGCCTCAGCCAGTCACTTGATATTCCACAGAGGGAAAAAGCTGCACAATATATCCAGCTATCCAACAGATTCACACTTCTTCTTTGTACTCGCTAACTTGAAAAGTTTTTACTTTTTGTTTTGTTGTTTTAATTTTTATTAGTTATTCATGTACACAATTTAAAGTTAAACCACTCTACAAGTTTGTTCGGGAAAAAAAAAAGTACCTCATCCCTTCTTACCTATTTCCCCCTCCACAGAGGCAACCACTTTCAACTTTCAACTGATAATTTTAGTATTTATCTCCATGTCTTTATATATAAATACGTATTATTGCTACTTCTTGATTTTTCAGTTTTAAGCAATATTCATTGATTCACCAGTACAGAATATGAAGACATAGTTCTCTTTCTTTTCCTGACCCCACCACACATGCACTCTTCCCATTACCTAATAGTTATATCATAAATTTGTTTAACAGTCAGTTTTAACATTATTATGACTATGTACATGCTCTTCACAGTTGAGTCATGTAGTAAACTATAATTACTTTTTCTTTTCAGTACTATTTTCCGTGTTTCCTTACAGTTAATAATATTCTTTTTTTTACCATTTTACTTCGTTTTCTATGACTTTTGACAATTTGTTTTCAGTTATCTAGATCACAAGATGTCTAGACTCACTAGGTATTCTACCAATTCCTTTTTCTGAAAATGTCTCTTCTAGACCGTGTGACACCCTCCCAGCTAAACCTGTCTTATGGTCCTGGAGCAGAGCTATAACCCTGGGATCTCCCTTCACCATTACCCTGGAAGTTACTTTTGCCTCTCTCATGCGCTGGATCTCCTGCTTTCTACACTTCAAATCTTAGTCTTCTTTCTTGGTTTATGCCTTCATTTTGGTGAAAAACAGTTCATCCTCTAGTAACCATCTAAGAAAGAGTACATGAGATAAAATTTTTGAAGACCCCTCCTACTGAATAGTTTGGTTGGATATAGAATACTGGATTGGTCATCATTTCCCTTCAGAATTTAAAGTCTTTGTGCTGATGCCTTCCAGTTTTGCTGCTGAAAAGTCTAAAGTCTTTAGACTCTTACTCTTTCGTATGTGACCTGCATTTTCCAAGAACAGCAAGAAGGCCAGAATTGTTAGAACAAAGTGAGCAAAGAGGAAGAGTGGGGGGGGGGGCACAGATCATGTAGGGCCATGTAAATTTTGTTTTTTTCACTCTGACTGTCATGGGGAGCTAATATAGGATTTTGAGGAAAGGAGGACATTATCTGACTTATTGGAAATAGATCACTTCAGTTGCTGTAGTGAGACTAAACTGAAGAGAGTGGGGCATGGCAAGAGGGTGGAAGCAAGGAGACCCATAAGGAGGCTAATTTCAATAATCCAGGCAAGAGATGATGGTAAATTAAATCAGGATGTTGCACTGGAGTTGTGAGAAATGGCTGGATTCTGGGTATGTTTTTAAGGTTGAGTCAAAAGGACTTGTTTCTGCATTAGCTATGGGGTTGCCAAGAACAGAGGAAAAGATGACCCAAAAGTTGTTGCCTGAGCAACCAGAATAATGGAGTGAATAGAGAAGACAGAGAAGTATAAGCTTGGGGGCAACAAAAGAAGTTTCATTATGTACCATTAAGTGTAAGATGTCTATCCAAATGGAGATGTTGCATCAACAGTTGGATACACAGACACCTGGAATTCAGGAGCAGCAGCATGTTGGCTGGACTAGCTTTGTGGCATGACTTTGGCTCTCATTTTGGAACCTCCCTTTGATCCTATTCATTTTCTATGCCAGGTTCTCCAATGTGAGCCACATAATATCCTTTTCATATGTCCTTTTCTGCTTAAATCAGCCAGAACTTCTATTACTTATAATGAAGAACCTTAACTGATATCATTACTGAATCAGGAAAAGAAGTTAGTTTTAAATTGTTAATGAACAGAACTTTATTAAAATGGAAAGGAACTAATGGTAAAATCTTAACTGCTCCTAAGTTGAATATATCCCCACACAAAGCCCATCTATTTCCACAGAATAGGCAAAACTAAACTGCAGCCCAGCATACAACTAATGAGTTAATCATAAATAATCATTAAAAACCTCAAGTTTCCCCAGGTTTTTACTTGCTATTAACACTATAAATCCTCAGGAATTGATAATACTCTAACCTACAAAAAAACCCCAATTTTGACATGAGGTCAAAAATTCCAAATTAGTACTTGAAATTAATGAGATGTTACTCTATTACAAAGATGAATTAAATGTCCATTTTTAGAAAAATGAGAATAATCTTTGCTCTATCATACTATAATGCAATATCTAAGAGTTTCCTGAGCATGCAGACATCTAAACTCCGATAGTTATAACTAATATAAAAAAATTATACCCTCAGATAAATTGCTTTTAAATATAGGCTAGGGAGTTAGACTTCCACAGAGTAATACGACAACAGGTACTAAGAAAAAAGGTCCTTTGAAGTATAAGAGTAGAAGATAACAAATGCATAAGAGGTAGAAAAGCCTAGTACATTATAAAAGACTGCTCGTGATATTTAAATGAAAAAATTGATAGTTTTTGTTAAATAATCTTTTTCTGATTATAAAATATATTATCACAGAAAATACAGGAAACTATAAAAGAGAAGTCTCACCTCATATTCTACAATCCAGAGATAACCACTGTTAACATTTTGGTACATTCTCTTCTAGTCTTTTTTTCCCATTCACACATATATATGAAGTGTGTGTGTGTGTGTACACTAACTGTAGTGAGACTAAAGCAAGACCATACTAAATGCCATTCTTATATCTTGCTTTTTTCATTTCATAATACATGCATTTCTCTTGTGTTATTAAATATCCTTACAAGACATAATTATTTTAAACATCATATGAATGTGCCATGATATAACCACTGCCCTCTTGGTAGGCATTTAGGTTGTTTATAACCTTTACGCTACTATAGATAATGCTACAGTAAACAGTATTATACATAAATTTTTGAATTTCTGAATTTAGAGACCCTATTTCCAAAGACACTTCTTCATAAAAAATGTTTAAAGAGCACTTAAATATCAACAAAGTAGATATGGCCCCAAAATGCCAGTTAATTCTGAACTTAAATAAAAGAAGAAAATAATAAATAAATTTAAAAAAAGAAGAAATATGCATGAAAAAAGCACAACTCAACTCAAACAAATAATCAGCAAGTTTCCTTAATGAATCAGATGAGTTTCTCCTCCCTTCCGGAATCTTTAACACTGCTATCAGCATGTTATACACAAGCAGATCATCCATCAGTAATTTATAGTGTGTGAAAATATCCAGCACAGACTAAAAAATGTGGACTTTCAAAGGATTTATAAAATCTAAAATCTATTTTCACGTAATTACAAAGTACTTAAAACTAGGATTGCTATAAACAATGTCCCATCAAACATGAATTAATGTGCCCATACGAAAAAAAAAGCTAACCATAACTTTACTGACAATTTACTAAAGTAAACAGAATAGAAATGTACAGGGGATCTTAAAAAGTAAGACTTAGTTTTAGCCATCTCTAAAAAAGCAGCAGAGCTAAGAGAAAAAAGCATGATACTACTATGGTCAAAATAAAAAATACTATACTAAGAAATAAAAAGAGGTAGTAAGTAGCCCTTATTAAAAACTGATCGCCTGGGAAAATTTACCAGAGTTAAATTACAAGTCTATTTTTTGTTCCTAATATCACAGTAATTTGAAAATATTTTTGCCTTATGTTTGATTGAATTTAGACATAAAAACTATCAGCTCTTTAACTTCATAAATAAAGAGGAGAAAATATTTTTTAAATATTCTCTCCTCAGATTCATCTATTTTTACATCAAGTTATCAGAGATGATATTATATTTCTATACGCACAAGAGTCTGATTTAATTTATAAGTTCTTAGTTTACTGCTTTCCTTCTAAGGCATTTGTAAGGATCCTAAGTTTTAGTATATGCTGACTCTAAGAGGAGTATCATTCACAAGAAACACACTTCTGATCACTATATGTAGCCACTAAGTCAGCAGAAAACCTGCTTATTAACTACAAATAATTCAAATATTTGAGCAAATGTTTGTACCTGCCTTTATTAACTAACCTATGATAATATGCCCCTGTACAAGAGTATTCTAAAACAACAAAATGTTGCTACAATTTATAAAATACCAATAATATACTTTATTGTGAACAATGGTCAATGTTCTCCTTTTGTACATAACAAGTATAAAGTATAATACATAGACAACCCCGTATTTAAGCTTTTGGACTAGGAAAGTCTCATAAACCCTACAATTCAAATCTCACTACAATCAAATCAATGAGACTATCCAAAGCCTGTTGTTCAGAAATCTGCCTCTGTCTGACTTGGATTTGGAAATGCTGTATATAGAGATTTTTATTGTCACATCATTTGTTAGAGTAGGATTTCAACCATAACGTAACAGGAACTGTGACATCACAGCAATTTATCAGGTAAACCAGCTCCAAATGGTAAAGAATACATGCATTAATACAGAACAGAAAAGACTGCACACGAATGTGTGTTACCACCCATGGTGGCAAACTTCACCAACATAAATCTACCATAATTAAAGACAGCAATCTCTGTTTTTGTCTCTAATAAAATAATTGTTGGCAAGCATTTTAACCATTATGAGTTAAACCACTGGAATTTCAATTATGAAATAATTCTCAGTGACCATGATATGAAAATCTTCCAATAACCAAGAATCCCACAAAAACAGGATAGAAGGGGTACAGTTCAGTTCTGAATAGGACAGTCCTGTTCATCTCACCAGATTGATCAGCCTTCTCATCGCATGTTCATGAGAGCAAACACATTCACAGGGATCGAATCCACCTTCTGCCATGGTTACCCAGCTTGATTTAACTTGACTGCTTAAATCTAGGAGGAAGGAAAAAAATATTGTAAGACTATTCAGTTACTCTTTCTCTTGAGCTATGAAAAGTTCATATACTGTATAGATTCATAATAGTTATCTTATACTAAGTATAGTTCATATTTATTAATGCCTCTATGAGTTTATTACCAATCTTATATGATTATGAATTTATTGTATGAATTATGAATCTATACAAATGATTGGCTACCCCTTCTGCCATCAGACTGATTTCCTATAAATGCGAATGTCTTCAGATGCTCCACACTGGCCCCACCTGTAAAGCTGATGATGCTAGAGCCCTATTCTGCTTACTTACTTAATTCTTCAGCTTTGTCAGCTCCAGTACTGCTATGGACGAGTGTTTGTGTCCCCCTAAAATTCATATGTGGAAACCTTAATTCCCAGTGTGATGGTATTTGGAGGTAGGGCCTTTAAATGGTAATTAGGTCATGAGAGTGGAGCCCTTATGAATGGGATTAGTATCCTTAAAGAAGAGACATGAGAGAGGTGATCTCTCTCTCTCTACCATGTGAAGATATAGCAAAAAGGCATCCGTCTACGAACCAGGAAGAGGGCCCTCACCAGACACTGAATCTGCCAGCACCTTGATCATGGACCTCCCAGACTCCAGAACTATAAGAAATAAATGTTTGTTGTTTAAGCCATCCAGACTATGGTATTTTGCTATAGCAGCCCAAGCTGACTTAAGACAACTTTGTAGCCTTTATTTTACCAATCAAGTCCTCTGAAAGAAAAGAATGAGTTATCTAAAATGATACCAAGGTTCATGGTGGCAGGAGAGGAATTAACATGACAATAGCCAGGAAACAGCAGGGAAGATTTTGAAAAATAAGAGTAACAAGTGAGAGGCCAAGATGAAGTACTATTGATATTTCAGATGGAATAGACAGATCAATGGAACAATTCATAAATTAACTTAAAGGAACTTAGTTCCTTCATTCATTCAAAATATATTTAGCATCTGTGCTAGGCATCAGAAATACAAAAGTGAGCAAAAACAGATACAGTCCTTATCCTAATGGTGTTCACATTCTAATGGCAGAAATATATATTAATCTAAATATCTTTAAAATTATAAATACAGGGGCAGGCCCAGTGGTGTAGTGGTTAAGTTCGCCTGTTCTGCTTTGGCAGCCCGGGGTTCACGAGTTCGAATCCCGGGCGTAGACCTACGCACCGCTCATCAAGCCATGTTGTGGCAGCATCCCATATACAAAATAGAAGAAGATGGGCACAGATGTTAGCTCAGGACCAATTTTCCTCACCAAAAAAATAAAATAAAATTATAAATACAAACTTGTAAATGCTATAAAAGATAAAAGGACCAAAAGACTGAAAAGACAACCCACAGAATGAGTGAAAATATTTGCAAATCACATATCTGATACAGGTTTAATATCCAGAATATATATAGAACTCCTCTAACTCAATACAAAAACAACCAAATTTAACAATGGGCAAAGAATTTGAATAGACATTTTTCCAAAGATACACAAATGGCCAATAAGCATATGAAAAAATACTCAACATCATTAATCATTAGGGAAATACAAATCAAAACCACAACGAGGGGCTGCCTGGTGGCGCAGCGCTTAAGTTCGCACTTGGCAGCCCGGGGTTCGCGGGTTCGGATCCCAGGCGCCTGCCGACGCACTGCCTGTCAGCCCTGCCGTGGCGGCATCCCATATAAAGTGGAGGAAGATGGGCACAGATGCTAGCCCAGGGCCGGTCTTTCTCAGCAAAAAGAGGAGGATTGGCAGTGGATGTTAGCTCAGGGCTGGTCTTCCTCACAAAAAAAAAAAAAAAACACCACAATGAGATACCACTTCACACCTATTAGAATGACTATAATCAAAAAAGTGGAAATAAGTGATGTTAAGAAATTAGAACCCTCCTATATTGCTGGTGGGAATGTAAAATGATGTAGCCTCTCTGGAAAAAGATTTGACAGTTCCTTGAAAAGTTCAACATAGAATTATCAATGACCCAGCAATTCCACTTCTAGGCATATACCCCAGCGATTTGAAAACAGGGACTCAAACAGATACTTGTATGCTAAAAGGTCATAACAGCATTATTCACAATAGTCAAAAGGCAGAAACAACCCACATGTCTATCAACTCATGAATGAATAAACAAAATGTGGCAAATACATACAATGGAATATTATTCAGCCATAAAAAGGAATGAAGTTCTGATATATAGATGAATCTTGAAAACATTATGCTAAGTGAAATAAGGCAGACACAAAAGGACAAATACTGTATGATTCCACTTATATGAAGTATCTAGAATAGGCAAATTCATAAAGACTTCTGTAAAGGAGAAAGTAGACTGGTGGCTGCCAGGGGCTGGGGGAGAGAGATGGGGAGTTATTGCTTAATGAGTACAGAGTTTCTGATTGGGATGATAAAAAAGTTTTGGAAACAGATAATGGTAATAGTTGCACAACATTGTGAATGTAATTAATGCCACTGAATTGCAGACTTTAAAAACAATGGTTAAAATGGCAAAATTCATGTTATATATATTTTATCACAATCAAAAAAAAATCACTCTGGTTGTCCAGGACTGGGGGGCTTGAGGAAAAATGGGGAGTGACTGCTAATTGGAACAGTCTTTCTTTTGGCGTGAAGAAAATGTTCTAAAATTAATTATGAATGAATAATTACTCCATGAATATACTAAAACCCACTGCATTGTACACTTTAAATAGTGCCTTGTATGGTGTGCAAATTATATCTCAATAAAGCTGTTATTTAAAAAAAAAAAAAGATAAATGGTGCCTAGAGAACACATACAGGTTCTAAACTTATTTAGGGAGTCAGGTAAGATTTTCTTAAGAAATTAACTCTGAGTTGAAAGTGGAAGGATGCACTCGAAAACAACAGGGCAAGGTGGAAGCAGAAGGTGTGGGGATGGGGCTGATGAACATTCTAGACCTAAAGGGTAAAGCCTGTAGTGAATAAGAGTATGTCACAATGGAGGAACTGAAAGTAAGTCACAATGCACTGGAATCCAGACAGCAAGAAGAGTGGTCTTCTAGACCACGTTCAAGGTTGGGTCTTCATCCAAAGAGCAATGCGAAGCCCATAAAGTGTTTTATGCTGGTGTGTTTTAAAAAGGTCACCTTGGCTGCACTATGGAAAACTGATAGGAGGGAAGCTAGAGTCAATATAGGGAGTCTGGTCAAAATGCTCTTTCAATAGGTCAGTGATAATGGTGTCTGTTATAGAAATATATAGGTTTGAGGACAGCATATCAAATCATGGGAAGGAAGACAAATTTTTCCATAAATGGTGCTGGGGGCAGCTGGCTCCCTACCCTTATTCCTTACTCCAAAACAAATTCTAGATGCATGAGTGATTTAACTGTTAAAAATGAGACCACACAGAAATAGTCAACTAGAGCAATGGATTAGAATAAAACGTCCACAAATTGAACCACGATTTTACTGGAATTTAGAATATGATAAAGGTGTCATTTTAAAGCATGGACTATTTAATAAATGGTAGAATAACTGTCTATTATTTTTTTAAAAAGTTAAGTATGTACACACATAAAGGACTAGAAGAATATACACTAAACATAATAAGTGGTTAGCTCTAAGGAAAAGAATTTGGGGCACTTTCATTTTGTCAATTCTTAAATATTACTTATAATGAATATGTACTCATTTATTAAGACTTTTAAAATATAGAAATAATTTAATTTAAAAAGTCACAAATGTTTAACTACAAGAAGACAACTGGGATACATGTAGAAGACATAAATCCAAGAAACTATAAAGGAAAAGATTAATAATTTTGACAGCCAAAAATAATAAAGGTTTCTATAAACCAAAAATATACTGTAAAATAAAAAGACAAAGAACAAACTTGGAAAAACAGTTGCAACACATACCAGGGTTAATTTCTTTAATTTACAGAGAACTCTGAAAAATCAATATGAAAGTGGCAACCTAACAGAAAAATGAGCAAAAATCATGTTCACGGGAAAATACAGAGCCAATAAGCAAATACAAAATGGAAGAAGTACAAATCAAAGTATCATTTTCCTAACAGAAGATTGGTAAAAATTAATTTATCTAGTTAACTTGGATATCCATATCCAAACAAGCATGCAAAATTTTTGTATAAGGATATTCACTGCAACATTGTTTATAAGAGCAAAAAAATGGTAATGCAAAGTGTTTATCTGTGTGGTTCTGATGAAATAAATGATAGTATGAGTACATGAAATCCTATACAGCTGTTGAAAAGAATAAAGCGATTTCTATGTGATGATTTGGGGAAATATCCAAGATACACTGAGGTGAAATCAAGTTGCAGGGCAATCAGGGCAAACCCACTTCCCATCTAATATCTTCCAAGATCTGTACGCCTACGCTATGGGGAGGTGGGGATTGGAAGGGCAAGTGGAGCTGCAGGCAATCTAGTCTGGACAGCCTAACTCTCCAGAGGGCAGGAAACACCAAATACAAACTCTGACTACTTCACAGTTTTGTCTGGGGCCACTGTCTACACCCTTTTTTAAAAAATTCATTAGCCTTCATGTTAGAAAACTGACTGCACATATCCAACACAGAAAACCTTGAAAGTAAATATAATCTACCTTTTATGAAGATAAAGTTCACCCTTGAACTGTCTTTTCAAATTGTAAGGAAAAAGAGGCTCAGACTGTGCTGGTGTGGACATAAGCAAGTGTCCACTTACAAACACTGGTGCTTTCTTCCTCCCTATCTGTGCCTTGCCAGGCCAATAAAATGTTGGTTGAAATTAAAAGATATTTTACCAAGATTTTTTAATGAAATTCAGATACTAAAATGCCCAATACCTATCCAGTTCTGTAGCCTCTGAACACAGAAATGCTAAGTACTAGCAAACTGACTTTTATAAAGGAGACTTGTTTTTATCACCAATAAAAATTGTAAAACACAGGTATTTCTAAGTCTCTTTTTAATCCGTTTGATTAACAAGATTAGATTCCACCACTACCACTACCCCACCCTCAAAAAAAACACAGCTTCTTGAGGGCAGGAACCTTAGTCATCACTCTGTCTCCAAACACTTCTCTCACTGCTTAAGCCACAGCAGTGAACAAATATTTACTGAATTTTTGACAATGTTTCTTTCCTCTGTATCTATATACGCCAGGAACATGGAAATCAACTACAATTTTAAAGTATACATCAGTCTTAATTCGCCTTCAGTAAAATGAGAAAATGTGTTTATAAATAGGACATTCCTCAACAGTGCTATGCTTCTGTGGAACTTTCTTCATGTAAACTTGAGCTGTTTTAAGTACTATTCAGTTTTCAGTTAATAGCTTCCTCCTTTAAAATTACTTGTTTTTTGGGGCCGCCCAGTGGCGCAGCGGTTTCGTCCGCCCTTGGCAGCCCAGGGTTCGCGAGTTCGGATCCCGGGCGCCTGCCGACGCACTGCCTGTCAGCCATGCCGTGGCGGCGTCCCATATAAAGTGGAGGAAGATGGGCACGGATGTTAGCCCAGGGCCAGTCTTCCTCAGCAAAAAGGGGAGGAGTAGCAACGGATGTTAGCTCAGGGCTGGTCTTCCCCACAAAAAAAATAAATAAATAAAAAATAATAAAATTACTTGTTTTCTTGAAAATAGAATGGAAACAGTTCTCTTTTGGCTAGGACCTCAGAACAAGTGTCAATGCACACCGGCAGTTAAGCACTAGAGCAAAAAACCTTAACCAACCCCACCCCACATATAAATCCCTTGGTGTCCAGACATTAAGAAGCCGCTCTATCCTGGGCAAAACAGAACTGGGTTACTGTATCAGAATTCCGGTAAATCAGCCTAGAAGAGACCTTTGATAGAAAGTAATTTAAAACAATGCTTTTGCCTTTCATGTTGCAGTGGAGTTGTTCACCTCCTCAATACATATCCCTAATGTGAGAACAATACTAAATAACACCACAGTCATGGGCTTGACCCTTGAAGACAACCAGCTTTACTGCAATTGGTCACAAAAGGCCTAAGTTATGAAAATATGAACAGTGCACTGAAAAAACTCAAAGTTCAAAATAATCCCGGGGAGGAGAGAGGAAAGTAAATATGGACACAGACGAAACAGATGAAATAAAAATGGCCATGAGTGGATAATTATTGAATTTGGGTGATAGGTACCGGGGAGTTCCCACACAATTCTACTTTTTTATATTTTGAAATTTTCCATAATAAGCATTAAACTTATATATCAGTATTTTCCTATTATAATTAATATTTGTGATAGCAATCTGACTCTGGACATAAATTAAGCAACAGTTTATAGGTGACTTTTTATGCAACGTAAACGACACAAGTGCTCGCATCTAAAGCTCTCAAACTGTCCACTCCTAAACAACTCAGCACAGAAAAGCAGTGAAATAATGCACTGTTTCTGAGGCAAACACATCTCGGAAGATATTAGATGGGAAGTGGGTTTGCCCTGATTGCCCTCCCTTCTGTTTGTTGGGAGGACAAATACAATTCCTCACATCTCAGATCCGGGTCATCTCCTCCTTCCACTACAACTAACAAAACTTTCCTGGGAGAGTCTGGCTGTAATAAGTCAGTTGAGTCATTCTGTTTCTACATGTGCTGAGGGAATTTTCCAGTGCTGTTAACCAATTTATTATCTGCTGTTAGAACCTTAAACATTCCAGCTCATGCTGGGTGGGTTTAATTTACCTTATTTCATCTATAGGGAGTCAACTTTAATTGCCTGCTTATAACTTTAGAAAAGGTGAAAAAGGAGATATGGTAGTTTTATTACATTGTGTTTCCTAGAAGTATGCTGTACATGCTTATATTCAGGATTCATTCCTACATGCTTATATACAGGATTGCTTCCTTGGGAAATAAACTTCTTAAAAGTGGTTCTTAATTAGGCCAAACAAACACTCTTAGATGCAAATAGTAAAACAGGGAAGTTATCAGTGTTACATATTTTTATCAGATCACTTGGTATCAGTGGTATCCTCAGAAGTACACAAACTAAAATAGAAAAATGTCCGCTTTCTCATTCCTCTCTCCCCAACTCTCCCTCCTTTCCCCAGAGGTACGACAGTTAACAGACTGGTGTTAACACTTCCAGGTCTTCTTATATATGTTTACACCCTTATAAATATATATATATATACACACACATGTATCATTTTGGTGAGTTTTATGAGATCATAGTATACATGTTCTGCAACTTGTTTCTTTGTAACATAAAAAGCCTTGGAGACTTTTCAACATATAAAGCTCTACTTCATTTTTTTTAATGGCTACATAATATTCCAAAACATGAAAACACAATTTTAGCATTCCTTTAGTAGAGATTACTTAGGGCCTTTCCAACATTATGTTTTTGTTAACATAATGTTGCAACAAATGTCTTTGTGCCCATATTTTTGTAAAACAGAGTACAAAAAAATGAAATCTCCAGGTCTAAGGACACTCACAAAAAGGCTTTACCAATTTTAATTCTATCAATAGCACATAGTATGTATTACTAATTGTACAGCATAGTAATCACGCATATTATTACTATTACTAATACTACAATAAAATATGAATATACTCAATTAAAAAAATTTTTTTGCCAGGAATTCAGGCCCCCAAAATATATCTCATTGTTATTTCTTAATTCAATGAGGCTGAGCACCTTTACAATTTTATTGGCATTTATATTTCTTCTTTTTCAACTCTTTTTGTCTTATTGATTTTAGGAGCTCTTTATATCATTGAGTATTAATCCACTGTTATATCTTTGTAAGTGAAAACTTTTTTCAGTCTTGGTTATTTGATTCCCTTCTTTTGGGTGGCTCCAAAGCCAGATTAATAACAGTCTATTTTCACAAATTTTTCTACTTAAATATTTATCTATCTTCTCAGACTATTAGCTAAAGAGTTAATGAAATTGCAAACCACAGAAAAATAGATTTCAAATCCCAAGACAGTAACTGAAAATAACATCCAATGATAATATGAAATATTATTTGGAGAGTTTTTTCATTTTCTTTAATGTTTTAACACACTGATTTCTTTCAGGGACATGCTGGAGGAACTGAAGGGTAATGACAAACCCTGCATTTTCTTTTGACAGCTCTTTTATTTTGGAGCTATTTTCTGTTGTCATAGGGATTAAAGGTTCACACAAAGGAAAAAAAAATGTCTTCTAAGCCATTAAAGATTTAGGGGGGAAAATGTTTATATGTTTGTATGTGTGAGCAAGAGTTCATTTTGGTTCCTCTTACAGAATAAAATATGTGATTTGGGATATAGCCTTTTAAGAAGCTATTATATTCTAAATTTCTTTTTTAAAAGAAGGTATTTTACAAATACCGAGGGAACAAAATTTCCCAAAATGTAATAAAATGTCAGCATAGGTTTTAAGATTATAAAAGTAATTTTCAAATGGGTTAGTTATTTTTGTAACATTGCAAAATAGTAAATATTTTAAAAGTGCTCTTAACACAAAACCCTTGGGAGAATCAGTCATGAACTTTTAAAGCAAATAATCCAATCATATGCTAGATTAACCCACAATAGTTCTCAACATTAATCTGAAATGAAACTACTATGACATGACTTTTACCTAAAATGGCTTACTTGTTTACTTCTTGCTTTACCTACCAATGGCTAGCAAATTTCCTACCAGTAGGTAACTGTAACCAGAAGCAGGAAAAAAATTGAAAAGAATACAACAGGACTAAGAATGATGTGGTCATGAGATCTGAATAAAAGACAAAACCCTGAAGATGATTAAAAAATTAAGGGCTAAGTAAATAAATCTCAAGTCTCTAAGAAACAAGAGTTAAAATAGCCAAGAAGTCTCTAAAATAAATTTTCAAATAGGTAAAGCCCAGGGGAAAAGATAATTCCCCAAAGAGACACTATAGTTAATTAACAAAACATAAAAAAAAGGTCACCTTAACTAAGTCATCGAATAAATGCAAATTAAAATGTGAACTTTCACCTAAAAACAAAACACAAAAAAGTACAATGAAAGTTTAGTCATACATTGCTACCGCTACAGTTAATTGCTACAATCCTTCTGGAATGTAATTTGACAATATGTATCGAGAACTATAAAAATGTACCTAACAATGATGTGTGTTACCTGTGGTTTGCTTTAAAATTCTCCAGGAGGGGGGAAAAGCAGAAGGAAGGAAAGGGACAAATCTTCCTTACAGAATTCCAAATAATATTAGTAGATTTATCCCCCTCTACAAGGTGAAGCTTAACCCTCTCCCGACCTTGAATGTGAACTGCACTTAGTGACTCACTTCTAAAGGATGGAATAGACAAAGAGAAGGTAACTTTGTAGAAACACAGCAGCCACTATCTTAACCAAAAGATCAAGGTAAACATCATTAGTGATGTCATATTGATATCATGTTCCCTTTGATGTGATGTGATGAGAAGGGTACTTCACTGTGGTATTCTTCCCCAAAACCATAACACCAAGTCTGATCACAAGAAAAATAATCAAACCCAAATTGAGGGGAATTCTACAAAATACCCAACCAATACTCCTCAAAACTGTCAAGGACATCAAAAATAAGGAAAGCCTAGAAAACTATCACAGATCAGAGGAGCAAAGCAGACTAATGCTACCTTCAGGTGATCCTAGGAAAGTCCTTATAAACGATAAAAAGAAATAGATTATTACTGATATTTTACTTATCTTAAATTAGTAATACTGGGTAATATACTATTAATTCCACAATCATCCATTGTTCTCCAGAAACTTTTTTGGATCGCCCTCCTTGTAATTCTACGAAGAGGCTTATAAACTAATTTTGATTTTAGCAGAGTACCGGATATTAGGCATCTCTGTCCTTCCATGCAAGCATTCAATCCCTTTACATTTATGACCCATAGTCTCTGGCCCCTGCTGCCCTGGCTCCATTGTGCTCCCAACATAGACTGAATGCATGACTTGGAAAGTCTTTTCCTTTTCAAACAAATCCTCCCTGGTTCCCACATCAAAACATGACAAAATGTCAGCTTTTCCTCTACACATCTCAGATCCATTCCCTACTAAAAAAAAAAAAAAAAAAAAAGACGAAAAGAAAAGCTGTCAGTTCTACAAATCCAGAATTACTGCAACTTCATTTTTCCTTTATTTTTCTCAAGGCTGAATTATAAAAATACATACCCTTATTTCACCTCCCTTTTCTTTGGCCAATCTCTAGTTTCCTCCCGTCTTCAACAAAGGTTAGTTACCAGCTCCTGTTTCCAAGAGCAATATTACTAAGAAATTCATTTCCCTCCTAAGAAATGAGTCAGAAATCCAGTATTTTCAATGTGAAATTCTTGTGGTTAAGGGAAAAAGTATATAGAATTATTATATGCCCAGAATTTAAACCTAGAGAATTATTATTCTGCATTAAAATGATTATACTGGTTCTGTTAAGGTGATCACATGATGTTTTTTCTTTTTTGTTTTCCTAATTTTCTATACTACATTTTACTTTTTGACTCAAATTATATATTTACATATGGCTATGTAAATTTGTAAATATATGTAAACATTTACATACACATGTAAATAAAAGATTCTACCCAAATACTAAAGGTTGATGCCCAAACTCCCACACATTAATAATTTAAAGATAAATTTTTATCTATGGAGAGATGTTTACAAATGGTCTAAAACCTTAAGAATTTAGTGTTTAAAAATAATTATATAATTGGTTGCCTCTGGAAAGGGGGCCTAAGTGGTGAGGGAACAAAATTACTAAGGAAATTTTTCACTGTATATTGTCTCTTCTGAACTATTCAAAAAATATTAACTTTCTAAAAGAATAACTTACAGTAAGCTTCTTGTTCTTCCCGCTACCAGAACCATTAGCTCTAGGGACAAATAATTACATCTCAATTTTCTCTTGAACTGAATATTCTAAATTGTCTTAATCCTCTATTTGACCTTCTGTCATCACTGAATTTGCTGGCTAGAGTTAATATATAATAAAAGAGATTCTAAACTCGAAGTAAATGTGTTACAAAATGAACCAAATTCCGTCACCAATGAGAAATGACCAAGTATATAAACAGACCATACAATGGATACTTCTAAAGTCAGCCTTTGCCCTAAATCCAAAGTAATTCAATCATTCTTTGGAAAATCAGTTTTCAAAGTTTACCTTTCCCTTACCCTACTCACCTTCTGGTGGAAGTTTTAACAATTAAGAGAATCAAAATATTGAAACAACAGTATATATACCACAAACTGGGTATAAGTTTTGTCAAATGAGTTTAAAATAAAGGCAAATGAAAATTCTTTAAAAAAACACATAAAACAGAAGGAAAAAGAAAAGGACTAGACTAGTTTTATTTCAAGTGTTTTCCCAAGACACATCCAGAATCAGACATCTCAATACATACCATAGCTGGGATGGCAAGCAGAAAAAAGAAGGCAGACAGCAGAGGGATAAGAGATATTACAATCCAGTAAATAAGAAATCAATCCTTTTTTCTAGAATTTTCTGAACATACCAACCATAAAATGTATTTATTTATATTTATAGATCAAATGAGGAAGGGATCAATATTTTAATAAATGGTCCTAAGAAAACCAGTTAGCAAATAAGAAGGAAAAAAACCCATAATTGTAGAAACCAATTTAGTTGAATATTTATTTGATACTTGTGGAAGAACTTCCTAAAGTTACATACAATGGAAAATATCAACAAATTTACAATATAAGACTGTGTGCATTAAAAAAAAATCCCAAATAAAATTAAAAGAGCAAAAGAATTAAGGAAAAAAACACATCCCACTAATATGGCTGGCAAAGACATCTTAAACGTAGAGCATATGAAAACAGATTCTTAAATTGGAGATTGCATTTGAGATTACAAACTATGAACTTTACTTTTATGGTAATACAAATCCAGAAGTTAAAAAATGTTCATGCCCTCTGAATAATTCCACTTCTAAGGTTCTATCAAAAAAAAATCTGAAATACAACGATTTATGTACAATGATGGTTATCACAGGTTCATAATAAGTGAAAAATTGGAACAATCTAAATGTCTGGCTAAAAGGGAATGTTTAAATTATGATACATACTGTGAAGTATTATGCAGCCAAATGTTTCATTTTCTTTCATAATGACATGGGAAATGATCACAACATGATATTAAAGTATATTAGATCGCATATAAAAATAAGCCTAGCACATGCACATGTTTAAAAAGCACAGGAAGACATATACTCAAAAAAGTTGAAAGAAAAGATACCCAAACTTTAACATCGGTTATCTCTGGGTGACAAGATTTTACTTTTCATTTTGTACATTTTATTTTTCAAATATCATTTAATGATCACATTGTAACTCTTATAATCAGAAAAAAATTTTTGGATGCAGCAGCTAAATCCAGGAAAACTAACCCAGATTTTTCAATAAATAAATGGCAAAAAGTAAATAAATAAAATTGTAAGAGATGGCAGGGATACGGTTACAGTTTAAGAGATTTAAGAGGTATCAATCAAATGCCATGCATAGACCTTGTCTGAATCCTAGTCAAACAAATCTAGTAAAAGAACACTTAGGAAATAACTAGGAACTTTGAACACTGACTGGATTAAATGATATTTAGGAATTACCAATTTTTTTAAACATAACTACAATGTCAATTATCACATCTAAAAAGAGTCCTTATTTCTGAGAGATCCCACTAAGTATTTTCAGTTAAAGAGATACAACGCCTGGGATCTAACTGAAAATAATCCTGCAAAGGAGGAGGCATAGACGAAATAAAACAGAAATCCTTCAAAGGAGGAGGGATAGACGAAATAAAACAGCCCTGAGTTGAATAATTGTTGAAGCCAGTTGATGGGTACACAGAGATTCATTATATTATTCTACTGTTTAGTACTAAAAATTTCAAATATACTTTAGTGTTTTTTTAAATATATTTTTATAGAAAAACAAAACAAAAACTCCTCTGCCTCCCCCCCATGCAAACATAGGGCTCTTGAGAAAGCAAGGATAACCAAGGCCAATTGAAGGTCAGAGGATGAAAACTGTTTCTAATGTGATTTTACAAAGGTGATTTATGATGAAATCGCCTTTTTAAATAGCCAGCCAAATCTTTACAGTGATCAAGAGTGATATCAAAATTCTTTTCACTTAAATAAAAATAAAACCCCACAGCAAGAATAAAATACAAAGTAACAATTTAGAATGCATGCAATTTGTTTTTATAAGACAGAAAACAGAGATGCTGATCAATGAAATGGAGAACTCAGCAGAAGCATTCTATACATTTTTATCTAAAAAGCATCAATTCTATCGATTAAAGCTCCAAAGTTACAAAACCAAGAAAGTGAAACAAATGCCAGAAACTGCTGGAGTTGCCCCCAGGCCATTCAGGGAGCCTACACTTGAATTTGCTGTCTACCCTGTTTTTAACCTCATTCCCAGTTATATCACAGAGGTAATTACTCACCTCTAAAAATAATTTTTTTCTAGAAATAGCTTTTTTTTCCTTCCTCTTCTTTTTTTGTGAGGAGGACCAGCCCTGAGCTAACATCCGTTGCTAATCTTCCTCTTTTTGCTGAGGAAGACTGGCCCTGGGCTAACATCCGTGCCCATCTTCCTCTACTTTACATGGGACGCCGCCACAGCGTGGCTGACGAGCAGTGCGTCCGCGGGCGCCCGGGATCCGAACCTGCGAACTCCGGGCTGCCAAGCCCGAACTAAACCACTGCACCAGGGGGCCGGCCCCTAGAAATAGCTTTCTGACTCCAAGTTTTACCCAGTAGTCAATTAGAAAAGTGATCAACCAAATGAGCAGAGATAGCCCAAAATACTGGTTTTCACATTAAACAAGGAGAACAAAATATTTGTCTATCAATTCCAGTAATACTATCATTATTACACTATATACTGGTATACTATAATTAATAGTTGGGATTATTTTTGTCAAATGATCCATCTCAATGTAATAAGGTGCTCAAATTCACTCATACACAATACTTTTTTGCAACATACTCGTTTGCTTTATTCTTTACCAGAAATGGATCTCAATCAAGCATCAGCATACCTAACAGTTTATATTTGCCTGTAGCTTTACTAACTACTTTCACATCCTAACAACAGCCTTTCTAGCAAAGTCAAAGCAGCAAAATTATCCCTGTTTTAAAATGAGGATAATAGGTTCAGATACACTAGCAATTTGGCCAAGATCACCCAGCTAGTATGGGACAGACCTTGGACAAATGTCACAATGTAAATTCCTGACCAAGACTCATTCCACATCTGTCAGAAATGACCAATCATGCCAGTTACATCTGTTTTGCTTTTATCAAGACAACTTTAGAGCAGTACAGAAATTAGATAACTATCAACTGATTCCTACTAGTTCTTACTAATGACATCCTTTTCTCTTAAACTATATTTGCATCTCTGATAGGAAGTGGACAAGTAAAGGACACAGACTCAAGCTCAAATCAGTCAACCATTATTTGTTAAAAACTGTGCTAAAGCTATGCCTGGGAGAAGTTAAAGACATTTTAAAATTTTAAATGTTGAAATAAACCCCATTATATACCCAAATTTTACAATTCTCTGTGCCTAGGAGTTAAGACTCTCTGAATTCTATCATGACAAATTTTTAAAATTCAAATTAAGAGCCAAGCCATTATAGCTACAAACTCCTTATAATACTCCCTATACTGATCCAATACGGTGACCCTATATTGTTCCATCTAGAAGTAGCTATTCATAAGAATAAAATACAATAAAAACCATCTCTGAAATTCTTATCATAAAATATTTTTATAAGATAACAAAAAGCTTGAAGACACTCTTTCAGAGGGCGTACTATTCAAAAGGAAGAGACTAGAGCAGGCTAGAAAAAATGACAACAAAAGATTAATTTTCCAAAGAGTGGAATGGGGATGTATACCAGGAGGCCTGTGTAAGATATCACTGTATAGATCAGGTATAGGTTAGAGGATGCTGAGTCTTCATTTATTCATATTCAATAAATCACAACTGCACAAGTGGTACTATTAAAACTTTGGGGATGCGGCAGTTCTCACCCACTCATTTAAAGAAGGAAGAACTGAGGCCTACAGAGCTTCAGTGACCCCCAAGGTCACGCAGCAGAGGTGGGATTCAAACCCACGTCTTCTCTCACTTCTCCTTTCCTAAAAAGGGTATGTCTAACATGTCCTCAGGGGACTAAGCAACTGGCAGAAGAGTTCAGAGGAGGATATAGAAGACATAAAAGGCAGCCCCTACCTCCAAGAGCTTACAATCAAGTTAATTATCAATTATAATTAATTAATATAACTATATAATTACATTCCAGTATATAATTAATAGCCAAAATAACTGTCACAGACAAATGACTTCTGTGATAAACTCTCTGGAGAAAGCTCAAAATCAAAGAAAAGAAGAAGGGCTTCTCTCCTTAACCTTCTATCCCACTGCTATTAAAAGCTTAACTCTTTAAGGTCTTCAAGAATTTCCTTATCTCCTTAATTCCTCCATTCTCTACAGCACAGGACTCTGTTAAAGGTCCGCCCCCAGGCTGCCACCACTGTTCTGGAAATTCTCAGTTAACGTGACCCTATTTTCCTACGCCTCAGACATTACCTTCTCTTTCCTCAGTGACTCTTTTTTTCTCACCTATATTTCATTGTATTCTAGGAATCACCGTAGGCAACACTTGCTAAAACATCATGGGATAGCAGAAAGAAAAGATCTGAGGTAAATGATTCAAGTTATGGCACCACTGAGAAATGGATAAATTAGCCTGTGACTTCAGTTTATCTATAAAACAGGAGTGATAACTGAAACTATTCATTTTAAAAGGTTGTTTTGAGGATCAAGTGAGAATGTGTAAGAGTGCTTTATAAACTGTAAAATGCTCTGGGCCAATTCAACCCTAAGCCCTTAGATTTGAAATGTATCTTCAGCCCTCAGCCCAACCTCTCAGTATACTGCTTTGGAGTGTTTGTACTCCCCTGGGGCTCAGCTATCACTCTTCTGCATAAAAGGGAAAGGGAAGAAAGAAGTCTTCTGTTCTGAATCTTGGTCCCTCACCTACAAATTTCCTGTCCTTTCCTAGCTGTTCCTTACTCTTGGACAATCCCAAAGATTCTCAGGGGTAAAATTTATTATAAATGGTCAAAGAAAAACTTTTCCATTGAATCATCTCTGTTTATAATCATGTCATAACCAAAAATTTCATATTCTGAAAATGTTTTCTAAAATTTCTAGTCGAGTGCTTATTACTCATATTCCGAATAAAAATATATATATATTTTTTTTTGTGGGGAAGACCAGCCCTGAGCTAACATCTGTTGCCAATCCTCCCCTTTTTGCTGAGGAAGACTGGCCCTGGGCTAACATCCGTGCCCATCTTCCTCCACTTTATAAGGGACGCCGCCATGGCGTGGCTGACAGGCAGTGCCTCGGCGGGCGCTGGGGATCCGAACTCTCGAACCCGGGGCTGCCAAGCGCGAACTAAACCGTTGCGCCACCGGGCGGCCCCTAAAAAAATTTTTTTTTTTTTTTTTGTGAGGAAGACCAGCCCTGAGCTAACATCCGTTGCTAATCTTCCTCTTTTTGCTGAGGAAGACTGGCCCTGGGCTAACATCGTGCCCATCTTCCTCCACTTTATATGGGACGCCGCCACGGCGTGACTGACAAGCAGTGCGTCGGCGGGCGCCCGGGATCCGAACCTGCGAACCCCGGGCCGCCAAGCGCGGACGAAACCGCTACGCCACCGGGTGGAAAAAAAGGCTGTTTCATAAATTAGAAACAGAAAAATTCAACAATGATAAAAATTCCATACTATGTGATCCCAAATCATAGCGGATATAAGTTACTTACAAATGTTAAGAAAGCAGTTTTCAAAAGCTGTCTTACAAAATACTAGTGTGTTCTGAAATTGTGAGGTACGTCACAAGGAATGTTATAAGTATGTGAATGATTTGCATCACTCAAATAAATGAGAGCGGAATCAAGACGTTTTCTCAGTATCACTCTCACTCACTTGCTTGCCTATATGATTTTTTGAGTAGAAAGGAGTTTTGCCTCCTACTCTCCCAGCTCATGTAACTCATAGCCTCTCTCTCTCTCATCCATGCTACAACCTAGATAACCTATCTGCACACAGATGCATATAAATGCCATTCATGATGACAGGAAAAATGCTTAGAACCACTGTGATAAAGAAAACAATATAATTAAAAAGTAAAACTTGAATAAATACCACTGATTAAAAAAACTCTTCAAAATTTCAAGCAATCAGTTTCTTCTACATTACCTTTGCTAAGAGTAACAAAGCAACAAAATACATACTATGTAAACAAAATTAACTTGTTTTTTTAAAAGTATGTTGTAAGATAAAACAGTAGCCAGAACACTGACCTCTAAGTCTGGTTCACATACCATGAAGATGCTTCTTGCATCCCTAACTTGATTTGAAGCACCTTTATTAGCTGTTAAATTTTTAAAACGCTGCACCTGTAACATTTGTCAATGAGTGCAGTCAACCAAACACCAGCTTCATTCTGTGTTTTTATAAAGCTGAGACTCCCATCTGTGCTTTGACCTAAATCTAAAAAAAGGAAACGAAAATTCAATATGAAAATAAGCTACAAGAAGGTAACTTTCTCCAAAGCGAAAGCACTGAAGTTTAAAATGTTATAAATATAAACCATACTATACAACACCCCCAAACTGGTTTTAGTTTAGAAAAATATACACTTTTCCAAGGAGTCGAAACTTTTTATTTTAAAACCATTACACATTTATAGTTTAAAATTCAAATAGAGAAAGGTTAAAAAAAAAACCCACAGAAGTAAAAGGTATTCTCCTCTCCTCAGAGGCAACTTCTATTAAAAACTTTCATGTAAATTTTCTAGGCATTGCAAGTGTATGTATGCTATATACACGTGTTGAATTATGATTAAAATCACTACATTCAAAATCATTAAAATGTCTTAAATATGACTTCTTAAAATAATTAGACTGATTGCTCTAATTATTCAGAGCTTGGGTTAACTATTTAAAGCCATGGTTCATTACAACATTATTTCTAGTGGCGAAACTGGAAACTACATTCATGCCCACATTAAATGAAAACTTCAAGTAAATCAGTTTATTCAAAATATCTTATAAAATGTAGCCAGTTAAAATCAAATTTAGAAAGTTTCTAAGGCCATAGTAAAAAGCTCATTACATTAAACCAAGGGGAAAAAATTAAGATACAATCTTATGTGGGTATTACATTTCATTTACACCAAAGATGAATTAAAAAATAAAAGACTGGAAGGAAATACATGTACAGAGATGACTTCTGAATGAGAGGATTACAGACGTTGTTGTTGTTGGCTTTATATATTACTATCATTTGCAGCTTTTCAATAGCAAGCATGCCTTGTGTTTAAAAAAAGAGGGACTATTAGAAATGCATATCCAACTTAGGTTTAAATAGAACAAAATAATTCATGAAAGTAATTCTACTAGAATATTCTCGCAGCTAAAACAAGCAGGTTTACTTATTATAACTTCCACGATGCTGCAAGGCAAAAAGACTAGTCAACACTGTTGTAATACAAAGTACATGAGCTTTGGGTCAAGGGAAAAATGGGTTTTGAATCCCAACAGTACTAGTGGCTTCACCTTGGGCAACTTAACCTAATTAACCAGAGCCTGTATCCTCCAGCGTAAATCAGGGATAACAGTATCTGACATGGAGGGTTGATGTGTCAGCTAAACATCAAGAATGTAAAGGAAGTCAAGGAACTGGCATATATACTCCATAAACAGTAAATGCCATTATTATTGATGTTCAGGCAGGTAACTGATTTTTGATTTCAGACTCAATTTTCAGCCTTCTTTCAAAATGGCTTTAAAAGTGCCCAAACTGTTCTTTAGCCAACTGCAGGATCTACTGATATGTGCCCAACTATAGAAACAACCATTCAAATACTAATTTGTTGTGGGGGCCAAAACATGAATATGCACATAAACACACCAAAAGAATATCTTTATTATAAGCCTGTAGCAGTAACTGTCTACGTTTGACAACCTTAAAAAATCCTTAATGCCACAATGTAACAAAGAAGTTAGGAGTGCTTAATTTTCTGCAAAATCTTTACAACCCATATACTAATATATCACTGTTTATCATCATCAGTTTAGGGTCTTGTATTGAGGTTTTTGTTCTAAATCCTATTAAATTATACAGAAAAAGATTATTACAAATAATTCCTTTTAGCAATGTACTTTTTACAAATACAGATTAAAGTTGTTTCTTCATTTATTTATTCCATTAACAAGCCTAGTGAATGCCTAATTGGTCCTCCCTGACCTCATGGGCTTCCCAATCGAATAGGCCAGAGAGCCACAGACAATTAAAAATGGAAGGTGAGGGGGCCGCCCGGTGGCGCAGCGGTTTAGTCCGCGCTTGGCAGCCCGGGGTTTGCAGGTTCGGATCCCGGGCGCCCGCCGACGCACTGCTTGTCAGCCATGCCGTGGTGGCGTCCCATATAAAGTAGAGGAAGATGGGCACGGATGCTAGCCCAGGGCCGGTCTTCCTCAGCAAAAAGAGGAAGATTAGCAACGGATGTTAGCTCAGGGCTGGTCTTCCTCACAAAAAAAAAAAAAAAAAAATGGAAGGTGAAGTGATGGGAGGCACACATGGCCATTTACAGAAGCCTGAGGTGGGTTAGGATAGAACTCTGGTAAAGGTCATGTGTGACCTGAGCCTCCACAGATAAACATAGTTAGCCAGGTTTAAAGATTAGGAAGAGAGTAAAGACAACCAATATTTCACTGGATTAAGTCTCCCCGCCCCACCCCCAAAACTGATGCATCAAATTCAACATTTTTTTAATTCATCTGGAAAAGGGTCTTGCAGTGAGAAATCTATTCAGTTTATGATAATCCAACACTAGTCCAAACAGTAAAACACTCAAATCAATGGAGAAAATGTAGGAAGAACTCAAACGACTGTACAAGCAGGCAGAAAGTAATAGATGTGTGCTTGGTGTGTGGAATGCAAGGTAAGGCACAGGGAGGAGAAAATACTCCAAATCTACTTTAAGCCTGGTAGGCTCCGAGTACTCAACACAACAAAGCAAGACGACCTAGAAGTCTTCGTGGAATGTTTCTTGAGGTCATCTCCCAGGTGTGCAACTTCAGGCAAAAAGACCAACAAAACAATGGACTTCATTAAGGATAGGATTGGAAACGGGACAGAACGCACTATCTTGCCCTTAACAAAAACACGGCCTAACAAAACCAAAGAACTGAGTACAGTTCTAAACACTGCAGTTCAGGGACAGAAGAGTTCAGTGATTAGGAAAACAAACTTGAGTTCAAATCCAACTTTCTGCCACTTACTATTTCTTAGTTCCTTCATTTGTAAAATGGGAGTATGAATACCTACATGTGAGCTGCTCTACAGTTAAATGAAAAACACGTGAGAGTTTTTAGCATAGTACCTGATACACAGAGTGTTCCCCAAAATGGTAGCTATCATCACTACTACAAAGCAAGAATCAAGTAATCTCCCAGGGAAAAGCCATTAAAATATTGAGACATTCTCAAACTTTGATGTGCATTAAAATCACCTGAAGGGCTAATTGAAAATGCAGATTTCTGGGACCCATTTCTCCCAGGGATTAATTCTTTAGGTCTAAAGTAGAAAGTGGCCTTTCTCTGGCCCAAACATCAAGAATTATTGAAGTAAGAGAATCAAGGCACTGCCCTATAAAAAGAAGCTGAAAACTAGGTTTCTTCCATAGAAAGAACTGGTCTACAACAGTACATTCAAGAGGAATATGTGTTCACCAAGTTCATTCATTCAACCAGCATTCCTTAAGTACCTACAGTGAAAAGGACAGACAAATTTTCACAGAGTTTAATTCCTAGTGTTGGAGACAATATATAAAAAATGAAGCAAATCCACATAGTGATAAACGTTATGAAGAAAATAAAAGAATGGAGAAATAATTGGGGGGCAATTTCCTTGAAAAGGCAACATCTGAACTGAGACCTGAATGAATCAGCCACAGCAAGATCTGGAGAAGAGTAATGAAGCCACAGGACAATGCTATTGCAAATGCCCTAAGGCCGGAGCAAGCCCGGCAAATTCCAGAGATGATGCGAGTGGGGCCGGAACACAGGAAGAAACCCCTGGTCAGGCTCCCGGGTACTGACCTAGGGAGAGGGACACAAGGTGAGATGAGAGAGGAAGGCAGTGCCAAAACATGCAGTGCTTGGCAAGCCTTGGTAAGGAGTTTGGATTTTCTTCTGAATGTGATGGGAGGTTTTCAACAAAGGGGTGACATTATCTGATTTACATTTTAAAGGATCTCTTAGGCTATGGTAAGGGGAGTGCACCATAAAAAGCCAAAGTGAAAGCAGGGAGACCAGGAGGTTACCGCAGAAGGCCAGGTGAGACAAGGTGATAGTTGGTAAAGGTGGTAGCACTAGGGATGGGAAGAAGTGGACAAATCTAGAATATATACTGAATGCTATAATTTAAGGCAAATAAAAGAAAAAGTAAGTCACATAATGAGTTGTAAGCATCTAGGGCTAATTACTCAAGAGATACAGAATGAAAACAAAGATTTAAAGGTTTTAGGTCAGTTTATGACTAACGGACCCAAGTGGGTTATTAGCATATTTAGAATACTTCGTAGTATGTACTTAATCTTTCAAGTCAAGGTGAAGGGAACGTTTCTTTCTCTTTTGGCACCATTGATAAAGCAATGGACTAAATGGGCACACATTCAATACTCAACGGTAATAAAACATATTAAGTGTGATTCGTAAAGTAAAATCTTTTAGGACCTTACTGCCGGAAACCTGGACAGCTGGTCAGCATTTGGAGCATAGTGTAGCTATGGAATAGAACTAATCTTTTACCTGAATCAAATCACTAAATTAGTAAATACTTTTTAAACTTTCATATTGTCAACTCAGGCTATTCTGTGCCTGCATTCCGAAGAGTTAAACAAGCAAAGTCTTACTTTGCCACACAATTCTTATTAATTTCTTAAATCTTACATCATCATAGAGATTTGGGAGGAAATCTTTTAAAACCACAAGTTTAATCACTGTGTTTCGGCAAACATACAGTGAATAGTCCCTAAAAATTAAGGTCCAAAAGTCCACATCTGCAAAAATTTAAATTTTTTACTCAAAAAAAGAAGTACTACTACACAAAATTGCAGGTTATAGAAAAGCATATGCGATAGAAGGCCATTTTTATATAAAATATATAAATGCAAAAAAGTCTGGAAGGATATAAACCACTGCTAACATTCTGGTGATTTTTGGATGGCAGGAATATTGATGACTTATTTTCTCTTTTGTTCATCTGCTTTAATCAACATTTTCACCAATTATCATAAATTATTTCAATAAGCAAAAATATTCAGTTATAGGTTAGCATAAAAGGTAAAAAAAAAAAAAAAAAGAAAACAATTTCATTTATCTTAATCAGCGGGATTCCAACTGTGGTATTAAGAAAAAAGATCTCAACTGCACACACAGGAAGAAATTTGTTACGGGGTCCATTTCATACCACATAAGGACATACCCTTCAAGGGAGTAGTCTAAATTCATAAAAACTCTTCCTGGATTTGATAAGGGGCAATAATTAGCACATACTTCTGTTTTTCTTGCCGTTTACCATAGAAACACCTCAATTAATGAGTTTTCTAGGGGAAAAAATGTTCTTTCTTAAAACCAACTTGGGACAAAAAAGGTTTGGTCTACTGGTCGTCTTCGTGCAGTCGAGAGGCGCGAAGAGTTGCAGCGCTCGAAGCAGGCTACGCTAGAGGAATCTGCGTGGTCAATCACCTGAAGTGAAAGGCAACTTAAGCTTTCAGCAACCTCCGCAGAACTGGGCAGCGAGAACGCCTCTTAAGGGTCTCAAGACTAAACCACCTGAAAGTCTTACGCCGTCCAAGTTATTGTATGCACAGCTGCCAACGGTCTCTGTCAATCACACACAAAAACTGGAAGATCCCATTAACACACACAAGTATTACGTGCATGAAGCTCATCTGACTCTCTTGTTGCGAAACCAAGACATTCTCCTATTAAGGCCATATCTTCGATTTTGCAAACTGGGACAACTGAAAGGCTCACACCAACTCTACAGCTAACAAATATCAACTTGGCTAAAACTCTAACACACACACAGAAACAGCCACTTTGGAAAACTTTGGCTTTAAATGGCAACATGGGTCTTCAGGCACTCCGGTAACCAGTTTATCGCACATTATCTGTTCCAATAAAGGGTGCTACGTCTTTACGGTCAGCTCTGGTTCCACTTACTGAACAAACAGAAAATGAGAATCCTTTAAATTCGCAACACAATAAGGGCTAAAATGCTCCCGCTTTCTGGATGGCAGCTTTCCTGTCTCATCAATCACGACAAAGGACGCATCCTAGTGACTTCATCAAACCCAGAAAGGTCTGAGAAACAGAGTAAATGATATAATGTGGATTTCAGGGTTTGTGGGGGTTTCCTTCCAGCTACGACTCTCTCTTTTTACTCCATTATACGCCTCCACCCGAGTTGACTGTCTTGCCCTAAAAATAAAACCACCCGTGGCTACCGTCCACTTTCCTGCCAAGCCCCGACTCTGGTTTCCTGCAGAGAAAGCCAAATTGCAGGCTCTCTGCCTCGCCCTTCGCCGGGGGACGCCGGCTCGGCAGCAACGGGCTTCTCCCTGTGCAGAGCCGCCAGCCCGGCCGGGGAACCACAGAGCCCGAGAAGCAACGCCGCTCTGCCGCAGCCGCCGCAGTCCCCGAGAGCCTGAGGAGCCCCCCAGGAAAAACCGGGGTGAGGAGAAGGCGGGCCGGCAAACGGCGGTGGGAGAGGGGAAGACACTCACCCGCCCAAACAACCGACGGGGCGGGGAGGATGGGGGCCGGGACCGAGGCTCGGCAGAAAGACCGCCTGGAGCTTCCGGACCCCTGCGGCTGCTCGGGACGCCGCTGCCGCCGCTGCTCCTAGCCGCCGGCTTCCTCCCCTCCTCTGTTTTGACTCGATTGACCACGTCACTCTTAGGCACTAGACCCGGATCTGCCGGCTACCGCGGGCGGCGGCGCAACAGATAGCAGCGGCTCGATACCCTAGCGGCCCGCCCGCCGAGCATGCGCGCGCCCCGCGCCTGCCCAGTGCGTCTGGGGAGGCGGGGCGAGCGCGAGCGTCACGCTCTTCGTTGGGGCGCGGAGCGCGGGGGTTGCAGTTCCGGTTGGGAGGGGTGGGGCCGAGTGCTGTGAGGGGGAGAGGGGTGGGTCTCGCGTCTGTTGAACTGGCCCACGTAGCCTCTGTTTCGTCTCTGGTGGGCAGTGTCTTCTGCTGTGTGCCTCCCTTGGCCTAAGCTGATGGCCTTCTTCGACCGGCGTGTTTAGAATAGCGGGCGTGGAGGTAGAGGTGGGCGCAACTTGACGTCTGCTGAGGCAGAGTACCTCCAGAGGCTGTGTTTTTGATCACTCAGGCCCAGGTGGAAATTGGAGGTCAGGGATTTAGTCTTGTGTACAAAAGTACGTCAGATGTGGCAATTATTGATCCTCTTTACCTTCCTTAACATTTTTGCACTCAGAAAGCTGGCTAAAATTAAGCTCAAGAGAAGTATTAAAGGGAATGTGTCACCAAAGATGACTTGCTCGTTGGGAAATAGTAGGGAACGGGAGGGGAAAGTTAGGCAGCCAGCCCAGGCCTTTGTTACTTTGACCTTAGGGGCTGGAATAAGGATACTGTTTGTGGGGTAAGAACTTCGCTTCTTTTTAGATTAAGTTGGTGCTTCCTACTCGCCCATTCTGGCCTCTCTATTCTCCCTGCTAAACTTTTGGGATCCGGAAATTTACCAATTTGGCAAAACTTAGGGCTACTCTTATTTTCTTACGTTCATGAAGGACAAACTTTAAAGTGGGACCAGTGATAAAATAAAAGTGTGAGTTCCAAACAGAGATTTCACAAAGGTGCCTCTCTCTTTGCCTGTCCTGCAGGAGAGGTGAAAGTTAGCTGTAAGAAACTCTCTTCCTCACTGTGGCTTGGTGACCTCTTCACCTAACCCGGACTTCTACCCCAGCTATTTGGTTAATTACCTCAACTAGCTGAGTCGCCTTCAGCAAATTAGTATAATCTGCAGGAGCTTTTTAATTAAAGTGGGTATTGAACACAGGTGAAGGTTTCTAGAAAATTAAAGGTTTCTGGTAGAACTCGAGTTTCCTGGTTAATTAACAGAGATTACAAGTAGAAGTCAAGCTTCTTGGCCCTTAATCTGCCATCTTGAACTTGAATCTGAATCTGAGAGCCTGAGGTGGAATCTAGTGCCCTAATGAAGTTCATGGGCTGACCCTGTAGCAGAGGGTCTTTAATCTGTGGAATTTTAATTTGTGGAACAGAAATTCTTGTATGCCTGGATGCACCCATCTGCACATATGTGTTTGAGAACACAGCTGTGTTTAAAAGAACAGTGTGGTGCAAAACTAGACTTGTACGGGTTGTTGCAAACTTATCAGTACTTGCTTTATAAAGTAAATTGTAGGAAAATCAATTTGTTAAAATCCTTGGCAGCTAGCTTACAAGATAACCCCCAATGATTCTCACTTTTGGAAATGTAGTCTCCCCAGCCCTGTGAATCAGGGCTACTGTGTTTGACAGAAGATGTGTGACTTCTGAGGCTAGGTCATAAAGGCACTGATTGCAGCTTTCCACCTCATTATCTTGGATTGCTTGCTCTGGGGAAAGCTAGTCTCCACGCTATACTGCTCAAACATTCCGAGGAAGAGGCCCATGTGGAGAGGAGCAAAAGCCTCCCCCAACAACCCACCAGCTTGCCAGCCATATGAGTGAACTACCTTGATTGGGCTGATCCTGCAATCCCAGTCAAATATTGGATAATTGTATCCCTGCCCAACATCTGCTTGCAATATTATGAGAAATAGGGCCATCTGACCCAGATAGTGATATGGGATCTTATATGGTTTTTTGCCCCAATCTTTAAGTTCAAAGTTTCTAAACTTGAAACAATGGAGGAATAAAAAAGTGTGTGTATAATTCTATATGTAAAGTAATTTAAAGAATAACAATTCCTATCACAGTACCTGGAACATAGTAGATACTGAATAAATATTTGTTGAATGGACACAAAAGACAAACACCAAAAGGAAAATATTTGGAATAAATATAGCTAGATAAAGGCGTAATACCATAATATATGAAAGACATCAAATCACTAAGGAAGATATTAATGCCTCCAATACACATATAGGTATAGAGTATGAACTGATGGTTTACACACAGAAAGGAGATACAAATGACTAATAGATATGTGAAAAATCTTCAGTCTCATTAGTAATCAAAAAATGCAAATTAACGCAAGATTTCCTTTTTCAACTATTTTTAAATAGGAATATCTAATATTGGTACTGTTAGCACTGCTGGTAGAAACGTAAGTTGGCAGGTAGCTTTTTGGAAGTCAATTCGGCAATATACATCAAGTTCCATACAAATATCACATCCATTGACACAATTTCACTATTAGGAACCTACCTTAATGAAATAATTTAAAAGAGTAAGATTATATAGATGTTAATTATAAAAATCTAAAAATTTGTGGATAGAAATAATTTAAAATAGATTATAAGAAAGTTAATCATTTTATAGGATGGAGAAATAAATCTAGAAATAATCTAAATGTACAATGGTAATGGAAGGGATAAATGTTAAATTATATTTTAGGGATTAACAAACTTGAAGGTATCTTCCCTTTTATGTATTCATAAAAGCATTCCAGAAGATAGTCCTAAAACTATTGACATTGGTTACTCCTGGGAGGAGAGGAGACTATGAATTTTTTACCCTTTTGTATGGTTTGAATTTTTTCATATTCATACATTATTTTTGCTATGAAAAAATCAGTAGTGAATTTTTTTCACTTTTTTTCTAAAAATTATGGTTGTATTAGTCTGCTTAGGCTGCCATAGCAGAATACCACAGACTGGATAGCTTAAACAACAGAAATTTATTTTCTCAAAGTTCTGGAGGCAGGAAATCCAAAATGGACGTGACAGCAGGGTTGGTTTCTGGTAAGACATCTCTTCCTGGCTTTCAGATGACCACCATCTTGCTGTGTCCTCATATGGCCTTTCCTCTGTACACAGGCATTCCTGGGATTTCTTCTTCTTCTTCTAAGGACATCAGTCCTATTGGATTAGGGCCCACCCTTATGACCTCATTTAACCTTTACCTCCTTAAAGGCCCTATCTCCAAATACAGTCATAGTGGGGATTAGGGGTTCAATGTATGAATTTGAGGGGACACAATTCAGTCTGTAACAGTAGTTAAATATATATAACATAAAATTTACCATTTTAACCATTTTTAAGTGAATAGTTCTGTGGCATTAAATACATATATGTTGTTGTGCAACCATCATCAATATCTATCTCCAGAACTTTTTCATCTTTCCCAGTTAAAACTCTATGCCTATTAAACATTAACTTACCATTTGCCCTTCCTCCCCGTCCCTGGCAACCACCATTCTACTTTTTGCCTCTGTAAATTTGACTACTCTTGGTACTTCATATGAGTAGAATTGTAGAATATTGTCCTTTTGTGAATGACTTGTTTCACTTAGCTTAATTTAAGGTCATCCCTGTTGTAGTATATATCAGAATTTCCTTCCTTTTTAAGACTGAATAATATTCCACTGTATGTATATACTACATTCATTCATCCATCAATGAAAATTTGGGTTACTTCCACCTTTTGGCTAATATGAATAATACTGCTATGAACATGGGTATACAAGTGTCTTTTCATGTCCTTGCTTTCAGTTCTTTTGGGTATATACTCAAAAGTGAAATTGCTGAATCATGTGGTTATTCTATGTTTAAATTTTGAGGAACCATCATACTGTTTTCCACAGTGGCTGCACCATTTTACGTTCCCACCAGCACTGCATGAGGGTTCCAGTTTCTCCACATCCTCACCAACACGTGTTACTTTCTGGTTTTTTTGTATTAGCCATCCTAATGGGTATGAGGTGATATTTTATTGTGGTTTTGATTTGCATTTCCTGATAATTAGTGATATTGAGTATCTTTTCATGTGCTGTTGGCAATTTGTGTATCTTCTTCAGAGAACTGCCTATTCAAGTCCTTTGTCCATTTTTTTATTGGGTGGTTTGTTTTTGGTGTTGAGTTGTAGGATTTCTTTATATATTCTGGTTGTTAATCCCTTATCAGATATATGATTTGCAAATATTTTCTCTCATTCTGTAAGTTGCCTTTTCACTCTGTTGATGGTATCTGTTGCACAAAAGTTTTTAATTTTGATAAAGTCTAATTTATCTATTTTTCTTCTGTTGCCTGTGCTTTTGGTGTCATATCCAAGAAATCATTGCCAACTCTAATGTTATGAAGCTTTTCCCTTGTTTTCTTCTAAGAGTTTTATATTTTTAGCTGTTACATTTAGATCTTTGATCACTTTTCAGCTAATTTTTATATATGGTGTAAGGTAAGGGTCCAACTTCATTCCTTTACATTTGGATATCCATTTTTCCTGGCACAATCTGTTGAAAAGACTGTTCTTTCCCTATTGAATGATCTTGGTACCCTTGTGGAAAATAATTTGACCATAAATATGAGTGTTTATTTCTGGGCTTTCTGTTCTATTACGTTTATGTGTGTGTGTGTGTGTGTGTGTGTGTATACACACACACACACACACACACATATATATATATATCTATCAGTTTTTATACCAGTACAACACTGTTTTCATTACCGTGGCTCTATAGTAAGTTGAGTTTTTTTTCCTATAGTAAGTTTTGAAATCAGGAAATGTGAGACCTCTCTCTCAAGGTAAGAGAACTTTGTTCTTCTTATTTTAAGATTGTTTTGACTATCCAGGGTCCCTTGAGATTCCATATGAATTTTAGGATGGATTTTTCTACTTCTGAAAAAAATGTTGTTGGGATTTTGGTAGGGAATGCATTGATCTGTAGATCATTTTGGATAGTATTTATATCTTAATAATATAAAGTCTTTCAATCCTTGAACACAGGATGTCTTTCCATTTATTTGTGCCTAATTTCTTTCAGCAATGTTTTCTAGTTTTCAGTGTATTAGTTTTTCACCTCCTTGGTTAAGTTTACTTCTAATTTTTTTTTTGATGCTGTTATAAATGGAATTATCTTCATAATTTCCTTTTGGGATTGTTCATGGTTAGTGTATAGAGATGCAACTGATTTTTGAGTGCTGATTTTGTATCCTGCAACTTTGCTGAATTTGTTTATTCTAACAGTTTTTTTGTGGAATCTTCAGGTTTTTCTACATATAAGATCATGTCATCTACAAGCAGAGATAGTTTTACTTCCTTTCCAATTTGGATGCCTTTTATTTATCTTTCTTGCCTAATTGCTCTAGCTAAGACTTCCAGTACTATGTTAATAGAAGTCACTAATGAATTTTTAATTAGGAATATCATACAGCATATGGAAAAAGGCTTATGGACATATTGTTAAGGGGGAAAATGATACAACATGTACACATTGAAAAAAATGATACAACATGCACATAATAAAAAGTGAAGATAGTTATATTAGGAAGTGAGATAATTCCTGACCTTATCATGTTTCAAAATTTTAAAAATATTTCAGCAGCTGAATTGTAGTCTGAATTGAGCATATGAAGAATTGCTGTTTTGTAATATTAATATTTGAAGAGTATTGGTTTTTGTTCTTAAAATTAATCCCATTCATTCCAAACAGTATCTGAGATTGTTGTTTTATCTCAGACCTAAAGCTCTTGCATCTATTGAAACAGCTTACAAACTGTTAAAATACCTGAGATACCTTGAAGTTCAGAGATGTTCATGTTTTTATGTTTTAGCAATTTGTATGAAATATTTAATAAAGAGTTCTACTCTTCACCTCTCATATTTGCTTCAAATACTTTTACAGTTCGCTGTCTTCCTTTTCATCTTATTAATTACAATTTTTAATGTACCAAAATTAAATTTTAAAAATGTAGTCAAATGTTTTCTATTTTCCTTTAAGATTCTTTTTTTTACTTCTAAGCCTAAAAGGTTATCTTCAGTTCAGCAGGTATTTGTTGAATACCTACTGTGTTCTGGGCACTAGGGGCACATTTATGAATATGAAAATCATGTGGCCTACAAAAAACATACAGATCCAAACATTTAATAAACACTTAGTTCTAATTTCTTCTAACTTCTCAATTATTTATTTTTTATATTTAAACTCAATTTATTTGGAATTAATTTTGGCCAACAATGCTTCTACAGTTTTTTGAAAGTTAATGAGGCCCTTCAAATTCACATTAAATCTGTTTTATTATTTGGTGTAAAACCTTCACTGTTAGCCAGTTGAACGTAGTTATACAACTTAAATTCAGGAGAAATGGATCTTGAGAAAGTATGTTCACTTTTACCATCATTAGGAATAAATCAAGTTACTCTTATGTTTGGAAGAGTCTGCTGCTTCACTACTATTTACTGAAGATAGAGAACATGAGTTGTATCTTCATAATTTATTTATTTATTTATTTATTTTGTGAGGAAGACCAGCCCTGAGCTAACATCCGTTGCTAATCCTCCTCTTTTTGCTGAGGAAGATTGGCCCGGAGCTAACATCCATGCCCATCTTCCTCTACTTTATATGGGACGCTGCCACAGCATGGCTGACAAGCGGTGCCTCGGCGGGCGCCCGGGATCCGAACCCGCGAACCCCGGGCTGCCAAGCACGAACTAAACCGCTGCGCCACCGGGCGGCCCCTCTATCTTCATAATTTAAAACTTCAAAGGGAGCCAAACAAGATTTTGTGTATTCATTTTTCATTATATAATAATTAATAGATAATATTCTACATACCAATTTTTTAGAAAGTAATAAAATTAAGATAAAACTTAGTAATAGAATGATTTTTTTCAAGCTTTTGTGTAATAGAAATGGAAGAAGGGAATCTGGTGAAAGAAAATCAGGAAAACATCAGAAGTTTTATGGGAAGAAATTTGAAAAAGAAGACATTTAGGATGAGGAAAATAGAAGGCAAACTATTTGGTCTTTGACCTTGGGAATAATGTTTAGTAGGTAAGTGTGGAGAAGCAGGTGTTATAGCTTCAGTATGCTTGCCATCTGCCCTTCAACATTTCTTCCTTTTAGAAGGTATTACTTATTTAATCCTCTGGAGCACATTAAACACACACACACAAAATCAGGGATTATTGAGTTCTGGCATTTATTAATCTATGTCTATTTTTATGTCCCAATCTCCACCTAAATCCTCACAAATGTATTTCAGTCTCTTTCTCTAAAGTTCAAAAATTATCACCTTCCGCTATGGGGATATTCTTTCTCCTAATGTGATATTTAGGATTGTAAATCTTGAAGGGACCCCAAGCATTTCAGGAGGATTTTAAGTGCCCCTTTCCTATTCCTATGCTTTATCTCTTCATCTGACTAAATCCACAGACTTGTAGCTTTAGCCATAATCCAAAAATCGCATACTAGCAAAGGTTGTAGAAATTAAAAAGAGGAGGAAATAGAGTCAGGGAAGAGTCAAGAAGTGCAGGAATTCCACTGGGTTCCTTCCATGGGCTACCTGTTTAACTTGCTCTTAATAGTGGAAACCAACTATATGCACACTTTAAATTCTAAGATGCACTCTTATGATATAACAAAAATAAATAAAGGTAGATATGCAGATGGTACAAAAATCCTGAAATGGATTCCAAATGCAATTGTTGAAAAGAATCTAAATGCTAAATTAATGGGAGATTAAAATAGAGGAAAAGATGTTCCTTTCCAAGATAGGCTTTAATCTACAATCAGCTCCAACTAGAGATCTTTTGGCTCTGGAAAGGAGGCTATGCACCTTGAGGAAGAAAAGTAACTGGAATATAAATTAGGATATCAGGGATGCTCTGGAAGGTTCTAGTGTACTCTCTGGATAGGATTGTGGGTCAGAGACAGCCCAGGCATTTAATTAAATGGCACAATACACAATGGCACAATGGAAAATGCTCTGTAAACAGTAATGAACTAGACTCCTAGAAAAACCAAGCAATTCTGAACAATTTATAACATTTGTCCTATACACATATTTGCAAGTCTCTACCACAAATGATGCACTTATGCTTCTAATTATATGAAACAGTTTGGAAGGAATCCAGCTCATATCATTGTCTATGTCAGGGATTGTTTCATTTTAAGTGAAATAGGATCCTGGTTTTGAGCCCACAGCTAAGAATACACAGTGCTAAAGACTACCCTCCGCTAACCCATTCTATGTTTGAAGAAGCATCAGCTTTTGGAGTCTATCCCGTCCCCATTGGGCCTAGTGAGAGGTACCAGTCAAGAAAAATCAGCACTACCACCACCATTAAGCCCTCCCTTGTATAAGGGAAAGATAGGAACAGGTGAAAGTTGCCTTTTTGGGGGAATGTAGTGTTCTAAAGAGAGGGTATTCTCTCTCCTTACGTTGTGAAGGAGAGTAGGGAATTCTCCTCTTGCCCAAGACCAGGGAGGGAGTCACCAAAAGAATCACTCATAAAGTAGGAGTGCTTGACCCCTCTGAATCTTTACCTGCTTCAGTAAGTTGGGAATTGATGATTGCCTCCTTTCTAAAAATTGCCAAGCCATTGACCTGATGCTGCCAGGGAATAGAAAAAGAGACGTGAGAGAGTAGGTAAAGCTGAGAAAGGGAGATGTCAGCTGAGTAGTAGAGCAATGTGCATTTCTACTGTTTGAAATGAATGTAAGAAGTTTCTCAAGAGTCAAGTGTTACCACACGGTATTGCATGGCCCTAGACAACTGCCCGATCACCACACACATGCACAAATGCACATGCAATGCATACCCACACCAGCTATATATGATCTCCAGGTCAAGCAGTCAAAAGAAGCTCCAGAAAATTCCAGAGTTTCTAAATCCCAATTCCAAATTCTGGGCAAAGAAAAACCAATTGGCTTAGCTTAGACCCTTCCTGGTCCTGTTGACTGGGAGCTGAAGGGGAATATCATGCGTGAGCAAGCTCTTGGAGAACAAGGCACAGGCAAGCTCATTTTAAGCAGTGGAAGGGTGGAAAGGAAATGAGAGATGTCATAGCACAGTTATCTGCAACCAATATTTTGATAACACCAAAATCATGAACCTGACCCCTTGCCAAAAGAAGACATGTTACAATTCCTGCCCAAATCTTCCATTTTGAGGTAAAAATCTCAAGGACAAAAAGAGAAAGTACTCATTTGGAATAACTGTAGTCTTCGTTAATTATTACATACCTGACTTCCAGACAAAATGTTGTTTGGACCACGAAGAAGGTTCACAGTCTACAAATAGTCATCATTATCAGCAACAATATCAAATACCTATCTAGCACTTGTAGAAGGTAGAACAAATAGCTATGTAGCACCTGCCGCTGCTGCAGCTGAGGTTCAGTTCAATTAAACTGAGTGCTTTCTATGAGCAAATCACTGTGTGGAGTGAGTGCTGGTGCCGGGACAATTGGGAATCCATATTAAAAATCTTAAGTATACAACTTAAATTTTTACATATGTAAACACTCATGTAACCACCACCCAGATCAAGATATAAAATATTTCCCAAAGACTCCTTCATTCCCCTTCCCATTCAATACCTGGTGATGCCTTTACAGAGAAAATTATAGCTGAATGAATCTCTGGGGAATGTAAAAAGGAAGAAAAGGAGAGCATAGTTAGGTAATGTGAGACAAAGAAGTGGCCTGAGGCTTAACAGTAGGACAACTTGTTTCCTAGTAACTTAAAAATGTTTTAGTAGAAAAATTGCTATCCATGAAGTTTATTGTAAGTGGTTTAAAATATTAAGAGTCAGCTAAGTAATTTCACAATTTCTAATTCAGTTTAAAAATCTTAAGAGTTAAATTTAATTGTGATTTTCCTAAGATTTCATGCATTTTTAAAGGGACAAAATGATGGTACATGGTAGAAAGATAATATAATCTTTAATTTTATACCACTTGCAGCCAGATCTCTAATTTCTACCCTTTCTATTCAGACTAAATTTCATTGCTCAGATCTTCCCTCTATTACCCATCAAAAACCTGTGGGTCACTGAAAAGACTTAGAAATAATAACCAGCTCAATGGCAATGAGCAGCCCAGACATCCAAATTATGGTCTCTGAAAATCATTTCCCACTAAGAGGAACCAGGGCTCCTTGCATATTTGGAGCAGGAAATGTGCAAGATGAGTGTGAAACATCTTATTACACCAGGAGGCTATCAAAGCTAGCAAAATCATGTCAAAAGAACTTAGGATCCAACTTGAAGAGGCTCCCACTGACCAAAGATTTGACAATTTGAGACTCTAAAAGCAAAATAACTTTTGGGTTGCAGCATATCAAATATATTAAAGTCCATGTGTTCCTAATAATACTAACAACAAATTTTAAAACCTCTTTGGTTACCTTTGAAAGATGCTAGGGAAGCAGCACATTCTGAAAATATTAAATATGTAATTGTTTCCAATTAAGCATTTATGCTATCTTTCCTACATGAACTATAACGCAGAATAAATAGTGGGTGAAAGAAAAATTTTCTTTATAGGACAATTCCAGCTAAAAAATAAAGAAGAAATGATAAAGTTGGATGTCACCATTTTGTAACTCCTAATGAAATAATGGATCTAAGCATTGGTTATCAATGTCTGCTAACACTCCGGTGAAAAGCTGATGAATTTATTAAGCTGACAATCTAAATAATTAACTTGGACTCACTGATTAATCTTAATATCATAGAGAGATAACCAAACATTATGTGCCTCTTGTTGAGATGTAAAAGGAATACACATCGCCACCTATGAAGTATTTTTGCCAAAAAAATCCCAGCTAACTTGAATCAGATCAAACATGATAATACTATAGGGATGCAAACAACAAAATCTAAAATGTAGAAAATTCTACAGGACATACTACCATGTTTCTTCTACAAATAAATTGCAAAAAACAAAAAAATGACAGAAAAGACTTATAGATAAAAAGAGACTTAAGAGACAAAACCTAATATAATATATGAACCTTGTTTGGATCTTGATTTGAATAAACCAACTGCTAAAATAGTTTGGAGAAAGTTGGGGAAATATGACCACTGACTAGATATTTAATGATATTAAAGAAATATTGATTTTTTTAAGATGTGATAATAGTTTAGTGGGTTTTGTTAAATTTTTAAAAATTCTTATCTTTTAGAGATACATAATGATGTGTTTATAGATGAAATGATAAGAGGCCTAGGACTTGCCTCAAAATCTTCTAGCAGTAGGGGTGGTGGATTTGGCCATGTGTTATATTGTTGAAGCTAAGTTTTGTTGTACTATTTCTGCTACTTTTGTATATTAATTTGAAATTTTTAATATTAAAAAACGTTTAAAATAATCTTTGGTCACAAAAAGTTTTTGTAAAAAATCAGTTGAACCAATCACAATTTTTAGACTTTATTTGGATCCCTATTTGAAAAAACTGTCAAAAATTATAACATAATCAGGAAAGTGTAAACCCTAGCTAGATATTTGATGATATAAAGGAATTTCTGTGAATTTTTCTGTATGGTAATGCTATTGTGACTGTGTTAAAAATAGAGTCCTTTTCTTTTAGTGACACGTAATAAAATATTATAGATGAAATATGATGTCTGGAATTTGCTTCAAAATAATCAGAAGGAAATGGATGGTGGTATAGATGAAGGAAGTTGGATCATTGTCAGTACAGATTGACCATGTACCGATAGTTTTTGAAACTGGGTCATTGTTATTATTTATTTTTCTTACAATTGATCCATGACTTGTATTTCCTCAAAAGATGTTTATTATTGGGTATTTTTCATATTGATGCATGGTATTTTAAAATTTATTTAGCCTTCCTCTTCACTCCTTTATAAAGAGTTCATTGTTGATCATCCTAATAAGCAAGAGTTCAATATATTACATTGTGTCTGAAGATCAGTAACTGAATCAGAAGTTTGAGCAGTTCCCATCAGTCTTTCAGAAGGTACATGTTGCAACAGTGTATTTCTGGTTCTATATCCACTATTCTTTCCATGTACCTATTAAACTTACATTATCAATAATTAGTGGTGTGCTGGAACCAACTCATACTTGCTCCTTCCCTATGAGAGCCAATTGTGTCCATCACTTCCCAACTTCAAGTTCAGTGATGTCACATTGGTAGCTTGAAATTGGCACAGTAGGAGTATTTACACCATGGAAACTGGCCAATGCTACAAATCAAGGGCCAATTCCCCCATCCCACCCCTAGCCGATTGTTAAACATTTACTATCACAACACTGCCAATAATGCCCTTTTTGCCATATGAGGTAGATATTTGTTAGACATTCATAGTGCCATTCACAGAAAGATGCCCTGCTTGAAGGAAGTTTGATATACTAAAGACTAAATTTTACAAACATATTAAAGGAAATAATGATTATTTATACCACAAAAAAAGTTTTTAATTTGTAAAAGAATTCTCTGTATAAGCGTTATTATACTTAATTGTCCCAGAATGGAAACTATCCAAACGTTCTTCAATAGATAAATGGATAAGTAAACTGTGGTTCATCCACACAATGGAATACTACTCAGCAATAAACAGGAATGGATTGTTGATATACACAACAACATGGATGAATCTCAAATGCATTATGCTAAGTGAAAGAACCCACTATCAAAAGACTATGTGTGATTCCATTTATGTGACATTTTGAAAAAAAGCAAAAATACCTCTGTGCAAATGATCAAGAATTTTTAAACAATATTAGGGAGGTAAAATTAACTTAAACTGCACATGTTTAAAGAGTACAATTTAATAAGCATTAACGTATGTATACATCCATGAAATTATCACCACAACCAAGAAAACTAATTCATCTATCACAGCCAGGTGTTGCTTTTGTAATCACTCCCTCCTGTTCATCCTAGCTTCTTTTGTCTAGCTTCTTTCACTCAGCATACTTATTTTGAGATTTATCCATGTTGTTTCATGTATCAATAGTTCATTCCTTTTTATTGCTGTGTAGCATTCCATTGTATGGATGTACCATGATTTTTTTTATCAGTGAACCTTTGAGTTTCCAGTTTTGGCTATTAAAAATAAAGCTGCTAGGAACATTTGTGTATAAGTCTTTGTATGAATATACACTTTCATGATTCTTGGTAAATACCTAGCAGTAGAATGGTTGGGCATGAAAGGCATATATTTCACTTTTAAGAAACTGCCAAACTTCCAAAGTACCACTTTACATTCCCACCAGCAGTGTGGGCTGTTAATTCCTCTGTATCCTCACCAGCAATTGGTATGGTCAGTCTTTTTAGTTTTAAGCATTCTAATAGGTGTGGAGTGTTATCTCACTGTGGTAGTAATTTGCATTTCCCTAATAGCTAATGATGTTGAGCATCTTTTCATGTGCTTATTTGCCATCTGTATATCCTCTCTGGTGAAGATAAAAGTCTAGAGATTTTAATAAGACAGCTTTCAGAAGGTATATACATGAAATTTAACCTTTCAAGTATTTACTATTTCCTCTAAGAGCTCCTTTTTAATAGTTTGTTTAAATAATAGCTTTATTAAAATAAAATTCACACACCATAAATTCACCCTTTTAAAGTGTACAATTCAGTAGATTTAATATATTTATAGATTTTGCAATCATTACCACTATAGTTTCAGAACATTCTCATCACTCCAAAAAGAAACCGCATAACCATTGAGGCTCTTCCCATTCACCTACTTCTTCCAGCCCCTGGAAACCACTAATATACTTTCTATTTCTGTGGATTTGCCTATTCTGACCTGGCAGTGGGACATCTGGCATCTGGCAACTCTAAGTTCAACATTTGAATAACTACCAAACTTTTCCAAAGTGGCTGTGCCATTGTACAATCCAACCGGCTATGTGGGAGAGTTCCGATTCTCCACATTCTCACTGACACTTGTTGTCTTTTTTTTTTTAGCCACCTTATTAGATATGAAGTGGTATCTCAGTGTGGTTTTGATTTGCATATCCCTAATGGCTAATTATGCCAGGCATCTTTGTTTGTGCTTATTGACCATTTGTATATCTTCTTTGGAGAAATGTCTCTTCATATCTTTCACTCATTTTTTAAATCTAATTGTCAATTTATTGTTGAGTTGTAAGAATTCTGTGTATATTCTGGATACAACTCTCCTATGAGATATGTGATTTACAAATATTTTCTTCTATTCAGTGGGCTTTTTCACTTTCTTGATAGCATACTTTGAAGCACAAGTTTTTAACTTTGATGAAGTCCAATTTATCTATTTTTCCTTTTGCCACTTGTGCTTTTGGTGTCATACCTGAGGAACTATTGCTTAATATGAGGTCATGAAGACTTATCCCTATGTTTTCTTCTGTGAGTTTCATAGCTTTAGCTCTTATACTTAGGTCTATGATCTATTTTGAGTTAATTTTTATATGGTCTGAGTTAGGGGTCCAAGTTCATTCTTTTGCATGTGGATACTGAGTTTGTGTCAATACCATTTGTTGAAAAGACTATTTTCCCCCATCTTTTTAATAGTTTTAATCCCTGGTTGGGAAATATATCTATGAAAATTTCATGCATCACTTAATTTCTAAACTTAGTATCATGTCTACTAAGAATTTAATGTCTACTAGAATTATCTGTCATCTCACGACCTAAATTTGAATAGTCACAGTTTTAGTTTGCTTTGACTTCTGGAAAATCTCCAGGAAGTAAGCTGTATTTGCCTTTTTTAAAAGTCGTGATTCTTGGTACACTGATAGATAATTTTTATTATCCTTAGGGACAAAAAGTTAAACTATTACAAATTTAACTTTAGTACTAGTTAACTTTTTATAATTTATAGTTTCTTTTCTAAACAACCATTTTTTAAAATTTTATTGTGGTCATTATAGTTTATAACATTGTGAAATTTCAGTTGTGTATTATTATTTGTCAGTCACCATATATATGTGCCCCATTACCCCTTATGCCCACCCCTCAACCCCCTTCTCCTCTGGTAACCACTAATTTGTTGTCTTTGTCCATGTGTTTATCTTCCACATATGAGTGAAATCACAGTGTCTGGCTTATCTTGCTTAACATAATACCCTCAAGTTCCATCCATATGTTGCAAATGGGACTATTTTGTCTTTTTTATGGCTGAGTAGTATTCCATTGTATATATATACCACATCTTCTTTATCCATTCATCTGTCAATGGGATCTTGGGTTGCTTCCACATCTTGGTTATTGTGAATAATGCTGCAGTGGACATAGGGGTGCATAAGTCTCTTTGAATTGTTGATTTCAAGTTCTTTGGATAAATACCAGTAGTGGAATAGCTGGGTCATATGGTATTTCTATTTTTAATTGTTTGAGAAATCCCCATACTTTTTTCCATAGTGGTTGCACCAGTTTGCATTCCCACCAGCAATGTATGAGGGTTCCCTTTTCTCCACATCCTCTCCAACATTTGTTGTTTTTTTGTCTTGGTAATTATGGCCTTTCTAACAGGTGTAAGGTGATATCTCACTGTAGTTTTGACTTGCATTTTCCTGATGATTAGTGATGTTGAACATCTTTTCCTGTGCCTGTTGGCCATCCATATATCTTCTTTGGAAAAATGTCTGTTCATATCTCCTGCCCATTTTTTGATCAGGTTGTTTTTTTGTTGTTGAGTTGTGTGAGTTCTTTATATATTTTGGAGATTAACCCCTTGTCAGATATATGATTTGCAAATATTTTCTCCCAGTTAGTGTGTTGTATTTTCGTTTTGTTCATGATTTCCTTTGCTTTGCAGAAGCTGTTTAGTCTGATGAAGTCCCATTTGTTTATTTTTTCTTTTGTTTCCCTTGTCCAAGTACATATGGTATTTGAAAAGATCCTTCTAAGACTGATGTCAAAGAGTGTACTGCCTATATTTTCTTCTAGGATCTAAACATACCATTTTTTAAAGTGCAAAATGGTAGATATTGCTAGAACCTTTTACTTATAGCCTATGATAACTTCACTAGAGCTAGAACATGGATTCTCTACCTAGCCTCAAAGTTTACATTTTTAAACAAAATTTACATAAGTTACCAGAAAACATTTGTGGCAGATTTGTGCTGTGTTAATTTAGTCAAGAGGGAACTATGATTACCAGAAATTCCCTTTCCTACAGAATTATAGATTAGCCTGGGCCAGAAGAGACATTTTGTGTGAGATTTAAAAAGCAGCAGGGGAGCAGGAGCTATCTTTAAAAATAAAATAAAACAAAAAAAAACAGCTTTATTGAGACATAATTCACATACCATACAACACATCATGGTCATCTTCTTTTTACACTTGAAGGGTCAATGCAGCTCACACATGTTGTCACTGATTTGTTGGCTTTCTTTGGAAGTGGAGGCAGCAGCCAGGTCCACAGCAACTCTGCCTCTTGCTGGATCTCCTCCTTTAACTTCTCCAACTCTGACTCCTGGGTCAGGTGCACATTTAGCTTCATAATGAAGGATACTAGTTTCTCTTGCAAGTCACTTGCATCAGTGAAGTTAGAGGTTTAGAGGTGGCAAGGGACCAAGGCAGGTTCCAGCTTGTCCTCGTGTGTTCCAGTTTGTCTTTGCTCTTCCCCACTTCATGTCCATCTTTCTTTCTGGACTTCTTGCCATGCTGGCATCAGGCTCAGCACCAGACATAGAAGCAAAAGCCATACATAAACTATTTAACCAGTTTCCACAATTGTGTAAAGTCAAATTCCTATAACAAATACTGTATCATTGCCAGTGGTAGTGTTTCTATGATCAAATCCTGTTACACCTTTACACACTCACAAATTTTGAGAATCCCTCCTATTGATAAGACATCCAAGGGTATAACTAATGGAGAGTCAACTAGCCTATGCACCCTTCACTCCTAACTCAAAAATGTTTGTCTGGAGGGTATTTCATCCAGTCACCTTTTTCTGATTGTTTCATAGAATATTCAGCTCAAGATTATCACTTGGATCTTTCCCCATATTCAGATTTGGTAGATCAGATGAACACCAAGATTGGATGAAATGTCCTGGGGGTAAAGAATGAACTTTTATATCTATTGAATTCAGGAGCACATTGCAAAAAACTGGCTAGGCTTGCTAATCAGCCCCTTAGGGGTGATAGAATTAATTTAAGGAATATGGCATGCTACTGTAAAAGAAATGAAAGTTAAAATGTGGTTAAAATTTAGAATATATGATTTTAAAAATGCATATTGTGGAGGTGTCTCCCCTATCTGAATGTATAATTGGTATAGGTGTAATATTTGAAAGGAAATTTCTCCCCTACTGGGTAAAATTTAAAGAGGCATAATATATTCATCAACCCTTTGACTGGTACTAGTTGGAGATGCAAAATGGGAGTCCTTAGAGTTACCTAAGCCAGGCCTTGCCTGCTGCTATTGCAGAATCGGGCCCCTCCATTTCATCCAATTGTTCCAGGATATTAGGCAATGGGCCTGGTCTGCTGAGAGTAGTTCCAAAATTGAGTGTCATGGCTCAGTATGGAAAGCAGCAGATTGGTGTCCAGTGGATGGTAAAATTCCCATGAAAGAAGATAAGAACAACTTGGTCCAGGGGGCTAAATTATAGGCTATGTCTCTGATAGTGCTAGAAGAATTAGATACAAATAAATGTCTTACTCTTTGAATGTATACTGATGCTAGGGCTGTTACCAATGGATTTGCAATTTGGTCTGGCAAGTGGGCCATAGATAATTGGATGATAAAAGGCTTACTGCTCTTTGGAAATCTTTATGTAAATTCTAAGGGCAAACCAAAGTGGAATATGTTGATGCTAACCAAAGAAATTTTATGCAAGGAATCAACAAGTTGATGCCTTAGTTTGATCTCTTGAAGTGGTAACCTGGGTCCATGAAGTGAGTCAACATGAGGAAATTCAAGCCATGCAGCAATGCACCAAGTGAAAAAATATACCAGGGGCCCTCATTGGAGCTCAAACCTTTAATTATGCTGTTTGCCAGCAGGAAAGGCAATATTTACAATTAGCCCTGGCAAGTATTTCCAGGGAAGAAGGTCCAGCCCAAAGCTGGCAAGTAGATAACATCAACCCTTTATCTATTGCTTCAGGGGAACTTAGATGAATATCGACAAAACTTGATACATATTCTGAGTTTGGCTTTGAATACCTACTGACTGAAGCCAATGCTTTTAATACTACAAAGTTAGACAAGAATATTGTACCAGTTTGGTCCTCCTAGTTACATTTCCTCGGGTCAAGGCACTCACTTCTCTGCCCACATGGTACAATAATGGGCAAAACAGCATCACATTCAATGGGCTGGACTTATCATCTTCCTTATCACCCTCAGGTAGTAGAATAATAGACAATTGGACTAAACACAACTGCTTAAAAAGATGCAGGGGAGACAATAGATTGAAGGATTGGTCTACAAACCCATAGCTTGTGTTTTGCAACTTAACATGAGAGGGAATAAAGTTGGGTCTCCATTAGATAAATTGTTATGCTTTTACAGTGGAAGTAGGGAAAAGAGTGGGGGATGATACAGGAATTTAAATACAAGTCTTTCGTAGTTTACCACAATTTTCTTTTTCAATACTGCCTTAGTCCATTTGGGCTGCTATAACAAAGTACCATAAACTGGGTGGCTTATAAACAACAGAAATTTATTTCTTGCAGTTCCAGAGGCTGGAAGTTGGAGATCACAGTGCCAGCATGGTCAGGTTCTGGTGAGAACCCTCTTCCAGCTTGCAAACTGCCAAGTTCTCATTGTTTCCTTACAAGGCAGAAAGCAGAGAGCAGCAAGCTCTCTCATGACTCTTGTTAAGGCAGTAATCCCATTCATCAGGGCTCTACCCTCATGACCTCATCTAATCCTAATTACCTTCCATAGGCCCCACCTCCTAATACTACCACATTGGGGGTAGGGTTTTAACATATGAATTTGGAAGGTACACAAAATTCAGTCCATAACAAGTGCCAACTCAGTAGTCCCTAGACTGGGTGTATAATGAAGGGCTTCAAAGGCTGACGATCTAAAACTAGATACCGTGTCTATTAATCTGAACCTACTGCAAGAATTCTAAAGAGATCGATGGAATACATTATCCCTTCTCCCACCTTGCCCCACATTCGGGCTAACTGCAAATGTTTTGTTGCCTAATGGACAGGATAGCCCTATTCTCTCTACTTATCCAATCTGACCCCCAACAATTAGGAATGGACTGGAAGGGAAGTCCAACCATGTGTCATCTTGCCCAGTGGCTGAACCAGAGGGATCTACTTCAGGGGAAAGGTTTGGATAGATTAATGATTAATGAAAGAAAGGTGAAATTATTGCTGAGAGGAAAGGGTTTTACGAAAGGGAAAAATCTAACAATTCTGATGAGGCTTAGAGAAAGGCTTAGAATAAGAGAATAATATTCTGTCTTAGCCTGGACTCAGATGCCTGTTGCGCAGAAGGACCCTGACAAAACCTTTTCTTCTTTTGAAAAGACAAGAAGTGAGCTGAATGAGAAACAAACTTCCAGAAGCAATCTACATTCTCACAATGAATGAAAAAAAGGGAAGCTCTAGCTGTGACTATATAGAAAAATACAAATGTGGCTGTGTCTTTTGGGCTTTGTTTCACAGGACATTATCCCTATGGAGGAGAATTGGCCCAAGGAAGCTGTAGACTTGATTAATAATTGATTGATTATGGTTCTTAATCATTCAGCAGATATATACCTTAAAGTTCAGATAGCTATAGATCAGGGAGGCAAAAGAATTATACAGTCAGTGTAAAAGTATGAGAAAATTTATGCTGGTATTATTGAATGATTTAGTTTCTGTTTAAATCCATACCAATTCCTCACTGATTATTGCAAATGTTTAGAATCTATGTGTGCATTTCAATTGGAAAGCAAGTTAATTTCTGTCAAACTAAAGATAATTGTTTTGTCGTAAAAAGATCCTGACCATATATCAGGGTGGTGGAACATATTGAGACAGTTAATTCCCACAGGCCAGGAATCAGCCTGAACTGTTTTGCTAAAGTTCCGGCATGGCGCTGACCCCTGGTTGAGGCATGAAACATATTGATTAATAGTGTTGTTTTGCAACCACAGGTCCAAGGAGTTTCAGGGTGGTTGTAGTTTGTACCACTTTGTCAACACTGATTATTAATATCAGTGAGATATTACTGATATCTTTTACACCTGGTCTCAGCTCTGATGTTGAGACTGGTTATATAGCAGGAATATGTCTACTTGACCAGGAAAATATAAAAAACTCCACCTAAGACTCCATTTTGGGCTTTCTGCTTCCAAGATATTCTGCGCGTACATCAGTGGTTCCTGATATGAAAGAGAAACTGCAGTCGGCCCCAGCCCTCATAGAGAGTGAACAAAGCAGCCTGCCCTGGCCTCTCTGGACCCCTTACAGGGAGGCATCCTTTGCTATGATGCAATCCTTACTTTAATGCCATTGATATATTCTTTTCCTGTAATAAACTGTGAATTTGTAAGCAGTCATTTTGAGTCTTGTGAGTCTTCTTTAGCAGTAAAACCCTATTTAAGTACTACTGTTAATGCATGTGTAGACATTACACATTAAATAAAATGCTCTAAGACAATAAAGGCGTGGAGTTTAGGTTATCATAGGGCTCTCTTTAAAAGATAAGAAAAGGAGATAAAGGATGACAAAAAGATGTAATATTACCTAATTTAGGAGAAAAAATAATAAGCAGAATGTTTCAACTCCAGACTCCAACTACCTAAGAGGAGAGTCAAAACTTACTGCTCCAATTCCTATTAGAACCATGCCTAATACATAGCAGATTATTTGAAATAAAATACTTGGTTGAACTTTCAGCTGCTATGATATCACAATGTGGTTGGCCAAGAGTATGGTCAGATTCCAACAAAAGATTTTATGATATTTAAAACATATAATCCTAGAGTTTCCCCTAACTCCAAGATAAGGGCATCATGGTTCATGTGTAAAATGAGACACTGGGGAAATTTAAGGAGAGGTATTCATGAATTGGTATGTTTGGGGAAATACTTTGTAGCATCCAACGTGAATTGAAATGGGAAGAAGTTGAAAACAGAAACCACTCATAGAATTTTCAGTTCTTGAATATAAGTTATCTAGGGTTAGGACAAAATTTTGAGAGGGAGCATAAGATCAGTTGGATCCAGCAGATAAAAATGAAAAAGATGATACTTGGCAATATTTTGAAAGCCAAGAAATCTTACCCTAAAATTACAGAAACCAAGATATTTGTATTTGAACCGGGGATAAAATCTAGGACAAAGGTTTCTGAACAGAATGATCTAAATGGGTGGGGGCCTGCTTTTCCTGCTGGGAGACTGACCCTCCTTACAAACATAATTTAGGACCAAATATCATTTTCAACAATTAAATCATAGATACCGAGTAATATAAGGCCAAAGACAGACACTGTGGTTACTTAATGACTAAATAAACATGACACAGAAACAGAACACACAGTCCTTGGCTTTGATAAATAGTTCACCCTAATACTGGAAATCTCATAAACAGCAACTGCCATTAAATTATGGATGACTCTGTCCACCAATTACGTGTAAGCAGAGTAGATAGGTCATCAGGGACAGTCTAAAGTAAAACCTAATAGTCATTAGCCCGCTATAGTTGAGCATTTTTGATGTGCCAGCTCTTGTGCTGTGTTAGGTATAGTATGTAGTTCTCACAGTAATGCAATAGATAACATTATTATTATCTTTTTACAGATGAAGAAACTGAGGAACACAAGGTCACTCCAGCTTTCTGACTTCAGAGCCAGAGCTTTTAATCACTGTCCTTTAAAACTCTAGTCTCCACAGGCCATTGTTTAATGACCTGTGCAGAGTGGCTTAGTGGCAGCAATGGAGAAAAAATTTCTGAAAATAAAAAAGCAGTGGGTCCGGCCAGGTGGCATAGTGGTAAAGTTCATGTGCTCCACTTCAGCAGCCCAGGGTTCACAGGGTCAGATCCCGTGTACGAACCTACACACTGCTCATCAAGCCATGCTGTGGCAGCATCCTATGTACAAAATAGAGGAAGATTGGCACAGATGTTAGCTCAGGGCCAATCTGCCTCAGCAAAAAAAACAAAGCATCTCACTAGATTTTAATCACCAAAAGTGATTACTTCCAATGAAGAATTCACAGTAAAGAATTTATTCTATCTCTTTTTCTATGTTATGCATAATTTATGTGAGACACAGCACCAATTAAATTTCCACTTTTATAAAATAGTTTCTTCTTCTTCATCATCATCATCATTACTCAGTGTTAATTGTGAACTATGCATAGCATTAACCTGATGCTAGAATCTTAATCAAAGAATCAACCAGTCAAAAATTCTATACCTTATGCTTCCTAGTGTGCTGGAGATTTTAACAGATGTCCACTCCCTTTCACTAAAGAAAACAATCCCGACCCACACAAATTTTGAGAAGATACTTCATGACACAATTAAACAATGCAAAATAAGTGTTTAAAACAGAATCTGAGCTGTCTGATAAACAGGTGATTCTTTGTCTTTATCTTCCTTATATCCAAAGTGTACACATTTAAACTCGTATTCTGAGAGGAGAAAAGTAACAAAAGAACCACTAAATTGACATTATGTAAGGTAGACTTTTTTTCAAATGCAACAGACAGGCATCTAACACTTTTAATCAAAATTTTACATTTTAACCATTTTTGTTATATTAACAGTAAATATGCTTCAAACAACATTTCTAAAGTCACCAGTGTACCCAGGAGATGCTTCCAGTGGTTTTACTGGCACACAAATAGCTTTTAGTTTAAATTTTCTTTTGTTAAATATGGCACCAATACCTGAGTTTAATTAAGATCTAGAATCCTTCAAGTGTTCTTGCTTTTGGTTACACTTTTCCCTATACATTCATACACTGTGCTTTCATAGCCAGATTTCCCACCATAATCAGAAAATTAATCAACAGATAATTACTGAGCATTTGCCATATACAAGAGATTTTGATGAATATTGTGAGAGAGAAAAGGAAATACGTGGCAGGGCATTTGCCTGTGAAGAACTCTCCACTGAGTTGGAGAGGTATGAAAAATAAACTCCTTTGCCTCTCCCATGGCTAGAGAAGCTGTTACTACCCTGGTTCCACAAACACCCACCTCTGTGGCCACCCCTCACTTTCTTTTGCTGGCTGCCATCACTCAACATTGACCCTTTAATATAACTGTTCCTCAGTGTTCTGTTCTTCTCACTATACGTGGTCACTGTAAATGATCTCAAATTCTCCCGTCTTCAAATTAACATCGATGTAAGTGGCTCTCAAATCTGCATCTCTTTGTGCCCTGGAATCACACTTCTAACTGCCTGCTGAACTCATTCCTGTGGACTTTGTGGTTATCTCTATATCTATTACATCCTGGTTCTAGAGGTTTCATTGGTCTAAGAATCCTCTCCAACCACCTCACTGTGATTGGCTTAAATGAGCACAAAGCATTCCTCTGGCCTCAGGGATTGATTTACTGCTGGTCATAAGATTCAATCTAGACACTGACAAGTGAGGACAGAGTGTGATCCACAGGGAGAGATGGCCTCTTTTTTCCCCCCAAATGGTCATGTGCAGGTATAAGGCCAGAATACTTGAAGCATTCTTTAAAAGCAGCCTAGGAAAAAGCTGACACACAGAAGAGAGCAGAGCCAAGAGAATCACTGGGAAATGGAACTGGAGACACTTCATGTCAACCCTAAAGCCTGTCCCAACTCTGGATTTCCAACTTGTTAACCAAATATTGTCCTTATTATTTCAGCCAGTTTGAGTAGGGGTTTTTATTGCTTGTAGCCAAAAATATACTAATTGATATATTCATCTAAATAGGCCCTTGCTGGCACAAAATTTCAAGATGTCTAGAGCTAAGTTCGTCAAATTTTCTCCCAAACCTGCTGCTCTTCCGTATTTCCAGTGTTGTTTAATGAGCTCATCATGGACCTAATCACTTAAGCTAGAAATCACTTCAGCTAGAGTCATTTTGGATGTCTCCTTCTTTCACAGTCACATTGCTCTGTTGTTTCTGTCTCCACAATATATTTTACCTTGGTTCCTTCTTTTCATCCCCAGTTGCCATCCCCCACTGCCATCACCTCTCACCTACAACATCACAAAACTTCCTAATTGGAGTCTCTCTAACTTTAGTCTTTCCTATTCCTTCAATTCATTCAACATATTTCTGCCCACAATCTTCCAAAACATAGATAGATTCTTGCCATAACCTTGCAGAAACTCCAATGGATTTCCATTACCTATAACAGCATTTCCTAAAATATGTTCCATAGAACAACAGCCCCAGGAAATGATCATTTTAAAAAAGAGTTTTGTGATCAAGTACATTTAGGAATTTCATATGTAGTAGCCATATTCCAAGATAGCCCCCAATGATCCCTGTCTTCTGGTATTTACTCCCTTCTATAGTGCTTTCCCACACTGTATCACGGTTGGTCTATGTGACCACTAGAATATGGCAGAAGTGATGGTATGTCACTCCAAAGTTAGATCACAAAGGCTACCTTCCACGTTGGTCTTTCCTGGATCACTCATTGTGAGGAAGCCAGTTGACATGTTGTGAGAAGAGTTCCATTTGGCAAAGAGCCAAGGCCTACAGCCAACAGCCACAGTCTGCCTGATGGCTTTATACCCTTTCTCTACTGGAGCGCTTAAAAGAATATGGTGGAAGAGCCCTTTCCTCCTTACTACCCTGTCCCTTCAGCCTCCAGAGATAATCACTACAGACTCTACTGGAATAGAAAAGAATTATTTATGGAGAAGAATTTAATATAGAAGAGGCAAGGGTTAACATATCAGCTAACTTGAACTTTCCTTGCATTCCAGAAGGGAAAACATCCAAAGACTTCATTAGGAGGGAGTCCTCTTTGGGCTGTGCCTCCATTCCTAACAGGAAACTCCAGGCTCCTGCCCCGCCCCTGCCCCACGCACCTTGTCTTCAAGACACTCAGTCCTACAACCCCACACTATCCTTGGAAAAAGAAAACTTCTCCTGCTCCTTCCATAGGAAGAGATTCATCCCCTAGACCCTTCTCCCTCAATCTGCCCCAGTCTAGGCCTTATGGTCTCAGGCAGGGACTACAAGAGGAGAAGGAAGCCAGCACAAATCACAATAAGAAAGCTGACTATATTGCATATCAATACAAATATGCTGTTGCATATTTCACCAGTGGGGTACCCAGTCTCAATGGCTCTGGTCTCAAGTAACTTTCTGAACTTCAACTAGGTGGGCAGCAACACTGCCAGTCCGTTGGTCATATATAAGGTAAGTACCTCTCCCAAGGACTTGCACTAATGATTTTTCTTGAAGACATCAAAGTCTAAACTCATACTGAAGAAAGAACGTGTCCTCTGCCATCAAGATTCCCCATTGAGTTAATAAGTTCCCAATGGTTTCTTTCCTACTTCTCCAAGGAGCTTGAGGGCATCACAAATTTACTTACAGGCTATTAGAGTCTTCCCTCTAACTCTGAGATTGGCACCAGCCTCAGTTATGTTCTTTGGACTCATACATTCCTCCTAACAAGAGATGAAAAAGTGATTGTTAATACTTTCCATCATAAGAGCACGGTCCAACGAAAGTAAGGACTAAAAAAGATCAGGAAAAAAAAGTTGATAGCCTGAATGCCTAACTCCAGGAGAATGTTTTCATCTTCATTCATTCAACTACCATTTATTGAGTGCCTGCTATATGCCAGGCATTGTGGGTACAAACACAGGTAAGATGTAAGAGATGTAAGACATGATTCTCTGAGAGCTCATAGTTTGATAGAGGATTTATTACTGAGAAATTTTTGGCCAGATGTTTGAACCTCCAATCTAATGCTCAGTTTGCTAAATGAGCCACTTCAATTTCCTTGTCCGCAAAGCCCAGCAAAATTTTCTCAGTCTTGAAAAATGATTGCCTAGGCTCTTAAATGTATAATATTTGACTTGGACCAATCCGTGATTTTCAATTCCTATCTCCTTTCCTAAGTTGATTTCAAAGATAAACTAATAGAAATCAACCTCAAGATCCCTCTTTAAACCTAGATCAAATCCTAAGCAGCCAGCTCTATGCTGCCTCCTCCTGGATTCTTTTAATTGCCAAGAATTAAAAGGTGCAGAAGTCATTCCTTCAAAGAGAGAGAACAAGAAAACAAAACCAACAACAACAAATGAACCTCAAGCTATTGTGGAACCTAAAGTCCCAAATTTAAAATAAAAAACCCTTTAAGCAAATAGTCCAGGCCAGTCTAGTTCTCCATCATTCACAATTCCTTCAATTCCTTCGTAAGTCTCAACCAAGTGTTCAGACACAATCATTTAGGGAGAGATAAGTGGGACATTTGTCTACTTTCCTTCCTACCAGCCAGTACTATCAAAACAGCATATGCATTTCCACGGTAACTCCAAACCCCTCACCCATGTCTTCCTTCATTATCAATTCTGATGCATTCCCAGTATCCTCTGCATAAGGTACAGTTAAGAGAAATAGGATGGGTGAGAAGATTGGAAAGGGGAGCCAGCGCAGACCTAGAGAGCCACCAATTAATCATAAATTAGCATTTTTCAATATAACATGACAAAGAGCTATGATATGGAAAACAGTTTCCATATATTATGTCACACAAAACAACCTTGCTTTGACCTCATTTTTTTCTCATTATCCCTTTTCTCCTTTACCACCTTTTGCAGCTTTTTTGTTTCTGTCTTCTTATTATTGGATTTACATTTTTTTCATTGTATCCTTTATCTTACAAGTCCTTCTTTTCCCTTCTCTTTACACTGCTTAGTACATTGTAGAAATGTATATTTTAAAATTTGTCAGACTGCACTTTTTGTTCTTGAATAGAAATTGGGCAAGAAGAGGAGTTTAAGATACAAGAAATTTGTGTTATATTCATTTTCTGCCTCAGTAGAGAAATAGTGCTTTCTAGTGTTTGCAGTGTTTTGTATTTGCACCATTTGCATTCATCTGAACAGTAAAATAATACTTTTACTTTTTGTAGTTCTCCTGCCATATTTATTACATATATACAGATAGCATTATTATCCCTATTTTAGAGATTTAAAAGCCAGAATCATAAAACATTTATTTATTGATGAGTTGGTGATAGCACTTAGATAAAACACATGAAAGAGTTAGAAAAATGATATTTCACTTAATGCATTCCCCATTCAGCTGCCATCAGTCACCAACCGGTGAGGAAATAGATCACAAAAATATGATTCACGATATTGCCAAGCCCACCAAAAAATACGCCATAGATAGAGAATTGCAATAGCTGGTTCCTTGAGGGCACCATGAACAGGAAATGTTACGGAAGCATTGCTCAAACTTTCTATCCCTCAAGGTAACCCTTTTAGGGGTGATTTGATTGACATGTCTTCTTTGGTTCTGCTGCTCCTGAGTCACCTCTATTTCTCCTAGAAGTAGCCATGTTCTTCTGGAGAAGAGCAGTGCTCTCAGAGAGGCACATATATTCCTTAAGAGATTTATCAGATGTGAGAAGTTAACTGTTGCCCAGCATTTTTCAACTTCCTGTGAGTTTGGATAGAATTCCCTGAAATGGATTCTCACTTGCTAACTATTATGAAAACACAAGGAATAGGTATGTGCATGTGTGTATCTGTGGCATTGTATTAGGGTTGTCCAGAGAAACAGAACCATTAGAATGTGTGTGTGTGTATGCATTTTAAAATTTTTATTTATTTATTTATATTTATAAAGAGATTTATTACAAGAAATTGGCTCATGCAACTATGGGGGCTGACAAGTCCCGAGATCTGCAGCATGAGTTGGCAAGCTGGCAACCCAGTAAAGCTGATATAGTTCCAGTCTGAGTTCAAAGGCCTGAGAACCAGGAGAGCCAACATTTCAGTTCTAGTCCAAAGACTGGCAGGCTTGAGACCCAGGAAGAGTCAATGTTTCAGTTCAAGCCTGAAGGCAGGAGAAATTTTCCCTTACTTGAGGGGAGGTCAGCCTTTTTTCTCTATCCAGGACTTCAACTGATTGGATAAGGCCCACCCACATTAGGGGGAAATCTGCTTTACTTAATCTACTGATTCAAATGTTAATCTCATCCAGAAACACCTTCACAGACACACCCCAGAGTAATGTGTGACCAAATATCTGGGCACCCTGTGGCCTATTCAAGTAGGTACATAAAATTAACCGTCAGAGGTATTATCAACATATGTAAATTAAAATATGTTTATTTCTTTGTCCTGCATACTCTTTAAAATGTTTACAGCACCATTGTTCTATAACATGGGTATTATTTCAGTATTTGTGGAGTCTTATAAATTTCTTTCTTCAAAGCAGCATGCTGTAGAATCTCTAAATGAGTTATTGTAGACAGTGCCTTTGCTTTGCAAAAAACTGGAAGGAATATGGAGATAATATTTATTGAGCACCAACCATCTATTTGGGATTAGCTATGTGTTTACACACTTTGAATTCTCACAACAATCAACTGAAGTAGGTAAGATTACTATTATTTTAGAAATGAAGAAATTGAGACTCAAAAAGGCTAAATAGCTTGATCCAAAGTTGCACAACTAGGAAGTGGTAGAGCCAGACTCGAGAAATATTTGACTTAAAAGCCCATACTTTTTCTACTCCAATTTGTTGTCATTAACAAGCTATATGACTGGAGGCAAACTAACTTCTCCAAGCCTCAGTTTTCCCATTTGCAAAATGACTAATGAACTGTATGATTTCTTGGGTCTTGATTGCTAGTGTTGGTGACAGAGATTTCAAATTGTCTACCCAATATCCATTAACTTGTTCTCTCTTACCAACGGAATGGGGCTAAACTCATTTAGTGTACATACTTCCTTTTGCCTTTCACCCTTACCCATATTCCTACCTGGAATGCAGACATGATGCTAGAAGAGAGGTGTCATGTCCCAATTCTTTGGTGCAACGTTTGTTTTCTACTGGTCTCCTAGTTAATGATCTTTTCAACTTGATCCCAGGATCTAATGTTGGCCTTCAAAGTAGAGTGTGTCTACCCCAGGATAGGAGCAGGATGATTACAGATGTGCCAAAAGAAATATACATATATTTAAAACCATAAGCTTTTCCTGAATACAGGGAAAACTTTGTCATTGAAGTAATTTGGAAAATACAGAAAAACAAGAAATAAGAAAAAAATAAGTCTGTTATTCCATAATTAAGAGAAAGAGACTTTTGAAATTTTACTGTTTGATTTCCACTTCTGGTCATAGTGGAATAATCCACTATAAACTGCACAAAACATATTCAGCAACTGTTTTCAGACAGTATACAATAAGCGGCATAGACTGCAGTTACTGAGAGAAAGGAAACTCATGAAGATAAGTCCCATGGTTGATCAGCTCTCTGCCTGGGGAAAATTTCCTAACTATAGTACAGAGAGCTTGAAGCTGAGCAGAGCAGAGAGATCCTGCTGAACTGAAGAGGCAGAAATGAGAGTCTGTAGCCTCTGAGTTGGCTAAAATCTCTGGGGCAAGGCATTGGATAGTAACAAGCTGTACAGAAAGGGCGGCACAAAGATCTCTATGTAGATCTAGATCTAGATATATAAATATGTATATTTATAGATATACGTCTCTAGATATATGAATATATATAGCTCTATATCTCCTGTCTATCAGCACAGAAAAAGCATTTGACAAAATTCAATCACCATTCATGACATAAATTCTCATCAGATTTCTAAGGAAGTCTGAGTAGAAACATGTACAAAAACTGTAGCTAGTATCATACTTAATGGTGCATTAGGGAATGCTTTCCCTCTAAGATTATGCATTAAGATAGGATTTCCACATTCACCACTTCTGTTTTTATTATATTGGAGGTCCTACCTAACTCAACAAGGCAAGAAAAAGAAGATATAGAGATTCAAAAGAAAGAAGTAAAACTGTTTCTATTTGCAGATCACATGATTGATTGCTTACACAGAAAATCCTAGGGAATAGACCAAAAAAGTGCTATAATTAATAAACAAATTTAGCAGGGATGCGGGGTTGAAGAATCAACTTTATGTCAACGTTAGCAACAAACTATTGGAAAATAAAAATTTTAAAATACTATTGACAATAGCATTTAAAAATAACAATTAGGAATAAATTTAACAAAAGGTGTCCAAGACCTCTTCATTGAAAATAAAGTAAATATGACTGAGAGAAATTAAAAATCTAAATAATAGAAAATTATACTATATTCATGGATTGGAAGACCCAAAATTGTTAAGATATCAATTATCCCCAAACTGATCTACAGAGTCAATGCAGTCTTTTTTGTGTGTGTGTGAGGAAGACTAGCCCTGAGCTAACATCCGTTGCCAATCCTCCTCTTTTTTGCTGAGGAAGACTGGCCCTGGGCTAAATCCCTGCCCATCTTCCTCTACTTTATATGGGACACCACCATCCATGGCTGCTGACAAGCAGTGCGTCGGCGGGCACCTGGGATCTGAACCCACGAACCCCAGGCTGCCAAAGTGTGAACTACACTGTTGCACCACCAGGCGGGCCCCTCAATGCAGTCTTAATCAAAATTCCTCAAGACTATTTAGAGAAATGGATAAGCTGATTTTAAAATTTATATGGAAATGCAAGAAACTAAAATAACCAAAACAATTTTGGATATCTTATTGTTTCAATGCTATTTGTTGAAAGACTTTCCTTTCCCCATTGGATTGTTTTGATGCCTTTGTCAACAATAAAACCATCTTATAAGCGTGGATCTATTTTGGGGCTCTCTATGTTGTTCCATTGATCTGTTTGTTGATTTTTATGCCGATAGTACACTATCTTGATCGATCTATATGATCTGGTTTCTGTGTCTGGTTCTGGAGCATGTAGTCCACAGGGCAGGTACTCAGGAAAGGAAGATGGATGTGAAGAGTGGGAGGCAAGAACAAACTGAAATCTGTGAGGTTGGGCTGGACATCAACAGGATGGACAGGAACTCAGGTAGGTCTTTTATCACCTCCGAGATTCCATCCTTAATGATGGGGGCATAAGGCAAGGAATAAAGCTGGTTCCTTTTATATAAGAGATATTCAGGCACCCTCCCAGGAGTTGGAGAAGCTGAAGGGGGAGATCTGGCTGCTGCCCCACACCAGCCAGGTGAGCCAGGAGATAAGAGACAACTGTAACACTTGCTGGTGCTCTGCACTGACATTACAAGTATAAAAACAAAACAGCTACTACTTCACTTCCACCTTATAAATCTCATGCAAAAAGTCCCTCATGGTCCTGGAACTATGTGTTGGGCAACAATTCTCCATGGTTCTCTTACTTCTCTATACATCTTGAGGGTAAAGGCAGTGTCAGACTTTATCCTGGAATATCCTTTAAAAGATATTTGTATAGTGAACAGCCTCAGAAGAAAGAGATAGTGTCTTCCTCTAGGAGAGAGGGCAGATTTGTTTGCTCTCCAGTATAAGGCAATAATATGATAATGTCACCTTCCAAGGCAAAGGTTGGGCAGGTTTATTTGCAGCCCATTACAAAAGATTGAAGGTTTTCCTAAGCTCAGGGTCCCTCACCTGTGACACAAACCCATTGTATGTGCAGCATCCACCTGATCCCACCTCCATGTTGCCCCTGTGGGACTTGGTGGGCGAGGGGTGGGGGGCAAAAGGAGCTGTATGAACATGAAGCTCATGCTGCTTGCTATCTGTGAGTAATAAAATCCTCTATCTCTAACCTGGTAGCCTCATGTCTTCTGACAGATCCATGAACAGTGGCAGACTTTTAAGTGGGTAAAATCCCAAGACCTTTTACAGTTCTTGACACTATGCAGGGAAGTGAATTCTTGGATATGTAGTCCCAGCTTAGCTAAATTGACACAACACAAATCCACTGCAGAGGGACAGAGGAAGAGAGAGAGAGCAAGAGAGAGGGAGAGAGAGAGCACAAACGTGGTAAAATGTTAGCAAATGGTGAATCCAAATGAAAGCTATGTGGGTATTCATTATACTATTCTTTCAGTTGAAATTTTACAAAACAGAAAGAGGGAAAAATCACTCAGACTGCATGTGAGACAGTAGAACAGGAAGAGTTGAAGCGGAGATATTAGTTAGGAAGTCTCAAACAGCTGTCTAAACCACAAACCAGAAATCTAGGAGCCATTTTACCAGCTTCCTTTCCCACATCCAATCACCAAGTCCTGTTAATGTAACCTCCCAGACAGCTTGAGTTTTGGCATTCTCTCATTTTCAGTACCAGTACTTAGGGCCTAGACTAATACAAAAATCTCCTAATTGGTGATCCTGCCTAGAGTCATGTCCTCTACGAGTCATCCTCCATACCGCTACCAGATGATCTTCAAAAATCGTTTCCAAACCATGCCATTTCCCCACTCAAAACCCTCTGCATCCAGGACAAAGTTCAAATTGCTTTACACAGCATACATGACATCACAATTTGGACCCCATACTCCACTTACATGTTGCACTAGAACATCGGTCACATCTTTGTTTCCACACACATCATGCTCTTGTACATGGTGTGTCTGCTGCCTGGAATGTTCTTTCCACCTTAACTTCTTGCTGCATACCTATTCATCCTTCCATGTCTGGTGACTGCAACATTCACTGGTGCTCTGTGACACTTTGCTGAACCTCACAGTGAGAGTATCGTCATTTGCACTATTTCACTCCCTTGCACATGCTTCAGTTGTTTCACACATCACACACTGTTATATTATTTATTGACATTGGTGTCTTCCCAAGTAGGCTGTGAATGCCTTAAAGGCAGAGACTGACTCATATTTGAAATCCAATGCAAAGGACAGGGACTACATGCGGCAGCTATTCTAGAACAGTTCATTGAAGCAAACGGAAAATCCTGCCACATTAAGAGAATTTAGGAAGGGCAGAGAAGAGATGAAATGCTGAAAATGCCAAGCATAAACTTTGCAGTGGTTGAATCCTAAGATGCTCACCCAAAGAGTCAGCTCTGAGTCATCTCTTTTGAGGTTCAAAATCACATAAACAAAGCAACTGAACGTAGAATTTAACCACTTACTTTGAAGAGGGTTTCTTGCTAGCTCTTCAGGGAAATACAAAATGACACAAATATCCTTTTTTTAAAAATAGAAAACCTATGGAAATTCAAATCAAGTATTAAAATGTAAGGCTAGTTTAACTCCCCAGAGAGAATAAATAACTTGGAAGGGAAAAAATGGTCTAAACAAAATTTCTGTTATTAATATAGTATCTTTCCTTTTTCCTGCGTTATCATTTTGTACTTTCTGGGAAATGAAACTCCATTTCTATTTATACCATTTAAAAAGGCCTCCATTTTAATCTAAAAAAGCCAAACTCAGAGAAACAGAGAGTGGACTGGTGGTTACCAGGGGCTGGGGGATGGGAGAAATGGCGAGATGTTGGTCAAAGAATACAAACTTCCAGCTATAAGATGAATAAGTTCTGGGGATCTAATGTAGCATGGTGAGTATACTTAATAATACTGTATAATATACTTGAAAGTTGCTGAGAGTAGATCTTAGTGTTCTTAACACAAAAAAGAAATGGTAATTATGGGATGGGATGGAGGTGGTGGCTAATGCTGTGGTGGTAATCATTTTGCAACACATAAGTGTATCAAATCATCACATTTGTACACCTTAAACTTACCCAATGTTATGTCAATTATATCTCAATAAAGCTGGAAAAAAAGGCCTCCATTTTAAAAATAAAGTTGTTGAATTACTGTCTGAAACTCTACATTTTAGAAGAAATATTGTAAATAGGATACTTTGTAGTTATTATTCATTACATGAGAGAACAGCTACAAAAATGCTTTGGAGTAGGTAAAATATTTTTAAAAGCAAGGTTTTGTTCTAAACTGTCTATGATATGTTTTAAAAAAATTAATCCTAAAATACTAACTTGTAATCATAGTGTTTAATAGCACTAACACATAAAGGCAATGTCAGGAAAGTTGATGTTCCAAGCAAGAAGAACAAAGAACAGAAGTTGTAGTGATAACAGATGACAGAGAAAGAAGCAGAATTCATCAGCTCCTGCTTTGCTTCCATTTTCCGTCACAGAGAATTATCCTCAGATTAGAAAGGGGAGGACATCCAAGGGAAAGTGGGAATTTAAGTCCAAACCAGTGAAGATGTAAGAGAGCATCCAGCTCCTTAACACAACTTCAGCTGTCTGGTTTACTGAAAGAATTTGAAAGGTGGTGGTAACTTTGTTGGGAACAGAAGAGGTGCCGGAGACTGGAGATGGACAAATGTCCTCGTTTTCTAAAAGAAGAAACTATAAGCCTGTGAGCACATTTTTCCTTGGCAAAATTCTGGAATGGATAATTAGACAAATGGTTTGTGAATCTTGAGAAGAGTGGTGAAAAAACAAGGCACAGCATGAATTCACTAAAAAGTAAATGGATCTAAACGAGGTGTTCTTCCTTTCTGATAGTGTTCCTACTCTCCCTGCTCTGATGCCTGCAGGGTCATACAAAGGAAGAGAGTGGGTCTTGGAGTGGGATGAGGCTGAACTCCGATCCCAGCTCCACCACTTACCAGGAGTGGCTCTTGGACACTTGGACTTCTCTGAGTCTTTCATGTAACCCAAATGTAATGGAGTTTCTTTGGGCCAACTCTTCTCTCACCTAGGACCTTCCTTGAGATCAATCTTACACAGGTGGTCTTATTACAAAACAACAACAATTCAAACTTTGAAGGCATTGATAAATAATGGGGATTATATTATACATGACACAACAAAAACTTCATAAAAATCCCCTTATCTAACCTGACTCTTCCCTAAAATTTGTCCCCTAGGGAATCTACATCATCTTCTTCACCTCTAACTCCCTCAAAAAAACAAAACAAGAAAACCCCACCACTTTCTCCATAGCTTCTCCAGGTACACTTCTGCTTTTCCACCAGCCAGTAGAATAACAATATTTAGAAAAATGAAAATGTGGTTAGCCAAAACCAGACCACACTCATATATGCCCTAGGGAGCCTGAATTATTCTACCATAGCAAAAATTAAAATAATAATGCCTACCTCAGAGAGTTTTTGAGAGGACTAAATTAAAAATAATATTTCATATGATATGATAATTTTTTCATATGATATTCATATTTTTCATATGGTAATATGAAATAGTATGAAAAAGACTTGGCCTGGTCACTCAATAGGTAGTAGCCATTATTATTCGTCACTACTCTTACTACTGTGGTAGATCAAGAAAATGGTGTAGACCTTGTATATCCTTCTTTATTTTTGAGGAATTTGAGAAATCTTCATGGACAATGAGGGTTGGATGATAGTACAGTTTGTTGGAAGTTGAAATGATTTATGCAAAGGTGAAATACAAATCTAGCAGTTTGTTAAAGGCCTCTATGGCCATATCCTGTTAAACATTTTCATGAAGCACCCAGCATAAATGAGCATATTGGCAGCATACTTATCAAATTTGCAGATAATACAAAAGGGGGTGGGTGATTAACAGGTGGTAAGCTGAATGTCAAAATGAAGATTCCGGAAGATCTAAAAGGGCTGATCCAAAAAGTAATTTAATATGGGCTAATGTAAAACTGAGTATGTGTGCTTAAAAAAAAAAACCTGCTTCTTAAAAACAGAATGGTTAGACTTGAATTTACTTGTATTTCAAGTGAAAAAAATTGAAACATTTTCTTGACTACAAGCTCAAAATAAGCATTCACTGTTGTGTGAAAGTTAGACAGCAATCACAACAACTACAAATAGAACTCAGAGAGAGGGGTCTGGTTTTGATTTATGTTCCCATTTCCCTATAGCACAGGGTAGTGGAGGCATAGCCTCAAGATCCCAGGTTCTAGTCTTATTTCCAGTACTAATTACCTGCATGACTTTAGCAAGTTGGTGAACCTTTCTGGAAGCTTCTTAATCTTGAAATTCCGGAGAGGTAGGAGGGAAGTTTGGACAAAATTAATTCTAAAAGAACTTCTGGCCGTGAAATTCTATTTCAGTAATTTAATTCAAGGCCACTACCTATACTAAGTAATTTAGCTTAGCAGATTGACTAACTGCCACTTTAGACATGGGGGATATATTTGGTTGTAAATAATGTAAACCCAACTCAAATTATCTTAGGCAAAACAGAATTATATAGGCTCTCACAATGTGAGGAATGGTTAAACAATGAAACTATGGGAAAGACAAGGAAGTGGGGACTCAGGAACACTGAAGTCCACACAAAGAGAGATTTTGATTCTGAGGGAAGTAGGGTTTGGAACTGGTTCATTGATTTAGATGGGCAAGCCAGCCTGGGGTGATGATTTGGGGAAAGAGGAAGGCAGAGGGAATAGAAAGTTAGCTTTGTTGAATGTCTACTACGTGTCGGATTCTGCTAAGTTATTTCAAGTTTGCTATCTCCTTTAATCCTTGCCAAAAAGAACAGGAACTGAAGTTCAGCATAGTTTAAGAAACTCGCCTGAAGTTAAATAATAGAACCAAAGAAGTGACAACGGCAAATATAATTTTCAGTGATTTGGCCTAAGCGTGCTTGACTAATAATATGCTTGCAAATGTTACTGAATAATGGTAGCTAACACATTTATATTATTTATTGTGTAACAAGAACTATTCTAAGTGCTTTATATATGTTAACTTTTTAATAACTTTTAATTTTGAAATAATTATAGTTTCACAGGAAGTTGCAAAAATAGTACAAAGAGATCCCACATACCCTGCATCCAGTTTCCCCCAGTGGTTACCTCTTACATAATTGTAGTACAATAACAAAACCAGGAATTTGACATCAATACAATGTGTGTGTATAGTTCTATGTGATTTTTCTCACATATGTAGATTTGTGTAACCACCACCACAATCAAATTTATTGGTGTTGACATTTTATCTTACCCCCCTTTATGTCCCTTTACCCTCCCACATTTATAATATTAATTGCCTTAAATATTTCCTCTGTATACATTGAGAACCACGTTAGAGAATGTTATAATTTTTGCTTCAACTGTCAAACATAACTTAGAAAACCCAAGACAAGAAAAGTCTACTGTATTTACCTATATTTTTGCTCTTTTCATGTTTTCTTTCTTCCTGATGTTCCAAGATTCTTTATCATTTCCTTTCTGTTTAGAGGAGAACTTCTTTTGGCCATTCTTTCAGGATAGGTCTAATTTGGTGAATTTGGAGTCATATTCTCTTAGTTTTCCTTCAGCTGAGAATGTCTTGACTGATCCCTCACTTCTGAATGATATTATCTCTGGATATAGAATTCTGGATTGACAGTTCTTTTCTTTCAGCACCACAAAAGTGTTGTGCCACTTCCTTCTGGCTTCTGTGGTTTCTGATGAGAAACCTGCTACTATTCCAATTGTTTTTTTTCCCTGTAAGTAACGTTTCATTTCTCTCTGACTGTTTTCAAGATTTTTCTTTGTCTTCAGTTTTCAGAAGTTTGACCGACAAGTGCCTTGAAATGGATCTCTTTAAGGTTAGCCTGTTTGGAGTTCAGTGAGCTTCTTGAAACTGTTTATGTTTTTTGCCAAAGTTGGGAAATTTTCAGCCATTATTTCTTCAAATATTTTTTCAGCCCTGCTCTTTGCCTCCTCTCCTTCCAGGACTCTGATGATATGAATGTTAGATTTTTTTGTTAAAGTCCCACAGGTCCTCAAGATTCTGTTAAATTTGTATGTGTGTGTGAGGAAGATTAGCTCTGAGCTAACATCCATTGCCAATCCTCCTCTTTTTGCTGAGGAAGACTGGCCCTAGGCTAATATCCATGCCCGTCTTCCTCCACTTTATATGGGATGCCACCACAGCATGGCTTGACAAGCAGTGTGTTGGTCTGTGCCCAGGATCTGAACCAGTGAACCCTGGGTCACTGAAGCGGAAAGCACAAACTTAACCCCTATGCCACTGGGCCAGCCCCCTGTTAAATTTTTTTTTAAATTCATTTTCTCTCGTTTGTTCAGACTGGGTAATTTCTATTCTTCTATCTTCAAGTTTACAGATTCTTTCTTCCGTACTCTCCATTCTTTTGTCATGCTCATCCATTAAGATTTTTATTTTGGTTATTGTACTTTTTAGTTCTAAATTTCCATTTGGTTCTCCTTTACATACCCTATTTCTTTTCTAAGACTTTCTATTTCTTTGCAGAAACTTGCTATTTTTTCATTTGTTTCAAGCATGCTCATAATTGCTTGTTGAAACATATTTATAAGGGCTGCTTTAAAATCCTTGTCAAATAATTCTAACATCTGTGTCATCTTGATGTTGGCATCTGTTAATTGTCTTTTTTTCATTCACTTTGAGATCTTCCTGGTTTTTGATATGGTAAGTGATTTTTTATTGAAACCTGGACATTTTGGGTATTATAAGACTCTAGATCTTTTTTGGGGGGGAGGTGAGGAAGATTGGCCCTGAGCTAACATTTGTGCCAATCTTCTTTTATTTTGTATGTGGGAGGACTCCACAGCATGGCTTAATGAGTGGTATGTAGGTCTGCGCCCAGGATCTGAACCCACGAACCCCAGGCCATTGAAGTGGAGTGCACAAACTTAACCACTATGCCACCGACTGGCTCCTCTAGATCTTTAGATCTTGTGTTTTAGCAGGCCTCCTCCGACACTGCTCTGGTGGGTAAAGGGGGATGCTACCTCATTACTGCCAGGTAGAGGTGGAAGTCATGGTTCTCCTCTGTGATACCCTGGGTAGATGAAGGGGCATTTCATTACTGTCAAGTGGTGGTGGGAGTTCTGGCTCCCTACATGGCCTCTGCTGACACCATGGAGGCGTGTATGGCATTGTTGCCACTGAGAGATGATGAAAGTCCTGACTGTGTACTAGGCCTCCTCTGGCACCACTTGGCAAGGAGAACGTGGGGTTCTTTGAGTGGGGATGGAAGTCCAGGTTCTTCATTTGATCTCTACTGACACCATGGAGGATCTGGTACTCTTTACTACCAAGCAGAGATGAAAGACATGGCTCTCCATTTGGCTTCCTCTGACACTTACCCTGGCAGAGGGATTGGGATGACTTATTACAGCCTGGAAAGAGTAGAAGTCTAGGCTCTCTGCTGGGCCTTTGCTGGTGATTGTGTGGGTGGACTCACAGTTTTTTTCTGTGATGTATGCCTAGAGTAGAACAGTTATTGTTTAAAGGTTTTTTGTCTTGGTAGACTACCCCTTTCCTGGTCCTTTGGCTAAAGAGAGCAGGCTTTTCTTAGGGGCATTATTTTTTTTATCTGTGTCCATTGGTGTTTCCAGGTTTCTGGCTTCTCCAGTAACCAGTCTGGAATATATGTGGTGAAAAGAAAACCCAAGAACTTGCCGTCACTTGTTCTTTGGGTCCTGACATCATTAGCTGGTCTGCTTCCTCCTCTCCACTTTTCAGAGTCTTCTTATATTTTGTTTTGTACAGAATATCCAGGAATTTTAGCTGCACTTCATGGAAGAAATAGTGAAAACGACATCTATTCCATTTTTTCCTGGAAGTAGAAGTCTATGCTAACTTTTAAAATCCTCATAACAATCCTGTGGGGTAACTATTATTATAGCTGTTTCAGATGGGGAAACTGAAGTACAGAGAGGTTAAGTCATTTGCCCAAGATCACACAGCTAGTAAGTGGGGAGATGAGATTCAGACTGAGGCAATTTGGTGCCAGAGCCCATGCTCATGACCACTATATGGACTTATGACAGCCATTTATTTATTCATCACTTCATTTTAATCAAAGTACTGTCACATTTAATTTCATTAATTAATTTAAAAAATATTTATTGAGGGCCTGGCCCTGTGGCTCAGTGGTTAAGTTCGACATGTTCTGCTCCAGTGGCCTGGGTTTGCAGGTTTGGATCCCGGGCACAGACCTACATCACTCATCAAGCCATGCTGTATGGCATCCCACATACAAAACAGAGGAAGATGGGCACAGATGTTAGCTCAGAACCAATCTTCCTCACAAAAAAAAATATATATATATATATATTTATTGAGCACTCATTATGAAGTGCTTTGTACTAGATATAAAGATACAACATTAAAAAGACATGATCCCTGGCCATAAGATGCTCACAGTCTAGTAAAGGGTATAGAAATATAAATAAATAATCATAATAGAACATCGTGAGTGCAATCGTAGATATATGTGGTAGATATAGTGGCTGCACCGAGCCATCTGCACCGAGCCAGCCCTGATGGCCTAGTGGTTCAAGTCTGGTGCTCTCACCACTTCAGCTTCCTGGTCACGGAACTGCACCACCTGTTTGCCAGTTGCTCTGCTGTGACAGCAGCTCATGTAGAAGAACTAGAAGGAGTTACAACTAGAATATACAACCATGCACTGGGGCTTTGGGGAGGAACGAAACAAAAGAGGAAGATTGTCAACAGATGTTAGCTCAGGGCAAATCTTTCCCTGCAAAAAAAAAAAGAAAAAGATATAGCAGCTGCACAAAAGAGGGTGTAAGTTTGCTTGAAGAAGGAAGGAAAATTTCACAGATGTTTAATTTGGACCTTGAAAGAAGAATAGCATTTCAGTAAATGGATGAAAGGGGAAGAAATTCTAGGCAGAGAACAGCACATGAAAAGGCATGGAAGCATGAAAATAGATAGCATCACATGTTTGAAAAGCAGTAAATAGAATGACATAGCTGTTGTGCACGGTGCATGTGGTGGGGTAGAAGATGAGGTTGTTTTTCCCAAATTATCCTAACACTGCTTATTAAACAATTAATTATTTCTCTACCAATTTGAAATGCCACACTTATGTGCTAAATCTTTATAAATGATTGAGTTGGTCCATTCTGGCTATACTGTCTGTTCAGAAAAATGGTTTGATTCTTAATAGCTTTAAAGCATACTTTAATATCTTAGTGTCTTTCTTTTTCAGAATATTCTTAGACTTAGAATGAAATAGTTCCATTGCAAAAAAAAAATCCTCTTGGAATTTTAGTTGGGATAGTATTAAATTTATAAGTTATTTTGAGGAGATGTGGACATTTTTAATATTCTTCCAATAAAGAAATGTGTCTTTCTTGAACAGACATTTCTCCAAAGAAGGTATATAGATGGCCAACAGGCACATGAAAATATGTTCAACATCATTAACTATCAGGGAAATCAAACTACAATGACATATACCTCACACCTGTCAGAATGGCTATAATTAACAAGACAGGAAAGAACAAGTGTTGGAGAGGAAGTGGAGAGAAGGGAACTCTCATACACTGCTGGTAGGAGTGCAAACTGGCACAGCCACTGTGGAAAACAGTATAGAGATTCCTCAAAAAATTAAGAATAGAACTACCATATGATCCAGGCATTCCACTGCTGGGTATTTATCCAAAGAACATGAAAACATCAATACGTAAAGATACATGTACCCCTGTGTTCACTGCAGCATTGTTCACAATAGCCAAGACTTGGAAGCAACCTAAGGGCCCATTAAGAGACAAATGGATAAAGAAGATGTAGTATATATACACAATGGAATACTACTCAGCCATAAGAAACTATGAAATCCAGCCATTTGTGACAACACGGATGAACATTGAGGGTATTATACTAAGTGAAATAAGTCAGAGGGAGAAGGTCAAAAACTATATGATCTCACTCACAAGTAGAAGATAAAAACAACAACAAACACACAGAGACAGAGATTGGATTGGTGGTTACTGGAGGGGAAGTGGGGAGGGAAGAGGGTAAAAGGGATGATTAGGCATGTGTATGTGGTGATGGATTGTAATTTAGTCTTTGGGTGGTGAACATGATGTAATCTATGCAGAAATAGAAGGATAATGATGTACACATGAAATTTATACAATGTTATAAACCAATGTTACCACAATTTAAAAAAAGAGAGAAAAATGTGTCTTCTTATTCAAGTATTCTCAGTAAAGTTTCATTTTTTTAAATTGATGTCCTACATAACTGTAATGTTTATTGCTAGATAATTATTTTAGTTTTATTTGGTGAAAACATAATTCTTTTTTTAAAACACTTTTATTAAGGGGTGAAGGGATGCATCCACATGGTGACAGACAAATAATAATGTACAACTAAAACCCCACAATGTTATAAACTATTAAGACATCAATAAAAAAAATGGCAGTAAAATGCATTTTCCGGTCAACAAAATTTGAGAGAAATTGTCACCAGGAGTCTTGCACAACAAGAAATGTCAAAAGAAAATTTCAAACTGAAGGGAATCAACATCAGATGGAAACTTGGATGTACAGAAAGGAATGAAAAGTACCAGGAATGGTAAATATATGAGTAAATATAAAAGGTTTTTTGTCTTAATTAGAAAAAAATTTTCTGTTTAAAGCAAATATCGTCATAATATATTGTAGGGTTTATAACAGATATAGGAGTAAAATATATGAAACGGCACAGAGGACAGAGAGTAAAGAGAATTATATTGCTGTAAAGTATTTGTACACTAAGTGGTATAATATTAATTCAAACTGAACTAATGAGTTAAAAATCTAATCCTGCTTAAAACACAAAACAAAGACTTATAGACCTCCCCCCAAAAATAGGAGAAATAAAAATGGAATAAAAAGAAAAGGTCAATTAACTCAAAAAGAGGAATAAAGACAAATGAGCAGATGGGACAAATAGTAAACAAATAGCAAACTGGTAGACTTAAACCCAATCATAAGTTACTTGTAGTTCATGGATGAGTTTCTTGGATGTGTAATGTCTTAATGTTTATGAGTTTCTTGAATGTATAAATTAATGATTTTGATTAAAAAAAATAAAATATTTTTATCGATGTCTTAATAGTTTACAACATTGTGAAGTTTTAGTTGTACATTGTTTGTCAGTCACCATATGAATGCATCCCTTCACCCCTTGTGCTCACCCCCACCCCCCTTGACCTAGTAACCATCAAACAGTTCTCTCTGTCCGTGTGTTAGTTTATATTCCACACATTAGTGAAGTCATACAGTGTTTGTCTTTCTCTCCCAGGCTTATTTCACTTAACATAATACCCTCTAGGTCCATCCACGTTGTTGCAAATGGGACAATTTTGTCTTTTTTTATGGCTGAGTAATATTCCATGGTATATATATATATATGTGTGTGTGTATATATATATACCACATCTTCTTTATCCAATCGACAGTCGAGGGACACTTGGGTTGCTTCCACTTCTTGGCCATAGTGAATAATGCTGCAATGAACATAGGGGTGCATAAGCCTCTTGTGATGGTTGATTTCAGGTCTGTTGGGTAGATGCCCAATAGTGGGATTGTTGGATCATACGGTATTTCTATTTTTAATTTTTTGAGGAATCTCCATACTGCTTTCCAGAAAGGTTGCACCAGTTTGCGTTCCCACCAGCAGTGAATTAGGGTTCCCATTTCTCCACAACCTCTCCAAAATTTGTTGTTTTTTTGTCTTGGTGATTATAGCCATTCTAAAAGGTGTAAGGTGATACCTTAGTGTAGCTTTGATTTGCATTTCCCTGATGATTAGTGATGTTGAACATCTCTTCATGTGCCTGTTGGCCATCTGTATATCTTCCTTGGAAAAATGTCTGTTCATATCCCCTGCCCATTTTTCGATCGGGTTGGTTATTTTGTTGTTCAGTTGTGTGAGTTCTTTATATATTACAGAGATTAATCCCTTGTCGGATATATGATTTGTGAATATTTTCTCCCAGCTGGTGGGTTGTCTATTCATTTTGACCCTGGTTTCATTTGCCTTGTAGAAGCTCTGTAGTCTGATGAAGTCCCACTTGCTTATTTTTTCTTTTGTTTCCCTTGTCTGAGTAGACATGGAATCCAAAAGGATCCCTTTGTGACCCATGTTGATTAGCATACGGCCTATATTTTCTTCCAAGAGTTTTATAGTTTCAGGTCTCACTTTCAGGTCTTTAATCCATTTTGAGTTAATTTTTGTGTATGGTGATAGAAGATGGTCTACTTTCATTCTTTTGCATGTGGCTGTCCAATTTACCTAGCATCACTTATTGAAGAGACTTTCCTTTCTCCATAGTATGTTCTTCACTCCTCTGTCGAAGATTAGCTGTCCATAGATGTGTGGTTTTATTTCTGAGCCTTCAATTCTGTTCCATTGATCTGTGTGTCTGTTTTTGTATCAGGACTATGCTGTTTTGATTACTATAGCTTTGTAGTATATTTTGAAGTCAGGGATTGTGATGCCTCCAGCTTTGTTCTTTTTTTCAGGGTTGCTTTAGCTATTTGGGGTCTTTTGTTGCCCCATATGAATTTTCAGTATTTTTTGTTCTATTTCTGTGAAGAATGTCATTGTGATTCAAATTGGGATTGCATTGAATCTGTAGATTGCTTTAGGTAGTGTGGACATTTTAACTATGTTTATTCTTCCCATCCATGTGCATGGGATATTTTTCCATTTCTTTATGTCATCATCGATTTCTTTCAATAGTGTTATAATTTTCATTGTATAGGTATTTCACCTCCTTGGTTAAATTTATTCCCAGATATTTTATTCTTTTTGTTGCAATTGTAAATGGGATTGTCTTTTTGAGTTCTCTTTGTTAGTTCATTATTAGCATATAGAAATGCAACTGATTTTTATAAGTTGATTTTATATCCTGCCACTTTGCTGTGGTTGATTATTTCTAATAGTTTTCCAATGGATTTTTTAGGGTTTTCTATATATAAGATCATGTCATCTGCAAATAGTGAGAGTTTCACTTCTTCGTTGCCTATTTGGAGTACTTTTATTCCTTTTTCTTACCTAATTGCTCTGGCAAAAACCTCCAGTACTATGTTGAATAAGAACGGTAAGAGTAGGCATCCTTGTCTTGTTCCTGTCCTCAAAGGAATGCCTTTCAGTTTTTCCCCATTGAGTAAAATGTTAGCTGTGTGTTTGTCATATATGGCCCTTATTATGTTGAGGTCCTTTCCTTCTATACCCATTTTGTTGAGAGTTTTTATCATAAATGGATGTTGGATCTTGTTGAGTGCCTTCTCTGCATTGATTGAGATGATCTTCTGGTTTTTATTCTTTGTTTTGTTAATGTGGTGTATCACGTTGATTGATTTGTGGATATACCAGTGTCCCTGGTATAAATCCCACTTGGTCACAGTGTATGATCTTTTTGATGTATTGCTGTATTCGGCTTGCCAATACTTTGTTGAGGATTTTTGCATCTATGTTCATCAGTGATATTGGCCTGTAGTTTTCCTTCTTTGTATTGTCCTTGTCTGGCTTTGTCAGGGTGATGTTGGCCTCGTAGAATGTGTTAGGAAATATTCCGTCTTCCTCTATTTTCTGAAATAGTTTGAGAAGGATAGGTATTAAGTCTTCTTTGAATGTTTGGTAAAATTCTCCAGGGGAGCCATCTGGTCCTGGACTTTTACTTTTGGGGAGGTTTTTGATTACTGTTTCGATCTCTTTACTTGTGATTGGTCTATTCAGATTCTCTATTTCTTCTTGATTCAGTTTTGGGAGGTTGTATGCATCTAAGAATTTATCCATTTCCTCTAGGTTGTCCAATTTATTGGCATATAGTTTTTATAGTGTTCTCTTATAATCCTTTGTATTTCTCAGGTATCCACTGTAATTTCTCCTCTTTCTTTTCTATTTTATTTATTTGGGTCTCCTCTCTTTTTTTCTTAGTGAGTCTGGCTAAGGGTTTGTCAATTTTGTTTATCTTCTCAAAGAACCAGCTCTTTGTTTCATTGATCCTTTCTACTGTTTTTCTGGTTTCAATTTCATTTATTTCTGCTCTGATTTTTATTATTTCCCTCCTTCTGCTGGTTCAGGGCTTTGTTTGTTCTTCATTTTCTAATTCTGTTAGGAGTAGTTTAAGGTTGCTTCTTTGGGATTTTTCTTGTTTGCTAAGGTGGGCCTGTATTGCTATGAGTTTCCCTCTCAGGACCGCTTTAGCTGCATCCCATATGAGTTGATATGGTGTATTTTCATTTTCATTTGTCTCCAGATATTTTTTAAATTTCTCCTTTAATTTCATCAATGATCCATTGGTTGTTCAGTCACATGTTGTTTAGTCTCCACATCTTTGTCACTTTCTCAGTTTTTTTCTTATAGTTGATTTCTAGTTTCATAGCATTATGGTCAAAAAAGATGCTTGCTGTGATTTCAATCCTTTAAATTTATAGAGGTTTGCCTTGCTTCCTAATATATGGTCTATCCTTGAGAATGTTCCATGTGCACTTAAGAAGAATGGGTAATCTGCTGTTTTTGGGTGGAGTGCTCTGTATATGTCTATTAAGTCCATCTAGTCTAGTTTTCATTTAAGTCCATTATTTCCATATTGACTTTTTGTCTGGATAATCTATCCATTGATGTAAATGAGTGTTGAGATCCCCTACTATAATTGTTGTTGTTAATATCTCCTTTTAGGGTTTTTAATAGTTGTTTTATGTACTTTGGTGCTCCTGTGTTGGGTACATACATATTTATAAGTGACATGTCTTCTTGGTGAAGTGTCCCTTTTATCATTATTTATTGCCCCTCTTTGTCTCTCATTACCTTTTTTATCTTGAAGTCTACTTTGTCTGATATAAGTATTGCAACTCCTGCTTTCTTTTGTTTTCCATTAGCTTGTAGTATTGTCTTCCATCCTTTCACTCTGAGTCTGTTTTTGTCTTTAGAGCTGAGATGTGTTTCCTGGAGGCAGCATATTGTTGGATCTTGGTTTTTTTTTCACCATTTTTTTATATTGATGTCTTAATAGTTTATAACACTGTGGGGTTTTAGTTGTACATTTTTGTTTGTCCATCACCTTGTGGATGTAACCCTTCAGCCCTTGTGCCCACCCCCCAACCCCCTTCCCCTTGGTAACCACCAATCAGTTCTCTCTGTCCGTGTGTGTTGGATCTTGGTTTTTAACCCATCCCCCCATTCTGTGTCTTTTGATTGGAGAATTCAAACCATTTACATTAGAGAGATTATTGATATATGAGGCTTTATTGTTGATATTTTATGACTCATTTTCTGGTTCTTTTCATTTCCCTCATTTCTTGTCCCAGGTGAAACATAATTCTTAAATTTATTTTTTAAATTATTTTACACATAGATAGTGAAATCATGTCAAAGCTTTATTTAATTCATTAATGAGAAATCGGTAAAATTCTGAGCTCCTTCAGAAAAGGAGAACTAGAAGTATATAGTTAGTGGGGAAAGGAATGTTGAAATAAGATTGCTAAATTAGATACAAACCTGGTCAGTGTCCTAAGGGACAATAAAATATAACCTTTGGGCTTACGCAAAAAAAAATCATTGCATCCTATTCATTTCTGTAAGTTAAACTCAACTGTTACAGGACTGGAAAACATCTGGTCCCTAACCAATTATTGGTCAGAATTACAATTTCTGAGTCAGATGATCTTTGGGCAGGTTATTTAAAATGCTCTAGCACAGAATAGCTGACACAGTACTGAAAAGGAACAAAGTTGGAGGATTGACACTAGCCAACTTCAAGATTTACTATAAACCTACAATAATCAAGAGAGTGTGATACTGGTGAAAGAACAAATAGATCAAAGGATAGAACAGAGCACCCAGAAATAGACCCATACAAATACATGTGAAAATATATATATTTATGTATATATAGTGAACTAATCCTTGACATAAAGCAAAGACAATCCAATGGAAAAAGTATTGTCTTTTCCCAAATGGTGCTTGACAACGAGATATACAAAAAATGAATCTAGACACTAACCTTAAATCTCCCAGAAAAATTGACTCAAAATGGATCATAGACTTAGCTGTAAAATACAAAACTATAAAACTTCTAGAAAATAACATAGGAGAAAATCTAGAATTTTTAGATACAACATCAAAGCATGATCTATGAAAGAAAAATATTGATAAATTGGACTTAATTAAAATTTAAAACTTTTGCTCTGCAAAAGACACTGACAAGAGAATGAAAAGACAAGCCAGAAACCAGGAGAAAATACTTGCAAAATACATATCTGAAATAGCACTTGTATCCACAATAAACTCCTAAAATTCAACAATAAGAAAACAAACAACTCAATTAAAAAAACGGGTGAAAGATCTGAACAGACACCTCACCAAAGAAAATATACAGATGGCAAATAAGCATATGAAAGATGCTCAACATCATATGTCATTAAAGAATTGCAAATTAAAACAATGAGATACCACTACAAACCTATTAGAATTGTGAAAATCCCAAATGCTGACAATATCAAATGCTGATGAGGATGTAGAGCAATAGGAACGCTCATTCATTGATGGTGGTAATGCAAAATAGTACAGTCACTTTGGAAGACAGTTTGGTAGTTTCTTACAAAACTAAACATAGTTTTACCACACAGCTCAGCAATTATGCTCCTAGGTGTTTACCCAAATGAGTTGAAAACTTATGTTCACATGAAAACCTGCATGTGAATGTTTACAGAAGTTTTATTCATAATCGCCAAAAACTGGAAGCAACCAAGTTGTCCCTGAGAAGGTGAATGGATAAACTACAGTATATCCATACAATGTAATATTATTCAGTGATTAAAAAGAAATAGCTGTCAAGCTAGGAAAAGATATAGAAGAATCTTAAATGCACATTGCTAAATGAAAGAGGTAGTCTGAAAAGGCTACATACTGTAGATTCCAACTATATGACGATCTGGAAACAGTAAAAAGGAGACAGTTAAAAAGATCAGCAGTTGCCAGAGAGAGTAGGAAGGGGAAGGAGGGATGAATAGGTATATCACAGAGGATTTTTTTAGGCCAGTGAAACTATTCTGTATGATACTGTAATGGTGGATACATGAAATTGTGCATTTGTCAAAACCCATAGAACTATACGCAAAGAGTGAACTCTAATGTAAACTGTGAGCTTTAGTTACTATTTGTTCATCAATGATCACAAATGTGCCACACTAATGCAAGATGTTAATAATAAGAGAAACTGTGAAGGGCAGGGACAGGGTGTATGGGAACTCTCTGTACTGTTCACTCAATTTTCTACAAACCTAAAGCTGCTCTAAAAAACAAAGTCTTAACTTTTGAAAAATGCTTTAGTGTAGTAAAAGGACATGTATCATCTTTTTGCTTTATTTCCAGGTTTTGGAAAATTTTTCCTGAATAGACTGCTATTGTGAACAGAATCTTTTACCTACTATACTTTCTTTCTTTGTTTTTCAGAAAGCCAATTCAATTTTTTTTTCAGCTTTATTGAGGTATAATTGACAAATCCTACTATAGTTTCTAATTGGCTATTTTTGTGTGTGAAGGACGTTATTTTACATAATTTTCTTGTAATCAGCTACCTTACTAACTCAATATTTCTAAAAGTTTTCCAGTCGATATTTTTTCTCTTTTGTAAACAGTCATAGCATCCACAAATAATTGTAATTTTTTCCACTGTTTTCTGATCATTGTAATTTGAACATTGAAGTTAAGGGTGTAGGCTCTGTAGCCAAAAGACCTGTGGGAATCTTGTCTCTTTCATTTCCTAGTATTTGACTTTGTGTTGGACAAGTTACTTAACTTGCCACATTTCAGTTTCCTCATCTGCAAAATGAGGTTATTGTGAGATTAAAAGAGTTAATTTACATTTTAATAACTTAATCACATGTGTAAAGCTCCTGGAAGCATGCCTAACACTAAGTAAGCACTCAAAATGTTCCTTTTTTTTCTTGGAATTTTGAACTATTTAGAACTTCCAGAACACTGTTAAATAGTACCCTCCGGGTCATGAGATAGATGGCTGTTGCAGTTCTAGCTCAGTGATACTCAGAGGCAAGGAAAAGGAATGACCTTGCTTTGTGCCCTTTTAAAGGATTCCTGAAAGTCCCCTTCTTCCACCTCAGGCCCGCAGCAGATTTCCCCTCATTGCTCACTGGCCAGAATTATGGCATGTGCTTATCCCTAACCTGATTAAGACAACCATGATTATTAGGCCAATCAAGAGTCACCTTTTGGCTTTTGGGAGGAGCCCAGACTCCCTTGTCCACATGGCCACGTGGAGGATGAACACTTGAACAAAAAGGGACTCTGCTAAGGAGGCTGGGGCAGGTGGGGGAAACGGATTTGGGTAGGCAATTAACAGGATCTGCTTCATAAACCAGCTTAGAAGGTAAAAATTTGAATTCAATGTCTTTCTTCATATACCTGAACCTCTTCCTATCTTCCCATTTCTGTTAATGATATAAAGGAAATCTGAGTTTTCTTTTCTTCCTTCCTTCCTCTTGCCTTTTAAATCCAAATAGTTGACTGGAAATATTTTACCTACACATATAAGCTTTTCTCCGTTCCCATCATTACCTCTTTCAGGTACTCATTACTTTTTACCTAGAGCAGTGGTTCTCAAATGTTCTCCTGCATCAGAATCACCTGAAGGATTTATTAAAACACAGATTGCTGCATTCCAGTTCAGAGTTTCTGATTCAGTAGCTTTGGGGTGAGAACCAAGAATTTGCATATCTAATAAGTTCCCAGGTGATGCTGATGATGTTGGATACCACTGTTGGGATCCACTGTTCTAGAATATTTTAACAGCTACCTAATTAGTCTTCCCTCCTCCAGTCCCTCTCCATTTCAGCCCAGCCTACCGAGAGTTATCAGTATTAATCTTCCTAAAACACGTTTCAGTATATAACCACCTTAATTAAAACTTTCACTAATTCACCATTGCCTCAAATATAAAAACATCACACTATTTTGCATGGCTTCAGATAGGATTCTACAAACCTAGGAGAAACAGGTCATCTGGCCCAAACAATAGTTCCTTCTGGATTACTGATTGGTATCTTTTCTTTTCTTTCTTCCTTTTCTAATGACTGCTTTATTGAGATGTAGTTCACATACAATAAAACTCACTTTTTTTTAGGAGAGATGGGGTTGGGGAGGCTGTTTATTTTTATTTATTTTTTAAATAACATCTTTATTGAGACACAATTTATATACCATACAATTCACCCATTTAATGTGTACAACTCCATGGTTTTTAGTGTACTCACAGAATTGTACAATCATCATCAGTTTCAGAACATTCTCACTACCTTAAAGAGAAATCCCATGCCCATTAGCAGTCACTTTCCATTCCTCCCCACTCTTGTCTTCCCCTCCCCTCCAGACCTAGGCAACCAGTAAAATACTTTCTGTTTGTGTGGATTTCCCTATTCTTGATATTTCATATAAATGGAATAACACAATATGTGGCCTTTGTGATTGGCTTCTTTCACTTAGCACAAGGTTTTTTAAGGTTCATCCATGTTGTAGCTTGTGTCAGCAATTTTTGAATTACTGAATAATATTCCATTGTATAGATATACCACATATTGTTTATCCATTCATTGGTTGATAGACATTTGCACTGTTTCCATTTTTCGGCTATTATGAATAATGCTGCTGTGAACACTTATGTACATACTTATTGGTATCTTAATATTTAAAAATCCATTCCTAAAACACAACTGCTGAACTTGCAAGACACGTAATCTCTTTGCCACTTACTTTTAAATTAGCATATGCTATCTTCTATTTGTATTTGTCTTTTAATGAGATATTCTATCTCCTCCAATAAATTGGTAAGTTTTTTGTGGTTTTTTTGGTGAGGAAGATTGGGTCTGAGCTAACTTCTGTTGCCAATCTTCCTCTTTTTGCTTGAGGAAGATTCGCCCTGAGCTAACATCTGTGCCAACCTTCCTCTATTTTGTACGTGGGTTGCTGCCATAGCATGGCTTGACGAGCACAGGTCGGTGCCCAGAATCCGAAACTACGAACCCCAGGCTGCCGAAGCAGAGTGCGTGAACTTAACCACTACGCCACCAGGCTGGTCCCAATAAATTGGTAGTTTCATGAGCAAAGTCCACATCTTATTCCTCTGTGTATCCCTAGCATCCAACATAGTTACTTGTACACCCATAAATGTTGATAATAATAGTGGATTTTCTTCAAATATAAAGCTTTGCCTTGGAAGAAAGATAAGAATAACCTTCTGTGGTTAAAAGCTTGTGATGATCCCTCACATATATGGTCAAATGATTTTTGACAAGGATGCCAAGACTATTCAACAGGGAAGGGACAGTCTTTTCAACAAATGATGCTAGGAAAACTAGATATCCATATGCAAAAGAATGTAGTGAGACCCTTATCTTACACCAAAAACAAAAATTAACTCAAAATGGATCAAAAACCTAAATGTAACAGCTAAAACTTTAAAGTCTTAGAAGAAAACATAGGGGGAAATCTTCATGACATTGGATTTGCCAATGATGTCTTAGATATAACACCAAGAGCACAGGCAACAACAACAAAAAAGATTAATTGGATTTCATCAAAATTAAAAACTTTTTGCATCAAAAAACACTATCAGGCTAGTGAAAAAGTAACTCACAAAATGGGAGAAAATATTCTCAAATCATATAGCTGATAAAGGATTAATAGCTAGAACATATATATATATTTTTTAAAAACCTCCTCTGGGGGCCGGCCCAGTGACGTAGTGGGTAAGTTTGTTCCCTCTGCTTTGGCGGCCCAAGGTTCACAGATTGGATCACAGGTGCAGACCTATGCACCACTTCTCAAGCCATGCTGTGGCAGGCGTCCCACATGTAGAGTAGAGGAAGATGGGCACGGATGTTAGCGCAGGGCCAATCTTCCTCAGCAAAAAGAGGATTGGCAACAGATGTTAGCTCAGGGCTAATCTTCCTCACCAAAAAAATTAATTAATTAATTAATTAACCTCCTACAAGTCAGCAACAACAAAACAAGCAACGTGATTCAAGAATAAGCAAAGGACTTGAATAGAAATTTCTCCATAGAAGATATACAAATGGTCAATAAAGCATGTGAAAAGATGCTTAACATCACTAATCATTAGGGAAATGCATATCAAAACCACAGTGAGGGGCCACCTGGTGGCGCAGCGGTTAAGTTCGCGCTTGGCAGCCCAGGGTTTGCGGGTTCGGATCCCGGGCTCCTGCCGACACACTGCCTGTCAGCCGTGCCTTGGCGGTGTCCCATATAAAGTGGAGGAAGATGGGCACAGATGTTAGCCCAGGGCCAGTCTTCCTCAGCAAAAAGAGGAGGATCGGCAGTGGATGTTAGCTCAGGGCTGGTCTTCCTCGCAAAAAAAAAAAAAAAAAAAAAACACCACAGTGAGACATCACCTCACACCCATTAGGATGGCTATTACCAAAAAAAACAGTAAGTTAGGGGCTGGCTCGTGGCATAGCGGTTAAGCATGCTCCACTTTGGTGGCTGGGTTTGCGGGTTTGGATTCCGGGCTCAGACCCACACCACTCGTCAGCTATGCTGTGGTGGCATCCCATATAAAAAAATAGAGGAAGACTGGCACAGATTTTAGCTCAGGGCAACTCTTTCTCAGCAACCCCCAACCCCCAAACAGTAAGTTAACAAGTGTTGGCAAGGATGTGGAGAAATTGGAACCCTAGTGCACTGTTGGTGGGAATGTAAAATGATGCAGCTGCTGTGGATAATGGTATGGTGGTTCCTCAAAAAATTAAATGTGGAATTACCAAGTGATCCAGCAATTTCACTTCTGGTTATGTACTCAAAAGAACTGAAGCAGGGTCTTGAAGAGATATTTGCACACCCATGTTCATAGCAGCATTATTCACAGTAGCCAAAAAACAAAACCAACCCAAGTGTCCATCGGTGGATGATGAATGGATAAACAAATGTGGTATATACATATAATGGAATATTATTCAGTCTTAAAAAGAAAGGAAATTCTGATACATGCTACAACATGGATGAACCTTGAAAACATTATAAGTGAAATAAGCCAGACACAAAAGGACAAATATTGTATGATTCCACTTAAAGGAGGTACCTAGAAGAGCCAAATTCATAGAAACAGAAAGAAGAATAGTGGATACCAGAGGTTGAGAGGAAAAATGGGCAGTTATTATCTAATGGGTATAGAGTTTCAGTTTGGGATGATGAAAAATTTCCACAGATGGATGATGGTGATGGTTACACAACAATGTGAATGTACTTAATGCCATTCAACTGTACACTTAAAAATGGTTAAAATGGTAAATTTTGTTATGTATATTTTACCACAATGTAAAAAAATGAAAAGCTTGATATGAGGTGTTGCAAGGAAGCCTAGTGAGAACCTGTACAGAAAGCCTTGGTACTTAGTTTTATATGAAGACAGAAATCTAGGGGCCAGCCCAGTGGTGTAGCGGTTAATTTCACATGTTCTGCTTCAGTGGCCCGGGGTTCGCTGGTTTGGATCCTGGGCATGGACCTACTCACCGCTCATCAAACCATGCTGAGGTGGCTTCCCACATAGAAGAGCTACAACTCTACAACTATGATATATAACTATGTACTGGGCTTTGGGGAGAAAAAGAAAAAGAGGAAGATTGGCAACAGATGTTAGCGCAGGGTCAATCTTCCTCAAAAAAAAAAAAAAAGAAGGGGCCGGCCCGGTGGCGCAGCGGTTTAGTCCGCGCTTGGCAGCACGGGGTTCGCGAGTTTGGATCCCGAGCGCCCGCCGACGCACTGCCTGTCAGCCATGCCGTGGCGGCGTCCCATATAAAGTGGAGGAAGATGGGCACGGATGTTAGCCCAGGGCCAGTCTTCCTCAGCAAAAAGGGGAGGATTGGCAACAGATGTTAGCTCAGGGCTGGTCTTCCCCACAAAAAAAAAAAAAAAAGAAGAAGAAGCGATGGGGGTTGAGGCTAACAAAAAGAAAGACAGAAATCTAAAAATCTAATTGTCTAGTGTGGAGAATAAGGTTTCATTGTTTTCTAAAAATAATTCTATTTAGCTGTGAGTGTGCTTAGTTTACATACTAGTCTAAACATAGTTGAAGCTCTAATGGTTGCAGTATCTAAGTGCTTTCCTGAGCTTTTGGGAAATATGAGACTGTATCTTCCCTAATAAAATATACAAAATTATGGAATAATAAATTACCAAATGTTACTTAAACTATTTTTCTTTAAAACTAACCTCCTTCCTAATGTTAACTTAAGAAAATATTATGCTAATAGGTTAAAGATGTGTAAGAATTCATACTATTGTTAATATATCAAAATCATAAAAAGGAAGATAAAATGTAGTCACAAAAATTCTGAGTACAGTGCTTTTACTGAGATGTTTATATGATAAATATGTCTCCTGCTACTTTGGAATATGCTTTTCATTACAGCTCTCTTATGCAGAGAAGCCTCGCCTCTGTAGGGTCTCCTGAAAGTGCCTAACTGCCTAAGGTGCTTGCTAACTTCAGAGGGCACAGAGGAAATTCTTTTGCATATGCTTCCCTAAGCCTTTGGGAAGAAGAACTTAAAGCTAGATTGTTACCTGGAAAGGAGCCATTCCCCAGGATAGTACAGTTGAATGAGCATCTATAGAGGGGTGAAAGTGGGTATGAATCTCCACTCCAGGAAGCACCAAGAAAGGGAAAATTATATATCTACTATTCATAGGGCAATGTCTTCAGTGGTCACTCTCAGTTGGCCCTTCAGAGTTTGGTCTTCACTCTGGAGAAAGTTGTAACACTGAACTCCTCTGAGTAATCCTGAAGGGAAGGCTGCAGAATAGTAGAGACGGAGTGGTAATTTTCCTCAATAATAGCAATATCAAGGAGAGTAAGAAATTATGGTTGTACCTTGGTGTATCAGACGGGATCTTGGTAGGAAGCAGGTGGTTAATCAGCAGAGTTTGTTGAAGAAACTATTTACAAAAGTTAAAGGAAGCTGACAGAAGCTAACAATAGCAGGGAGCTCTTGGCACCTCCAGGCTTGAAGGGGTAAAGGGAGAAAGATTATCAGAATCCTGAAAGAGTTATAGCAGTAGCTGTAGCAGCAGCTGAAGGGGAAAGCTATTGGATGGGAACTGCAACCTTTGGTAGGGAAATGCAATCCCTTAGCCTCATCTCCTCTCGGAGCCTCCCACTGGCCACACTCAACTGGAATCCAGAAGGTAAGGAAGGCTTGTTGATACAGAGACAACATTGTAGATCACACTTCTAGGGGCACGGAGTAGAGAATGTCAGAGAGTGGATTTGGAGGAGCAAACGAAGAAATCTGGCCAACTTAATGAGGCTTATATAATTTATGAAAATCTGTATTCTAAATGAATGATAAATAATTGACATAACTGAGGGGTTGAGTAGGTAGAAGCTAGTTGTGGATTTTAGTTAGTGAAAAGTTCCCATGTTGACCCGTTCATGGCCTTTGAGATGACCAAAGGAAGGGATTTTGAAGAGTGGCTTCTGAAGGACTGGGATCTTTGCATTGGGGCTCCAGTGATTCTAGGCTGTAAATTAGAGGACTCTGGTTTAGAGGTCAGAAAGGAATTAACCAACTCAGCAAAAGCAATTGGGATAGTCACCAGAGGGCAGTCTACCGGAAAGGTGGCTGGTGTCTTGAATGTGATGTGTGAAGGTCCTATAGCCATGTCCCAGTTGTAGCTGCATATTCCTTGGACAGAGTGGAATTATGAGGTCTTCTAAAAAAGCTCCCACCTAGGGAATCTCTGTGCCTGATAGGAACCTAATCAGTAATTTAAGACAAGGAAACATATCCTGTGCCATTACAACCAGCTTTCCACTTATGCTGCAGATACTCTTAAAGCCACAATGGTGCGAGTTCTGATCCAATCTCTAAATTTGGAATAACATAGGGTGCATTACAACCAATACTGTGGTGCCCACTGACCTCAAGCTAAGTTTAGAAGTTCGACTGTGGATCTAAATGCTGCTTTCCACTCTTGCTGCTAGAGCTCCTCACCCCAGCTGGGGCAGATAGGGGAAAGGAGCTAACAAGATGCGAAGGGCAGAACTTCGTGGAAGAAAAAAAAAAAAAGCAAAATGATCTCAGAGTTATGACTGGGTGTTTCAAAAAGAGAGTTAAATGAGAGGCTTGGGTGGAATAGGCAGTGGTGAGAGAAAGAAAGGAAAAAAGTCTCAAAAAACTGGCAAAACACAAGGTCAGAAAGGGCTGTAGGAAAAAAAAAATCGCCTTGCATTTAGAAGAACAGGAAATTTGAATCTGAAGAGCAGTAATAAAAACTAGCAGGAGCTACAAAAAGGAAGACTTGCACATTTCAGACACTGGCAGTTATTATCAGGGGTCAGCAAAGCCCTATTATGCCATGCTGCATTTTTTTAACGTGAATCAACACATCAAAACACATTGTTCTGTTAGGGGCAACAGAAGAGTTACCAGATTAACTTTCCTCCATCATCTACAACATATTTTACAACTTCACATACATAATGTTTATGTAAATTATGTATTTTGCAAGTGTGTGACTTTTTAGATCTGTCATGTCTAAGCAGTACTGTATATGCAAATGTATTCAGGACTCCTTTATACTCTTCAAATATGTTGAGGATGGGTTAAACAACATTGTATTAGAAATTAAAACTGAGAAATTATTAAAATATTTATTAATAACTAACTATAATACACTCAGTACAGGCTTATGTAAGCAATATATCTTTAGTGAAAATAACTGTATTTTCCAAAATAAAATCTCTTTAATGCCTGGCTTAACAGAACACAGCTGGATTTTCATATATGCTTTTCCATTCAATATGTTGCATATATTGTTTTTTTCAAAGTATATGAAGAAAAGCCAGCCTCCAACATAGCTGGAAAGGGAAGGAATATTTTAATAACTTTTTCAGATAATTATGGATATTCCTCTTTAATATTACATTAAATCAAGACAAATGGTAGTTTTGTAAAGGTTAGTTGCAACGTAGAATCTGAAATGTTATCAATGAACTTTTTGTATTCTGTTACATTAAAATCCATTGGTCTGTCTTGAACCTTGAGTGGATGTTTTACCCATGCGGGATTTTGTATCATGCACTGGTCATTTGGGAAATATTGGTTCACTGATTTGTGCAGATCTTCCACATATTGACACATTTCATTGTACAATATCAAGCAATCACATTTGTTATTATCATCACCAATTTAATCAGAAATGTCTTTAAGTGTATCGGGAAGTTGCCAAATTACGGTGGTAGATATGTTTTCCAAAACTAATTTTCAGTTGAAAGTTTGAATTTTATCATTGGCAACAAATTCTGCCAGTTGTTTTCCTTGAAGTGACAGGCTCACGTGTTCATTTTTGATAAAATGTCTGCCAAATATCCAACTCTTAATAAACACGGTTTGTCAATTGTTATTTTAAGTAAAAATGGTGTTTCATGAAAAAAGTGGCTAGTTCAGCTCACAACTCAACCAAATACACAAGTGCTTTACCATGTACTTTGGTATGCAGTAGAAGGCCTTATGTATCCTTCCCATGTATCACACAGACTCTTAAGAAGACGTACTTGAAAGTTGAAGTTTAATAAAATTAATAATTTCTACAGCTTCATCAAAGATCTTAAAGTGGAACTGGCATTTTTTATAGTGTGGCATTAATAAAATTATTACTAGTACAGTTATTGTTTTTGCCCAGTATGCTTTTACATCATCAGTGCAAATGTCAATACAGTAAAAAGGCAAATAATGTCTTAGTTTTATAATGATAATAGTTTGGGCATTGATGCCTGAAAACATCTCAGGGACCTCCAGGTGTCTGCAGACTGTAGCTGAGATGAATTCTCCCCATCCCTGCCAGAATGTAAATCCAACAATTCCAGAGGTTTTGTCTCTTGTTCACTGATATGCCTCCAGGGTCTAGATCATGCCTGACACATAGTAGGCACTCAATTAATTAATTAAGCAAGTAATCCATCAGAACTAGATCATAATAGTGAAGAGTTTATAATCTGCATTACTGGAAACATTTAAAAAAATTTAGTTTTGAATAGGCAAAATATACAACAGGATACATGGTGAAAAGTCTCCCACTTTGCCTTCCCCAAGGCACTTAAGTTGCTTTCTCAGAGACAAACATTGTTGTCAGTTTCTTAAGTATTTTTCCAGTGATATTTTATGGATTCACAAGCATTATATACACAAGCATATTCCTTTCTTCCCTCACACATATAGTGGTATACTATACACATATGGATTACATAGTGCTTTTTTAAAAGTAAACTTCTTCTTTTGGAATAATTGTAGATTTACAGAAAAGTTTCAGAGATTCTTGTATACTCTCCACTCACTTGTACAAATGTTAACATCTTACATAACCATAGTACCATCTTAAAACTAACAAATTAACATTGGTTCAATACTATTAACTAAATTATAAAATTTATTCAGATTTCATTAGTTTATGTCCTTTCAGTTCTAGGGTTCAATCCAGGATTCTAGGGTCCAATTTGTATTTAGCAAAGTGCTTTTTTCCCTTAAAATGTATTTTGAGGACCGTCTCATATCAGTTAATATGTAGTTGCCTCATTCTCTGGAAGGACTGAAGAATGACTTCCCAGAAGCAGAATTTCAGGGCCAATGATTTGTGCATTTAAAAATTACCAAACCCCTCTTCCCCAAAGAAATTACCATACCCTTCTTAGCAGTGCCCCTTGTGATTCGAGTGTTGCAAGTTTCTTTGAAGTTCGGAGATTAAAATTGGGAACCGAATGAAGGTTATAAATGTAAAGTACTCAAAAAACTTTTGCACACTTCAGAATAATTATTTTTAATGTATTGGCACAAATACATACAAGTAGCATGACTTACATTATACCAATAATTCATTGTATCATGACCCCCATGTATAGTTGGTTCCTGTTAGGACCACTAGGGGGCTCTGCTGGAAGGGTTTTTATAATTTATGTCAGTCCACTTAGGGAAATGTTTTGAGAGAATGCTTTACAATTCTGAACTCTTAAAACTTGAAAAAGATCATCTATTTAACCCAGCTTCTTTATTTTGCAGATGAGGAAACCAAGGTTGGCCAAGAGAGGTGGCATGGAGGAGAGCTGGAATCAAAAATCCACTCTTGGTCCCTGTGGCAGGAGTTCAACAAATTCTTTTTTGCCATGTGCCTCCACTGAATGATTCACACCAGGGTCTATTTCCTTTTTTGCTGCCACAATTTTAGTAATTTTTGCTAAGACCATGTATTTGTGATATTTTTCTAGTATGATACTTTGATGGGTTAGGTGAAAGACGTGCATGAAATATAAACTTGATTACTTATACCAAAATGTTCTATTCAAAGTACCTCTCAGCACCAAAACCATATTATTTACTATAAACCCTAGCAACTATTTTCCAATTGCCTTTCAAACTTGTTTTCCACTTAAAACATTTTACCTTTATCTTTCTCATTTATTCATTCAATATTTATTGAGTGCCAACTAGCACCAGACACCGTTGTAGGCCCTAGGCTTCAGAAGCAAAGCTGCCCTTCTCCCTAAAGAAGCATCTATCTCTCCACTTTTCACTTTAATACATAAACTATTTTCACATGCCTTAGTTCAGTGGTTCTCATAGTGTGGTCCCTGAAACAGCAGCAGGAGCAGCAAGCATCTGGGAACTTGTTAGAAGGCAAATTATTAGGCCCAATTCACACTCTAGGGATAGGGTCTAGCAATCTGTTTTAACAAGCTCTCCGGGGATTCTGATGTACACTCAAGATTAGGAACTATGGGTTTTGTTCCATGGCTCGGTATTAATTATCTAAGTAGGTCAAAGATCAACATCTGATTTCTAAACCCTCTTCAGGCATTTCCATGGACTATCTGTCTCAAATATACCCGATAGGACCCAACAACGATCATACTTAATTCAATTATTTGTAGTACCTGGAATGACCATAACAATAGTGACACTATAATGGCTTCAGAACAAAAACTGACCGCAATGGATTTTCTGGGCCTATACCAACAGAAAATGGGCCGGACTGACTTCTGGGATAGTGTTTTCATACACGAGACACAGCCGGCCACATTAAACCCCGGGGTTTGGGGTCTGGCTCAGTCAGGGCGGCGCTCCAAACCGAATGGGGCCGCGTGAACCCATCAGGTTGGACTCGAACCTTCGGTCAGAGGATCGACGCTGGAAGTCCGGTCTGAAAGTGGGCGGAGACGCACGACAGGTCCCGGGAGGCCCCGGCAGGGCTGGTCAGCACGCAAGCCGCACCCTCCCGACCCCAGACGCCGGCAGGGCGGAGCCACGCGGCCGCAGCTCGGGCAGCGGCGCGGGCTCGCGGCTGAGGCGTATGGGGCTACAACGGGAGCGGCTGCGCCGCCCGGCCGGGTCAGCGTCGTGCGCATGCGCCGACCCGGCGCCATTTTGGTGGCCGGGCGCGGAGGTGATTCCACACTGAGGAGAGCGCGGCGGCCGGGGTGGCAGTGGCAGCGTTCGTGTGCTCGGGTGTGAATCGCCGAGGGAGGAGGCGGTGGAGGAAGAGGTGGCGGCGGTGGCGGTGGTCGTAGCGGTGGCGGAGGAGGCGGGTACGAATCAGCTGCGGGCGGAGACATGGCCAACATCGCGGTGCAGCGAATCAAGCGGGAGTTCAAGGAGGTGCTGAAGAGCGAGGAGGTCAGAAATGAACTCCCGGACATCCCCCACCTCAGCCCACGGCGGGAGGGCCCTGCCAGCGGCGACCCCAGTATCCCCGGTAACCCCTGGGTGCCCCTTCTTGCGGCCGCCCTTCTGCCTGCGGGGAAGCAGCAGTCTCCCCCTCCTTCCGCCGCCTTCCCCTCCCCTCCCCGGGCCCTGGGATGGACGGTCTCGCGGGCGGGTGGTCTGGAGAGGAACCCGGTTTGGGGGGCGGATGGAGAAGGGGCACTTCTCGACGGGATGTGAGCTCTAGAGAGAGCCCTGAGGCTGTGGCAACAGCTGGAAGTGTGGCTGTAGGGTGGGGAGGGAGCAGGCCGAGCCTGAGAAAACCCGGGAAGTGGGTTGGGGGAAGGGGAAAGGTGGTAACTGGATCCGGAGAGCCGCGCTGCTCAAAGGCCCACACTTTTAAGGGTACTCTGGGTTATAGTCTGTCTGGCCTTCACTGTCCTTTCCTTAGGGAAGGAGCGATGAGAGTCCTTAGGTATTGATGAAAGGAGAAGAGCGCGTTCAGAGTTACTCCCTCTTAGTTGGATGTTGGGAGAGAAGGGGAGACATAATGGGGTACGATCTTATTTGAGTGGGCGATGAGAGAATTTTCACCTGAGATAGGAAATTAGTTCCAAATTAGATCATTATTTCACTTCCACTTTTCCCTAATTCCTAGGTCTCTTTTTTGTTGACATCTAAAGCTTTTTGACCGGGTAAAGGCAAGTTCAGTGTATAAAAGACGTTTAAATATTTCTAGCCAGGAAAAAATAGTACAGTGTATGAGTGTAGCTTATTTCAAAATGTTGTTTACAAGTTACGGATCAGAGTCTCTCCTAAGACAATGCCTCTGTGACTCCGTTGTGTTGTGCCATGAAACTTCATTATGATGTCCCTCATAGTTAACTTGATTCTTACTTTTGAAAAACAGCCGTATTAAAAACATGGGATTACACCATAATAATACATTGTTATATCTTTTTATTAAGTGAGTAGGTTTATCACAAGATATCATATCTGAAATGATTAAAAAAAATTTTTTGTCTCAAGCTGTTCTTGAGTCCTGCAGAATGTAAATACTCTAATGTTGACCACGTTTATTTATAGACATTTAAAATGTTCTAGTAATTTGATTCAAAACTGTGCAAGTATCAGTACAGTTTTTCATACCCAAATCAACAAGAATGCCAGGTTGTTTTTTCCTCCTTGGATTTAACAAAGATTATAAAGTAATACTGAAATGGTTATTTTTTTTAAGATGTCACATACCGTTATTGAATGTCTCATTGCTATTTGTATTTTTCTATGTTGGTACTTTGATAATCTCAATGATTTGTGAAATTCAGCATTCTTAAGTATGTGATGAGTGATTGACATAAGTCTGATAGCACTTGAGCTTTGTTTGTGCCACTGAATCTACAGTGATTGTAATCTTTCCAATTGGACATGGAATAATTCTTTAAAATTATTAAAAAATGACAAATACTGACATTTGTTGGATGTAGTAGTATATAAGTAATGTTTGGTTTAACAGAGCATGTGTGTGAACTCTGACCTCTGTATTTGTTCAAGTGCCAAAACTCTGAATGGAAGGATGACTTTGTATTTTTGTGGTACAGTGCAGAAATAGAGTCATAAATGTCTGTACTGATAAACAGTGAAACAATAATTCTAACTTCTTATTTAATAAGAAAATATATTCCAGGATAGTCGACATACATATACGTAATGACAGATTGCAGCTAATATTGTTACCAACAGCCTAAAACATTTCTGCTATAATAAGGTTGTACAACCATGAAACTTAAAATAAGACTTATAATGCTTTATTTTCTATTACTTGAAAGTGGTAAGTTACTGCTCTTGTAATTCACATGGTCTCTGCTTTACATGAGGTGACTTTTCACCTTGATATTCTTAGTTCTTAACTTGAAGCTTAAAAGAAATCTTGTATCGCTCTAGTAATGCATATTGATAAAATAATACTTCTTTTAATATGTTAGGGATGATGAAGTCTTGCTTCAAGTAAGTGTCATAGTGGTTTTTAGAGGAAGAAACAGTCAATGGAAACAGACAAATTATTTTTTTAAGAACAGTAGCTTTATAAATCTGGAAGGAAACTTCTTCCAGAGAGTTATGTTGCAAAGAACATTTGGGAAAGAGATAATTTAATCTTGGAATATAACCAGTAAATAGCTTTATTTTTCACCAATATTTTATTTCATTGCTATTTTAGTAAGCCTAGTTTTATAAGTGGATTATGTTGATTATTTTCAACTCGTTGAAGGACTTGTAGTACAGTCCATGTGTTTCCTTTTTAAGTGTGTCAATGTAGTATTTTGAGTGGCTGGTGAGGTTATCAAGTATGTCATCATGTCACCTATATAAGTCTCCAGTTTACCAAAGTTTGTTTCATATGCTTGTGTTTACTAAGAATACTGGTTGATTGATGGACTTTTTTTTTTGGCCTTTTTGAGTGCCTTTATATAGATAGCTGACATTTGCTGAATTGTGGCCATGAGAAGTTATAAGTGACCATTCTTGGAGCATGGAGTTAATTGAAACATAGCTTCAAGATAAATCGAATGTGAAAAGCAAGGTACAGAATGGTGTGGAGGAGGCTGCCATTTGTGTCAGAAGGGGGGAAATATGTGTATTTGTATAGGTGAAAAGATTAGTGAGAAATGGGTAAAACTGATTGCTTCTGATAGGAGAATTGGGTGTCTTGAATTTTGAGTCATGCGAATATGTTATTTACTCAAATAAAATAATAAATGAGACATTGTCTAGGCCTTTTTGCCTTGAGACTGTGTTTGGAAATCTGTTCTTTATCTGTCAGATATTAATTTTTAAATCAGGGAGAATTTTAAGAAATGTTTCAAAGTTGCTGGGAATGGGGGATTGATTTAAAGTACATTTTATAGTTATTTTATGAGTTGAATTACATAAGTGAATTGTTGTTTGGGAGGACATCATAAAACTATAATCTGTATTCATTGGTTGTATTATTATTTACTAGTATTAATTATTACTGCTAACTAACCACTGTTTGTAGAGTGGCTCTCAGTACCATTTGTTTATGCAGTATTGCTAATTCTCTTTGAATTAGATTTCCTATTTCTTAGATGAGAAAAGTGAGATTCAGAGAGGTTAAATTATTCATTTGCAAACATATATAGCTTTGGATTTGGATGTACGTTTGTTTGTGCTTATGTTGTACCACACTGTTATGACTTGCATGGTTTTAATTATTTAAAAATGATTGAGCCTGGTTTGTATTGCTGGTTAAAGGATTTAAGCACAACCTAATTTGTTAGTTTAAACATTAAAATAATTGTTACCTGTAATTAACTTAAATATTTATTTGCATTTCAATATGCAAAATATTTTTTAATTTAAGCCTCAATGAATTAAAATGCCCTTAAATCAGTGCATATATTCTTGATTGTTCTTGTGCTATGTGCTACCTGTAGTTTTTTCATATTTTAGCTGCACTTTGCTAACATTTTCTAGGACTCTTCGTAGGGAATATTTAAATCTATGGCATTAACAAATTGGTTTCATGAAAACCACTATTGTGTAAGTTTTCCTTAAGTGCTTGAGTAGATTTTTGTATCGTCATTTTCAATTTAATATATTTGATTTAACTTGATCTAGATTATTCTTTATAGAGCTAGTTGTAAATCTTTAGAAGAAAGTCTCTTGATTTCTGTAGACCATGGTTTTTCAACCTTGGCACTGTGGACTTTTTGGGCAGTTAATGAAATCTTTGTTGTAAGTGGCTCTCCTGTACATTGTAGGATGTTTAGCAGTATCCCTGACTTCTATCACTAGATGCCAGTAGCACAGCCAACCCTCTCCCCACCTTCCTACTCTCCCTGCCAGTTGTATCACCTAAAAGTGTCTCCAGACTTTACCAAATGTTGAGAATCACTGCTGTAGACAAAACTGTTTAGAAGAACATTTAAGACTATTAACTATGTAAGATGTGTAGTATAATTTATCTAAAAGGTGAATGGACGGTAAAGGTACAAAAAACTATATAGCATGGCTACTGCTAGCTTTGAAAGTTCTGCTTTTGTTTTTAAGACTTTAAGTTTGTTTCCCCTTTATAAATTAATGATTATCTTTTTCCTTTAAACTTCCTCCTTTTTTGATTTAAAGAAAAAGGTGAAATTCTCTGCTAAAAACTGATGTAACCAGAATTTGAACAATTTCTTAAGAGTTTTTAAGTGGTTTGGGCCAGCCCAGTGGCGAGAGGTTTAGTTTGCGCTTGGCAGGCCCAGGGTTCGCCGGTTCGGATCCCAGGCGCCTGCTTACGCACTGCTTGTCAGCCATGCTGTGGCGGCGTCCCATATAAAGTAGAGGAAGATGGGCACGGATGTTAGCCCAGGGCCAGTCTTCCTCAGCAAAAAGAGGAAGATTGGCAACGGATGTTAGCTCAGGGCTGGTCTTCCTCACAAAAAAACAAAAAGTTTTTAAGTGATTTGTTTTTACAGTTACATTTGTTATAGTTCTTTATGACTTATTTAAATAGTGTTGGTTAATCTTTCTTTAGGAGACAAATATAAGTTGGAGAAAAGTTTGTGTTAAAATGTGACTTATTTAATAGTGTTCTGGGTATGGGTTGAGCAAGGAAAGCTTATAGATTGAGTAAAAAAAAAAATCAAAACCTGTCCAAGTAATACTGATTGAGGAGCATTTCTTGTTTTACTTTACTGTTATAAAGACTTTGATCTCTGTCCATCAGGCATATATTTAGACACATCTGGGATCCCCTAGCATGTCATGCTTTGTAAAGAATATATATTCTTATTTCCCAGTAAATATGTTACCAACAGTTGTTGAACATATTAACCACAGCGCCAAAAGACCTCCCTGGTTGGAGATAGGTAAAAATGTTAGATGCAGAGACTAAATGCTATGGGAGTTCTGAGGGTTTGTGTATGGAGGGAGGTTCTTGAGCTGTGTTCCAAAGGAAAGTTAAGACTGACCTCAAATTTCAGAAGACAGTCCCAAAGCAATTACAGGAATACTGTAATTTATAAGTAAATGATCTCTTTCTTAGCTACCCGAATTGGAACTAGGGAGCAGAGATTATTGATAAAATTAGGCAAGAAACACATTTACATATATAGAACAGAAAGGTTGCACAGCTCTGATATACACAAACATAGTTGTGGAGTTAGAGCACTTTCTAAGTTTCTTCATTGTTATCTTTGGGGAAAAACGAACTTTTTCATATCAAAGTAAAATGTACATACAATAAAGTGTGACCAGCACCCATATAAAGAAACAGAATATTACCAGTACCATAGGAACCCCCCGTTTCCAGTCACTTTCCTTACTTCTAAAGCACAGATCAGCTTTGAGTATGTTTGAGTAAAAGAATAGATGTAGGCATATATAATATATGATTTTTTTTAATTTTGAAGGTTTTCAGAAGATGCCTTTCAAAATCTTTGTTCAAAAATACATTAATAGTGCCTTAGAAAATGTGTTAAAATGCATTGAATATTGGAATTGAGAGAGACCTTAGATCTAGGCCAAACTCCTCATCTTAAGATCAGGCAACTGAGGCCTGGAGAAGTTAATTGTTGCTCAGTGACACAGATCTGGTTAATGATAAACCCAGGCCTTTTGCATTCCAGTCCACTCTAACCATTATATATGGTTGCTTTATCGGACTGTCTTTTTCATAATGATATTGTAAAAGCTGAATGCTAATGAAACTTTAAGTACAACAATGAGTGACAGTTTAATATTGAGTATTGTATTTAAGCGTGTTTTGCTTTTCTTTCTTGGTGTGAGAACTTAAGTTTGCCAGGAGGCAGAGATATTTATCTCCTTAAGCATAATATAGTAAATTTAGCTTAGTGATTGAGTGTGGGCTTTGCAATTAGATTTGCTTTGAGTACTGGCCTTTCTATTTAATACCTGCAGCATTGACTGTATGTCAGTTTTCTTATCTGTAAAAATGTAGGAAGAGTAAGAGAGTCTTTACAGTACTTAGAGCAATGCCTGGGACATATTAAATATTCAGTAAATGTATATGTTAAGATGTCAAAATTAACTATACTTTCATATTCTGCTTATTGTTGTTCTTGAATCATAAAGGTTTCCTTCAGTGGTTTAGTGATAGCTCTGTGTGAATTTGCCTCAGGAAAAGACTTAAGTTGAGGGACTTCAGTGCTTCTGATAATGTTTCTTTGTCATCTGTATGCAAACAATGTATGGGGCTGGTGGCCAAGGGAAATACAAAAGAATGTATGTGGGCCTTGTTCTCTCAAGGTGTTGGTTAATCTTTCTTTAGGAGACAAATATAAGTTGGAGAAAAGTTTGTGTTAAAATGTGACCTTTCTAGCGGCCGGTCTGGTGGCGTAGCAGTTCAGTTCGCGGGCTACACTTCAGAGGCCCAGGGTTCTCAGGTTTGGATCCTGGGCGCCGACCTACACACCCACTCATCAAGCCAAACTGGGGCGGCGTCCCACATAGAGCAACTAGAAGGATGTACAGCTATGACATACAACTATCTATTCGGGTTTTGGGGAGAAAAAAGGAAAAAAGGAAGATTGGCAACAGATGTTAGCTCAGGGCCAATCTTCCTCAAAAGGAAAAAAGAAGAGAGAGAGAGAGAGAGAATTAAAGAAAAAAAATGTGACCTTTCTAAGTGAAAAAGAAGTAAATTATTTGGAAGCCTTTCAGATAATAGAGTTATGGGTTATTTTGGATTTCTTGAAATGGCTCTGATCTCCTTAAACTGGACCAGTGAATCCTGATTCTAATCCTATGGCATGTAAAGTAATCTTGAATCCCTTTATAAAATCCCTATTTTAAAATTGGGTCTTGGAAGCTAGGAAGTCATGGGTCACATCCATCTGACATCCATGGTGTTCTCTTATGTAATTCTGAAAAGGTGAGAAATAACTTCATTTCATTCAAAACCCTTGTCCTTTTCCTTCCTTTAGTTCTTTGCTCTTACTGCAAATTTAAAATAAGAACTACCTATAGTTGAATGCCTACTATCTGACATTTTATATATATCGCAGCCTTATGAGATTGATGTTATTCTTGTTTTACAGTTTAGAAAGTTGCAGCTCTGAAGAAATTAAGTAACTTTCTTAGTATCAAGTAACTTGTTGATGGAACAGGGGTTTGAAACCAGGTCTCTGAATCCAAAACATTGACTGATGATGGTGGAAAGAAAAGTGTACGATTATATCTGCTGCTTGCTTTCCTGTTCATTATTTTTAAAGATGTTTTTTAAAATTATGAAATATTTTACACTTAGAAGTTTAGAAAATAATATATGAACACCTTTATAGCCATGATCCAGATTTAACAGATCTTAACCCTCTTGTACTGGGTTAAGGCCTCTCCCCCCCCGAAATAAAACAAAGCTCACTTCATAACCTTTTCCCTATTCTCTTCTCCTTCCTTCTTAGAAGTAACCACTATGCTGAAGTTGGCATATATCCTTCTCATTCACATATATTTTGTGTGTGTATGAGGAAGATTAGCCCTGAGCTAACATCCTTGCCAAATCTCCTCCTCTTTTGCCGGGGAAGATTGGCCCTGGGCCAACATCCGTGCCCATCTTCATCTACTCCACATATGGGACACTTGCCACAGCATGGCCTGATAAGCGCTGTGCAGGTCCGCGCCTGGGATCTGAACCTCCACCAAAGTGGAGCACGCCAAACCCAACCACTACACTACTGGGCCAGCTCCCTTCCCATTCATATTTTTGTTTTTACTATTGATAAACAGTATTTTGAGTGTAAAAATGCTTTTTAGTGTTTTTAAAAGTTTTTTTTAAAAACTTTTCATAGATGATTATAATATTCTACATCTTCTGCAACTTTTCTTCTCAGCAAGTTTTTTTGAGATTTATCCATTGTGACAATGTGTTTTGCTCTAGTTCTTTAAACTACATAGTATTCCATGTCACAGTTTTTTAAAATTCATTCTCCTATTGACGGTATGTAGTTCCAACTTTTAGCTTCTGTAGAAAGGGATGCATTGAACATTATTATAAATGTTTTCTTGGGCACATAAGAGTTTTTCTAGGAAGTGGAATTGTAGAATCTGAGTGTATTTACATCTTCTGCATGACTGGATAATGCTTCATTGTTCTCCTGATGATTGTATCCGTTTACACTCCTGGTAGCAGTGTATAAGAGTTCTAGTGACCTGACATTTGTAAGACTTAGATTTTTGTCAGTCTGATGAATGTGAAATGGTGGCTTATTTTAATTTTTATTTCCCTAGTCATTAGAGATAGTAAGCATATTTTTGTGTTTTTTGGCCATTAGGCTTTCTTTTGTGAATTTAGTGTTTGCATTCCTTACCCATTTTTAAAAATTTGGTTGGTTTGAGAAAAAAACAACAAAAAAACTTGACCTAGCAATTCTATTTATAATTTATCCTGAGAAAATAATCATGGGTGTGGACAAATATTTAGCACGAGGTGGTTCTTTGTAGTTTAATAGCAAATAACAAGAAACAACGTAAATGTACAACTACAGGGAACTGGTTGATAAAGCATGATATGATAGAATACTATTAAGCCATTAAAAAGATGTAGGTGAGAAATGGGAAAAAAAATTGAAGTGGTTTGTATTTTTCTCATTAGTTTGGAGGAATTCTTTATGTAATTATATGATTTTGTCTACCTACATTATGTGGCTTGATTTTTAACTTTGTCTTATCTTTTCTTGAAATTGTGGTAAAATACACATACCATAAAACTTACCACCTTGTATACTTTTAAATGTATGATTTCAGTGGCATTAAGTACATTCAGGTTGTCTTGCAACTATTACCACCGTCTGTCTCGAGAACTCTTCATCTTGTAAAACTGAAATTCTGTGCCCATAAACAGTAACTCCCTACTTCTCCCATGCCCAGCCTCTGTCAGTCATCATTCAGTTTTCTGTCTCTCTCAATTTGACTGTTCAGTTACATGTTATTTGTCCTTTAATGACTGGCTTGTTTTACTTAACTTTGTCATATCTTTTGTCTTACTGAAGTTTTGTTTTTTTGTGAGGAAGACTGTCTTTGAGCTAACATCCATTGCCAATCCTCTTCTTTTTGCTGAGGAAGATTAGCCATGAGCTAACATCTGCGTCCATCTTTCTCTATTTTGTATATGGGGTGCCGCCACAGCATGGCCTGACAAGTGGTGTATAGGTCCGCGCCTGGCATCCGAACTGCGAACTCTGGGCTGCCAAAGTGGAGCTTGCGAACTTAACTGCTATGCCACCAGGCTGGCCCCTGTCTTACTGAAGTTTAGTTTTAAAGTAGTTGGATTTTTCTGTCTTCTCCTATATGGTGTGCTTTTTGTATTTTGTTGAAGAAATCTTTTCCTACTTTGATTATCGTAAAGATAGTCTCCTGGTTCTTAAAAGTTAATTTGTTCCTTAACTTCTATACTCAAGCTTTTCTCTCTATCATATCATATCAGCAGTGATAATAAAACATTTTGTGCTTCATTTTTCTTAAATCATTCTGTAGTAGTTCCTTCATTTAAAAAAAAAATTTATATAGGCTATACTGCAATCCATGCGTCTGTCTATTGATCATTCAGTTATTTCAGTTTCTTGCTGGTGCACATGTGCAAGAACTTTGGGTGTATATCTGAAAGTGGTATTACTAGGTCATTGGGTGTTTGGATGAGATTTTAGATGGTTATCTATGTCAGGCATTTTTTATATCTGTGGGCTTGATCATACTTTGTATCCTTAGGTGTTTACTTAGGTGCTTTATCTCCATCTGTCCCTAGGAACTGTAAATGTGAGTCCTTGAGGGCAGAGACCTATTTTACTGATTTTCAGTTCTCCATTGCTTAGCACATTGATTGGCAAGCGGGAGGCACTTATTTTCCTGAATGAGTTTAAGGATTTTCTTAAGCTCCAGGGAGCTCATCCCCAACCACTATGAAAATAATACCTTTTATCCTGCTTCTGGGACTAGGAAGTGTCAAATATGTTGATAAAGGTGGTCTCCAGGTGAGGTTGGTTTTTTTCTTTCTTTCTTTCTTTCTTTTTTTTTTTTTTGCAGGGGAAGATTTGCCCTAAGCTAACATCTATTGCCAATCTTCCTCCTTTTTGCTTTCCTTTCCCCTCCTAAAGCCCCAGTCCATAGTTGTGTATAGTTGTAGGTTTTTCTGGTTCTTCTATGTGAGCCACTGCCACAGCATGGCTATTCCGTGCTCAGGAACCGAACCTGGGCCACTGAAGTGGAATACGCTGAACTTAACCGCTAGACCATCAGGGCTGGCTCTGAAGTTGGTTTTCTTGTTCTGTGTAAGTGTTGATAAAGTAGTCAAGTCCTGAATTGGGATGGTATGATGTCCAAGCCAAAAATTGGGAAATAAGATGATGGGAAGGGAATATTGTTTTTGCTCTATTTTGTAGTTTTCCCCTTTGAAGATGTCAAGGGGCTTCTATTTAGTATTTTATATGACATCATCTATGTCCCTGTGGTTTAGCTCTTTAATTCTATATTTTTCTTCATTTGTTCAACAAATATTTATTGAATGCCACCTATGTTGTTAATAAGATAGACATGGTCCATGCTGTTATGGAGTAAATTATGATCTGATAGTGAGACATTGAACAGCTAATTATATGTATGTGTTTGTTGGGTTTAAGTAAGGAGAACTGCAGGGGTAGAGTAACCTAACCTGAGGGCAAGAGTTCCTTGGGAATAACCCTTAAACCAATTCTTGGGTGGATAAATTGGAATTAACTTAGGTGTACATTAGGGTGATCAACTCTTACATGCTTATAGAAAGCTAATAATCATTATACAATCAAGAATGTAGAACCATTTAATTGCTTTTCTCTTTTAAATAAATAGCCAATTTCTGTGAATATGAAAGTAACAAATGTTTGCTTATTATTGAATTTTGGAAAATACAGGGAACTATATTAAAGTGAAATTATCTCTAATCCCACCCCCAGGGATAATTCTTCTGTTTAAAATATTTTTGTTTTGTTAACGAAAAATTTCAAATATACAGAGATGGATCTTAATTTTGGTATTTCTTTCTGTTGTTTTTTTCTTTGTATGTACATATATACACATATTTAGAAGGTTTTTTTTAAAGATCTTTGACTATAATTCCATGTAACTTTAGACCCAAATCTATAATTTTTAATGTTTTTTAGTCATTTGAAGCTATCTTTCCCTACTGGATCTGAGCTTCTCAAGAGTAGGCATCATGGTACATCCGTGTTTGTATCATCAGTGCCAAGAGCTCTTTAATTTATTTAACAAATATTTGAGGGCTCCCTCTGTGCTAGGCACCGTGATATATGCTAGGGATATAACGATGAGTTGGGGCAAGGGAAGACAGACAAACAAGTGATAAATGCAGTGCAGAGAAACATAATAATATTGTACAGATGAAAACAATTGGTTGCTTTTGATTGGGTGTTCAGAAAAGGCCTTTCCTAGATTTTAGACTTAAATTGAGATCTGAATGGTAAAGCCATGTCTCTAGAGGAAGAACATTCCAGATTAGAGGAAACAGTTAATGTAAAGGCCCTAAAGTAGGAATGAATTTGCTATGTTTCAACAACCAAAAGTAGGTTATTGTGGCTAGAGTATTGTGGGTAAGGGAGGAGAATGGTGCAAGATGAAGTTGGAGATGTAGGCAGGAGCCAAATCACATAAAACTTTCTAAGTCCAAAGTAAGGAGCTTGGATTTTAAGTGACTCTGGAAGCCATTTGAGGATTTAAAGCAAAGGACAAAATTTGTGTTTTTAAAAGACTGCTTTGGCTGTTGTGTGGAGAATGAATTGAGATTGAAGATGTGAGGAAAAAGGATGTAGGAGTTAGAGGTTGAGTTTGACTGGATGTAACAAACGGTAGTGGTGGTTTAAACAAATGGGAAAAGTCCGGAGGGAAGCATCCCACAGTTGCTTGGTTAGGGGCTTTACAGTGTTAATAGACTACTACTTTCAATTTACCATTCTTAGGAGTTTGATCCTTGTCCTTCAATTTTCAAAATGGCTATCAGAGATCCAGAAACATGTCTGAATTTCAGACAGGGCAAGGCCTAAGGCACATGCCAGCTGAGTTTGCTCCCTTTAAAGAACTTTCTGAGAAGTCTCATTCAGTGATCTCTGTTTTTATTTTTTTGTCCAGGATTGTGTCATAACCTCTTCCTGGTTGAAGGGAGGCTAGGAAATGTTTTTTTAGCTGGGCACATTGTTCTCCAGTTGAAGTCAAGCTTTCATTAGTGAGGAAGACAGAAAGGAAATTGGTTAGGCAGCTTGCCGTGTGGCAGTGGAGAGGTGGGAATGAACTCAGGAAGATCATTTAGTAAGCCTTTCTAGATAGCCTAAGCAAGAGATGATTATAGCTTGGGGTTAGGATTGAATAGGAGGCTGAAGAGAAGTAGAAGTGTTTGGAATATGTTTTAAAGGTAGAGTCACCAGAGCTTGCTGATAGTGCAGAGGAAAATTGAAAAAGCTGGAAAAACACCTAGATTTTTGTCTTTAGCAACTAGTTAGATGGTGGTGCTAATTTCTGATGTGGGAAAGAGTGGGAGGAGCACATAGGCGGTATCAGGAAAGATTAAGAATTTTACTTTGTTTTTGTTTGGTTTTAAGGTGGGGAAATAAATATTATTTATTCATTGAATATTATAAGTCTGGAGATCAGATGTGGAGAGAGATTTGGGCATCACAGATATATAGATGGTATATTTAAAGCTTAGACTCTAGGAGAATTTGGTTTGAAAAGGAGGCGGTCTAGGACAAAGTCCTGGGTCCTTAGGACATTTTGAAGTTGAACAAAAGAACCAGCAGAGGATAAGGAGAGGGAACTATTAGTGATGTATTAGGAAAACCAAGAGAGTGTGGTGTCATTGAAGCCAAGAGAAGACAGAGTTCCAAGAAGAGAGTGGTCAACTTTGTCATGCTGCTAAATGAAAGAAATGACCATTGAATTTGCAACATGGCGATCATTATTGACCTTGACTACAATATTTTCATTGGAATGGTGAAGATGAATGTCTGATTGGAGTGGTTTGCTAAAAGGAAGTTAGGTGAGAGACTAGCAACTATGGTTAACTTTTTTTTTTTTTTTTTTGGTGAGGAAGACCAGCCCTGAGCTAACATCCGTTGCTAATCCTCCTCTTTTTGCTGAGGAAGACTGGCCCTGGGCTAACATCTGTGCCCATCTTCCTCCACTTTTTATATGGGACGCCGCCACGGCATGGCTGACAGGCAGTGTGTCGGCGGGCGCCCGGGATCCGAACTTGCGAACCCCGGGCTGCCAAGCGCGGACTAAACCGCTGCGCCACCGGGCCGGCCCCCTGTGGTTAACTTTTTAAAGGAGTTTTGCCTTGACAAGGTACCGGAGAAGAGAGGGGGAGCTGGAGAAGAAAATGGCTTCAGAGAGCTTTAAAAATTTTTTGTTAGATATTGGAGTACATTTGTATGTTGATGGATGGGAAAAATTGATTATGCTAGAGAGAGGAGGAGTAATTGAAGGTGCAAAGTCCTTGAGAGGAAACAGAGGGGTGGTATTCCTAGCGTAAGTGGAAAGATTAATCTCTAATGGGAGCAGAGACGCTTAAGGCAATGTTAAGTTTCCATTTGGGATTTGTAGTGTTCACTTGAACATGAGACCAGTTAATGATGGTTGTGTGGTTTTTTTCCAGCACTGCTGCTTGGGGCAGACACAGGAAGATAGATTTTTTTTTTTTTTTAGTTAAATGGGGAATGAGTTTAGCATTGGGGCTTAGCCATATGCTTATCATGAAGGAAGAAAAGCATCAAGGTTGTCAAGAGTATTTGCAAGGGAGTGATTATAATGAATGCCCATGGAGTCTAAACTGGTTAAGGAGGTCATTAGAGGTGATTGATAGTGAAGACAAGTGGTGATGTTTCAATGAAGCCAGCTAATAGCTGGGTTTGGAGTACTAAAGTGAACTTAATCTAGGAAAGTTGGGAATCTGAGAAACTTGAAATGGATTTCAGAGAGGTTGCAGTTTTGAATGATGACAAAATCAAGGGTATAACCATAGTGCTAAGAACTTAGTCTGTTAATATTTATCAGGAACACACATAGTTCTTGTCACCTTGCTCTTCTATGAAAATTTAGAGGAAATGTACAAAGATGACAAATGTAAGTGACAGTCTCTCATCAACCACAGATAGCTGTTGATATTAACATTCTTTTCACCAAGTAAGGATCTTAGTATGTATACTGTTTTGTATCCTTTTTTTCTCTTAATATATCTTGTATTTTCTTCATGGCATTAAATATTCTTTAAAAATACTTTAAAGTTAATAAAATTAAATTAGACAGTATTTATGTATTTGATATTTGTATTTGACTAAACCATTCTTGTTTTGAACATTTATAAGTTGTTTCTGTTTTTTTCCACTATATATATACTGAATGGAATTATCTTTACATAATAATTTTCATCTGAGTTTATTTCTCTAAGATAGGTTTCTGGGAAAAAGTTATGGGTCATAGTATCTGAACTTTTTGTACTCTTATGATCAAAGTGCTTCCTAGAAAGGTGGTTGTAAATTACTCTAGCTCTGGCACTGCATGGGGCAGCCCATTCATAGTCTCACCATTAATCTAATCTTTTTGTAAAAAAAGTCAAATAGAAAAATCAGCTGTCCCATTTTATCTGTTCCTCTTATTTAATTTTTTATTAAGAAAATTTTCAAATGGAAAAGTTGAAAGAACAATACACTTGTGTCTCTACTACCTAGATTCAACAATTGTTAATGTTCCTGTTATAAAGATAATTCACTACCAAAATCTTGGGCATGCATCTCCTAAAGATAACATTCTTTTATGTAACAACAGTATCACTATCCTACCTAAGAAAATTGTTAATTCCTTAGTATCTAATAATCATATTTCTCCAGTTAACTGAAAATGTTTTTTATAGCCTTTTTTTTTTTTTTTTGGTGAGGAAGATTGGCCCTGAGCTAACATCTGTTGCCAATCCTCTTTTTACTGAGGAAGATTGTTGCTGAGCTAACATCTGTGCCAGTCTTCCTCTACTTTATATATGGGACACTGCTGCAGCATGGCTCGATGAGCAGTGCGTAGGTCCACACCCAGGATCCGAACCCATGAACCCCAGGCTGCTGAAGCGGAGTGCGTGAACTTAACCACTATGCCACCCAGCCAGCCCCTCTTGCTTTTTTGGAAGCAGGCTCCACTTAAGGTTTACAAATTGCTTACGAATGTAATTTTTAATCCTACTTTTTTTTTTGGTGAGGAAGAGTGGCACTGAGCTAACATAACATCTGTTGCCAATCTTCCTCTCTTTGCTTGAGGAAGATTGTCCCTGAGCTAACATCTGTGCCAGTCTTCCTCTGTTTTGTACGTGGGATGCTGCCACAGCATGGCTTGATGAGTGGTGTGTAGGTCCGGCCTGGGATCCAAACCCACAAACCCCGGGCCACTGAAGCAGAGCATGCAAACTTAACCATTGTGCCACCAGGCCGGCTCCTAATTTTTAATCTTTTAAAATTTACAGTGATTCTGTCACATACACCCTTCCCCCCCATCTCACTGATGCTGAAGATCCTAGAGAATTCCTCATCATAGCACTTTAACTTATGTTTCTTGTAAACTTGGAGTTTAGGTGTATAGGTTTGACTAGGTTCAGTTAAACATTTTTGCCAAGAATACTCCAGGTGTAATGTTGTATACTTCATATTGAATCATGTTAATAGATGTGTAGTATCAGGTTGTTTCACTGTTAGTGATCCTAGGTCGCTTAATTAAGTTGGGAACCGCAAGATCTCTTTATAAAAGTATGTTTTATTCCTTTTGCAGTTAGCAAGTAAATTGTGGGTTGACACTTTGGTACCTTGCAAATATCTTACTCTCTGATTGCGTGATAAAGATCATCATCCATTGATGATCCTTGCCTGAATCAGTCATTTCTTTGGGGGTTGGAGAAAGTTGATTTTCCTAATTGTCAACTTTACATTTACTTAGCTGGAATTCTTCTAGAAAGGAGAGCTTTTCATCATCAACTGGTGTAATAGTCATTTCCAATGGTGACAAATGAGCTTCCCTTTCTCTTTTTTTATTATTGTCAGTGTGTGGATGTCTTAGTCAGCCCAGGCTGCCATAACAAAATGCCATAGACTGGGTGGGCATAAACAACAGGAGTTAATTTTCTCATAGTGCTGGAGACTAGAACTTCAAGCCACAGCTTCAGAAGTAATTTGAGATTTGTCTCTTGTTTGAAATTCTTGTGGTTAAAATAATATTTAGGCAAAATAAATTTGTGTTGGGTTTCATAAAAGTTTGTGTTTAGGTGGAAGTTTTAAGTGGTAGCAGTGATGGCAAATAATTCTTGTCTTTTCCCTTTTTTAAGAAAAATATAATTTTGTCTCAATTTTAGATATATGTTCTTTGTCAAATTAAGGCATTTCTGAATACCTTTTTGTTAAAAGTTTTTATGGTATTAAATCATTCTTGAATTCCTGGAATAAAACCCCTCTTGGTTATAGTGAATAGTACTTTAGATTTGTTATGGTATGTTAACCAAGATTTTGTTTGTAATTGTGTATCTTTTTAGTGAGATTAGCCTTTTCTGTTCAGAATTGTGGTGGGTAAGTTTGGGGAATCAGAGCCATATTTGCTCATAAAATGTGTTTGTAATCATTCTATTCCTTTTATTGTTTTGAAACAGTATGGAATAATTCTTTGTAAATTGGGATATATGTTTAAGAACCAGGTGGCTTTTTGGAGAGTGATTACTGAAACACATTTTTTGTGAATTTTTCTTTTTCTATCTTAATGTTGTGTTCATATTAAAAATTTTGTCATTTCAAGTGTTTTTAAAAAATCTCTTAATATAGTGCATTACATTTATGATCTGTTATTAATATGTAGTAAATATTGGGTACCATTTATCTCATTTTTAGTTTCCTTTTTCCTGCCTTTAATTTACTTACTCTCTAGTTTTTGTCAATTGAATCCATGACTTTTCTATTTTATTTTTATTTCATTTTATTTCAGTGAGTCACTGGTTCCATTGTTTTTCTTCCTTTTTGTTAGTTTTATTTCTGGTTTTTGTTTTTGTTTTTTTTTTTTGCTTTCAGTACTTTGTACCCTTTTAAATTCCTTCTTCAATTTTCTTAGGTGATACAGTAATTTGGAAGATTTTAAGAAAGTTGTTTTAAATTACTTAAGGATACAGGGACTCATTGTTTAAAAATTTCCAAATACAGAAATATACAGAGTAAAAGTTTTCAACACCCATCCTCCCTTTCCCTTTCTCCTCTCAATCCTAATCCTTTCTTCCAGACAGAAACTTTAACAACTTTTTCTGTGCATTTATATATTTAGAAAATATAGACACTTTCAGTTTATGAACTTTCATAAATACAAACGAGAGTACAGCCACACTAAAAGTATTTTAGCTCTGTTTGATGATAGTTGTTGTAAAGGAAAGCTTTTGCAGTATCAGAAGACTTGTGAACAGAGATCTAAGAACAGCCTTTTGGTATGTAACTAATTTGTAAGTAGAAGAGTTTTTTTATAGTCATTTAGATTTTGACAGGAGATTGTCATTAACTTTGATGAATAGAAATTAAAAATACATATCAAAACAAATTTTTATTTCTGATTTTGTAATGTTTTATTATGCTGTTCTGAACAAATTACCTGAGTATTTTTAAATGGCCATATACTGACTTCCGTTTTCTTTTTTAATTACCCTGTGGTATGGACATGTTTTGTTGCTAGTTTCATTTACCAAAGTAATTTTGTTTTCCCCTACGAGATGCTCAGTTATTTTGTGAAAATGTGTATATTTGATGAGCTGTCTTTTTAAATTATCTTAATGTACCTGCACGCTTTTCTGCTGTATTAATAATTTGCTTGTTAATTCATTGGTTATTTGTTCACTTTATTAGGAAATGTTGATGTCTTGGTTAAAATTATATTTATTTTTTGTATTTCTGCTTGTTTTTCTGATGTTAGCCAAGGTATTATAGTATTTTTGATGTGCTTGTTTCTCAATGCTTTTTAGAAGATATGAGATCAAATGTTGCTGTTCTTCTCCTCAGACTTGCTGAGTTTTTACCTATTTTTGTCTTTTAGACTTAAGTATTTATTCCTTATATGGAAAGATTACTTGACTTATTTTTTTGCTGAGGAAGATTCACCCTGAGCTAACATCTGTGCCACTCTTCCTCTATTTTGTTTGTAGTGCCCACCACAACATGGCCACTGAGAGACGAGTGATGTAGGTCTGTGTGCAGGAACCAAACTTGGGCTGTCAAAGAGGAATGTGCCAAATTTAACCACTAGGCCACTGGGACTGGCCCAACTTGATTTTCTTTTTAATATATTTAGTGACACATTTGAAGAGCAACGTGTACATTTTTTTTTTCTAAGGAAGATTCGCCCTGAGCTAACATGTGTTGCCAGTCTTCCTCTTTTTGCTAAGGAAGATTCACTCGAAACTAACATCTGTTGCCAGTCTTCCTTTTTTTGTATGTGAGCTGCTGCCACAGCATGGCCACTGATGAGTGGTGTAGGTCTGTGCCTGGGAACTGAACCTGGGCTGCCGAAGTGTGGCATGCCGAACCACTAGGCCACTGGGGCTGTCCCCAATAACATGTAAATTTATTGTTGGAATTGAAGCTTCTTTCATTCTATGTTTATCTTCATTTTTATTCTTTGCATAAACTCTGTTTCTTTAAAAACAGTTGGTAAGGTAACTTTAACAGAATGCCTTTCATTTCTGTGAACTAATTAAGCTTCTCATTGTTTAGATACATTAATATCATTAAACAGTTGTCAATATTCTAATATACTTGTCCCTCAAAAACTTCTTATTTCATGCCTCTGTTGTGTCTGCAGATATGGTAATTGCCTCCCTCCATTATCAACATCCCCCATCAATATATAGGTACATTTATTACAGTTGCGGCACCTACATTGATACATCATAATCACCTGAAGTTTATAGTTTACCTTAGAGTTCACTCTTGGTGTTGTTTATTCTATAGATTTGGACAAATGTGTAATGGCATGTATTCATCATAGTATCATATAGAGTACTTGCACTGCCTTAAAAATCCTTTGTGCTCTGCCTATTCACTGCCCACCCATCCCCTGGCAAACACTGGTCTTTTAACTATCTCCATATTTTGCTTTTCCAGAATGTCGTATAGTTAGACTCACCCAATATGTAGCCTTTTCAGATTGTCTTCTTTCACTTAGTAATATGCATTTAAATTTCCTCCCTATCTCTTCCTGGCTTGGTAGCTGTTGTTATTACTGAAGAATATTCCATTATGTTGATTGTACCACAGTTTGTTTATCATCCATTCACCTACTGAAAGACATCTTGTTGATTCCAAGTTTTGGCAGTCATCAATAAAGCTGCTGTACACATCCATGGGCAGGTTTCTGTGTGGGCATAAGTTTTGGACTCCTTTGAGTAAATACCAAGGATGTGATTGCTGAATTGTATGGTAAGAGTATGTTTAGTTTTGTAAGAAACCACCAAACTGTCTTCCAAAGTGGCTGTATAATTTTGTATTTCCACCAGAAGTGAATGCGAGTTCCTGTTGTTCCATGTTCTCCTCAGTATGTGGTGTTGTCAGTGTTCTGGATTTTGGCCATATATAGGTATATATTGGTATCTCGTTGTTTTAACTTGCATTTCCCCAATAACATAACGATGTGGAGCATCTTTTCATATGCTTATTTGCCATCTCTGTATGTTCTTTGGTGAGGTGTCTGTTAAGGTCTTTGGCCCATTTTTTAATTAGGTTGTTTGTTTTCTTTTTTTTTTTTTTCCTTTTTGTGAGGAAGACCAGCCCTGAGCTAAAATCCGTTGCCAATCCTCCTTTTTTTTGCTGAGGAAGACTGGCCCTGGGCTAACATCCATGCTCATCTTCCTCCATTTTATATGGGATGCTGCTACAGCATGTCTGACAAGCAGTGCGTTGCCAGGTGCCTGGGATCCGAACCCACGAATCCCGGACTGCCAAAGCACCAACTAAACCCCTGCGCCACCGGGCTGGCCCGAGGTTGTTTTGCTTTCTTATTGTTGAGTTTGAAATCTTCTTTGTGTATTTTGGATTGCAGTCCTTTATCAGATATGTCTTTTGTAGATATTTTCTCCCAGTCTGGTTTGTTTTCATTCTCTTGACTTTGTCTTTCACAGAACAATTTTTTATTTTAATGAAGTCCTGCTTAGCAATTACTTCTTTCATGGATTGTGCCTTTGGTGTTATATCTAAAAAGTCATAGCCATACCCAGGGTTATTTAGGTTTTTCCCTGTGTTATCTTCTACGAGTTTTATCCTTTGGATTTTACATTCAGGTCTGTGATCCGTTTTGAGTTAATTTTTGTGAGGGGTGTAAGGTCTGCGTCTAGATTCATTTTTTTTGCACATGTATATCTAGTTGTCTCAGCACTATTTGTTGAAAAGACTATATTTTTAATGTTTTGTTGGGTTTTTTTGGTGAGGAAGATAGGCCCTCAGCATCTGTTGAGGCAATATCTGTTGCCAGTCTTCCTCTATTTTGCATGTGGGACACCACCACAGCATGGCTTGACAAGCAGTGTGTAGGTCTGTGCCCAGGATCTGAACCCACGAACTCTGGGCCACTGAAGCAGAGTGCATGAACTTAACCACTACGGCACCAGGCCAGCCCATGAAAAGACTGTTTTTGCTCCATTGTGTTGCCTTTGCTCTTTTGTCAAAGATCAGTTGACTATATTTATATGGGTCTATTTCTGGGCTGTCTATTCTCTTCCGTTGATCTATTTGTTCTTTGGCCAGTACCACATTGTCTTGATTACTGTAGTTTTATAGTCTTGAAATTGGGCAGTGTCAGTCCTCCATTTTTTTTAGTTCTTTGATATTCATCAGAATTTTGTAGTTTTCCTCATATGGTTCTTGTACATATTTTGTTAAGTTTATGCCCAAGTATTTCATGTTTTTGGTGCTAATGTAAAATCATACTGTGTTTTTAATTTCAGATTCCACTTGTTCATTGCCGGTATATAGGAACGTGATTGACCTGTATATTAGCCTTGTATTCTGCAACCTTGCTATAATTACTTGTTAGTTCCAGGAATTATTTTGTCACTTCCTTCAGATTTTCTTCATAGATGATCGTTGTCTGTGAACAAAGAGTTTTATTTTTTTCCTTCCCTATCTGTACGCTTTTATTTCCTCTGCTTGTTTTATTGCATTAGCTAGAACTTTCAGTATGATGTTGAGAAGGAAAGGTAAGGGGGAATATCCTTGCCATCTACCTGATTTTAGTGAGAAAGCTTTGAGTTTCTCACCATTATGATGTTAGCTGTCGGTTTTTGTAGATATTCTCAATCAACTTGAGAAAGTTCCACTCTATTCCTAGTTTACTGGGAGTTTTTATTGTGAATGGGTGTTTGATTTTGTTAGATGGTTTTTCTGCTTCTATTGATATGATCATGTGGTTTTTCTTTTTTAGCTTGTTGGTTGATATGATGGCTTATGTTAACTGATTTTCGAATGTTTAGCCAGCCCTGTATACCTAGGATAAATCCCACTTGGTTGTGGTGTATAATTCTTTTTGTATGTTGTTGGAGTTGATATGCTAATACTTTGTTGAGGATTTTTGCATCTGTGTTCATAAGAGATACTAGTCAGTAGTTTTCTTTTCTTGTCATGTGTTTGTCTGGTTTTGGTATTAGGGTAAGGCTGGCCTCATAGAATGAGTTAGGAAGTATCCCCTTTGTTTCTATCCTCTGAAAGAGATTGTAGAGAGTTGGTATAATTTCTTCCTTAAATGTTTGGTAGAATTCACTGTTGACACCATCTGGGGCTGGTGCTTTTTGTTTTGGAAAGTTATTCATTGATTCTGTTTCCTTAATAAATATAATCCTATTCAGATAGTCTGTCTTTGTGTGAGTTTTGGCAGATTGTGTCTTTCAAGGAATCCATCCAGTCCATCTAGGTTATCAAATTTGTGAGCATAGAGTTGTTTATAATATTCCTTTATCCTTTTAATATCCATGGGATTAGTAGAGATGGCCCCTCTTTCATTTCTGATATTTAGTCATTTGTGTCTCCTCTTTTTTCTTAGTTAACCTGTCTAGAGGTTTATTAATTTACTTGATCATTACAAAGAACCAGCTTTGGTTTAGTTGGGTTTTTTTCTGTTTATTTCCTGATTTCAATTTTATTGATTTCTCCAATTTTTAAATTATTTTTCTTTTGCTTACTTTGTACAGTTAATGTGTCGCTTAATGACAGGGATACCATCTGAGAAATTTGTTGTTAGCCGATTTTGTCTTTGTGCAAACATGATAGAGTATGCTTACACAAACCTAAATGGTATAGCTTACTACATACCTAGGCTATATGGTACTAATCTTATGGGACCACCGTCATATATGTGATTCGTTGTTGACCTAAACATCATTATACATCACATGACTGTATTTAATGTGTTCTTTTTCTAGTTTTATGAGGTAGAATACTAGATTATTGATTTTGATTTTTTCTTTTCTAATATATGCATTCAATGTAAATTTTCCTCTAAGCACTATTTTTACTGCATCCCACAAATTTTGATAGTGTATTTTTGTTTTTATTTAGTTCAAAATATTTTAAAATTTCCCTTAAGATGTCCTCTTTGACTCTTGTGGTATTTGGAAGTGTATTGTTAAGTCTCCAAGTATTTTGAGGTTTTCCATCTGTCTTTCTGTCACTGATTTCTAGTTTAGTTCCATTGTGATCTAAAAGCATACTTTGTATCATATGTGTTCTTTTGAATTTGTAATGTGTGTTTTATGGCCCAGAATATGGTCTATCTAGTGAATGTTCTGTGTGAGTTTGAGAAGAATGTATATTCTGCTGCTGTTGGATGAAGTAGTCTATAGATATGAGATCCAGTTTGATTGTTGGTGCTGATCAGTTCAACTCTGTCCTTCCTGATTTTTTGCCTGCTGGATCTGTCAAATACTGGTAGGGGGATATTGGAAGTCGCTGACTATAATAGTGAATCCATCTGTTTCTCATTGTAGTTCTATTGTTTTTGCCTCATATATTTTGAAACTCTGTTGTTATGCTCATACGCTTTAAGGATTTTTAGTGTCTTCTTTGATAATTGACCTCTTTATCATTATGTGATGTCACTCTTTACCCTGGTAATTTTCCTTGCTTTGAACTCTGCTTTTTCTGAAATGAAAATGACCACTTCAGTGTTCTTTTCTTTTCTTTTTTGGTGAGGAAGATTGGCCCTGGGCTAACATCTGTGCCTATCTTCCTCTATTTTGTATATGGGACGCCTGCCCCAGCATGGCTTGATAAGCCGTGCTTAGGTCTGCACCCGGGATCTGAACCTGCAAACCCTGGGCTGCTGAAGCACAGAGTGTGAACTTAATCACTATGCCACCGGGCTGGCCCTTAACTTTCTTTTGATTAGTGTTAACATGATATACTTTTCTCTGTCCCTTTACTTTTTTTCAAAGTTGTGATAAAATAGTCATAAAAGTTACCATCTTCACCATTCACATTGTTGTGCAACCAATCTCCAGAATCTTTTCATCTTGCAAAACTTAAACTCTGTACCCTTTAAACAATAACTCCCTATCCTCCTCTCCCCTTAGTGCCTGGCAACTACCATTTTACTTTTTGTCTCTGTGAGTAGAATCATACGGTATTTGTTTTTTTATGACTGGCTTTTTTTCTCTTAGCATAATATCCTCAAGGTTCATCTGTGTTGTACCATGTGTCAAATTTTTTTCCTTTCTAAGGCTGAAGAAGAATATTCCATTGTATGTATATACCACATTTTGTTTATTTATCTGTCAGTGAACACTTGGGTTGCTTCTACTTTTTGGCTATTTTGAATAATGCTGCCAACCACCAGGATGTGCAAATTATCTATTTGAGACCGTGCTTCAATTTTTTTGAGTATGTACCCAGAAGTGGAATTGTTAGATCATATGGTAATTATATTTTCAATTTTTTAATGAACCAACATACTATTTTCCATTGTGACTGCACCATTCTACATTCCCACCAGCAGTGCAGAAGGATTCCAGTTTCTTCACATCTTTGCCAACATTTGTTATTTTCACTTTTTTGATAGTAGCCATCCCAGTGGGTATGAGGTGGTATCTCATTGTGGTTTTGATTGGCATTTCCCTAATGATAAGTTATGTAGTGATGTTGAGCATCTTTTTATGTGCTTGTTGGCCATTTTTATATCTTGTGGAGAAATGTCTATTCAGATACTTTGCCAATTTTTTAAATTGGGTTGTCTTTTGTTATTGAGTTTAAGAGCTCTTTATATATTCTGGATATTAACCCTTTGACATTTATGTAATTTGCAAACATATTCTCCTGTTCCATAGGTTGCCGTTTCACTCTGTTGATTATGTCCTGTGATACACAGAAGTTTTTCATTTTGATGTAGTCCAATTTGTTTTTACTTCTGTGCCTGTGTTTTTGGTGTCGTATCCAAGAATTCATTGCCAAATCCAATGTTACAAAGCTTTTCTTTTATATTTTTTTCTTAGAGTTTTATAGTTTTCCATCCCTTTACTGTTAATATATCTGTGTATTTATATTTAAAGTGGGTTTCTTGTAGACAGTATATACTTGGATGTTTTTTTTATTCAGTCCAACAGTATCTGTCTTTTGTTATATTTAGACCATTGATATTTAAAATTATTATTGATACAGTTGGATTAATGTCAGTTAAGTATGATGTTGGCTGTGGGTCTGTCATATATGGCCTTTATTATATTGAGTTACTTTTCTTCTGTACCCATTTTATTGAGTTTTTATCATAAATGGGTGTTGGACCTTGTTAAATACTTTCTCTGCATCTACTGAGATGATCATGTGATTTTTGTTCCTCATTTTGTTCATGTACTGTATCACATTGATTGATTTGAGGGTGTTGAACCATCCTTGCTTCCCTGGTATAAATCCCATTTGATCATGGCATATGATCCTTTTAGTGTATTGCTGCATTCGATTTGCCAATATTTTATTGAGCATTTTTGCATCTGTGTTCATTGGTGATGTTGGCCTGTAATTTTCCTTTGTGTCGTCTTTGTCTGGTTTCGGTATCAGGGTAATGTTGGCCTCATAGAATGAGTGAGGTAATGTTCCATCTTCTTCAATTTTTTGGAATAGTTTGAGAAGGATAGGTATTAAATCTTTTTTGAATGTTTGGTAGAATTCTCCAGAGAAGGCATTTGGTCCTGGACTTTTGTCTTTTGGGAAGTTTTTGATTACTGTTTTAATTTCTTTACTTTTGATTGGTTTGTTCTCGTTCTCTCTCTCTTCTTAATTCAGTTTGGGGAGGTTGTGTGAGTCTGAGAATTTATCCATCTCTTCTAGGTTATCCAATTTGTTGGCATATACTTTTGCGTAGTATTCTCTTATACTCCTTTGTATTTCTGTGATATCAGTTGTAATTTCTCCTCTTTCATTTCTAATTTTATTTGTTTGAGCCTTCTCTCTTTTTTTCTTAGCCTGGCTAAGGGTTTGTCAACTTTTGTTTATTTTCTCAAAGAACCAGCTTTTAGTTTCATTGATCCTTTCTACTGTTTTTTTAGCCTCTATTTCATTTATTTCCCCTCTAATTTTATTATTTCCCTTCTGCTGCTGCCTTTGGGCTTTATTTGTTCTTTTTCTAGTTCTGTTAGGTGTAGTTTAAGATTACTTCCTTGAGATTTTTCTGGTTTGTGGAGGTGGGCCTGTATTGCTATACATTTCCCTCTTAGAACTGCTTTTGCTGCATCCTGTAAGAGTTGGTATGATGTATTTTCTTTTTCATTTGTCTCCAGGTATTTTTTGATTTGTTCTTTGAGTTCTTCATTGATCCAATGGTTGTTCAGTAGCATGTTGAGCTCATCTACTATTATTGTGTTGCTGTCAATTTCTCCCTTTAGGTCTGTTAATAGTTGCTTTTATGTTTTGGTGCTTCTGTGTTAGGTGCATATATATTCATAAATGTTATGTTCTCTTGATGGAGTGTTGTTTTTATCATTATATGTTGCTCCTCTTTGTTTCTCATTGTCCTTTTTATCTTGAAGTCTGCTTTGTCTAATTTAAGTATGGCAACACTTGCTTTCTTTTGATTGCCATTTTCTTGGAGTATTGTCTTCCATCCCTTCAGTCTGAGCCTGTTTGTCTTTAGAGCTGAGATGTGTTTCCTGGAGGCAGCATATTGTTAGGTCTTGTTTTTTAATCCATCCAGCCACTCTCTGTTTTTTGATGGGAGAATTCAATCCATTTACATTTAGAATGATTATTGATACGTGAGGGCTTAATGCTGCTATTTTATCTCTTGTTTTCCAGTTCTATTTTTCCTTGTGTTTCTGACTACCATTTCAGTTTGGTGGTTTTCTGTGATGGTTTTTTCAGTTTTCTCTTGAATTATGATTTGTGGCTCTTCTCTGACTTTTTGTTTAGTGTTACCATGATGTTTGTATAAAAGATCTCATAGATGAAATAGTATATTTTCTGATAGCCTCTTATTTCCATTAGCCTAAGCAGGTTCCATCCCAATCTCTTTCCTTTCTGAGTTATTGTCAGAAATTATTCTTTTCTGTGCTGTGAGTTTGTGACTAAATTGAAGTGTTTATAGTTATTTTTGATGCTTTCCTTCTCTTTGTTTTTTATAATTGTCTAACTGACCCATTCTGATACAGAACCGCAATTTTCTGATTCTGTTTATCTCCTTGCTCAAGGTTTTGTAAACCTTTGCCTTATTGTTACAGGTAGGAGGGGTTCCTTCATAATTTCTTGTAAGGGAGGTCTAGTGGTGATGAACTCCCTCAACTTTTGTTTATCTGAGAAAGTTTTTATTGCTCCATTGTATCTGAAGGATAGTTTTGCTGGATAAAGTATTCTTGGCTGAATTTTTTATTTTCCCTCCTCCCCAAACTCTGACCCTTCAATTTCTTGTTACCTTATCTTAGTTTATTGTACTATCATCCATCCAGAGGAAAATCAAAACTGTAAGAGTGATCTGTGTTCCCGCCTTAAGATCATACAACTTTTAGTATGTAATAACTAAGTCCTGTAAATTTTACCTACTCTTTCTCTTAGTTCTTCTACTTCTCTTCGTCTCAGTGGACTTTCTAATCATTCTCACTGGATTTGTAACTTTTCTCTATATCTACTTTAATCTCCCTCCAGGCATTTTTTTTCCCTCACTGCAGCCAGGTTGTTCTTTCAAAGACCCAAATCTGATTATCATGTCACAACTTTAAATGTTGTTCTTCATGGCTCTGCATAATCTGGCTCCTGCTTACTTTCCCTGCCTCATTTCTGTTCTTTCAGTCTGTGTATTCTAGTCACATTGGTGCTTTTTCAATTCCCTAACGTGCCAGGCCCTTCTTTGCCTCTGTTTTGCACAGGATGGACTTTCTGCCTGAAATGGCTTTATTGGCTTTGCCTAGTTAAATCTTTTAAAGGTAGTTTCCTCGGAGCAGCCTCTTTTACCCTCCAGATTTTCTCTCTGTTAAATATTACTCTCATGGTATCCCGTACTTCATTTAAGAATTATATAATTCATTGTTTAATACTTTAGAATGAAAATTTCTGGTTAGTTATTTTACCATCAGTATCTATTTGCCTTGCAGATAGTGGATACTCAATAAATATTCATGAAACTAATATGTTCAGAACTTTTAATTATTCTGCATTGTAGATTGTGTGAAGTATGATGACAAAACTCCAGAAAGTAAAATTTTAATGGCACACTGTTACTATAATTGGAAAGGCTATTATTTCCTGGTTCTCTAGAGCTGTACTGTCCAATACTGTAGTCACTAGTCACATAGGACTTTTTTTTTCAAGTTTTTAAAAATTATTTTTTATCTTTTCAGTTGTTTTAAGTATGTTCACAGGGTTGTGCAACTATCACCACTATCTAGTTCCAGAACAATTTATCACCACAGAAAGAATCCCTTACCATTAGCAGATCCTTTCCATTTCCCTCTCCCCCCAACAACCAATAATTTACTTTCTATGTTTGTGAATTTGCCTATCAGATGAGGCTTTTGAACACTTGAAATTTGGCCAGATGAAATTGAAATGTGCTATAATTGCAAATTACACACTGGATTTTGAAGACTTAGTATTTTAAAAAATGTAAAATATCTCAGAAATTTTTAATTTGATTACCTAAGATAATATTTTTTATGTATTGTAGATAAATATATAATTAAAATTAATTTCTGTTTCCTTTGACTCTTTTTAATGTGATTACTAGAAAATTTTAAAGTACATTTGTAGCTTACATTTTATTTCCATTGGACAGCGCTGGTCTAGAACTTGTTTTTGGTAAGAACTTTAAGTGTGTACCCATGGCCTCAGTTTCCCATTGTCCTTCTAGTCTCTTAGTTACCATCTCAACTGTGCTTTGAGAGTGTGACATGCCTCAAGCTTCAGAATTTTTTTTTATTGCTTAGAAGGTGGAAATCTTTCTTATTTCTTTGCCCTTAGAATAGTAGGGGAAAGATAAGTCATTTATATTAAATTATGAGAAAGTTATGGCAACTGTTAAATCTTTTAAGCCTCCTTTCCAGCAAATTAAGAATTGAACTTCACGTTTATTTGCATGATAATGATGAGCAGTACCCCAAAATTTTGGTAGTTGTGATTTGACTAGGAAACTAATAGTTTCTTTAAAGCATATGAGAATTATCTATACCTTTAGGGATCATATAGAATTGTATTTGTCTTATTTGAAATTTGGATTTAAACGTTATTTTAGAACAGTTTTCCAGAAAAAGTGAAAGTGAGACTAATATGATAAATTATCCTTTAAAAATACAATATTTGCTTTAGGTGGAAGTTTTCTGTTTTAACATTATTATCTAAAGTCAACATATTGCAGTGTTAAATGGCTACTATATATTCAGCATTTACTGTGTAGCAAGCATGGTTCTATATACTGTATTAATTCATTTAATTCCCCCATGAACTGTATGTGGTAGGTACTATTATAATCCCCAGTTGACATAGGATGAAACTGAGGTATTGAGTGGTTAATTAACTTGCTCAAGGTCACATGGCAACTTTTAAACAGGTTAAATAACACTATACTTTATACTTAATGCTTGTATGATAAAATCTTTCAATTTTTAGTTTTTCTCACTAGAATGTAAGCTCTAAGTGGGCAGGGACTTAGTTTTGTTTACTAACACTTGAGATTGCTTTCTGGCATATAGTAGACCCCAGGAATTATTTGAAAAAGAATTTTGTGATGATAGCAATTTGCCGAGAGACTTGGCCTTGGAAATCTATTAGAATTACTATAAATTTTGCACTGTTGCTTATTAGTAATAATCATTTATTTGCCACATCAAATTAGCTTCAACATTGTGTGCTATTTTGCGTACTTTATGTATATCTTAAGAAAATAGTTTATTTAAAAAATGTTTACTAGGAACTGTAGCCTCTATTCACCTCTTTTCCTTTCATATGTTAGAAATACATTGGAGCCACAGGGAACATCAGAAAAACCAGGACTACCAGAGGTCCCACTGTGTGTTTAGCTGAATTGGGAGAAGAAAGTATAGAAAAGCAACTTCGCAGTGTCCTCACAGAAAATGTAGTGCAGTGATAACACAGTTCTTCCAGGTTTCATCCAAAAGCATTAGCCTCCCTGGTTGTTGCAGTCATTAAAATGAATAACACATAGTTTTGTTATTTATTTTTAGAAATTACATTTCCGTTCTTAGACTGAAAACAGAACTGTGAAATAAATTTTATAAAATAGGGCTTTGAAATCAAAGGTTTTTGTAATTAATATTGTTAGAGGAGGAGTAACTGTGCTACTTTTATCCTGGGGATTCTCATTTAATTGTGAGGTATGTATTCTCATTTTACAATAATAAAATTGAGAGTTAGGTGTTAAGTGACTTACCTGAATTATCACCACAAGTAAGTGGCAAAACTAGGATTCACCTCACCTTTGTCTGACTCCACAGGCCATGCCTTTCTAAAACTGTCATCTTTTGCCATTTTCCATGTCTTCCTTACAGTTCTTAAGTGGGATTTTAAGTTAGTTTGTGGGGGCACTGGGATTGGAGTTTTGGATTGTAGAATAACTTGATGTTTGAATTAAACTGTGGAGGTAATAAAGGTTAATTGTTGCTTGATGGAAAAACTAAGCTGTGAAAAATCTTTGCTTTAACTTTCCTTTTTCTGTTTAGAAAAATCTTTGGTTATATGCAGATAAAGACTCTAGACCATATAGAGTGCTTCTTTATAATGAAATTCATCATGGTGATTATATTTTCTTGAGCTGATTTAGTAAATTTTTCATATACTAATAGTGTTCTTTCTCTAGAAAGACCCATTTTTCTCTGAATTATAATTTGGGGGTAATGAGGACAGAAGTATAAAAATTAATAATAGATTATTTAGAATTTTACTAACCAGACAATTGAGGGCAATCTAGAAGGCAGCTTTTGTAATTTCTGTTACCTCCTTCTCCCCTCCCCCAAACTGTAGTCTAATCATGTCCTTTAGTATCTTTACATTTTAGGGTTATTTACTTCTTTTGGGGAAGAGTGTATTGTGGGAAGCTAAAGAGAACTTTGAAAACACTGATAATTTGCAAGATCTGAATTCTCTTGTTTTACTTAGAAATCTTAGGGGAGAAATGGAACTCCTTAGTTAAACTTGTGGCTTCTTAAATTGGTCAGTGAAAATCTGATGCCTCTGATTTTCATTTTAGCATTATTCATTCCTGTGCATACTGTACAAAGTACTTTACCATTGCTAAAATTCGCATTTCATCCTCTACCACAAATACTGAGAATGATGATGATTTTTTAAGGCACAGGAAGAAGTTTCCCATGATGCATATTTATAATTAATTTTAATTTGGGGGTAAAATTATCTTCAGAAAAATAGGAGATACTTCAATCCCAAATGTAAAAAAAAAGGTTATGAAATAAACTAGTTTTTTTTAATGCATAAGGTAATTTTTTATTTCTTTGTTTTTATGAAAAGATAAGATTAATTAAGGGTCATATGAAATCTTTAAAATTTATTTTTTTGAGCTATATATTTTTTCTGTACTTAACATTCTGTACTAAAACTATTAGAAAGGAAGTAAAAATGGTATCTTCTGTTCGGAGTGGGTGGAGGAAGCCAAGGACCTTAAAACAGTGATTCTTACACTATGCCATCCAGTAAGTTTTAAGATTAGTTCTAAAGCAAAAATTTACTCTTGAAATCTTGCGAGGCTTTCTTTCTTTCTTTTTTTTTTTTTTTTTTTGTGAGGAAGGCCAGCCCTGAGCTAACATCCGTTGCTAATCCTCCTCTTTTTGCTGAGGAAGACTGGCCCTGGGCTAACATCCGTGCCCATCTTCCTCCACTTTATATGGGACGCCGCCACGGCATGGCTGACGAGCAGTGCGTCGGCGGGCGCCTGGGATCCGAATTTGTGAACCCCGGGCTGCCAAGCGCGGACTAAACCGCTGCGCCACCGGGCGGCCCCACGAGGCTTTCTTTCTTAAGAGTAGATATGTTGGTACTTAGGTAAAAATATGAATTCCTAACCCAAAATTGAAAACATAACTTGTATATTAAGGATTTATATTTTAAAAAATTGAGAAAAGGAGAGGACTTACTGTATTGGGATTATAGACCAGTAAGGTACTAGTATAGGTTAGAAAAGATAAGTGGAGAGCGCAATTGCAGACAGGTACATGTGAATCCCACTGGAGGATTTTCTGAATCATTTAAGATCACCGTTGACTCTGAAAATGGATTGAGATTGAAGTGACGCTATAGATATGAAAGTACTTTGAGAAGTGTACAGTGCAAAATAAATGTAGATAAATTTAAAATAAAAATCTGTTTTGAAAAGTAGATAGTTGCTATTGAAGTAAACTAAGCAGAAAAACAAATAGAAAAAGGCATTAGAAGATTCTAGTGAGGCACTTAGGCTTCAGGAATTTTCATAGAAAGGGAAATTAGTTAGATACTTAGAGCTTTCACCATCCTAGTGGATGGTATAGTATTTCAGTTAACCTCAAGTTTATCTAGAGCAGTCTTGCTTTAGTTCAAGTGAGAATTATAGCCTAAATGGCTTTTAATGACCTTGAATTTTCTGTTTATATGGATAAAACCCATGTAGCCTGGGGATATAGTATCTACAGATGAGTAGATTTATTGCTTTGGACCTAACATACATGAAGTTAGCAAATATAAAATAGGTGTCTGCTGTTTTTCTCTAAACAGTCCTATAAAGTCAACAAGCTGTTGTACTATTGTTCAAAGTGGTGTTATTTCATTAAAAACATTGAAGTGAAAATTTCTTAGTTTTTTTTGTTTTAAATATTCTTAAAACTGGCTGAGTGCTAGAAAAGCAACCGACTGTTATTTTTACTAGAGCAGATAATCAAGCTTATAAAAGAGGGGGTCTCAAAATTTTTTATAGGTAATACTTTAGGCTTTTTTCTTGCTGGTATAACTAACATTTATTTTCTGTTTATTTTTAAGACGAGCAAAAATCAAATTAAAGTAGATCTTGTAGATGAGAATTTTACAGAATTAAGAGGAGAAATAGCAGGACCTCCAGACACACCATATGAAGGCAAGTACTTTTTTCTGTATCAAAATATTGTGCGTATTAGAACTTGTCTGAAACATTAAATCAGAATAATCTTAAGCATCTATGAACCACATGGAAGGTAACTTCATCTGGCTTAGGATATATAGCAGTTTTTAAAAAATTTAGATACTTATCTGGACTGATTTTTCTTACTGAATTTTAGCTAATTTTTTTTCCCCTAAAATAGATTTAGTAGAGCCAAGTTACAGGTTATATAGGTTAGAATTTAACAGTATAAAACATCTAGGATGTTAAGCCTCTAACTTATATGCACTAAATATAGACTCTTAGTTACCCTTCATTTGGTATCTATAATAAACCTTGCCTGAAATTTCTGACTCATAAAATGTTTATTTTTTTAAAAAAGCTCCTCTCCCCTGTTTGTAGTTTAGTGTTTCATTCACTCATATGTCTTCATACAGGCTGTATTCCAAATATTTAATTTTCTTTATTCAGGAAAGCTTTGAGTGATCATTTCAAGACATATGGAACAGAAAGGAGGCAGCTTTGCTGAACTTTGTGTTTATAAACTAAGTCTATAGCTACTTTAGACCATGAAATTGTGTGGTAAGATACAGAAAGAAGCTTTATAGCTTTTTATTTTCTCATTAGGCATAGCTTCAGTAATGAATATTATCATAAATGTGGATTATGTGGCATAACCAAGGGTCTTACATGTAATAGGCATTTAAATATTTGTTTAATAGTAATCATGTAACAGAATTTGTGCTAGTAGCATTTATTGAGTTTTTGCTTATTACAGCTTTACATATATTTTCTTATTCAATCCTTACAACAAATCTTATGAGGTAAGTACAGTTATCACTGTTTCATAGATGAAGAAATTTAAGCTCAGAGAAGTTAAGTAACTTGTCTAAAGTCAGACATCTAAGTAGCACAGCTGGGATTTGAAACCTAATAGCTTTTGACTTCAAAGCCTATGTTTCTAATCACTTTGTGCTTTTGAATAAATCAGGATTGACTGAATATTAGAAGTGGTGGTTATGTCTACTTTGAATGTGGTGATCCTATAATTCTGTACTGAGCAGGTACCCAAAAACTTTTAGAAAAATCTATTATTCTAGAATATTTTTGTTTTCATTCAAATTTTTAAAGACACTAGAAAGTCTTTAGCATTTCCTACCAAACCTGAAATGGTAAAATTTTATTTTCTATTTCATAGTTCATATGAGCCATTTCTAGACATCATTTAATTTTTTATATTGTTTTTTTGAGTGCTTCCCATATGCCAGGCCTTGTCTGCATGCTTTCATGGATGCTGTTCATTTAGTCCTTTTGACAATCATTAGATGGAGAAGAGATCTTTAGTTATCTTATAAAAATCAGGTTCTTGTCTTCATAGCAGATGTTGTATGTAATGATATACTAGCTTTTTCTTGAAGGCAGGCATTATAAATATTCTTAAATTACTTTTTTAGGTTGTTTAGATGTGTTTTTAAAAGACAGTAGGGCAGTAGCATCATCATTCTAGAGCTCTTCCAGCAAATTGATATTTATAAAGACACCTCTTGAACTAAATTAGGTAGGCAGAATGTTCATTACCTTCTTAGCAACCATTAATAAAGATAGATGAATTCTTAAAAATTGGATAGTTTACACTTATTTGTATGATGATGAAGTTATAAATATACCATATTTATTGATTGGATACAAGCTTGGTAATTTTTAAGTGCTTGTTTCTGCTTCTGCCACTAAATGAGACATTAATATTTGATTAGTTTTAGTATGCCTTTGGGGTATGTATTTGAGATAGATTAACTTAAATTGTATTCTTTTTATCATAAAACTATTGAAGAAAAGTTGTTAATTTTGTTTAGGAAAAGCACCATTCAAGTGCATAAGCTTAAGATACTTTTTTTTTTTTGGAATATGAACATGGTTAAAAATATTTTGATAATATTTATGGCAGGATTCTTTCTAGTTTTCAGGGATTTTTAAAAATCTCAATAGCTAAGGCAAAAGTTGACATGTGAAATGTTAAACTGTTTATAACCATAATTAAGTAATGAGGCAGCTATTTTATGTAGTGTTAAGAGTAATCAGATTGAGAAGTAGAATATTCATGGAAAACTTACCATATTGCACATGTTACTTAACTCAGCTTTCTTCTTTTGCCTTAATAGCTCAGTGGCAAAGGAACAATTTAGTTCTTGGGCCTTTATTCCTAAGAGTTGTTTTGAATTTATGGAATCATTATTGTTATTTTTTAAAATCTCATCCCTTCCCCATCTTCCCTTTGGATTAAGTTAAATTTAAAGATTATAAATTTTTAATATTAAAAGCTGTTCTTCAAGAAGTAAATGTTTTATCGAAAGCTGTTTTAATATGAATCATATAGTTACTATAAAGCTCCGTTAGTTGTGTTGCTCTGATATATATCAAATAATGCTATGGTTAATAATGCTAGTGGTTATATATTGAAAGTTGTCAGATAATAATGCAAGACAGAGCATATTAATAGCATATGGAGTAGAAATAGGATTTGGGGTACTCTAGGGTCCAGCATTATTTGTATAATATCTCTGGGCTCTCACACTGCTCTTAAGAGTTTGTTTTGGACATTCAAGAAGGAAGAACTTTATATGAAAGGTTATAGAGACAGTAATCTGAAATTTAATCAGAAGAAGTAAGATTCTTAGGAAGGAAAAAGAAGAGCCTACATATTACTCATGCCAAATTTATTATACCTATATTTGAAGCTAGCATTTATAACTGAACATAAACAGTTATCTCTATATTCCCAGAAAGTTTTCTCAGGTACTCTTCTCTCACCTGTCTTATTTTTTTGTTTCTTTTGTTTTGACTACTTTCCTTTATATTTCACTGCTGCCATATGCTCTGTGATTCAGGCATCTAGTTCAATTTATGCATCATTCTCTATGGGATTCTATTAAAAATAATTAGAAAGAAAAGAAGAATTAGAGAACCAAAAAGGACTTGAAGAAAGTAGTACCAAGTGAATTGCTCTTTTGTTTTTCTCTCAGATCCAAATTCATCTATTCCTAGCAATGGAGGGAGGTGGATTTGAGAGAATCCAGGATATACTGAGAGTTGAATGTATGGAATTTTGAAGTTAATAAGGCTCCTAAGCACAGTTTTTATTTTATTTTACTTTTTATTATGGAAAATTTCAAATATGTACAGAAGATGGCAAATGGTATAATGAATCCTCCATGTACTCATCAGCCAACTTTAATAACTATCAACTAATGGCCAGTCTTTGATCTAATTCATCCCTTACTTATTTTGAAGCAAATCTCAGGCATATGTAGATATTTCATAAAAGTCTTTCATTAGCACAATTTTATTTGCTGTATTTTAGAATAGTATTCTATGTTAATGGGTCATAAAATCTTAGAATTTGAAGGTTTCTTAGAGTTAGGATTCAAATCCAGCCTCTCATCCAGTGCAAGACTTTCCCTTTCAGAATTTCCTGAGAGGTAACTCTGGAAACTCTGGAAATCTTCCCCTTCAATACCATAGTTATGGGAAGCTAGATAAACTTTTTTTAATACGTATTTAGCTGCTGGTTGCTCAAGATAACTTCAAACCAAAACAGAATGTTGCCTTCTGTTTATATAGTACTGGTTAGAACAGCCCCTTTGTAAAGTTGTGCATTTTGTATACCCATTTAGAGGATGAGAATAATTTTTTATCTTTCTGCCTACCCCTTGTCTTATTGTTGAATTTTATTTTTTAAAATTTTAACAAGAAATGTTGGCATTTAATTTAGGGCACGAGTTAAAAGTTTGGGACATTTTTTGCATTTGAGAGAACCAGCTAGAAGTAGCTTTTTTCAGTTTATGGCATAATCTATATATCCTTTTTCTCTGTACCATCTATGCCTTTATACCTCCCTGCCTTCTTTCTTTTTTTTCTTTCCATTTTTTCTGTTATTTAGCAACTCTATCAGTGTGGACTAGAGGAAACAAAAGGAGACGAAACCTATACTACTCAGTTGTCCCAGTGAAATCTTTGGCATTGGATTGTCTTTGGATTTAATGTATTCATCTATCTCTAGCCCTGTTATTCACTGATAAACTAATGCAGTTGTATAGCATGAGCATTCTGTATGCTTTAAATAAGCTTTGAGTTAAAAACTGGTGCTTTTGATTATTTCCTTTTTGGGTTTCAACTTTAAAATGAATTTGTTGTAATTGAATATAAAATAGTACATGTTTTGAAAAGTTCTATCACTATCATATTTGAGGTGAGCAGCATTCTTAACTTTTGTTTTCCGCATTTTTTAGGAGGAAGATATCAACTAGAGATTAAAATACCGGAAACATATCCATTTAATCCCCCTAAGGTATTGTAAGCCTATTTTTGCACATGAACTTCTAAAATGTATTTCTTGGCCCATTTAATTAATATATGTGTTAGTGCTTATTAAAATTACAGCTTTTTGAGTTGTTGACTGTAAATTTAGTCATACATTTAGGATAAGATTTCAGGTAATGGCAGATGGTTTGCTTCTGGAATTAGAATGAAAAGCAAGCTTACTTAGAGGTAGCTAGTAATGGCTCTAGACAGGAATAGGATGTGCTTCTGACAATGGCTTGAATGCTAGGTCTGGAAAACCTGCAGTGTTCCCAAATTTAGAGAACGCTTATACAAGTTCTTACTTGCCTCAAAGAAATATATTTTTTAGGAAAGAGTGTATTCTGAATTCATTGAACAATTATTTGAGTACTGTGTGCCAATATAGCAATAAATAAGACTTATACCATCCTTGATTTCATGGAGCTTACAGTCTAGCAGGAAAAAATAATGAACAAATAATTGCAACTGTGATGAATGTTAAAAGAGGAAATGGCATGCCCTATGATCATGTATAACAAGGGGAACTAACCTAAACTTATTTTTGACTGAACAGCTTCCTTTATGTCTTTACTTTTGCTATCATCACCACTTCCTAAAATGCAATTTTAATCATATTTCTTTTCTTCCTTGTTAATAAAGTCTAAACTCCTTAGCTGGACGTATAAAATTTCCTACAACCTGATGCCAATCTCTTTTTCCATTCCTAATCTGCCACCCTCACCTACAACATGGGTCTTATTTTCCACCCTAGATTATTTGTTGTTTGTAGATGATGCTTATTCTTACACATTTTTCTGTCATTTTCACTTGAATCATTGTCCCTATCATTTAAAATTCTAGGTTTTTTTTGAGGTTTGGGTAAAGTTGTGCCCATGAAATTGTTTCTCCCTCTACTCTCTGAATATCATTTTATATAATTCTATAGTACCAACACAAATACCGTACCAATTAATGTGTTCTATTATTTCAGAGTGTGTTTCTTTCACTAGCTTCTGTGCTACTGAGGTGAAGGACTATGTTTTTGTATTTTCTTTGGCTCCTAACAGTATAGTGTCCCATCAACATATGATAGTAGTCATTCAGAAAATGTTCTGGAGGGGCCGGCATGGTGGCATAGTGATTAAGTTCACGCCCTCTGCTTCAGCGGCTTGGGCTCGCAAGTTCGGATCCCAGGTGCGGACGGACACAGCGCTTATCAAGCCAATGCTGTGGCAGCGTCCCATATAAAGTCGAGGAAGATGGGCACAGATGTTAGCCCAGGGGCAGTCTTCCTCAGCCAAAAGAGGAGGATTGGCAACAGATGTTAGCTCGGGGCTAATCTTCCTCACCAAAAAAAAAAAAAAAAAAAAAAGATAGAAAATGTTCTCATTTAAGAATAGACATGGTAAGGGAAGTTCCAGGGTGAATTTGGGTCACCTACCAGTTTGGGATGCCTATTATTCTCTTGCTTATGTGCATCCATTTTCTGATAAGCCTGGTTGATTTTTTTTTTAATTATGATAAAATACACATAAAGTTTACCATTTTAACCATTTCTAAATATGCAGTTCAGTGGCATTAAGCACATTCATATTGTTGTGCAACCATAACCACCATCCATCTCCAGAGCTTTTTCATCTTCCCTTTCAAACAATAACTCCCTGCTCCCCATGCCTTCAGCTCCTGGTAAGCACTGTTCTGCGTTCTCTCTGTGAATTTGACTACTCTAGGTACGTCATTTAAGTGGAATCATAACAATATTTGTCCCTTTGCATCTGACTTATTTCACTTAGCATAATGTCTTCAACGTTCATCCAGATTATAGCATGTGTCAGAATTTCATTCCTTTTTAAAGCTAAATTGTATTCCATTGTGTGTGTGTGTGTATATATATATACACACACACACCGCATTTTGTTTATCTGTTCTGCCATTGATGGACATTTTGGTTGTTTCTACCTTTTAAGTCTGGTTGATTTTTCTGTGTGTTGTAGTTTGTGTTTTTTGTAGAAATTTGAGAAAGTTATATAGTGAAATACAGAAAAAGAAAACATTTTTTCAATATGACCACTTAGAGATGACCACTGTTAAGCTTTCATCTTATGTCTGTGACTTAATGTTAATCCTCATCCTGGTTACCTTCCACCGGATTCAGTCTAGGTTGTCAATGTTATCATTAGAATGAGTAATTACTTCAGGATACTTTAATTGTAGAATACTGTGAATGTAAGAAAAGATTTTTTAATGTTTAGAGATAAGGATGACCTTATAGACTAAAATTGTTTTTGATGAAAGTAAGGAAGAAAGAAAAGACCTCAAGAGAGACTGTTCTCAACGGGTACATTTTTACTATTAAATTATGATAGTAGCAGCTGTAACTTGCTTTGTGCTAAGAATTGTATATGCCTTTCCTGAAACAGTCTTTATAACATCCTAATAATTGAGGGAACTGAGGCTTAGACGTTAAATGGAACCCAGATCCCATAAGTCCCACTATGTTCTAACTTCCTTGATCCTGATGAGGAAGGAATGAGGATCTCTGAAACAGTCAATATGACTACCAAGAGCAAGAACAATCAACCACAGTTCAAATCTTACTTATGCCATTTAACTGGCTTTGTGATTTTAGGCAAGCTGTCTAACTGCTGTGTTGCCTCAGTTTCCTCATCTGTGAAATCCTCTCATAGGATTGTAAAGATTAAAGGAGTTAATCCATGTAAAGAACTATATTTTAATACCCCCCCTTTTTTTGGTGAGGAAGATTGGCCCTGAGCTAACGTCTGTGCCCATCTTCCTCTATTTTGTATATGAGACACTGCCACAGCGTGACTTGATGAGTGTTGTGTAGGTCCGTGCGCAGGATCCCAACCTGTGAACCCTGGGCTGCCGAAGTGGAGTGCATGAACTTAACCACTACGCCACCAGGCCAGCCCCCTTCAATACTTCTAGGAAACATTTTTTCACATCTCTGAAATCAGGATATATCCTTCAATGGATGGCATGTCATAATTTAATTGGCAGAGTGTTTTTCTTTCTCAAGGGTACATAAAATAATGGTGTATTGAATAATTGATGGTACCTGAGATTTAATGAAATATGATACTTAGAACAGTGCCTGCACAGAGTAAGCACTCCATAAATATTAGATAGCATTAACCAATGACTACCTCCTTAAGAGGCCCTTCTTGAAGTAGTCTGTTGGCTTCCCTCTGTAACATCACTTTAAAATACAATAGCATTGACACTTAATTTCCTCTATAAATTGAAATTCTTGTACACTGCTGGTGGGAATGTAAAATATTGGAGTTGCTTTGGAAAATCGTTTGGTCAAAATGGTATATATAGAGTTACCTTATGACCTAGCAGTTGTACTTCTAGGTATCTACCCAATAGAAATGAAAACATATGTCCACACAACGGCTTGTTCATACCAGCACTATTCACAATAGCCGAAAAGTGGAAGCAACCTAAATGTCCATCCACTGAATGGATAAATAAAATGTGGTATATCCATACCATGAAATATCATTTGGTTATAAAAACAAATGAAGTGCTGATCTGTGTAACAAGGTAGATGAACTTGGAAAACATCATGCTAAATGAAAGAAGCTAAACACAAAAGGCCACACATTGTATGATTTCATTTATATGAAACATTGGAAGAAGCAAACCCATAGAGACAGAAAGTAGACTAATGGTTGCTTAGGACTGGGAGAGTGTGGAGGAATAGGTAGTGACTGCTGATGGTTATGTGGTTTCTTTTTGAGGTGATGAAATGGTCAGAAATTAGATTATGGTGATGGTTGCACAACTGTGAATATACTAAAAACTATCAAGTTGTGCACTTTAAATGGGTAAATTATGATCTCATTAAGTGTTTAATTATTTCCGTCTCTTGTCTATATACAGCTCTAAAGTGATTGCATAGTCCTGGCTCTGTTTTAGGCACTTGAAATCACAGTTTTATCACCACCCCCCACCCTTATTTTTAATACAATGAGAAAAATAGACTCAGAACATACAAACCGAGATCTGTCTGATGTTTTTGCTACTAGCTCTTGTTGCTCTTTAGCAACTACTATCCTAATTCCAGTCATTCCATATTGAGATAGCTTCAAGATTTAGAAAGGTGTTCCCTCAGTCAACCTAAATTTGTCTCCCTCTGGCTTCAACTAGTTAGTTGTAGTTGGAATTTGATATTCTTTTAAAGATGGCACTCATCTCATTTGTGGCATTAAGCTTTTGTAGTAAATGTTAATGAACATAGGGTAAATATGTTCTAGATGTGTACTATATTGATTTGAATTTTTACTGATTGGTTAATATAATGGAAAAAATGGGGAATATTTGTGCAAATTTCTTGCTGAATTATGTTCACATATGTTTAATATGTAGATTTAATTTTAAGCCTTATGGGGTAAAAGTATTGAAGTTAGCTGGTTATAGTCTCTTCTCACTACTGTGCAGCTAAAATTACACAAGATTGAAAACTTACATTGATTTATCTTAACGTGGCCACAGTGTACTTTCTGTTTATTATTCTGCAATAAATTATTGCCCTAAAGAGCAGAAGGTTAACTTCTAGATAGAGAAGATATATCTTTGAATCAGCTGAATATAGTGTAGAAGAAATTTGATTCAGTGCATACAACCAATGTTATTTCTAGAGTAAATTGTAGTATATATTCTATTCATGAAAAAACCCATTAAATTAGGAAAACTCTAGCTCAATGATTTGTCCAGTTATGTATTGGAAATTAGGTTGTGAATTTTCCTCTTCTTCCTTGGCATTATAAACGTACTTTTTTATGTGAAATTGAGTACAGTTGTGCACCACATAATGACATTTCAGTCAATGAGGGACCACATATATGATGGTGGTTCCATAAGATTAGTACCACATAGCCTAAGTATGTAATAGGCTGTAGCATCTAGGTTTGTGTAAGTATACTCTGTGATGTTCACAAAATGACAAAATCACCTGACGACGCATTTCTCAGAACATATCCCCATCATTAAGTGATACATGACTGTATAAGTACCAATGCTGATAACCTTTAATGAGTCTGCCCCTCTGTGCATGCATATTTAAAATAAAATAGCATTTTCTTTTATACAGTAAGTTAGTTGTTGCTATTGTAACATTCTTGAGTTCCAAGCTTGAAACTGGAAATTCCCAGTGGAAATATGAGCTCACATATACTGTGAAATAGTTGCTGAAATGTTTGTTGAACTAAAGAGTGAATGAATATAGGATGTATCCTGTAGGAGGAGATAAAATTTCTGATGATGGTGTGCCAATATAGATAACTTAAAATAGTCCCCTTCCTTCATTTCCATCTGGTAATACTGTTAAGATTTTTGTTTCTCTTCGAGTGCTTCTCAAAGCTAATGAGTTCTGAAGTTACCCAGATGGTGCTGCTATTAGTTTCATGTGTGAAAATGAGCCTTGAATTGTTATTAGTGTTTTAGTACTATAAATTATCCCATACCTGTTTCGTAATCAGAGTCAGATATGACTCAAATAGGTCATAATAAATGTCATTGTATTTTTTCTTATACTCCATCTCGTCCAAGTTCTTTTGATTGTACATTTTGTTGATAGAGGACAGGGATAGTAGCACTATGGGAGAAGGTGACAAACATGATGGACATGAATTGGGTATAGAATAATAGGACAAAATTCTGGGATACATGTGGGTACCACTGGTGATATTATAGCTTGAGGAAGACAAAGAAAGAAGTGAAAAATCTAAGAAAGAAGGTAGTTGATGATAAAGGATAACAAAGAAGAGAGGAATAGGAGATAAAAAGTGGTAGACCACACAAAGAACGACTTATAAGACAGTTACTTACATCTATGCTGGTGGGTAATGGAGTGTTCTCTTGAACACTAATTTCTTTATTAGAACATCTGCAAATTCAAAGGTATTTATTCCTAACTGTAAATTTAGTACAAAGTAAGAACTAGTTTAATAATTTCCTTGGTCCTGCATATATGCATATTTGTTTTCATGTAGAGTCTATGGAGAATCATTTACTGAAGACTCTTTCAAAAGCAAGATAACAGTTCACACAGCCTTAGATCACCTGCCTAAACCATAAACCTTCTGACATCTTCGGTAGTAATTTAAAATTCTGTTTTCCAATCTTGTTGAAAATATTGAACCAACTTTTGTTTTAAAGACACAAAATGCTGTCATGTTCTCGAGTTATTGAAATTATGGCATGTGATTATTTTGTGTATTTATGCTTTGAACTCAATGAATGGTAAAAATTAAGATGTGAATATTGTGGTTATATCTCTTATGAAGAAATGTTTGTTGTACATAAGCCCTATGTGCCTGTCTTATTTGACCTGCACTATATTTGAGAGGGATACTGTTTAGCCCTGTAATAACAGGTTAGTCATAATGTTAATTGCATATTCATTCAGTGTAAGGCTCTTTAGATACTTGGGGTGCTCTGGTAAGCAGGGATAGGTACTGTGCCTTTCAGGGAAGACCAGACAAATAAAGAGGAGATTAAAGAAGTGTGATCAATATTATGACATAGGAAAGTACAGGGTGCTGTCAGAACTGATCGGAAAGAAGTGATGTGGAAGCCGTAACTTGACAGATCAGTAGGAATTAGCCAGGAGAAGAGGGTTTCAAGACGTGTTATTGAAAGAAGAAACACATATGAAGGCCCCAAGGCAAAAAAATTTTTTTTGAATATGACTTGTTGAGCAAGTGCAAGGAATATGAGGTGGAAGTGAGATTTAATCTGAGAGGTAGGCTAGGACCAGTGTTTGAGTATGGGTTTACATAAAGGGAATGAGAAGTCATTAAAGGGCCTTAAGTAGAGTAGTAACATGAATCAGATTTGTTTTAAAGGGTTCTCTTTGGTTTCAGTGTGGAGAATGGATTGGAGGGAGCAAAACTGAAGGCAGTCAAGTCAGTAGACTGTTCAGTAAGCCAGGTGCAGAATGATATTCTCCTTTAACAGGATGGTAGTTCTGTGAATGGAGAGAAGTGTAGATATCATGGAAAGCAGTAAGATGATTTTAAGAATTAAAAAAGGGTCAAGGAAAGAGTACATTATTAGTGTTTTGAAGTCATTGGTGATTTAAAGTGCCTTTTCAGATGGCATATAAGATAGTGAGTAGGTAAGGAAGTAGAGACAGGTAGTGTAGACAGTTAAGTTGCAAGGAGAAGTGGAAGCTATCTGTTTAGCTTCTTTCCGTAAATAGCTTAGATTTGGAGCATATATTGATGAATTAATTTTTGTAAAGTACTTAGAACGTTTCTTGGCTCAGAGTAATAATCTATTAATTGTTGAAGAATTTTGACTCGGAATACTATCATATGTCAGATATAATAATAGTGATAATAATAATAATAATGGTCTTCCAAAAGCTCATGAGTAAGAGTTGATGAATTAGATTTTATTTCATGGTGATCTAATAGAGTTAGCATTTTCACTTTGTTGGTTTCTTATTCTTCCATGCTAAGACAAACAGTGAGGTTATTAGAGACTCAGAATCTGAAATCAGATTGTCTGCGTTTGCATTTTGTTCTATTGCTCAGTAGTTATTTGATTTTAGATAAGTCTCTTAAACTCTAAGCCTCAGTGTCTCCTCAACGCCTAGCATATAATAATAAGTCTTTATGTACTTGTTGAATTATGTAAAAAAAAGAATTTGAGAAAAAAATTGTTACAGAAAAATTAGGATCAATCTTACAGCCACTAACTACTTGTGCTTTCATGTACTAATTTTGCTTACTTGTTCCTTCAAACCTATTCTATATGTTAGTTTACACTAAAAAAGTTGCCATTTACTATCAGTATTTTGATTTATGTACTACTTTATCTACCTAAATGAATTTAAGTCCATGTTTGTATTTCTCATAGCATCTAATATTATGCTAGGTAAATTATAAACACCTAGTAATTATTGGGTTTCTTTGAAGGCAGAGAAAAGGTTTAAAAAGAATATATCAGTGACAACATTCCTTACCGAATGCTTTGTCTTCTACACTGCTCTCTTCACTTAGGCAAAATGTGATATAAATATGGACATTTTTTTTTTAAATCTGAGGATTTCATTTTTCTTGTAGTTCTACTTAAACTATATGTGTTTTATTTCTTTTACTTAAAAACTCAAGTGTGCTTTATATTCTAGGTCCGATTTATCACTAAAATATGGCATCCTAATATTAGTTCCGTCACAGGGGCTATTTGTTTGGATATCCTGAAAGATCAATGGTAAGAGATTTTGAATTAACCTTCTCCCCTCTCTCATATGAATTCCAAGACTCTGTTTAGAGTGTTAAATGTGTAATTGCCTCAAAACATATACTTTCTCTTATTTGGACAATAATTTTAGAACTTTATGAAAATGTGTTATAATTAAGGTCACAATCTATATATTTAGAGTGACTTATTAGGTATTGTCAGATGCTAACTTTACATCCTGAAAAGTCTTGGATTTCATGTTATTTTCATAAATTTGATTCTTTGCTATCTCAGAAAGATATTTGTGAAAGAATAAAAAAATTTAAGTGTTGAAATAACCAGCTCTGACTTGGATGGAATGTAGGCAACAAAAATATTAAAAGTTGTTTTAATTGAGCACAGTTAAGTTTCTCAGATTCCACAAAGGAGTACCTATTTTGGTAGTATCTTCATTTGTATGGCACTTTATAGTGCTTTCATATGTTTTGTCTGATTTGATCTTAGCAGCATGTTGTTTCAAGAGTTCTTACCCTGGAACCATTAGGTTCAAGTCCTGGTTCTGCCATTTACTAAGTTGTGTGTCGTTGAGCAAATTACTTAGTCTTTGTGCCTTAGTTTCCTCGTCTGAAAGAATGAAGTTAATACCTGCTTCATAGGGCTGTTGAGAGGATTAAGTGAGTTGCTTTATGTAATTCTCTTAGACTAGAGCCTGGCATATTCTTAACAATATGAATGGAAAAACTAAGACAAGAGGTATAAAAAAAACATTGGAATGAAAGAAAATAGTAGTAAGTTATGTGTTTGATTTGTTAAGAAGGGGAGAGAATTGAGCCTGAACAAAGTAAAACAAGCATGACAACGTTTCGTGTGTCGGTGATTAGGTTTATTTAGTAACTGGATAAACAGATGAGAGTAGCTGGGTTTTGTTTTGTTTTCATTCTAATGGCACATCTGAGTAAAGCCTCTCCCTCAGTAGATCATCTCTTAGAATATAGTTTCTTGATCTATATTCTATACTGTTAAAAACATTGAACCAGTGTGGAATAGACCTAACTTTATCTTCTGTCATTCTTTCGATTTGTGACTTTCCACAGTTTATTGAATTTCTAGGCCTCAGTGTTATCTATAAAGTCATCTCCAAGGCCACTTGTAGCTCTATCATTCAGTGATACTAATGAATATTTGCAATATTAGAGGCATTGTACTTTTTTCACTTGGTTTCCAGGGCATCAGTTCTTCAATTCTCCCTTTCCTATGCCCACTCCCAGACTCCTTAACCATGTAGTTCTTCCCTCATCTCCTGGAGCTTTGCACATGAGAATGCCTCAGGGCTAAGTCTTGACCTCTGCTCCTTTCCATCTATATTCATTTCCTTGGTGAGCTCATCTGATTTCATAACTTCACCGTTTATATATTAGCAACTCACAGATTTATCTTTCCTGAACTCCAGACTCATGTCCTACTGCCTCCTTAACATCTATATGTACTTGAATGTGTAATGAACTCTTAAATGTGTTGAACACTGAACTAATATTCCCTTAATCCAAAACCTACTTCACCCTATCTCAGTTATTGGCAATGACATTCTTGCAGTTGCTCGGGCCGAAACCTTGTCATGATCCTTGGTTCTTCTTTCTGTGATACCCTGTACTCTGTCTGCAAATCCTGTTGGTGAAACCTCCAAAATCTTATCAGCAGCTTCACTGCTGCCACCTTAGTCCAAGTTGCATTACCCCTTGCCTGGATGATTACAGTAGGCTGTCCCCCTGCTTCTGACTTTGCCCTACTCAAGCTGTTCTCAGCAGCCAAAATGATACTCTGCCTCCCCCCCACCCCGTTAAAAACAAGTAAAGGTCAGACTGAAATCTTCCACTGACTTCCCTTTTTGTTCAGAGTTAAGCCAGCAGTACTACTACTTCGGATTATCTCCCTGTAGATAGTTGAAAGATTATGGTGGATATATAGGGAGAGAACTTGAACTTTTGTACCAAAATATTTTTTTATCAATTATTCTCATTTCCTCAGGTAGGTGAAATAGCTGAATTTAGTCTTGTTTCATATCTATATAATCGAAATATTAAAAGATATCAAAGACACATCAGATAAAATAGGTGAGATTGAATATGCATGGATTTGTTTCTTCCCACCCCCAGCTTTATTGAGGTATAATTGACATTCAGTGGATATCCATGTTTAAGAGTCAATGTTTAGGCTTTAGAAATGGAATTTGATAAAGAAAACTGCAGGATAGTAATCGTAGGAAAAATAAATTGAATAAACATTGAATAATTTGGGACAGGTATGCTAGAAAACAATTTATTAATCTTGGTCTTTTATTAATACATGTGGATGGTGATTTACCTTTAACATTTAACAACTTATGTTAGTATGGTTTATTTCTTAACTCTATGACTTACCCTATGTGGGAACTATTTTCTGACATTTTTCCATTGACGCCTATTATGACTAAAGTTGTCTGTTTACCTGGGGAAGAAAATGACAACACATAAAAAATTGCACTCGGTGATACTGCCCTTCCAAAAGACGTGAACAGGCACTGAGAGAATATCTTGATGGTCTATAAGCTATGCTTAGCATCATTAGACATCAGGGAAATGGAAATTAAAATCACAATTAGGTACCACTACACACTTGTAAATGATTCTCATGCATTGCTGGTAGGAATGTGGTTCAGCCACTCAACCAGCAGTATGTCCCAAAGCTAAACACACCTTCGATATGGCCCAGCAGTTCCATTCCTGGGTGTATAGCCAAGAGAAATCAAGAGAAATGAGTGCATGTGTTCACCAAAAGACTTGTACAGGAATATTCATAGCACATTTATTTAAGCTGGAAATAACCCAAATGTCTGTCAACTAGAGAATGGATATATAATGGTATAATTGTACAGTGCAACACTGCATAACAGTAAAAAAAAAAAAGCATATTGACAAAAACAGCATGGATCATTCTCCCAGACATGTTGAGTGACAAAAGCCAGACACAAAGGAGTGCATACTGTATGATTCCGTTTTTAATGAAATTCAAGATAAGCAAAAACTAACTTATGGTGATAGAAATTAGGACAGTGGTGGTGGTAGATGAGGGTTGTGAATGGGAGGGGCAAGAGTGAGGCATTTTGAGTGCTGGAAATACTCTATATTTGATCTAGGTGGTGGTTACATGGGTGTACAGCATTTTACTCTGCTTATTAATACCTTCATAAAAATTTTTAACAAAAAAGCTGACATTCTCTTTAAGTAGCATTCATTGTTTTTGAATAGATTATTTATTGATGGTGTTCTGGAGGATCCTTAACAGAAAAGTTAGTCAACAATACAAACAATTTATGGGCTTATTCTACATATTAAATAACAGGCCCTACTGAGTCCATATGAATGAATATTTAATTAACCATATTAACTGTGCTTATTGATTTGAGATCTGAGCAAAATTAATTTACTGAAGATATATTTATAAGGTACTCTCACTTATTCACATCATCCACGCTGAGTAAAATTAGCTAACATATTTTGAAATTTCATATTCCTGAGTGCCTGTTAGGATTTGTTTTTAATTGATTTAAACTAATTTTACACACTGAATCCTAAAAATCTCAATGCAATGTGAATGTAATCAGTACTTTGTGAAAAGAACAATAAATGTAATAAAAGATTTTATTTTCAGTTGTATACTTTTTCACATTACTAAATTTAGATTTAAAAGTCAATGTAGAAAAGTCAAAAAATATATACATTTCTTTGAGCAACCATCAAAGATATTATAGTTTGTATAATGTTTAGGGCCAGAAGAGTAGGTTTTGTTTTGGTATTAATTTTGTTACAACTAATTATTAAGACAGTGTCATTGTTTACCATTAATTTTGTGTTCAGCTTTTTAAAACTTTGCCTTTAGGTTTCTTTTTAGCCAACTAATTCTTAATGGTTTATAAACACCTCCCCAACATTTTATTATGAAAATTTTCAAGCATACAGAAAACCTACAACTTTTTCTCACTGAGATTGTTATGAGTTGAATCTAAAGTTAAAAGTCCAGATTTTTCCATCAGTTTTGAGGGCAGACTGTTCCTTTTCACATATTCAACTTTAAGCCCTTAGTTTCTGATTTTTGAAGTGGCAACTCCAGAGGTCTATAATAGTTTGTGAGTGTCTTCCCAGTAAAGACCCTGCAAATGAAGGAAGTAGAAATTTTTTACTTAATTGTAAAATATATATGACATAAAATTTGTCATCTTAAATATTTTTTAAATTGACATATAACACTGTAATCTTAACTGTTTTAAAGTGTACAGTTGAGTAATATTAAGTGTAGTTACTTGTGGTGCAACCAATCTCCAGAACTTCTTTTTTTTTCAAATAAGACTCTGTTTTTTTAAAGCAGTTTTAGATTCACAGCAAAATTGAGAGGAAGGTACAGAGATTTCCCATATACTCCCTCCCCCTGCACATACATAGCCTACTCCATTATCAACACCCTCCACCAGCTGGTATATTTGTTACAATTGATGGACCTACATTGGCATATCTCAATCACCCAAAGTCCATAGTTTATATATGGTTCACTCTTGGTGTTATACGTTCTATGGGTTTGAACAAATGTGTAATGACAAGTATACATCATTATAGTATACAGAGTATTTTCACTGCCCTAAAAATCCTCTGCCTCTTCATCCCTCCACCCTATCCCCACCCCGAACTCTTTTCGTCTTGCAAAACTCTTGAAACTCTGTACCCATTAAACAATAACTTCCCATGCCCCTCTCTCTCTAGCCCATGATAACCACCATTCTACTTTCTGTCTCTATGAATTTGACTGCTCCAGGTACTGCATGAATCATAGTATTTGTCTTTTTTTTCCCCCTGCCTTCACTTAACATAACGTCCCCAGGATTCATTTGTGTTGTAGCATGTGTCAGATTTTTCTTCCCTTTTTAAGGCTGAATAATATTCCATTGTATTTAAATACCACATTTTGTTCATTTCTTGGTTGATAGAAACTTGGGTTGCTTCCACCTTATGGCTATTATTAATAATGTTTGTTAAGAACATGGGTATACAAATATCTGTTTGAGTCCCTGCTTTCACTTATTTTGAGGTATATATCCATAGGTGGAATTGCTAGATCATATGGTAATTCTGTGTTTAATTTTTTGGAGGAAATGCTGTACTATTTTCTGTAGAGGTTGCTCCATTTGGCATTCCCACCAGTAGTGCACAAGGGTTCCAGTTACTGCACTCCACATCTTCACCAACAACTGTTGCTTTCCTTTTTTTTGCAAGGAAGGTTAGCCCTGAACTAACATCTGTTGCCAATCCTCCTCTTTTTGCTGAGGAAGATGGACTTGGGCTAATGTCCATGCCCATCTTCCTCTATTTTATATGGACACCGCCACAGCATGGCTTGATAAGCAGTGTGTCAGTCCACGCCCAGGATCCAAAGCTACGAACCCCAGGCCACTGAAGTGGAGCATGTGAACTTAACTGCTATGCCACCAAGTCTGGCCCTCTATTTTTTTGATAATAGTCATCCTAATGGATGTGGTGGTATCCCATTATTTGATTTACATTTCCCTAATGATTAGTGATGTTAAGTATCTTTTCATGTGCTTATCAGCTATTTGTATATTTTCTTTGGAGAATGTTTGTTCAAGTCCTTTCTCATTCTTTAATCAGCTTTATTTTTTGTTGTTGAGTTGTAGGTGTTCTTTATATATTCTAGATATTAACCCCTTACCAGATATATGATTTGCAAATATTTTTCTCCCATTCTGTGGGTTGCCTTTCACTCTGTTGATGTATATCCTTTGCACCGGAGAGCTTTATTTTTTTTTCTCGCTACACGGTTTTAAATTTTGATGTAGTTGTAGACCAATTTCTCTATTTTTCTTTTGTTGCCTGTGCTTTTGATGACATGTCTGAGAAATCATTGCCAACTCCAGTGTCATGAAGCTTTTGCCCTATGTTTTCTTCTAAGAGTTTTGTAGTTTTAGCTCTTATATTTAGGTCTTTGATCCATTTTGAGTTAATTTTTATATGTGGTGTAAGGCAGGGGTCTGGCTTCTTTTGAGAGCTCATCAAATTTTAAAGAAAAATGTTTATTGCCTTGTTGAGATATAAATATATAAAGCTACCTATGTGATTGATGTTAAGATTTTGCTAAGATTAATAGGATTTAAATGGCTTTTACTTTACATGTTTTCATTGCAAGTTAAAATAATTATTTTGAGTTTAATAATCATTTTAGTATGAAATACTTTGAGTGGAGATTTTTCTTCAATATTCAGATAAATATCCTTGAAAGAAATAATTATTAATTAAAAATTATGTTACTTAAGATATTGTTTTCAGTGATGTCATAGATTTTTAAATTAGGATGCTTCAACAAGTCCATTGGGATATTAGAATAGCCAGCTTTACTTTGTGTATTCTATTTCTGTGATAATATTGTATTTTTGTCCTTTTTGAGGTGGTTTGTCAGCTTCATGCTGATACATCTAGGCAGCTTTTGATGCACATGTGCCTTTAAACATTCTCTTTAAAATTACCCAAACACAAAATGAAATTAGAGTAGTGTACTGCTATTCAGAAAGATTTCACAGTGTTATAATGATCATGGCAGGACCAGAATGAACATTTAAGGTCTAAATTTGGGTTTTTATGCTTTGACTCCAGTCTTGAAAGAATATTGTCCATTTAAAGGTGTTACAACTGTTGGTTGAAAATAACTTGTGTAAGCTCTTAGGAAATTTAGAATCTTAGTCTAAAAAACAATTTCTGTTTTCCCAGCCCTATTTCAGAATTAGAAATTTTCATTACAGGGGCCAGCCAGGTGGCGCAGCGGTTTAGTTCGCGCTTGGCAGCCCAGGGTTCGCGAGTTCAGATCCCGGGCGCCCGCTGACGCACCGCTTGTCAGCCATGCGGTGGCGGCGTCCCATATAAAGTAGAGGAAGATGGGCACGGATGTTAGCCCAGGGCCAGTCTTCCTCAGCAAAAAGAGGAGGATTGGCAATGGATGTTAGCTCAGGGCTGGTCTTCCTCACAAAAAAAAAAAAAAAAAAAAAAGGAAATTTTCATCACATAAAACTATATAGCAGTTTAAAAAACTTATAAAATTCTGTTCTCTTTTTAATGCTAGTTTAGCATTTCAGCTAATTTTTAAACATCATAACCAATTTTTTCCTATTCTTGTAGCTTCTCTAAAAGGATAAATTGATCAATAAAAATTTTTATTCTGATAGCATTTTAGATAAAGAGCCATTTGTAGTGTAATTTTTCTTTAATATATAAAATACAGACCTAAAGATGTGATACTGATTTTATTATATTAGTTTAGAACAGCCTTTCTCAATTAGCTTAAGCTGAATGCACTAAAGCAGTATTTCTCAAACATTAGCTTGCATTAGAATCACTTGGAGTACCAGTTAAACCACCCCAGAATTTCTGATTCGGTAGGTCTGAGATGAGGCCAAGAATTTTGATTTCTTACAAGTTCCCAGGTGATGTTGATGCTACTGGTTGGGGTGGGAAAAACCACACTTTTTCAGACACATTGCCTTAAGACATCCATTGTTGGTAATAAATTAACTTTTCTTCTAAGCATCTAGGATGGTTCTATTTATATACCATCCTTGGGAAAATTGAGAAAATGGTCACTCAGTAATTTTCTCTGTTCTGTGGTTAAGATGAGGAACCCAACTGAAAAGGACTGGTTTAGAATGAATCTAATTTATGTGGTAAAAATGGGCATATTGTAGGGGGCTGGCCTTGTGGTATAGTGGTTACATTCGGTGCAATCTGCTTCAGTGGCCTGGGTTTGTGGGTTCAGATCCTGGGCACAAACCTACACCATTTGTCAGCCATGCTGTGGCAGCTACCCACATATAAAGTAGAGGAAGATTGGCACAGATGTTAGCTCAGGGCTAATCTTCCTCAGCAAAAAAAGGGGGGGGGCATATTGTTTAGTATTCTTCACCGTTTTAAATATTTCATTGTTATGCTTACTATATAAATATTGCTATTAATTGGTCAAACAATTTTTTAACAGAAATGCTAAGATCTTTACTGGTTAGGTAGGTACCATTTCCTAGATAAATTTTGCTTTATAAATACATTTAGAAGCATGAATGAAGTGATATATTTTAAGCAAAAACCTTGCCCTATTTCAGAATGTTATGGAATGATTTCAGGCTTTCTTGAAAGTAAAGGATATTTGCTTGATGATATCTTACTTGTTTTTACAATGCCATTGAAAGAAAGTTCTACATATTAGTTTATCACTTTCTTTTTACTTTATGTCTAGAGAAATGGATAGAAAGTAAGTCAGTGAATAAAACTGACCAGAAGGATATTGGCAACAATAAGAAAAAAACTAAGGCCAGTTCAGGACAGGTTGAATTGTCTTAAGAAATAGAAAGACAAAATTCATTGTAAAATAAAGAAGAAAAAAAGATGATAGGCAAATAGATAATTATAAATTTCTGCAACTTAATTTTATGTGATTAAGATAAAATCTAGCTAATTTTTAGCTCCAGTAGTTTTTATGTTTTATTCAGAAAACATCCACTTTGCTTTTGTCATGCAGAGCATTCTTAACTGGGATATTTTCTTATTTTGAATTTTAGGGCAGCAGCAATGACTCTCCGCACGGTATTATTGTCCTTGCAAGCACTATTGGCAGCTGCAGAGCCAGATGATCCACAAGATGCAGTAGTAGCAAATCAGGTAAGACAGCTGCTTTTGAAAGTCTTTCTGATACTTACCTATGAGTCTCTACTTCAGTGGTTTGCAGTGTTAACATGTGAGCATACTTCTGTCAAAACTAAATTTGGAAGTGGTTTCCTTTCTTGCAGTAAGATTATTTTGTCAGATGTAGTAGTGAAAATTTATTGGTTTTTAACATACTAGTTTAATTGGATATATGGTAGATGCTTTCTTTGTAACATATTGTGAAAAATTTCAAACACACAGTGTCAAAAGAATTACAGAGTGAACACCTATATAGATTCTATGATTAACATTTTACTACATGTGCTTTATCAGGTGTGTTTCCAACTATCTATCCCTCCATTCAGTGGTGATCCCTCCCTGAGGATAATTTAACCACTTTCTACTGTTGGCACTGAAGTGGCATGGTAAAGGTTACCAAGGACCTTATAATTGCCAAATAGAATAAATATTTTTTAGTTCTGATCTTTGATCTCGAAGGCAGAGGTCAGCAAATTATGGCCAGACTGACTGTTTTTGTAAAGAATGTTTTATTGGAACACAGCCACATCCTTTTGTTTACTTTCTAGCTACAAGTGGCAAAGTTGAATAGTTGTGACAGAGACAGTATGGTCTGAAAGTCTGAAATAATTATTATCTGGTCCTCTAAGAAAGTATGCCAGCCCCTACTTAAAGCCATTAGGATTTACTGAGCATTCTTTCTTTTTTTCACCTAGAAATTTTTTTCTTCTCTTGACTTCTGAGATACTACTTTCTCGTCCTGTCTTCATAGTTATTGTTCCTTCTTAGTTGCTACAGTTATTTCTCTTCCTCCTCCTCTTTATATATAGTTCCTTGGTTCTGACATCATTTCTTTTATTTTCCATTATATGCACTCACTTGGATGATCATATCCACACTGATGTTTCCAACTATATGTTAATAAAATGTTCAGGCTTGACCTCTCTCCTGAGCCCAAGAGCCTATTTAGAACTCAATAGCTGTGTATGAATGTCCCATGGATTCCTCAGCACAACATTCCCCAAAAGGAATGCAGAATCTTAAATCCTGCGAAACTGTCTATCTTTCTATGATACCACCATCAATTTACTTAAATATCTAAGTCACAGACTTGGAGTTCTTCTCTGTGTCTCCTTTTCTTTTGTTGATTCCATTCCTAGTATCTCTCTGTCATCATACTTCTGATTGCCTTAGTTCACATTTTTAAAAATTTCTCATTTTAACTGCTCCAGTAGAGCTCCTTTCTCCGGCTTCTTCCTTCTCTCACATTCTACATTGATACCAGTTAGCTTTATTGCAAATCTTATTTTACTTTACTACTGAAAACCTATTAGTAGCTCTAATATCACCTACTTGGTAAGTCCAAATTCTTTAGTTTGCAGAGTTCCTTCATGATTTGAACTGTCTACAAACCCAGGTTCATCTCCTGAATTCTTACCATTCCTCAAACTCATGTTTTTTCAAGATTGTGTTCATTTCTACACGTCATTTCCCCCAATCTGCCATGTTTCCTCTGCCTGAGTGCTTATAATTATGGTCTTACATGTTTTATATATATATGTGTGTGTGTGTGTGTGTGTGTCTGTGCTGTTCATTTATTTTTTGGTAGTCAAAAGCATAGCTTGAGTCCCAGCTTTGATTTCCTGTTGAGTTCTGGGCCTCATAGATTGAGATTGGACTCAAAGGTTTTCCTAGCTCCTAAAACCATTTAGTAATTTGACTTATTTCTTGTTAAAATTAATGGTGGAAACTAGATTTATCATTTTAATATATATCAGAAGTTCATCAGTCTTAAAATATTCAATATGTATAAAATACTTTAAAAAGAAATATTAAAGTGAATTGAACAGTTAAGTGTATACTTTGTTTTATATTAAGTAATAGTGGTCCCAGAATATTTGAGAATAAATTTACCTCTTTCCAGTGCATATGGGAATTCTTACCTTTTAAAAGTACTGTATGGTGAGTTCATAATCATCCTAAAACATTTGCTGTAAGTTAGGACTTTGCATGTGGGGTTTTATTAAATCACTATACACTAATACAGCTCTAGCAAAAAAGCGAAGTCTAGTTGTATTCTAGCCTAGCTATGGTTAGTACAAAAGTTGGCCACATTTACTAGTTTATGTCCATATAATTTTAGAAGCTAGTAATTCTGTTTAGTTGCATAATGTTGGTCATTGCACAGTGTTTAGAAACATCTCTAATACCTCACTTCACTTAGTATTAGTTTTCTGCTGTATTTGTTGAAATTGGAGATTAAGGTTGATAAACATTATTTGTCTTTGTTTTTCTTTTGTCAACACAACTTGTGAATCACAGCTTCACAGGTTAAACAGTCCTTACTTGAGTGACACAGTTTGTTTGCAATGGAAAGTAAATTAATCACATTTTAAATGTAAATTAGTTTTACTTACAAAAAGCAGATTCTTAGGCAATGAAGAGCTGAGCTACTATATTGCCTATTATAACTGTATTGTCATGTCAATCAATTTTTTTCCCCATGTAGTACAAACAAAATCCTGAAATGTTCAAACAGACAGCTCGACTTTGGGCACACGTGTATGCTGGAGCACCAGTTTCTAGTCCAGAATACACCAAAAAAATAGAAAACCTATGTGCTATGGGCTTTGATAGGGTAAGTATATAAAGGCATATTGATTTTGATATGATTGATTGATTTTAAATTATTGTTGCAAATCCTTGGCTGCCATAAGTAGTTCAAAAATACTCTAAATCTAGTTTTGATAAACTTTGTTATTAAAATCAGTGATTTTTCTTTTTCCTTTGCTGATTCTAGTCATTGGTTTTAGAAGCTTTTTATGCACAAATGCAAGGCAACTTAAAAAGACAAGGTGTGATTTCTCAATAAAATGACAGTGGGTGGTTTAATATTTTAAAAATATTTCCTTGAGATTTGATTTTTTGTTCCCTTTTCTTCTCTACAGAATGCGGTAATAGTGGCCTTGTCCTCAAAATCATGGGATGTAGAGACTGCAACAGAATTGCTTCTGAGTAACTGAGGCGTAGAGAGAGAGCTGCTGATATTAGTCAAGCTTGCCTCTTCTTGAGGAGCATCAACATCTGTTATTTTTAGGATTCTGCATAGATTTCTTTTAAACTGGCATTCTTGCCTAATGATGTTATCTAGGCACCATTGGAGACTGAAAAAAAATCCCTGCTCTGTAAATAAAGCTAATTAAACGTCTGTGTAAATTTAAAAAGGGGAAATACTTTAATTTTTTCTTACTTAATAGTGTAAAAATTCTTTGAGCTAAGCTAAAACCATGGAAAAAACATGCTACCTTAGTGTTTAGCAGTGTACCAAGACTAGCAAGAGTTTGCTTCAGGATTTTGTTGAATAATTAAGATAATATTTTGAGTGTGTCAGGGCCATTTAAATTGTTGGTGTTGCATCACAGCTACCTTAACTGTTTTTAACATGGATCCTCTGTGCCTGTGAATTTACTTGCATGCTTGTACTTGACTTCTTTAGGATGGGTAGCTGAAAAGACCACCACTTTAAGCATTTGAGAATTCTTAAATATGAGATCTATCCAGAATTGAAGATGGTGACCTATTCAGAGCCTTTTTGTCCTTGTCAACAAACTGGGACACCATATCTGTTTTTTCCCCTCTTGCCACACACAGCTAGTAGTAAACTTCTCTATATTTGGTGGGGAAATATGCTGAGGGGCAGTATCTCTTGCTCCAGTTTTAGGTTGTCCATTTGGAATGTTTTGTCACAGTTCTTCACTCTTAAAACTTTCCTATGTAAGTAAGTAATAATGTAGAAATGGAGCTGCCAATTTTGTTTCTCTCGCGAAAACAGTAAATACTTGATGTTTCAGTATTCCGAAGATTTAATGAAAGAACCCAACTTAATTTTTCAGTGAATTTGACATCTATTTTTAAACTAATGAAATTTTTCTTTGAGAGCTTGCAAGGACGAAATCAACTTTTTGCGGTTTTTTAGCCTAATTTTGGCATTGTAGAGATTGCTTTATCAAATACTTTAAGTCACCCTTGCTTGCATTTCCCCCTATAAAAGCATTTCCCCCCACATGAAAGCTGTGTTGGTGTTTTACTGTACATACTTCAAATGCACATAGGAATAGAAATGTGTTATAAATCTAGCTTTCTTTATGGTGTTTCTGATAATATAAGAATTGAAAACTTTACCTTCTCTTGTACATAGTCAGACTTTCTATTCGTATTAAAGTTACATTTCATTCTAAGTTCAAAAGTTTGAAAATTATTAGTTTTGTAAGCTCAGACATTAATTGTGACCATTTTATGAAGGTTGAAATGGATTTATGCAGGCAGTTCTATACATAGAAACACAGTTCTTATTAAATTTTCAGGACCAATGCAAAATAACAAAAATGTAATGGAATCAGAATGAATTAAAGTAAGGCTGTATATTGAAAGTCGTATTATAAAAGGTTTCCTTTCTTCTCAAGTGTTATTTATCCTAAATTATAATTGTTAAGTGTTTGGAAAATAATTTTGAACCATAAATTCAGCATAATTTCATTAGACTTCTCAATAATCTTAGAAGCAATAAAAGAACCATTATTAAATATATTGTAATGTTAAAGATGTGAAGGTTCTTCCAAAAACTTATAAGGCTTTCCTAATCAATAGTAAACTCTTGTAGTTGATATTTTTGCATACTAAACACAAGTTGCTATGTTTTTTCCCCTATATGTTTGCTTAAGCATAAATTTCTTTATACAGTCACCTCCTTTAATTGTTGTAGTTTAGTTACTTTCTAAAGATGCCAAAGGAAACAAGATTTTTCTTTATTTATTTTAAATAGCTAAAACCTTGTACTTTTCTTTATATTTTGAAGTAAGGTTGGAATTGTGTGAAAATGTGGACAGTTTGTTCCATTTTTGGTTAGAATTAATTTTTTTTTTAGTGGAGGGCAGCTTGGTAATATTAGTAATATTTGGATTATTTTAATTATCAAACACATCTACCCAGTTTACTATTTGCCTACATCATCAGGGTATATTTAATTGTCCTGTGGTTAGACAAAGGCGAGAGAGAACTCAGAGGTTACTAAAGGTCAAGCATTACATACTTAGCTCTTCGAGATAGCTATACCTTGCCTTTGATTTTTATGCACATTAGCCCCATAGGGTGTCTACTCATCTAACTATAATTCAGTATCCTCAGTGCCCAGGAAATTGAAAAGTACAATATTTGGTATGAAAGGTTCTTCATAATGGATTTTTCATTTCAAAAATTTATTTACCTCATTTACATTTAATGTGATAATCCCACTTTCCTTTCTGGTACATTTCCCACTGTCCTTCTGTTTTTTGATGTGTTTCACCTCTCTACAGGTAGATTTATTTCTCCAAACATAGAAATTAAAGGAATTGCTTTTTTCCTCTGGTCCTACATATTTTTGGAAAAAGGACACTAAAAGTGCAGGTCTAGGAAAAAGGTACCCTGGTGGAAGTTATTTTTATAATTCTCAATTTTTTGTGATTTGTCATTTTTAAAGGCCTCAAAAATTATGGAATATATATATAGTGATATCCCATTTAGGGCAGGCAGATTTGCTAGAAGTCACTGATACTGCAATAGGCTTTTAATTGTAATTGGGTCCCTTTCCTGAGCATGTGCCTGACTTTTAAAAGAACAAATAATTAGTTGTATAGTATTTCAATACAGATTGCTGAATGAATGAATAGCAATTTGTGACCTAAATAAGTATACAGTAAGTAGTATATAAATATTTGAGGAACTTGATACTAAATTAGATACTCTGAGTTGGCTCCCCAAATGTTTGGAATTGTGATGATGGTTTACTTAAACACATAACACATTCAAGTATGTATGTATATATATAATATGTTTGGATTCTGAGTATTTTGCTTTTGAGGAGAGTAACCTATGAAATGAAAGTAAGATCGATTTGGTTTTTTTGGAAGTATTTCACATTTGTGATTGTTGATGGCGCTTAAAACTATGCAAAATATTTTTTTTAAGTATCTATAAGAAAGAATTGGCAGTTAAAGTGGATATTGCTTATTTATGCACTACAGAATGCAGCATATTGTGTTACTGTTTAGGCTGCTTATTAATAAGTTTATCAATGTGAAAAGCAGATCTTGGCTGTTAAGTGTATGCCTCATTTGAGCTTTTAAAACTCTGCAGTAAGGGCATGATAATGTTTCCACAATCCTTGTAGCAGCACAGGAAATAAATTATTCTTGTTGTTTTAAAGATTTAAGATGGATTCGGGCAGGGAAGAGTTGGAACCAGGTATACTTTCTTGTACGTACATGGAAACAATGTTTGAATATGAAAAAGGAAGCTGTCTGTTTACAATTAACTTTATTTCATGGACTTACAAAATGATATTGTGTTAATCACTTTTCTAGTTCAAGAAATTTGAATTCCAGGGTACAAACCATTTCCATTATTTTAGTACCAGTTTAAAATAAAGGCTTAACATAATCAGCTATTTGCTATCACTGGGGAAGAAGGCAACTTGAAGTATTTACTGATAAATGGCCTTTTTCCCAAATATGACTTTCCTGCAGTGTCTACATATTATGTCACATGTTCTTTTTGCACTGTTGCAATATAGATCAAAAATCTTGTGGCATAGGGGTAGGGGAGTGTCAGTATCACCCTTGTCCCGTTTGTTCTGTTACCGCTTTATTGGACTGATCTACCCTCATAAACCTGTGATCATCACCTAAATATAAGTTGTGAATGTGTCACCTTTGCTTGGTTATTTCAACCATGCTGCTATATATAATCAGGTGTGGCACAGTTTATCAGTTTGGTTCTAGGGGGTGAGTGGATACAAATCATTGCACTGTGCTGTTAAACGATCCTTGTGTGCTTGCTTTTACCTACTTTTTACAGGCATCATAATAAAAGCTAGACTATTTCTTTGGGGGGAAAGAGACTTATTTAATGTAATTTAAAGACTTTTCCAATAGAAAATGAAATACTATTGAAAATAATATCTATTTTTTAGCTTTCAGCAATTGATGGTGCTTTGTTGTGGTGTCTGCTGGAAGTCTACTGCCATTATAGGAATTCTCATTAACCTCACCGAGAAAGAACCTTGCTTGTTAGCTTCTCTAGATCTCTATTCTAAACAATCTGTTAGTGATAAATTCTGTAGGAGGGTCTATTCTGAGCCATTAACTTCCTGTAAGGGGAAAATGGGTGGGTTGCCAGAAAGACCATTGAAGCAGGGTGGGTTGTGGGTGGAGGGTTGGGCATTTGTCTGGAGAATTAAAAACTACGAAACACTTTTGTACACAACTGATTTTTTAAAAAATAAACACATTTTTAAAGATGTTGAATTTTCCCCCCCTTATTGGGAATTCTTAAAAAATAAATGCATGCCTGTTTTCCCCTGAAAATGGTTTATATCTTCTTTCTGGGTACTCATCTATGGACAGGCAGTTAAGCCTCCACATTACTTTAAACAAGAAAAAGAACCAGGTAGATATTTCTCTTAGATAAATTTCACAGTGATGAGTATATGATAATAAGTACAATAAATTATATCGGGTCTTTGAATTTAAAAATGGGTTGAAATTGTTTAGTTCTAATTAAAGTTATTTGAAAACAACATTATTTGATTAGGTTCTAAACCAAAATTAAGAGTAATCCAGAGTTGGTACTGAACGTAATACTGTTTATTTTTTCCACTTGTGCACACAAGTCTTTCTGGAAAGGGTGCTTGTTAACTGTGGAAAGGACTCTGAATTGTTTCAGAAAGTCTTGGGTTGCTATCCTTGGGTTACCCCTGCCTCCATTAATACTGTAAAAGGAAGAGGCTATATTAAGATTTGTACTAGTTATTTCACATGGCAAAACTGATGGTTACTTTGTGTCTCTAGGGCACTAATAACCAGCTTTCAGCAGGCCTATGAGTTTCTGTTTCCTGGAAATGGAATTGCTCCTGACTGGAATACCAGCATGAAGTGCTCTTTTCATGGTGCAAGCTGGATCTTTATGTATTAAAAATCAAGGCTAACAAATGGAATTCAAGTGAGCTCTCACGCCAGTCCCTAGCAAAGGATGGTCAAATTTAAAGGGTAGCAAACACTTTGTACGTGTTTTGTTTCAATCATCAAAGAATTAAAGATTTTCAGTGAATAACATGAATTCTCTAATAAGCTTTCAGGAGTATGTCCTACAGTAATATACTACCTACTCATGTATTCATGTTGTAATTTTCATTTCACTCCATTTAATTTCAGTAAAAATACTGTAAAGTACAATTTTATCATTCTACTTAATTGTAAATTACCTTTTAATGAGACATTGAACCAAAGTCAAGGCCAAGCTGTTTAAATACTCGGTTTGTAATACTTGTAGAGCCTTTATTTAATATACATAGATAAAACAAGGCAAACACTGTATTGAATTGAACAAAATTTGAAAAACCCAAAGGATGTTTTATTTCTTACTAATATACATAGTGCTTTGTTTCTCCCTTACAGCATAAAAGCTTTGCTGAATGTACAGAATATACCTAACTTGATTTGAAGGGAACTAGTAGTGCCTTTTATTCACTTAAGACAGCTAACATTCAGCTCCTTAGTTACTGTATTGATTCCTCAGCTCTTTTTTGTGTGTGTGATGAGGAAGATTAGCCCTGAGCTAATGTCTGTTGCCAGTCCTCTCTTTTGCTGAGGAAGATTGGCCCTGGGCTAACATCAGTGCTCGTCTTCCTCTACTTTATATGTGGGACGCCTCCCACAGCATGGCTTGATGAGCGGTGCATAGGTCCACACCCAGGATCCAAACCTGCAAACCCCAGGCCGCCAAAGCAGAGTGTGCAAACTTAACCACTACGCCACTAGGCCAGCCCCACTCGGCTCTTCGTTTTTAATGTATGAAATACATATATTTCTTTGCCATACATGTTGTAATTTGTATTATATTGATAGATGAATGACCATGTCCTAAGCAATATTGAGGAACAGGATTAATAACATTTTACTGGTATCTCGTAACCATATTCATATAATTACAGAATTTTAAGGGCAAAAGGGACCTTCCAGTCTCCTTTTTTTAAATAGATCAGTTAAATGAGTTGAATATCCAGAGTCGCAGGTTATTTTTGGTGGAAATCGCATAATATTATTTAGATGTGCCTACTAAACTTGGTAGCATTTTGAGACCTAAAATTGCTATTGTTTCCCTTAAAAATAGGAAATGTGGAGAGATCATCTGTAAGCATGAAAGGGAAAACCAATTCAGGTGGAAGTGAGGTCTTCACTCCAAGGGGAGTGTACCCAAACCAGTCCTCATGGTATGAATTGAACAGAATGTTTTGGTGAACTAGCTCCAACTGTTCTTAGGGTTCCATGATTTGTGAAGTTGCCTTAGATGCACCAAACACTTTTTCCCTATTTTTGGAATAATAGGATAGTGTTCCTGGTTTATGAGACCCATAGAAAATGATCTCCTAAACCACAAAATCTAATTGGCCCTAGAAGTCATGTTATTCTATTAAAGATAATTTAGTTCTTAGTTGCATAGTGTCATGCTTCTGTGTATATGAGGAGAGGTATAGCCCTTCTCAGGTTAATCTTAAGATGTCATGATAGGGGTAGAATCAAAAGGCAAATTTTTAATAAGGAAACATTCAGTCTGCTGAGGTGATTATTAGTATGCTTGATTTTCTTCATTTAAAAAGTTATTTTTCCAGGGCCGCCCAGTGGCGTAGCAGTTTCGTCCGCGCTTGGCAGCCCGGGGTTCGCCGGTTCGGATCCCGGGCTCCCGCCGACGCACTGCCTGTCAGCCATGCTGTGGCGGTGTCCCACATAAAGTGGAGGAAGATGGGCACGGATGTTAGCCCAGGGCCAGTCTTCCTCAGAAAAAAGAGGAGGATTAGCAACGGATGTTAGCTCAGGGCTGGCCTTCCTCGCAAAAAAAAAAAAAAAAGTTATTTTTCCAAATGTATATTTTTAAAAATCAGTAGTAGTGAAGAGTTCATTCTGGAAAATCTATGATCCTTTTCCTACCTCTAGTACTCATCCATAGAGACAGTAGCTTTTAAATGTCTCTGATTTTTGTTTTTAGGTTACCTCCAGGTCACTAAGCAATATGCTTATTCCTCTTTGAGTAAATCTAGGCTTCATTTTAACAGTTACTTGCATTTCTGTTCCATCAATTATACCTAGTATCTCTTGACTCCCTGTTTTTATCCCTAAACTTTTTCTTCACTTTGTAATGGAATTTAGGTTGAGGGAGGGCTGTTGCATGCACAAAAGCATTAAGAAAATAGGGTGACTTTGAGGGCAGGGTATTTATAGGTAAAGGGCACCTACTCACTGAAGCAGAAATTGCTTTGGAACTGAGGTAGACATAAAAAGTAAACTGAAACAAGATTATAATACCTAGATTGAAGTAGTAATTAGAAGATGAAGAGGGAGGGGAGAGATTATGAAAGGAAGGAAAAAAAAAAAAAGACGTAGTAAAAGAAGATTTAGGTTGTGAACCTGCGGAGGACAGGGTAGAAAGAGAGAAGACGTGTGTGTGTGTGGAACGACGTCCATATAGGGAGTGTAACCAAAAACCTTGACCCTAAATGGTAATCTTAATTTGTTCAAGTTGCCAGTCCTACCTTCTGTCCCCAACTCTCAGTTTCATTCAGTAGATGAATACTCTCTTCATGGGACTTTGAGGAGCTGCTTTTCTTCCCAAGGATACCTGCTTATACTCTTACTTAGATTTTTTTTTTTTTTTTTTTACATCATCTAGCAGTTCTTGCTCTCAATACCTCTTTCCATTAAACTGTTCTTGCTTTTATTTCCTCCTCTTTTCCCTACTGCACTTCCTACCACATTTGTGATATGCTTCTTCCTGAATAGTTTGCTTTCTTATCTTTTTCTTTAACTCACAGTTTGGGCCTGGCCCACATCATAATACTAAAATTGGTCTAAAAATCGTGCATGCAGCCCTTCAAATTTAACAGATACAAAAAGATGAGGCCTTAATTTGCCCAGATGTAACATGATGAGTAGCATTCTCAGACTGAGAACTTGGATTTTTCTATCCACTGTATTTCTTGCTTTACTTTTATTTTTAAAAGCAATTTTAGTGATGAAAATGTGCTCATTTCAGGAAACTTAGACTTAAAAAAGTAAGTTCTAACCCTACCTCCTAGAATTTACTTAATATTTTGGAGTATTCTCTCCTTTGATGTACTGTTTTTACACAGTTAAGCTAATACTATATAATTGTCAGTATTCAGCTTTTTAAAACTGATAATCACAATTCTTTAAAAATTCTTTATATAAATATTTTGGATGGCTATAAATAGGCCATTGGGTAGAGCTATTGTATTTTACGTCTTAGTTAACCTTTAGATGTGTAGATTGTTTCCAGTTCTTGTCTGTTACAAACTATGCTGCATGGACTTCTGATTAAACATGATGGGTACCACAAATGCTTTCATACTAGCTACCTCCTGAAACTCCACTGAAATGACATATTGTTAAAGGTGGAAATCTATAGGGACAAAGAATGGAAGAGAAGACAAAATGTCAAACTACTTTTGGAAGATGGAAAGCAGACAGGAGTAGAAACTGATTTAGTATAGTAGTGAAAGTTCACACCTAATTGTTTACAGGAGGAGTGCTTATATAGAAGCAAGCTGATTTGTTCCTTAAAAGTCAGAGAGACCTAAAAATGGGAGAAAACAGACCCTGCAGAATGTGGGGATGAGTTGTTGGGCTGGGAGTATGGATTGGTTGAAAATCTATTCCTTTTTACCCCATTAGGTGGGTAGCTAGGTTACTATTATCTTCTTACTGTGGGAAGAGAATTGCTCTCTTGAGAATTTGAAACAAGTGTTCAGACTGAGATACCAGTCACAGACTGAAAATGAAGATCAGTTAAAATTCTGTTTACTTGGGTGGTAGATTTCTGGTTTCTAGAATGCTGACAGATAAGTCTCAGAGAAAAGGGGAGAGGATCCTTTTCTGTAGAAACTTAGTAGCCCCAGAGAAAAGTCCCTTCAAAGGGATTCAGACTTTTGAAGATTTTCCAGTGAGAAAGCTGAGACCCCACCCAGTAAACTTCAAAGTATGAACAAATTCAGGAATCACCAGATTTTTGAAGATTACTCCAATACTGACCAAGACCAAAACAGGATGAATACAGGGAGAAGAAAACCTGAAAATATAACTGTCTTCAAAGATAAGATGTTACTCTGACGTCAGCATCATGGTGGAGTGAGATTCCCTCTTTGAATCTCTGCCCCCTATGACACAACGAAAACATCATTCACATTCCAACAGAGCTCAATCAAACAGAAAACCCTGCTGCCATACATCGGACAGTGGAGGCGCAGGAAGCCCAAAAGGACGGGAGGAGAGGTAAGAAGTTGTACTCCCCTTCCCCAATCGATCGGCAAAGACAGCGCAGTTTGCAGACAGAGAGGGGAGGGGCGGCCCACAGCGGGGAAAACTATCGCCATCCAGGTGCTCTCACAGACTGTCGCGAGATCCCCACTGGGAAGCGACGACAGACTGTTAGGGGGTGTAGCAAACACCCTAAGAGAGCCAGGAAGGAAACCCCCCGGGTCAAGCAGGAGAAAGAGAGGACCCCTCCCCCCACACACCCAGCGTTTCAGCATAATCCCTCCGGGGGCTGCAGCCGCCTCAGAGCAAACCGCTCGTGATCTCCATCCAGTGGCAGCAGGGGGAAACTGCAGGACCAACTTTATCATGAGGGGAAAAAATAAAGCCATCTCCGTCGGATCCTTGCGACAATTTGTCATGGCTACAGACCAAAAGGAAAATGACAAACAGCCAGAAACCAACCCTGAAGGCACAGAATTTGATAACCTGAATGAGAGAGAATTCAAAATAGCTATCATAAACAAACTCAACGAGATACAAGAGAACATACAGAAACAAATCAACGAATTCAGGGATTTTGTCACAAAAGAGATTGAAACCATAAAGAAAAACCAATCAGAATTATTGGAGATGAAAAACAAAATCAACGAGATAGTGGAAAAAATGGAGTCTTTAAAGAGCAGAACTGACAATATGGAGGAACGAATTAGCACCATTGAGGACAGCCATGCAGAAATGCTCCAGATAGAGGAGGAGAGAGAGCTAAGACTAAAAAGAAATGAAGAAATTCTTCGAGAAATATCAGACTCAATGAGGAAAAGCAACATAAGGATAATAGGTATTCCAGAAGGAGAAGAAAGAGAAAAAGGAGCAGAGAGGTTGTTCAAAGAAATAATAGCTGAGAACTTCCCCAACCTAGGGAACGAGGGAAATAACAGTGAATGAAATCAATAGATCACCTAAATATATAAACAGGAATAAAAAAATCATCTCGCCACATAGTAGCAAACTTGAAAAATACCCATGACAAGGAAATAATATCGAAGGCAGCTAAACAAAAAAACCAAAATAACATACAAAGGAAACCCCATCAGGCTCTCAGCTGATTTTTCGACAGAAACTCTACAGGCTAGGAGAGACTGGAATGATATATTCAAAATCATGAAAGACAAAAACCTTCAGCCGAGAATACTTTATCCAGCAAAAATATCCTTCAAATACGATGGAGAAATAATAACTCTCCCTGATAAACAAAAGCTAAGAGAGTTCGTCACCACAAGACCCCCACTACAAGAAATGCTCAAGAAGGCCCTTAGGCCTGAAAAAAAAACAAATGAGAAAGGGGATACAAAGATTTCAGCAAGGAGAAAAGCAAGGAGACTAAACCAGAACAAACTACAGTTGGATAACATCAAAAATTAATTCAAGCTCATCACTGGAAACACACATTCATGACACAATCTGGAATAAAGAGATAACAAATAAGGAGGGGAAGAGGTAAGGGATTGAATCGACCCAGCCTCAGGAAAAAGGAGGCATCTGAAAATGTACTTTCTTATCCAGGAGATCGCTTATATAAACCTCACGGTAACCACTAAACAAATAACCAGAAGAGAACCACACATGACAAATAAAGAGAAAACCAAGAGAATGAGCATGCAGAAATACCAAATTGAATTTGCAGTCCGAAACACAAGGGACAAGAAACGAAGGAAATGCAAAAGCACCAGAAGATGAACAATAAAATAGCAACATTAAACCCTCATATATCAATAATCACTCTAAATGTAAATGGATTGAATTCTCCAATCAAAAGACACAGAGTGGCAGGATGGATTAAAAACTAAGATCCAACAAGCTGCTGCCTCCAGGAAACACATCTCAGCTCTAAAGACAAACACAGACTCAAAATAAAAGGATGGAAAACAATACTCCAAGCTAATGGCAAACAAAAGAAAGCAGGAGTAGCCATACTTATATCAGACAAAGTAGACTTCAAGATCAAAAAGGTAATGAGAGACAAAGAAGGGCAATATACAATGATAAAAGGGACAATTCACCAAGAAGACGTAACACTTATAAATATCTATGCACCCAACACAGGAGCACCAAAGTACATAAAACAACTGCTAAAAAACCTAAAAGGAGATATTAACAATAACACAATAATAGTAGAGGATCTTAACACCCCCCTTACATCAATAGATAGATCATCCAGACAAAAAGTCAATAAGGAAATAATGGACTTAAACGAAAAACTAGACGCAATGGACTTAATAGATATATACAGAGCACTCCACCCCAAAAAAGCAGAGTACACATTCTTCTCAAGTGCGCATGGAACATTCTCAAGGATAGACCATATATTAGGGAACAAGGCAAACCTCTATAAATTTAAGAAGATTGAAATCATTACAAGCATCTTTTCTGATCATAATGCTGTGAAACTAGAAATCAACTGCAAGGAAAAAACTAGGAAAGGGACAAAGATGTGGAGACTAAACAACATGCTACTGAACAACCAATGGGTCCTTGATGAAATTAAAGGAGAAATCAAAAGCTATCTGGAGACAAATGAAAAGGAAAATACACCATACCAACTCATATGGGATGCAGCAAAAGCGGTCCTGAGAGGGAAATTCATAGCAATACAAGCTCACCTTAACAAACAAGAAAAATCCCAAATAAATAACCTTAAATTGCACCTAACAGAATTAGAAAAAGAAGAACAGACAAAGCCCCGAATCAGCAGAAGGAGGGAAATGATAAAAATCAGAGCAGAAATAATTGAAATTGAAACCAAAAAAACAGTGGAAAGGATCAATGAAACAAAGAGCTGGTTCTTTGAGAAGATAAATAAAATTGACAAACCTTTAGCCAGACTCACTAAGAAAAAAAGAGAGAAGACTCAAATAAATAAAATTAGAAATGAAAGAGGAGAAATTACAACAGATACCACAGAAATACAAGGGATTATTAGGGAATACTATGAAAAACTTTAAACCAACAAATTGGACAACCTAAAGGAAATGGACAAATTCTTGGATGCGTACAACCTCCCAAAACTGAATCAAGAAGAACTAGAGAATCTGAACGGACCAATCACAAGTAAAGAGATTGAAACAGTAATCAAAAACCTCCCAAAAAATAAAAGCCCAGGACCAGATGGCTTCCCTGGAGAATTTTACCAAACATTCAAAGAAGATTGAGCACCTATCCTTCTCAAACTATTCCAAAAAATAGAGGAAGATGGAATACTTCCCAACACATTCTATGAGGCCGACATCATCCTGATACCAAAGCCAGACAAGGCCAATACAAAGAAGGAAAACTACAGGCCAATATCACTGATGAACATAGACGCAAAAATCCTCAACAAAATATTGGCAAAGCGAATACAGCAATATATCAAAAAGTTCATACACCACGATCAAGTGGGATTTATACCAGGGACACAGGGATGGTTCAACATCCGCAAATCAGTCAACGTGATACACCACATTAACAAAATGAAGAATAAAAACCACATGATCATCTCAATCGATGCAGAGAAGGCATTCGACAAGATCCAGCATCCATTTAGGATAAAAACTCTCAACAAAATGGGTATAGAAGGAAAGTACCTCAACATAATAAGGGCCATATATGACAAACCTACAGCAAACATCCTACTCAACAGGGAAAAACTGAAAGCCATTCCTTTGAGGACAGGAACAAGACAAGGGTGCCCACTCTCACCGCTCTTATTCAACATAGTACTGGAAGTTCTGGCCAGAGCAATTAGGCAAGAAAAAGGAATAAAAGGACTCCAAATAGGCAATGAAGAAGTGAAACTCTCACTATTTGCAGACGACATGATCTTATACATAGAAAACCCAAAAAATTCCATCGGAAAACTACTAGAAACAATCAACAACTACAGTAAAGTGGCAGGGTATAAAATCAACTTACAAAAATCAATTGCATTTCTGTACACTAATGATGAAACAACAGAAAGAGAACTCAAAAAGACAATCCCATTTACAATTGCAACAAAGAGAATAAAATATCTGGGAATAAATTTAACCAAGGAGGTAAAAGACCTATACAATGAAAACTATAAGACACTATTGAAAGAAATCGAGGAGGACATAAAGAAATGGAAAAATATTCCATGCACATGGATTGGAAGAATAAATATAGTTAAAATGTCCATTCTACCTAAAGCAATCTACAGATTCAATGCAATCCCAATTAGAATCCCAATGTCATTCTTCATGGTAATAGAACAAAAACTACTGAAATTCGTATGGGGCAACAAAAGAGCCCGAATAGCTAAAGCAATTCTGAAAAAAAAGAACAAAGCTGGAGGCATCACAATCCCTGATTTCAAAATATACTATAAAGCTACAGTAATCAAAACAGCATGGTACTGGTACAAGAATAGACACACAGATCAATGGAACAGAATGGAAAGCCCAGAAATAAAACCACACACCTATGGACAGCTAATCTTTGACAAAGGAGCAAAGAACATACAATGGAGAGAGGGAAGTCTCTTCAATAAATGGTGCTGGGAAAATTGGACAGCAACAGGCAAAACAATGAAAGTAGACCATCTCCTATCGCCATATACAAAAATCAATTCAAAATGGATCAAGGACCTGAAAGTGAGACCTGAAACTATAAAACTCCTGAAAGAAAATATAGGCAGTACACTAATTGAGATTGGACATAAAGGGATCCTTTCAGATTCCACATCTACCCAGACAAGGGAAACAAAAGAAAAAATAAACAAGTGGGACCTCATCAGACTAAAGAGCTTCTACAAGGCAAATGAAACCAGGATCAAAATGAATAAACAACCCACCAGCTGGGACAAAATATTTGCAAATCGTTTGTCCGACAAGGGCTTAATCTCAGTAATATATAAAGATCTCATACAACTGAGCAACAAAAAAACAAACAACCCGATCAAAAAATGGGCAGAGGATATGAACAGACATTTTTCCAAGGAAGAGATACAGATGGCCAATAGGCACATGAAAAGATGTTCAACATCACTAATCATCAGGGAAATGCAAATCAAAACTACACTAAGATATCACCTGACACCGGTTAGAATGGCTATAATCACAAAGACAAGTAACAACAAATGCTGGAGAGGGTGTGGAGAAATGGGCACCCTCATTCACTGCTGGTGGGAATGCAAACTGGTGCAGCCTCTATGGAAAACAGTATGGAGAGTCCTCAAAAAATTAAAAATAGAAATACCGTATGATCCAGCAATCCCACTCTTGGGCATCTACCCAATGGACACGAAATCAACCATCACAAGAGGCGTATGCACCCCTATGCTCATTGCAGCATTATTCACTATAGCCAAGAAGTGGAAGCAACCCAAGTGTCCCTCGACTGATGATTTGTTAAAGAAGATGTGGTATATACATACAATGGAATACTACTCAGCCATAAGAAAAGACACAATTGTCCCATTTGCAACAACATGGATGGACCTACAGGGTATCATGTTAAGTGAAATAAGCCAGAGAGAAAAGGACAGACACTGCATGAACTCACTCATATATGGAATATAAGTGAACACACGGACAGAGAGAACTGATTGGTGGTTACCAAGGGGAAGGGGGGTGGGGGGGCACAAGGGGTGAAGGGTTACATCCACAAGGTGACGGACGAACAAAAATGTACAACTAAAACCCCACAGTGTTATAAACTATTAAGACATCAATAAAAAAAATGGTAAAAAAAAAAAAGATGTTAATTACATCCATGAAAATAGTACAGAATGCTTTAAAAAGTAGATTTTGTAAATTAAATATTATGGCTCAAATTAAAAGTTAGATAAAACATTTGAAGTTTGACTACAAGAAAGATTAAAAAATAAAAAAAGATAGATTTTTTTTTTTTTTTTTAATTATAGGACCACTCCAGAAGATCCAACATCTGACTAATGGAACTTTCTTAAAGGAAATAGAATGAAGCCAAGTATCAAGAAAATAATTAAGGACAGTTCTCCAATTTGAAATAGCCCATCAAGCACCCAGCGTATTGAATGGAAAAAGACCCATAGTAAGGCATATTTTGTTTTAGAACATTAGGAAAAATGAGAATGTCCAAAAGCTGGGATTGGAGTGTGGGGAATGGGCCCCTAAAATGAATTGGGAATAAGAATGGCATAAGTTTATCAACAATATTATGGGAAGTTAGGAGACAGTGAAGCACTTGACTTCTAAGTTTTGGATGAAAATTATTTCTAAGAATTCTGTTCCCAGCTGAAGTGTCAGTGTAGAATAAAGATAATTTCATATATTCAGTGTCTCAAAAAAAATTTGTCTTCCATTTTCCTTTTCTTGGGAAACATCTGACTGGATACACTCCACCAAAATGGAGGAGTAAGGCATGCAAAAGAAAGACATGAGATAGAACACAGGAGCTACTTATTTCTGGAATGAGTGGAGAGAAATCCAGAATGCCAGCTGTGCAGCAGCCTTGAGCAGCCATTTCAGTACATAGAGGACCAGAAGGATAATGAAGAAGTCCAAAGGAAGATCAAAAAAATGAAGGAAAGAAACTGATCAATTATTTGATACATTTTATCATGAATGAAATTACATTGGAATTAATTGGAGTGCAAGGAAAGAATTGGCAATAGTAGGTACACAGAAGACAAATAGAAAAAAGATTTAACTGTTCTAGGAAAACAAAAATGTAAAAAAAACAAAGTATGCCCATTAGGTGATCAATAACTATACAGTCATAATGTATTCTACCAGAATTGCCAAATACAGTAGTACCCCCTTATCAGGTGATATGTTCCAAGGTGCTATGGTACATCTGTAACAGGTGATACATTCCAAGACCCCCAATGGGTACCTGAAACCTCGGGTAGTACCGTACCCTATGTATACTGTTTTTTTCCTATACATACATATGATAAAGTTTAATTTATAAATTAGGCACAGTAAGAGATTAACAATAACTAATAAAATGGAACAATTATAACAATATACTATAATAAAAGTTACCATAGATGTTAGCAACCTCAGCATACAATTTTTTTTCTTTTCCTTATTAAATTGAGAACTTTCACCTTTTCCCTTAAAGGAAGTTCTTTGTGGCTTCTCTTTGGCATATCCAAAGCATCACAACTCTTGTACTTTGGGGCCATTATTAACTAAAATAAGGATTATTTGAGCACTAGAACTGTGACAGTCGATGTAATAACCAAGATGACTACTAAGTGACTAATGAGTGGGTAGCATATACAGCTTGGATATGCTGGACAAAGGGGTGATTCACATCCCAGGCAAGGTGGTGCAAGATTTCCTAACATTTCTCAGAATGGTGTGTGATTTAAAACTTACAAATTGTTCATCTCTGGAATTTCCCATTTAATATTTTTGGACCACACTTGACCATGGCTAACTGAAAAAACAGAAAACAAAACCATGGATAAGGGGGGGCTACTGTACTAAGACATGAAGAATGGAAATGGGGGTGGACCATAGAAGAGAGCTAAGTACTCTACCTTAAGAGAGTATGTTTTAAATCATTGAATACAAATATGGTAGTGTAAGCATGTTATTGAAAATGTTTGCCTTTGAAGAATGAAAGCATGGCCTAGTGGTTAAGTTCAGCACACTCTGCTTCAGCATCCCAGGTTTGGTTCCTGGGCACAGACCTAAACCACTCATCATCAGCCATGCTGTGGTGGCGACCCACATGCAAAATAGAGGAAGATTGGCACAGATGTTAGCTCAGGGCAAATCTTCCTCAAGCAAAAAGAGGAAAATTAGCAACAGATACTAGCTAAGGGTGAATCTTCCTCAGGAAAAAAAAGAATGAAATGGGATATATGTCAAAATCTGCTGTCTAATTTGTGTGTTTTAGCAGATTTATTGAGATATAATTCACATACCGTATTATCTGCCCATTTAAAATGTACAATTCAGGGGCTGGCCCAGTGGCATAGTGGTTAAGTTCGCGCACTCCACTGCTGTGGCCCGGGTTTTGCAGGTTCAGATCCCGGGCATGGACCAACGCACCATTTGTCAAGCCATTGCTGTGGCAGTGTCCCATATAAAGTAGAGGAAGATGGGGATGGGTGTTAGCCCGGGGGCAATCTTCCTCAGCAAAAAGGAGGAGTAGCAACTGATGTCAGCTCAGGGCTAATCTTCCTCACCAAAAGAAAAAGAAAAAGTATCTGTAAGTAATAAATGTATTAAAAAAAGAATAAAATGTACAATTCAGTGGCTTTTAGTATATTTGTAGAGTGGTGTATCCATCAGCACAATTCATTTTAGACCATTTTCATTACCCCAAAACAAAACTTCAGCCTTTAACAGTCCTGGGTTTGTTTTTTAAAATCATCTTTTAGTAATATTTGACTTAAAATCTATACATATTAATTTGATGAATGCCATTTTGAACCACATGTATGCATTTCAGATTATTAAGGACACTGTGCAGAGGTTTGCTTTATTGCTAAAATACTTTCCCATGATGTACTAATAAATATTAACACTAACATATATAAAAGGGTCACCCCGTTGTTGCTGAATGTAAGTATTCTCCTAAAAAATACTAATGTGAAGGTGAAAGTAATGTGAGTTTGTTTTTAAGTTAAGATTTACTGTGATTGAGCATGTTTTTCAAGGGTTAATTTATGTTGGTATTCCCCTCTATTGAGGTCCCTTGTTCACTTGCATTTTGCAGTTGTAATTATTTCTCAGAAAATTAGAACACTTCTTTAACTTGATTAAGAATAATCTTAGCATTGTTTTTCAAAGCAGAAAGGGAATTAATAATGGGCTTTTATTGTGTATCAGATGGCATTTTAGATATTATGTGTTATCTTGTTGAATTCTTCAAAACAAATGGAGTGGTTTTTTATTCCATTCATTTTATAATTGAAGAAACAAGGTGAACAACTAACCAGGACTCAGGACCTTTCTGACATCCAAACCCATATTCCTATTTTACCCTCCTGTTAAGAGATGGTAACAGTTATTTTCAAAACTACGTTAAACATCTGATTTCTCTTGTTAGCAATTCAATGCTGACTTCTGATTCAAGCTAAAATGGATTGGTATCTTTATCCCCCATTTCTCCTAAGACCACACTTCAGTGAACACAAGGGAATGAAACATATAAGCTGACAACAATGAAGAAAATAGGATAAACTCAACAATGGATGAAAGCAAAATCCTGGAAAGTAAAAACCAAACACTTGTGAGCTAAAGCTACATATGGAAAAAGCCACAGCCTAGCTGGAATGCAGAGAACTTTGAACTGTGGAGAGAGGTATAGGTGTTGAAGGAACTAGGCACTGTGTGACCGTATAAGAGGCTAAAAATGGAAATTAAATGCAAATGGAGATATGTAATTCTTAATCTGCACCCTGCATGATTATCTTTGAAAAAAAAGCCAGATAGTAAACAAACTATAGTCACATTACTCTTAATCAGACTTTTAGTGTCTCCTTTTTAACCATATGCAGAAAACTAAGATAAAAATTTTGAGAAAAGCCTTCAACATGAAAGAGAAACCAAGATGAAAAAAAAATTAACCTGGATGAAACAATGTAGGGAACAGAAGAGTAGTTAAAAGTCTAGTCATTCTTACTGACAGTGAAGAATTCGTTGCACCCATCCAACAAGAACAGGATACTATGTAAAAGGAACCTTAAGAAAATAACAAAGAGCTCTTAAAAATTTTAAATGATCAAAGTTTAAAAAAAAAAGTAAATTTGATTTTCCCCTAATTTTATTTCTGTCCTGACAGGATTTAAGGGAGACCCAAAGCATTCCTTGTAATATTGATAAGACTGCCATGATCTGTCATCCACTTTACCATTACAAACTTCCTAAGAAACCAATCCCAAGAAGGAAGCTATAATCATAACTGATTACCCAAATTCCAAAACTCTTTCAGGAATAATCCCATTATGCTTTTCATCTTGCTTTACCTTATTCACTCAGTTCAAGCCTCTAAGGTTATTTGACAACACCTAGACTTTTTTTTTAATATGTAAGTAATTTTTTTTTGGTATGGGGGCAGGAAAAGATTTGCCTTGAGCTAACACCTGTTGCCAATCTTCCTCTTTTTTTTTCTCTTTCCCTCACCAAAGCCCCACTGCCTGATTATATATCCTAGTTGTAAGTCCTAGTTCTTCTACGTGAGCCGCCACCACAGCATGGCAACTGACAGACAGGTGGTGTGGTTCTGCAACCGGGAAACACACCTGGGCTGCCGAAGTGGTGAGAGTGCCGAACTTTAACCACTAGTCCATCGGGGCTGGTTTAACACCTAGACTTTTAATCCTGTGAAATTATTTCCTAATCTGACCTAATCTTACTAACTGACCCTCTCTTCACCTCCTTCCACCATGCCCTAGTTCTTAGAATTGTCATAAGCAAAATTGAAACTTGACTACTCCCGGAGGCCACTGTTTCCCCTAGAGTCTCCTCAGTTGGTGTTTATATTTTTTATGTTGACAATCATATCATCTGTGAATAGAGACAGTTTTACTTCCTTTCCAACCTATATTCCTTTTACTTATTTATTTGTTTTGCCTAATTGCTCTGGCTAGGACCTCCAGTGTGATGCTGAATATGAGTGGTGAGAGAGGATGTCCTTGAATTGCTCCCAATCTTCGGTGGAAAGCATTTAGTCTCTCACCATTGAGTATGCTGTTAGCTATAGGATTTTTTTACAGATATCCTTTATTAGGTTAAGGAAATTAAACCCAAAGCAAACAGAAAGAAGTAAACAATAAAGATTAAAGGAAAATTAAAGAAAGTAAAAACAGGAAATAGTAAAAAAAAAAAAAAAAAAAAATCAATGAAACCAAAATCTGGTTGTTTCAAAAAGCAACATGATTGCTAAACCTCTAGTCAGAATAACTAAGAAAAAAAAGGGAGAAGATACAAATTACCAATATCAGAAATGAAAGAGGAGATATTGCTAGTAATCCCACAGACATTAAAAGGACAATAAGAGAATACCACAAAAACCTCAATGCCCATAAATTCAATCTTGGATAAAATGGACCACTTCCTTGAAAACAACGAAACTCACTCTGGAAATTTCCGGATTGAAAGATCCACCAGCTCAGTGCAATGAATGAAAAAAGACACGTTATTGTCAAATTTTAGAGCACTGGCCAGAAGAAAGTATTCTAAAGTTCCCTTGAAAGAAAAGAGCAAGAATTAATATCACCAGATTTCTTTAAAACTACACTGTATTCTAGAGGACAGTGGAACCGTTTTTTGTTGTTGTTGTTTTTTGGGGGTTTTTTTTGTGTGAGGAAGCTTAGAACTGAGCTAATATCCGTTGCCAATCCTCCTCTTTTTGCTGAGGAAGATTGGCCCTGGGCTAACATCTGTGCCCATCCTCCTCTGCTTTATATGGGACGCCGCCACAGCATGGCTTGACAGGCGGTGTGTCAGTCCGCACCTGGGATCTGAACCTGTGAACCCCAGGCCACCAAAGTGGAGCACGCAAACTTAACTGCTATGCCACCAGGCCGGCCCCTGGAACAGTTTTTAAGTGCTGATAAAAATTATTTTCCACCTAAATTTTCATTCAGCTGTCAGTCATTAGATGGAATAAAACCTTTTTTTTAATATTCAAAGATTCAGAAATTTTACTTATACACACCATCTTAAGTTGCTTGTAGATATCTTGCTGTTGCAAAATGGAGTATATCAAGAAATAAAGATACTTGATGTCAAAGAAATAGTGGGTCTAATTCAGGGGAGCACTACAGGAAAGACCCGTGATGACAACACAAAAAGAAACCAGCTTTATTAGAGCAGGACAGAGGGCTTTGGGAGGGAGGACTCTCAGAAAAGACTTGATAAAATACTTGATATGGAGACAGATTGCCTTATTGCATAACCTCATTTATTCTTCCCACAGAGTGGAGCCCTGGAGTTGTACAGTTCATGTCCTGCATGGATGCAGCAACTGGAAATGCACAAGAGAAAGACAATTGTAAACTCTAGGACAAAACGCTACAGTAGTAGGAATAGCTAACATTTTTTGAGTATATACTAAGTGCCTGTAATTGTTCTATATACTTTTACATATATTAACTCATTTAATCTGATTTAACAACAACCCTATAGATCATACTATTATCTTACAGATGAGGAAATGGGCAGAAATATTAAATAACTTGCTCAAAGTTAGCACAGCTAGGAAGTGCCGTATCCAGGGTTTGAACTCCAGTATGGCTGCAGAGCTGGTACTCTTAACTAATATTCTATAGATCCTCTCAAGGAAAAAAATATAATTAAAATACACAGCTTGGTTCTTCATGAACAACATTTGCAAAGCAATAAATACTGATAATTGATATGACCAAATGTAGTGCTAAATCTGTATTGTGAGAGGTGGGGGGGGGATCTCTAAGAATGCCAAATTTTCATCTCTCAAAGCAGATTGTAGATATATCCAGAATTTATAAATTAAGAAATAGTATTCAAAGCATATTATTTAAAAATATGATGGCAACCATCTGAATAAACAGTTAAGAAAGTTTGTCTCTCAAGAGTGGGACCAGTGGCCGGCCCGGTGGCCTAGCGGTTGTTTGCACACTCCACTTTGGTGGCCTGGGGTTTCACAGGTTCGGATCCCGGGCGCGGACTGACGCACGACTTGTCAAGGCGTGCTGTGGCGGCGTCCCATGTAAAGTGAAGGAAGGTGGGCATGGATGTTAGCCCAGGGCCAGTCTTCCTTGGCAAAAAGAGGAGGATTGGCAATGGATGTTAGCTCAGGGCTAGTCTTCCTCACACACACAAAAAGAGTGGGACCAGAGACTGGAAAAGTCTGGTCAGAAAATGTTTTCATTATAAGCTTTTTGTTTCTTTAACCACCATTCATTTATTCTTTTCATAAAAATTAAAGTTTATATTAAAAGATCTTCCATTTTCTCCCTATAGTAGTGTTTCTCTGAGTACACATTGTGCTTCCTGCCTCTGTGCATTTAAAATTACTGTTTCTTCTTTTGGATATAGTTTCTCTTCCATTTCTATAAATTGAAATCTTATCCTTCAAGTCCACCCCCAAATGCTACCACCTCTATGAACCTTCCTAAATCTCCCATAGGACTTCATAAGTGTCCCAGCACTCATATGCATTCTACCTTATATTCTTGTTGGTTGTTTACTGCAGTTGATTGTAAACACCTTAAACACAATCTTGTTTCTCGTGACACATACTAGGCACTCAATAAATGTCATATGAATTGAGTTAGATGTGTCCGGAAGAAATAAATATCAAGAGGAGCAGAAGAAATGGGACTTAGGAGGGCACTATCAGCAACATTAACAGCAACAGAAAGATGCAGCAGATTAGAGCTAGTCATTGCATTTGGGCTATTGTTTCAGCATTTTGTAAGTTTTCTTGCAATCTCCAAGCAGTTTTGATCAAACGATGGGATTCAAAGCTAGTTAGAAGTTAGAGAGTAGTGAGCTAAAACTTCTTTCAGGAGAAGTTTGGCTGTTTAAAAGGGAACTAAAATAATTACCAAGTAGAGTCAGGAGAAGGTTTGCTTTCTAAGGTGTGAGAAACTTGTGCACAGGCACATTTTGTGACAAAAGGAGAAAGCCAGTAGGGAGAGAGAAATTGAAGATGTTGGGGAGATGGAAAATATTCTCTGTTGGTGGTAAAAGTCAGATATAGAACATGTATGGATTCTATAATTAAGAAATATGTAAACATGAATATAAAGTACCATATTGTTAGTCTGGATTATAGAGGGCCACAAATATACCCTGTTAGTGGGAAGAACCATAGAGGTCTTTCAGGCAAACCCTCTCATTTTGCCAGTGAGCTCAAGCTGAGGTGTGATTTGCCTAAAGTCGTGTATACATTGTTAATGAATCATGTAGCTGGGGCTTGAACTATCTCCAAATCCGTATTTTCCTCATCTCCTTACCTAGTCTGAAATACCCTATCTGCCTCCTAATGAAATTCTATTTAACTAAATGTCACTTTTCTGAAACCTTCTCTCTCATGTTTCTCTGAACTGTCTCTCATTCAGGCACAGTAAATTTTTTCTAGACTCTCATAGTTCTTTGTGTAAACTTTTATTGTAGCACACATCACACTGCATTATAGCACAATTTGTTTTCGGTCTTTTCCTCCTTAAGGGTGGGAATCATGTCTTTTTTACCTTTATCCCTAGCACAAAGACTGGCCAAGAACTGGTGCTCAATAATGTCTTCAGATTGGAATTCTTCTTGTTATGAACCATTTTAATGTGGAAATAGTCCCAAAGGTACTATTTATAAGCTATGTCAAAGGTATCCAGGCAGTTTATGCTTGTGGACAAAATTTTGGAAACATCCAAATGGCCAAACAGAAATGTAAGGTGTCTCAACTCAAAAGCCCTAAAGGACTTGGGTAATTCTAGATCTTAGTGATCAGATTCAAGGCCTCTGTGAAAGGCAGGCAAAGGGCTATTCTAAGAAATGAGTTGCAAAAAAAGGAAAGTGAATTTGAGTGTAAAATAGCTGTTTTTAGGGGTCCTATATTGTATTTTTTTGTTAAGGGTCTGTTTCTACTCTACCTTCTTCCCATACTTCTTTTTATTTATACCTTGACAGTATCAAAAAAGATTTTAGGCAAGTTTTAAGAACAGGTAGAATACAGGCATACCTCAGAGATATTGCAAGTTTGGTTCCAGACCACTGCAATAAAGCAAATATTGTAATAAAGCAAGTCACACAAATTTTTTGGTTTCCAAGTGCATATAAAAGTTATGTTTACACTATACTGTAGTCTTTTAAATGTGCAATAGTACTATGTCTAAAAAAAAGGGGGGGGGGCTGGCCCCATGGCCTAGTGGTTAAGTTCGATGCGCTCTACTTCAGCAGCCTGGGTTCAGTTCCTGGGAATGGACCTATACTGCTTGTCAGCAGCCATGCTGTGGCAGTGACCCACATACAAAATAGAGGAAGATTGGCACAGATGTTAGCTCAGGATGAATCTTCCTCAGAAAAATATAAATAAGTAAATAAATAAAAATTTAAAAATGTACACACCTTAATTAAAAAATACTTTATTGCTGAAACATGATAGCCATCATCTGAGCCTTCAGCAAGTCGTAATTTTTTGCTGGTGGAGAGTCTTGCCTTGAGGTTGATGGCTGCTGACTGATCAGGATGGTGGTTGCTGAAGGTTGAGGTGACTGGCAATTTCCTAAGACAACAACTCTTTGTCACATAGATTGACTCTTCCTTTCATGAACAATTTCTCTGTAGCATGTGATGCTGTTTCATAGCATTTTACCCACAGTAGAACTTCTTTCAAAATTGAAGCCAATCCTCTCAAACCCTGCTGATGCTTTATCAACTATGTTTATGTAGTGTTCTAAATCCTTTGTTGTCATTTCAAAAATCTTCACAGCATCTTCACCTGGAGTAGAGACCATCTCAAGAAACCAGTTTCTTTGCTCATCCATAAGAAACAACTCCTCATCCATTAAGGGTTTTCTTTTTTGCTGAGGAAGATTCACCCTAAGCTAACATCTGTTGCCAATCTTCCTCTTTTTGCTTGAGGAAGATTTGCCCTGAGCTACCATCCGTGCCAATCTTCCTCCGTTTTGTATGTGGGTTGCCACCACAGCATGGCCACCAACAAGTGGTGTAGGTCCACACCTGGGAACTGAACCTGGGCCACCTGAGCAGAGTGCACTGAACTTAACCACTAGGGCATGGGGCCAGCCCCCATTAAGGTTTTATTTCACATCATCAGGCTCCACTTCTAATTCTAGTTCTCTTGCTGTTTCCACCACATCTGCAGTTATTTCCTCTAATGAAGTCTTGAACCTCTCAAAGTCATCCAGGAGGGTTGGAATCAACTTCTTCCAAACTCCTGTTAATGTTGATATTTTGACCTCTTCCCATGAATCACGAATGTTCTTAATGGCATTCTGACTGGTGAATCCTTTTCAGAATGTATTCAATTTACTTTGCCCAGATCCATCAGAGGAATCACTATCTATGGCAGCTATGGCCTTACGAAATGTATTTCTTAAATAATAAGACTTGAAAGTCAAAATGACTCCTTGATCCATGGACTGTGGAATGGATGTTATGTTAGCAGGTAGGAAAACATTAATCTCATCGTACAGCTCTATCAGAGCTCTTGGGTGACTAGGCGCATTGTCAATGAGTGGTAATATTTTGAAAGGAATCACTTTTTTCTTTGAGCAGCAGATCTCAGCAGTGGGCTTAAAATATTCAGTAAATGATGTTGTAAACAGATGTGCTGTCATCCAGGCTTTGTTGTTCCATATCTAGAGCACAGGCAGAGTAGATTTAGCATAATTCTTAAGGGCCTTAGGATTTTTGGAATGGTCAATGAGCATTGGCTTCAACTTAAAGTCAGCAGCTGCATTAGCCCCTAACAAGAGAGTCAGCCTGTCCTTTGAAGCTTTGAAGGCAGTGATTGACTTCTCCTCTCTAGCTAGGAAAGTGCCAAATGGCATCTTCTTCCAACATAAGGCTGTTTCATCTACACTGAAAATCTGTTGTTTAGTGTAGCCACCTTCACTGATGATCTTAACTAGATCTTCCGGATAACTTGCTGCAGCTCCTACATCAGCACTTGCTGCTTCACCTCTCACTTTGATGTTATGGAGACGTCTTCTTTCTTTAAACCTCATGAAACAACCTCTGCTAGCTTCAAACTTTTCTTCTGCAGCTTCCTCACCTCCCTCGGCCTTCATAGAATTGAAGGGAGTTAGGGCCTTGCTCTGGATTAGGCTTTGGCTTAAGGGAATGTTGTGGCTGGTTTGAACCTCTATCCAGAGCACTAGAACTTTCTCCATAGGCTGTTTCACTTATCATTCATGTGTTCACTGGAGTAGCACTTTTCATTTCCTTCAAGAACTTTTCTTTTGCATTCACGACTTGGCTGACTGTTTGGTGCAAGAGGCCTCGCTTTCAGCCTATCTAGGCTTTCAACATGCCTTGCTCACTAAGCTTAATCATTTCTAGCTTTTGATTTAAATTGAGAGATGTGCGACTCTTCCTTTCACTTGAACACTTAAAGGCCATTCTAGGATTGTTAATTGCCCTAATTTCAATATTGTTGTGTCTCAGGAAATAGGAAGGTTCAAGGAGAGGGAGAGAGACCAGGAACAGCCAGTCGGAGGAACAGTCAGAACACACACATTTATTGATTGTTTGCCATCTTATATGGGCACATTTCGCGGAGCCCCAAAACAATTATAATAGTAACATCAAGGATCACTGATCACAGATCACCATAACAAAAATAATAATAAAGAGTTTGAAATATTGCAAGAATTACCAAAATGTCACACAGAGACACGAAGTGAGCAGTTGCTGTTGGCAAAATGGTGCCCATAGATTTGCTCAATGCAGGGTTTCCACAGACCTTCAGTTTGTAAAAAATGCAATATCTGCGAAGTGCAATAAAGTGAAATGCAATAAAACATGGTATGCCTGTAAATTAATGGTAAAATAATTGTACTGGGTTCAAGGAGAAGAGAACAGAGAGTCAAGAACAAAGAAAAAGAAGACTAACTATGCAAGCATGAAATTGTCATACCTCCCAAAGTGATCTTGCTCTCAAAGGGGACACATCAAAGTACCATCAGTATTCTGTTCAGTCCCAAGTCTAGGATCTCTGGGTAATGTCTGTCTCTTCTTACTCTGATCCTGTCTAGATATTATGTAACCTGTGGACTAAATTGAAAAGTTAACTGCAAAAGATAACTGTAAATAAAATAGTGGAGAAGAGAAAAGTGGAAAATAATTTTAAATATATGTTATTTAAAATTTTATATAAATTACTAAAGTATGTAAATATATGTTATTTAAATCATAGAACAAGAAACTATAGTTTATTGCTGCAATCCTTATATCTGCAACTGGTCATGAGGCAGTAGCTGACAAGTATCACCCTGATTTCACATTGTGATTTCCCTATGTCTGTTCCAAATTCACCTTCCATTTAGCTAGCATCTCAATAGACTGGGTTTTTTTCAGTATGATACTAGTTTCCCTGGATTCCTCCCACACCCCTCCCTGCCACTACTGTGGAACAGCAACTCATTTTCCTATTTGATAATATAGATTACTCACCCCAATTAGTACTGTAACGTTTTCCTATCAGTGACATGCCCAGTGCATTCAACATCTGGAATGGATCATTTTTAACACCCTCTATGCTACAGAATTGTTTTCGGTAATCATGAAATAATACAAAAAAGAATATATATATAATCATGTCATAAAATACAATTTTATAGTATAAAACAGGAAAAGTAACAGACTAATAGTTTTAAATTATGTTAATACATTTTTTGAGAAAGGAGAAAAATCTACATATTAGTCCGTTGCACAATGAATTATATTGCAGTTTCTATTTTTTGAGCATTAACTTCTCCAAATTTATTAATAATACTGTCAAAATTGATCTTTCTATATGTTCAAAATATATATATTTCAAAATGTTCAAAAAAGATTATACCCAGATTTGTCATCTATCTTCACTCATAGTTGAGTGAAGAACACTTTTTGTTTTAATTTTGAAAAATACTGCATGAAGCAACAGAGAGACAAATTGTAGGAAAAGTCTTAAACATAAGGATTAAGTGTGTCAGAATTTCATAGAAATCCCAAAACACAGTATATTCCAGAAATTGCAACAGTTCAGTGTTTTTGCTTTTCAGGATTGATTCTAATGACTTCAACAGAAAAAAAATTCAAACACAAAAACTCCAAGTTGTCATATAAAATGGCAAAATTGAAGTAACTGAAGTTCAGTTTCTTCATCTGATTATTTTGAATCTAGGGGCTTCTGTCTTCTGCCTAGAGTGTAGAAAGCTGTAATGAGGGTGGTTCCTACCCTAACAAGAAAGCCGGATAATCCACAGTCAAACACAATTCAGTCCATAGCAGACAATAATCTGATGAACTGTTTCACCATTGCATCCATGGTCTACTAAAGTCCCATCCCTTAGCATCTGCTGGATTATCATTGACTTCTGCCCTAACCAGGCCTGGGAGATAATCCAGATTACTCCTATTTCCCTGAGCGTCTGCTGCCTGCAACTGTGACACCTCTCGAAGTAGGTGTAGGTGTTTGGTTGACAGAGCCCAGGTCATGTGTCTGAGTCCTAGCTGCAGGGAAGGCTGGGAAAGTGAATGTATGGCTTTTTCAACTTCCGCAGAGGGAAATGGGCTCTGCCTCATGAGATGGCAGTTGTGGGGCAGGGGGATTCCCCAAACACCAAAAGGGTGTTCAGTATGCTGACTGTCCAAAAATGATGATAAAGTTTTACCATAGATATGGCCTCTTTGGGGCTGAACTGTATTTGTATGTGAGGAAGTGGAAACTTTGGCTTAAGAAAGACTAATTAACAGAAGTGGGTTGGGTGGCCACATGGAAAATGTGCAACCAGCAAGAACAAAAGTATCTGAATCTGTCTTCAGTCACTGCCCAAGGATATTCTGGTGGTAGCTGGGGCTAGCAGTCTGTTTAAGCAGTGATAACAGCTGTGAGCAGGTGAGCACTTACTATTGGCCAGGCATTGTGGGAGGTGCTTTCCATATTTTACCTTATTTTATCCTCCCAATTATCCACAAAAGTTATTATTTCAAAGTGAGAAAACTGAGTTGTAGAAGGGCCTCTAAGATTTCCAGGATCTCACTGTGCCAGGTATGTCAGAATAGAGATGGATTCTGCAGGCAAGTGTCACTCATAGAGACTGATCATGATGCCCCAGCCAACTCTCCCTGCAGAGTCTGAACTTCCCAGACCTCATTCGAACTCAGTTTCCCACAGAGAGAAGGAACTGATCAGCCATTGTGAACATGTTGGCCTCTGGTTTACATATAGTCTTTAGTGTCTTTGGTTATAAGACCAGAACTATGACCATGACCACAGTGGAGAAAATTGTTTCCAGACCCTCCTAGTTGAGAACCAGACTGACCCAGCAAGTAACACTCTGAGGAGTGGAGCTCACCAATGGGAAGGGTGCTTTGCTTGTAAACTCAATTATTGTAAATAATGCTTTGGATATGATGTGGATTTGACAATCTGGTACTTAAGTAGATGCTGCTTTGTTTTGTATAGTTAAACATGTTTTTTGGACGATGTCTCATTTATCTTAAAATTAATTGAGATATAACTTACATACCATAAAATACACCCCCTTTAAATATATAATTCAATGATTTTTAGTAAATTTACTGAGTTGTGCAACCATCACTACAATCCAGTTTTAGAACATTTCCATCACTCCAGTAAGATCCCATGAGCCCATTTACAGTTAATCCCTGCTCTCAGCCTAGTCCCAGGCAACCACTAATCTACTTTTTGTCTCTATAGATTTGCCTTCTCTGGATATTTCATCTAAATGGAAACATACAATATGTAGTCTGGCCTCTTTCACTTAGCATAATGTTTCTAAGGTTCATCTATGTTGTAGCATGATCGGTATTTCCTTCCTTTTCATTGCTAAGTAGTATTCTATGTACACATTTTGTTTATATATTTGATATATTTGGATGGCTCACATTTTGTTTATCCATTCACCAATTGATGGAGTCGCATTTAATTTTACCTTAGTTTCCTTAGGATATTGTTTGCTGAGTGTGTACATAGAGGCGACAGAATCCAACAGATGGTCTCATCCCAACTTCTCTCCACTGTCTTGAACTCATTATTCATTTCTCCTCCCACATTTCATTCACCATCAAGTTCTAAAGAGGTTTTGGCCCTCTTGGTAACCTGGTGGGAAAGCTTAAGCAGGAAGCACTGAGTTGTGTAGTCAGATCAGCTGGGTTTAAACTCCTAGGTTTAAACTGCCCTGTTCTTGCTGAGGAGACTTGGGTTTATTGTTTAACTTCTCTGAGCTTCAGTGGCATGTGTAAAATGGAGATGAACAGAGTAGCTACTTTATGGGATTATTGTGAGGATTCAATATGCCAATATATGCGAAGTGCTAAGCTTTTGATAAAAGTTAGTCATTTCCACTAGCTTTGGGTGTGGGGTGGGGGACTAGATCTTAGGCAGAACAAGTAGCCTCTTCCGTGCCTCACCTTCTTCATAGTTAAAGCAGAGCCTAAAAACTCGGCAATCAAGGACCAGCACTCTCTGATCTGATGCTTAGGATGGGAAAGGGGCTGAGTGACCATTTCCAAAGAGCCTGCCTGAGCTTGCTCCATGTGAGGAACAAGTCTGCGGAGTGACGAAAATGAAAAGCATCTCAGTGGCACTTTCTGAAGCCCAAAGAAGCAACTCTTCATTTGAATCCCTAATAGGAAAATATTCTGGTCTCCTCCACACAATCAACCAGTTCCAACACAAATGAAGGCCTGTGTGTCAAGCTTACATCCTACAGCGTGGGGCCCCCTTCACAGCCTCTAGAGCTCCCGACTGGGTTCCCTTGGGGCACTTGCCCTTCTGAGTATCCAGGAGGGTGGTAAGGCCTCCAAGAAACTCCTTTCTCTGACAGATACAGGTTTGGCCAACTGGACGCTGCATTATTTTAAGGCACATTTCCATCACTGCCTGGTTGCTACCACTTGATTGACACTGTGAGGTACTCAATCCAAGCCTTCTAGGGTTCCTGCCTGAATTTACAGAGCAAATGTTTCTCTTCCTTCTGAGCAATCTGTGCTCATGATTCAGCTTTCCTAAGGGGCAGAATCTAGTTGCAATGCCAGCCGTTTCTGGGCCTCTCTCTTCAACTATTACTGTTGAAAAATATAAATCATAAGCAGGGATATTAAAATGGAAGTGAACTCAGGCAGAAATCTTTCTAATCTGCTCATTCCCACTTTCAGAACCCTGTTCTCCCTAAAGCCAAATGGCAGTGAAGGCCATGTGATTGCACAATGGCTTTCTTCTTGTTTCCACTTAATGGTTTGGAATATTTGTAATTTCCTGCGTTATTCCATAGGAACTATAATATTTAGGTAGCTCTGAGCCTCAAAACACAATGCCAATATTCTCAGTAAGGTAGAAATCATGCATCAAGGAAGATCAGGTCTTTGGACAACGAACACTTTGCCGCCATTTATGTTGCCATTGTGATGAAAAGGTGGAATTAGCAGGAGACTGGAGATGATGTAATATGAGTTTACAAAATCTTTGCGAAAGTTTTCCTATCAGCTTTGGAGACTGGGACTGGCTTGACTACCATGGTGTGATGGCTGCTTTGTGATCAATACAAGATCCTAGTTGTGTGTATGTGTGGAAAGAAAGCAATGGGGATGTGTCTAGTTTTGATCCCCATGAGCCATGACTTATAAAAAGAGGGGCAGGCCCTGCTGCCCATCATTATGAGCTTCCATGGGTAGGCCACACTGCCAAATGGTCAATTAAATGTGCTATCTGCAGAGACCCGGGCCTCCTGGGCCTATTCTACAACTACATTTCAAAGAGCCTCTGTAAAGTGGTCACAAGTAAGGTAGTTTTAGGGGTACCAGCCTTCTGCCTTTCAGCTCTTAGCCTGAGGGGTGTTGCAAAGGGGCAGGTTTCTCTTCCGTCTCTGCAGCTGACTTTCTCTTGGAAGGTACACGCCATCACAGGCCAGGTGAAACCAGATGGCAAAACTGCCAAAACCTTCCTGAGGAAAAGGGTTTCAGGAGTTTTTTGGGGGGTGAGGATATGTGGCCAGTAGGGTGTATCTCTTCTCAAAAAGGCTCAGAACAAAACTAAGATAGGTGCTTCAAGGGGATGTTACTTGGGTCCCCACCAAAATTTGCTTCTTGGAGAAGCCCATCAAGTCCCTAGAGTTACACAAAGTTTGTCCAACGAAGCCACAGGAATCATCAACACACCTGCATTTGTGCTTGGGATGGGGGTGCACTCAGGGCAGTGGACGAGCAAGGTTTGGGGGCTGGGACCAGGTGTTCATCTGCGAAAAGAGCAATGCTTTGCACATGGGAAGCGCTCAAGTGGTGTTTGTACTGCCGAAGCTGCAGTCTTCTGGTCCTTCCCCAGCCAGAGTTTGTCCACCTTTATGGTCACCTCTGCCCAGGGGGCCCTCAACCTGGAAAGCTGCATCCTGCATCAGCGCCAGCTCATCCCGAGGCAGCAGCTTGCTCAACCCGATCACTTCTTTAAGGACCTACATCTCATAACAGTTCTCAGAATTGCACTTCTCTATATAGAAATGATAGGGATTTCCTGCTTCTACAGCATCGATCAGGGCTCTGAATTCCAGACAATGTATCACCTGGAACAGTCACATCTGCCTGCGTTGTGCTATTTGCTTTATATTGTGAGTCCTTCTAAGGCACCAACCTCAGTGTTTTTAATATCAGCTCCTGGCATTGTGCCTAGTTTGTACAGATTAAATAAATACCTGTAATGAAGAAAATCACTACCCCTACCTTTAAATTTTTATTGGCTTCCACAGATCTGGACCTTGCACTATGGTGCTCCTTACATGTGTAACTGACCTCCAGTTCCTTGCTTTCCAAGCTTCTCTTGGAAGAACAGATACAGCGCTGTTTCCTAAAAGGAATGGCTTTTATTCAGAATGCATGGTATTTGCTAGAGAACAGGAGTAACTAGAGAACGAGGGGGAGGAAAGCGCCTTAAGTTAGCAATCAGTATTGATAAAGAAACATTGAGAACCGCCCCAAAACTGAAGTCCTGATCACCAGACTGGCCCAGGTTCCTTAGAAATGGGACCTTGTACTTGTTTCTGTTGGACTTCGAAATAAGACACAAAGTGAAATAAATGGTTATCACTCTATGAGAGTGAAAAATTGGAGCTCTGGTTTCCAGGCTGAGGTGTGTGACTATGCACGCTCATTTCTACCGTTCTCCACTGTTGCTGGCTTGCAGGAAACTTAACTTCTTGTAGGCAATGCCATCGTTATTATCTAGGCAGGCTGCAAAGCTTGTTGTCAGACTGCTGGGGACTTGTTGGTCTCCACTGGTTACTACTGACCCTTTATCCATGTGAACAGTGAAGACAGAAAAGTCTTGACAACATAAGTATCAAGGTGTGGAATGATCATCCCATTGAAGGTAAAACAGAACCAGGCATAACAACTTCTCCTCTTTCTGTCTAACTCTTATTCCAGATACATCTATGTAATCTGCTTGCTCTCCATGAACTAGTTTTTAAACAAAATATGCATGTCCGAAATTTGTGATAAACAGATGTATTATAGTATAAATAAAAGGCCACTTTTAAGTTCTTAGGTTAAAAAGCAACTTCTAAAGTTTCCCAAATGTCCATCAGAATTTATCATCTATTATGTTCTCTCTCAGTCACTGTAAGCCAGATCAGAGTACGTAGCCAGGAAGTTTGAAGGTGGCATTTGGTTTCTGTGAGGATATGCAGACTCCAGAATCTAAACAGAAAATACGCAAAGACATTTTATCAGCTTGTGACATACCAGGGGGTACATGAATATTCAGGGCTCCACACTACTATATAATGCTGCATTTCTTGGTTTTATTTGAAACAATGCATATTTTTAGCATTTTATGGTAGGATTTTTACACTTGTCATTTACACAAATTACAAGGTTCTGCTTCAAGTCTTTAAAAAAATTTTAAAAATTCAGCCCATGTGCAGCACAATATGCAAAACTACTTTACATTATACACACTTTTTATCAAAGGAGATACAAAATTCTGGCTTGTAGTTTTAGACAAATACAAGAAGCTTCAAACTAAACACAAAGGGTTAACATTAATTCTCAAATATAAGTCTGCACTTTGTGTTGTATTTCTCTGAGATGTAAATACCAAATTCCTAAGGGACTTTACTTTTTCCTTTTTCAAAGGAAAACCGACAAATTTCCCTTAATACAAGTCCCTCCCCATCAGCTCAATCTTTCTATCATCCTACTCTCCCTTCCCTTAGTGCCAGACACTTGCTTCACATTACAGAATCATGAGCGGGCTATTTACGTGTGTATGCGGACCAGATCCTTTCAGCTAACTCTTCTCCTGCAAAAATCTAAGCCATAAACTGATGCAAATGGTTCTGCTACGTTATGTTAAACATGACAACACTAGGTAATCTATCAGCTGTGTGCCGAGTAATTGATGAAAAGGAGTTGAGAGAGACAGAGGTTCCCTACTGGTGTGCTTTTATTGGTGACTAATTGGCGGCCTTAAGAATCAAGTTGTCTGATGCTAAGAGAACTTTAAAATCTTTCTAAACAGAACATGCCCACTGACTGCTCGAGGGACTTCTCTGATGCTTATGCATAGATATTCTTTTTCAGCATGAAGGAGGCAATTTTTTTTGTACTTTCCTTCTAAAGGGTTATAAAGAGGCAATAAGGAAGAGTAGGGCTTTTTCTGCCCTTTCAAAAGATACTGTTTTCTATCACTGGTATCCATTGTTCCCTAACCATCATCTGATACCTAAATGTGTGTATATGCATATTTAAAAGAATTACTCATCTTTCACTCAGTATACAGCCAACTCTTGATTATCTATGAGAACATAAGTGACATTTACTATCAGCATATTTTCACATTTAACATAATCATCCTTTTTTGACACAGCTCACATTCACTGTTTGTTTTATATCCCATGTAGACAACAGCCTATCAAGACCAAGTTATAGTGCACATGTTGTTTATGTCCTCTAACCCAGGCTACTTATGTGTTAGGAAACTGAGTGAGAACATTCAGCTAGGACTTTGGGAAAAGAGCCTAAAGTGGAGAATGGGGGCAGGCTATAACTCTGACCATGAGAAAGGACAAATTTCAAGTTCCTCCTGAATTAGCTCCTGCAGTATGCCGTCATTATTTTTAGTTTATGATTACTACAAAATTCAAAACCTGAGGCGTAGTCACTATTTTATATAGATAATGGAGAGTTGACTGTAATTACGTTGTTTATGACATTAGCCCTTTCACATAAAAAAAATTCACAAGAAAACATGATAAAAAGATTAAAAAAGACTACCATATGACATCTAGAAGCATTTATTTTATGCAAAAAACTTAAATATGATTATGTGTACACAACAGTGCACACATTACCTATGCTGAACAATGCCAAGAAACAATATATCGATGCAACAGTTGTCTTCTAAAATAAACATAAAAACTGAGCTCAGACCAGTAGACAAAAGCAAAACACTTATTTCCCAACAGCACAATGCTGAAATTGATAGCAATCCTAAATACCTCCAACTTTCCTTACAAAGCTGCCAAAGTCCAACTATTTAAAAAACTGACTTTTTTTTTTACATCAATAATAAAAATCTGGTGACAAACATTATAAAACCAAATGCTGGACAGTCTTTACTCCTTTAAAATTCCAAATATTCCAACATAATCACAGGAGTAAAAACCATTTTAAAAAACCATTTTAAAGTGATATGCTTTATGAAACAAACAACAATATGTACAATGCAAATTATATTAAACTAAAATGGAGGAGAAATCAAAATATGAAGTGATATGAAATCAATAATAATTTTAATTATTTTCTCACTCTGATAAAAATCAGAAAGCAACATTTATAAAATTGCCACCACATCACTTTTCATAGCAGGGAACTGAAATCTGTACATCTCATTTTTGCAGAAAAGTAGGCAGGCAGAAAGAATTATACATAAAAGTTTCCAAAAGGAAAAACAAAGAAATATTTAATCTGATCTCTTTTCTTCTAAAAAAATTAATTCAGTAGACTTCTATTTTTTTCTTGTGTAACAACGGGAATTCCTGGCTCTAAAATTGATGAATTTTCAGTGTCAGTGTAAGGACATCTTGTCACTTTCTTTAAAATAAAAACTGCAGCATGGAAATTAATGGTGTATTATGCCTTTAAACTCCAGATATGCAGGAACTGGAACCAAGTGTTAAGCAATTTGCTTAATTATTGACTTTTCATAAGAAAAGTCTGAGGGGGAGGGTAAAGAGAGTTGCTTTTAGCCTCTCTCTCAAGAGTTTCTGCTGTACATTTCCATCAAAGGACTTGTGGTCATGTGAAAAGGAAGCAATAGTTTCTTTCAGTTTTCAAGGCAGAAAGTGTGTGTTCTGAAGTTAACTTCGTTTCTGTTCAGAGACATTTTGAATCCAAGTTTTTACAGAAGTTGGAGCCTGCTTCTGTTTGGCCTTCATTTCCTCCCTTTGCAAATGAGTTTTCTGTTTACCTTGGGGATAGGAATAGAAGAAAGCAGTTAGAAAAGATGTAAACAGGTAAACAAGCCAAACCAGAATTATTTCATTTCTCTAGTTATTATCTAAAATCTCAAAATATTTTTTTTTCATTTTTCACCTGAGACTGTACTTGGTTTAAGGAATCTTTCCTTAAACTATGTAAAAAAAATATACTAGTGAAGATGTTTTTACTTTCAATCATTAAGTGCTACCCAATGCCTGATTTGCTTTCAACAATATAATAAAAGCTATTTATTTGAAATAATTGTAATTTTTATTAATACTTTAAAAATGATATTAGAAGAAAAATTACTGGACACTATGGCAAAATAAATTTATAAGCACCGAAATAAGTTCTGACTCCTGAACTGCGTAAACAAATACATTTTAGTGTACTAAAAAAACAAGGAGGAAAATTTAGCTTAATTTTATTAAAAGGTTAGAAGAATCCCCCACTGGTCCCATTTCCCTGGTAGGGAGGGAAATTCTGACCTCTGGAAGCACGAGGGAGTGGGATAGGTCTATTTCTCTTCTCCCCTTACCTACTCCTTTTTGGGAGGAGGTGAGGGGGTTGGGGTCAGGCAGAAACTGAGTATGCTGTGCTTGGCTTCTTCTAGATTTGTTCTCTTTTGCCCCCAAAAGGTGTATTCTGGTGGGCCTGTGGTTGTTCAATTTAGGGGCAAGGCATTAGTAGCCACCTGGCCTATGTCATTCCACATTTTCAATCAGCCATATCAGTATTAAGACTGTGTCTCCTTCTCAACAATTCCAAACTTGGGAGACAAAGACAGGGGACTCGTTTACTTATATTCCCAAAACCCCAACACTACATATACATTTTATAAAGATAACAATGCTAAAAAAAAAGCTAGGTGATTAAGATTCTTACAGAGACAATTAAATTAACTTGTTATAATATACAAAACAAATTTAATAATATGATATCAAAGAATCCTCTACAAGCTGCCTGCTGCACCTTCAGGATGCTTCCCTTTACTAGCTCTGAGTCCTCAGTATCTTCCTGGCTGCTCTCACAGACTTTTAAACGATCCAGATCACTGGAAGAATTTTCTGGACTTGATTCTATGTCCCAAAGTGAATCGCCATCACTTCCGAGCACTTGGCTTCTGAAAAATTTCATATTATTTTGATAAAAATTCAGTTGTTACTGAAAGAATATTCATATCAAACTAATACACGGTTGTTTAACACACGAGGATAAAACACTTAGGGGTTACTCTAAGATATGAACCCATGTGATGTGAGGAAACTTTCTCAATATACAAATGAGCACAGGAAATTCTATGCTTCAAAAAATAGAAATTTCAAGATTCTTAACACACTCACACTAAGCATGCTAAGCAAAGCATATTAATCTAAAGATGGGAAAACTATAGTCTATTATCTTATAGATAATTTCCTTAAATAAATCCCAAATTTAAGGACTGTTTCTCCACTGACGTTTATTGATCTCTTTTTTTGTGTGTGTGAGGAAGACTAGCCCTGAGCTAACATCCGTTGCTGATCCTCCTCTTGTTTGCTGAGGAAGACAGGCCCTGGGCTAACATCTGTGCCCATCTTCCTCTACTTTATATGGGACACCGCCATAGCATGGCTTGACAAGTGGTGTGTCAGTCCACACCTGGGATCCGAACCTGCGAACCCTGGGCCGCCAAAGTGGAGTGCATGAACTTAACCGCCACGCCACCGGGCTGGCCCCTATTGATCTCTTCTTTGTGGAAGAATTTGACCTTAAGTGTAAGCAAAACATACTCAAGGATCAGCAGACCTATAAAAGCACATTTTCAATGCAAAATATTTGGAATTGTTTGCCATTTGGTTAATAGCTCAAAAACATAAAGGAAAAACAAGTGCACTAAACTACTGAAATAATGACCAACGCTTTACCCCAAACTAAGAAAGCCAACATTAACTGTCCAGTTGTTCATAAACAAATGGCTGATTTTTATAAATGTATAGGGTGAATTCAAGGAATTTTCTCAAAAGTAACAATTCCAAATGCAGCTCAAAATATAACCAGGAACATGTACTGGATCACACACACACAGTAAATAGCTGAAGGAATACATTTACTGCAAAAATACAAAGGCATCTAAAAACTTTACAGTTAAGTTTACCAAGTTAAAATGTTCAGCATCAACTCCCAGATTAAGAAGTAAAATTTATGCCAGTAAATTTTTGTACATACAACCCATGTTTGGTGGAATAAAGTACCCATCCTTAAATTAGTAAATAAATTAGGTAAGTAGGAATCATACTAAGCGTACTTATTATTTACCTAATGTTGTCAGTAAGAGGACCTAGTAAGAAGAATCCCAAAGGGGTTAGCACTTGCCAAACCTGGTAAGTGATGGTTGTGGTATTAAGATGGCTCTAAAGGCTACTGAGAGTCCTACCTAAGAGGGACTGAAGGATTAAAGGAGGTAATAAATATAAAGCATCTAGATTGTGGTTGGCACATATTAGGGCCTCAAAAAGGGTTTTCATTAATTATTTAATAATAAAATTTAAATAATTATACAATATGATAATAATGTAAATACCAAGTAATAAAATTGGGTGAGTTTTCCACAGGTGGTGCTAGCATAAGTTATAGATTGGCTACCTCGAGGAGATCCTGTACTCAGATCGACAAAGGAGTACACAGAGTAAAGAAGATTAGGGTAATGTCAGGAGGAGAGGCTCTTTTCACATGTTACTGTGGAGACAGTTGTGACCAGAGCAGGAACTGACCATCTAGGAAGTGAGAAATTAAGCATGTGAAAGGTGTGAAGAATAATGCAAGGTAAAGGACAAGACTGACAAAATGGCATCTGGAGCTAGAAAGCAGGGCCATAGAGAAGCAAAAGGGTGCTGGGCCTTATTTATCGAAGTCTTGCGTTTGAACTTAAAATCCAGGGGTAAGCTACTTTAGTGCAGCAATTCAGATCTGACTCCACAATGCAAGGCCCCTAGGCAATGCTTTGAGTTGCCAGGGCAATAAGCGAACTGATTATATCACTTGGGTTCATCCTCAGCTCATAGATGTGCTGTCTGATGGCTCTCAGGTTTGGCAACCCTATTTCTTCTTTACTAATTAGCTAATTGAAATTGTAATGGTAATCTTAACAGAATGATTCAAAGTGTGATATTAGCTCTATATTCAGAATTGTTCAATCATGTGGCTCTAACCTGTAGCTGATCCTCACCTGGTCTCAGGAAAATACAGGTGGGAGGTCAAACCAATCACAGGTAATACTTGCAATTAATGAGAAGTCTGTTTAGAATCTTGTAGGAGGTGGAAGAAGCTACAGTTCCACATGAAACAAAAATAAAGCTGCACCTTCAGGATTTTGAACATTCAATGTTTTCTCTTCAAGTTGAGGGATAGTTTAAAACACCAGCTGAGTGACAAACAAGGAACTTTAGTTTTAGTGTGTCTGTCTATTCCATCTTTTGGTGGTAACTACACATTAAAACATTTCCTTTTACACATTAAGAGGAGAAACAAACAAACAATAGAGTTCTGAATGTTCATAGTTTAAAAACATTTCAAAATACTGCTTAAGTTAGAGGAGAAACGTAACCGCAGCTACAAGGGACAAGGGACGCACCTGGATTCGAAGCCCTGCTCTGTGTAGCACCAGCCAGGTGACCTGAGAAAGTAATCGTTTTAGGTCTAATCTCCTCATCTCTAACACAGGGTTATACTGGCTTCATAACGATTGCTGGCAAGGCAAATATATGTTCAACAACCTTTCCCTGTTATCACTATTATTTCTACTAATACATATGCCAAGCACCATGCCAAATATCTTCCACACATCATGCTACCTAATTTTCACCACAGTATGACAATGTTCTTAATGTTTAGGTGCTTCATTTACTTTAAGTTTGCCACTTTCAAGAATATCTGATCTCTCTCTCGGTTTTTTCCTCTCTGATGCTAAAATGCAGGGAGGGGCTTTTATTTGCATGTACTCTGAAAGAGGTTAAAAAGATGACTGCAGTTGGTCTGTTTGGTTTAACCTGTGATTATTTTAAATAAACTAGCTTTTTATGTAATAGTTACAAAAATTAACTGTCTGCAAATATATTCCACTTTATGGAAACTATTACATACATGAACTACATTAGCTATTTAAAATACGCAAGTATGTATTTTCAAAGCCATAGTCTGTTATACCAGTTCTGTGTGCATGTAGTGCCTGTAGAATTAAGACTTAATTTTACCTTGGAAGTACAATAAAGTACGGTGGTTACAAACTCTGGAGTGACATTGCCAGTGACATTGACATTACCAAAAAATCCTGGCTCCACTATTTATATAAGCAAAGGGACCAAAAACTACATGAACCCTCTATGCCTGAGTTTCCTCCCCTTTTAAGGTGATGATAACGACAGATGTTTTAAGGATTTAGGTTAACAAAGAGCTTAGAATTGAGCCTGGCTCATAATAAGCACTATGTTAGTGTTAGTTATTATTATTCTTATGTAGCAATTTAAAAAATTGTAATAAAATATATATAACTTAAAATTTACCATTTTGTCCATTTTTAAGTACACAGTTCAGTGGCATTAAGTACATTCCCATTGTTGTGCAATCACCACCACTCATCTCTAGAACATTTTCATCTTCCCAAACTGAAACTCTGTACCCATTAAACACTAATGCCTATTCCCTCCTCCCCCTGCCCCTGGCAACCACCATTCTATGTTCTGTCTCTATGAATTTAACTCTTCTAGGTGCCTCATATAAGTAGAATCACACAGTATTTGCCATTTGGGATCTGGCTTATTTCACTTAGCAAAATGTCCTTAAAGTTTATCCACGTTGTAGCATGTGTCAGAATTCCACTCTGTTTGATGTAGAAATTTTAAAAATAATTCTTATACTGTTACTGCATCAATCAATAGACCTAAAGTGAAAGTTTTCTGTTCTCTTCTGGAGTTGACAAACTGGGGAAGTATACTCTTTGAGGGGAAGAATCTATCCATTTTGGATACTTCTGTATTGCCAACACCCAGCACAATGCCTGGCATTCTAATCAGTTAAGGATTTGTTAAAAGAACAAATGTAAAGTACAAGGAGCAATACTGATCTGCCTACAATGCATTCAATTCTATGCAAGAAGATATCATGAGCAATACAGAGTTTCTGAAGTAAGTTAGGTTTCACTGAATAGTTCATCAGCATTCCAAGCCTCAGTCACAATGCTAGAATTTAAGGGAAGAGTCATATATCAGGTTTAGGAAAGAATGGAAAAGACAAAAGGAAGCCTGGGAGAAAGTTTCAGAATGTACTTCTGTTTTGTTAATTATGAATTAGTAATCAACAATTCAATCAGAAGTTTGATCTATTCTATTCTACTGAATCAACACGGTAAAGTGTTATCATAAACATCTAATTTAACCATCTAACTTCACTGAGAATATAAAATTATCACAGAATTTTGTATTTTGGATACCACACTGCCTACTGATCTACTAACTGGCACTCTTAAGATTTCTAAGGTACTTTTTCACTCTTAAAAGAGACATTGTAAGATTTTAAGGAAGACCCAATGCCATTTTTAATCAAAACCAGTCTCCGGCATATAAGTCATTTTTGTCTGTTTGTTTAATGATGTTTAGGCATATGGTGTAGCGAAAAGTAAAGCAATTGGTTTTACAATGCCCTAACTCAGAGACCAAATCTGATTGCTACTGAAAACATTTTCAGGGTCCAAGTACATACCTGGACATTTTGGTTAGATGGCAAAAGGACAGCTAATAAGTGGTAAGGTCAGGTGGCTCAGGTGGCCTGTGTGATGATCAGTACTATTTTGTGTGGGTAAGGAATAGCCAGAATAGAATTCTAGAAACCTTTAGAGAATTCTGGCAATCTCTAAGGAAACTGTTGAACTTTTGCATAACTGAAAAGTCTATTAAGGGGTAAAGCAACTAGAATTCAAAACAATAGTTATAACCATTACTGAGCATTTATTCTGTGCAAGGCACTGTGTTAACTGATTTATATTTATTGATCCACTTAATTCTAAGAATAATCCTTTGAGGAAGATATTATCATACTGTCTTACTGATGAAGAACAGGAGGCTGAGGTTGAATATGTTGTTCCAGGTCAAAGGTCCAGGTTTGAGGAGAGAAGTAATAAATTTGCCCCCAATATTGGTTTTCATTACTACACTTATCAGTCCATAAAGCTAGAAGTTAGTAGGAGAAACAATCGTTACTTAGATCAGGTTTGGGCCTGAATCTGCTGCCATGAGAGGTTGTAAATGGCACCCAGAGACATTTAAAATATAAGAAAATTTAATAGTCCCAAACTTTAGAATTTCATAAATGGTAATTTAAAAAATGTACTTACAAACACATACGCTTCAGCAACACTGTACTTTATAAAAATACTGAAGCAGGGTGGTGGGGGTATCCTGAGATGATCAAAGCTGGCTCTTTCCTAGAAAGAACTCAGATGCTTACAGTCTAATTCAGGGGGAGGTGAGTTAGGTATAGGTATAAAAGGGAAAAAGAAGGTGCGTAGGGCTAAGTCCTAATTGTAGGCCAAGTTTAGAAGGAGCCAACTTCTAGATCTCCAACTGGGACACGACTGTTATAGTGTGGAAAATCTGAAATCTCAGCCCAAGAATGATCAAAGATGAGCAGCTGTGAGGTTACTGCACTGGGTAGGGTGGGGGAGAGGTAAGTTGTTGACTTATATTAAAATTAACTGTAACAAGAGGAATTAAAGAGCAGGGTATACCGGTTCGCGTGTCATGACTTCTATCTTCTCCATTCCAGGACCTTTGTATTCAAAAGGTAACCCTTTATATTAAGTAAACCCCATGCCACTATGCGAAGGACATCAAGGAAAAGGTAACACTGTCCCCACTAATAAACAGAAATATCAAAACACCATATCCTAAATTAAAAATTACCAAAGAAAAAAAGGAAATCTCTCTTCAAATTGGTGTCCTGGAGGCTATGAGATAAACACAAATGCTATTATAACCTACTTAGGAAAACCAAGGGCAGTTTTCACTCCCCAAATGCCTAGGTGTTTGGAGGTGACTGGCACATACTAAGAAGAAAATAAAATGTCTAAATTCAAAGCTCAGCAAGAATGGTATACATTACCTTTGTAAGTCAATTTGTCTCTCTGCTGGTGCTGCCTTTTTGGCTACATCTTGCAGTTTGGGTGCTTTGGCATTACCTGCTTCCAAACCCCCAGGGCTTTCCTGACCGACCGCGGCTCTCTTCCTTCCCTTGCTAAGAGGTTTATTTATATCATCATTTTTGGTTGCATTGCCCTGAGATTCAGACTTGGGTCGACGTCCTCTCCTGGGTTTTGAAGGGGCAGGTGGTCCTGATTCATCTACTTTCTCATCTGTTTTTTGTTGGATATTCTCTGCACCAGCTGCTGTTACTGTTCTTTTCTTTCCTCGGTCACTGCTGATGTTGCCCTGGGTAGCCTGATCAGAATTAATCTCCTGAAAGAGCACAAAACATTTCTATAAACACAAATTCCCTAAATATCAATGATTTGTACTAGGAAGAAGTATTTTGAAAGTATTTTAAAGGAGTTGGGATTTCAGGGCTTCTGGTTAACTGCTTACATCCCATTAAGAATGTACACTCCTTGAGGGTAGGGACTGAGCAGGGTACCTACCATAGTGCTTGGCATAGACAATGTACTCAATAAATGCTTATTAAAATGCACAGGCAGTGGGGAGAGTGATGTCAGCAACATGGCGGAGTGAGCTATTCCCTTACTCTCTCCCCTCCAAGTTACAACTAAACGGACATTCATTAACCAACAGAGGATTCCCTAAAAAGCACAGTAGGATGTCTGAGAGATCCAAGCAGCCATACTTCTGAAGGTAGGGGTACTGTATCCCTGGGAAGCAGTGGAAGGAGGTGAGTGGATCCCCTCCCCCTCCCCAGAAGCAGCGATCTAGACTGTGGGTCCTCACACAACAAGGTGGGGAGCAGGCAGGCCTATGCGCAAACACTTCTGCATTCAAACACTCCACACTGACTGGCGCAGCTCAGTCACTATGTAGGCGCCCCCACCAAGCGCAGCAGCCCAAGCAAACTGCCGATGAATGCAGAGTGGGCCCACACGTGTGAAAGAAAGCCCCTCACCCGCCCCCATGCACCAACTCAGCTGGTCCCAGGCCAAGGCAGTAGATCCACACCAGAGCGCCTGTGCATGTGTGTGAGACCCAACAAGTGGCCACAGCCAGCAGGCAAATGCAGATGAGCCCTATGGGCACAACCTCCAGCAGATGCAGCAGGTTAAAAAGACACAGCTCCTGCCCCTCAACCCAGGGGTTACAGGTGGAATCCATGATCTGATACTACCACTACGCACTGGCAAAGGATCACTTCACCAAACCCTGAAGAACTACATTAACACTCCAGAGCAGAAGGAAAATGACAAGGCTCCAGAAACCAATCCTGAACTCACAGAACTTTGCAATCTAAATGACAGAGAATTCAAAAGAGTTGTCATAAAGAAACTCAACGAGTTACGAGAAAACTCAGAAAGACAGTTCAATGAACTCAGGAATAAAATTAATGAGCAGAAGGAATTCTTCATCAAAGAGATCGAAACTAAAAGAAAACCAGAAATTCTAGATATGAAGAACACAATGAATAAGATAAAAAACAATCTAGAAACTGTAAAAAACAGAGCTGACGTTATGGAGGACAGAATTAGTAATTCAGAGGACAGATATATGGAAATGCTTCAGTTGGAGGAGAATAGAGAACTAAGACTTTAAAAAAATGAAGAAATTCTTCGAGAAATATTCGACTCAATTAGAAAATGCAACATAAGGATTATAGGTATTCCAGAAGGAGAAGAGAGGGAGAAAGGAGCTTGCTCAAAGAAATAATAGCTAAGAACTTCCCAAACCTGGGGAAGGAACTGGACTTACAAGTACATGAAGCCAATAGAACTCCTAATTACATCAACACAAAAAGACCTTCTCCAAGGCATATAATATTAAAACTAGCAAAAGTCAATGACAAAAAAAAAAATATTAAGGGCAGCAAGGCAGAGAATAATCTACAAAGGAACCACTATCAGGCTTTCAGCAGATTTCTCAGCAGGAACCATACAGGCTAGGAGAGAATGGAATGATATATTCAAAATACTGAAAGACAAAAAATTTCAGCCAAGAGTACTCTACCCAGCAAAACTATCCTTCAGATAAGATGGAGCAATAAAAATTTTCTCAGATAAACAAAAGTTGAGGGAGTTCATCACCACTAGACCTCCCTTACAAGAAATGATGAAGGAAGCCTTCCTACCTGTAACAAAAAGGCAAAGGTTTACACAACCTTGAGCAAGGAGATAAACAGAATCAGAAAACTGCAGCTGTGTATCAGAATAGGTCAGTAAACAATCAAAAGACACAGAGTGGCTGGACTGATTGAAAAAACAAGACCAACAATATGCTGCCTCCAGGAAATGCATCTCAGCTCTAAATATAAACACAGGCTCAGAGTGAAGGGATGGAAGACTTATACTCCAAGGAAATGGCATGCAAAAGAAAACAGTGGTTGCCATACTTACATCAGACTTCAAGATAAAAAGGCAGCGAGAGACAAAGAGGGGCACTATATAATGATAAAAGGGACATTCCATCAAGAGGCTGTAACACTTATGAATATATATTCACCTAACACAGGAACACCAAAGTATATAAAGCAACTATTAACAGACCTAAAGGGAGAAACGAACAGCAACACAATAAGAGGAGGGGACCTCAACACTCTACTTATATCAATGAATAGATCATCTAGACAGAAAGTCAACAAGGAAATAGTGGACTTAAATGAAAAACTAGACCAGATGTCCAAATTACCTAAAGCAATCTACAGATTCTATGCAATCCCAATCAGAAGCCCAGTGACATTCTTCACAGAAATAGAACAAAGAATCCTAAAATTTATATGGAATAAGAAAAGACCCCAAATAGTGAAAGCAATCCTGAGAAAAAAGAACAAATCTGGAGGCATCACAATCCCTGACTTCAAAATATACTACAAAGCTATAGTAATCAAAACAGCATGGTACTGGCACAAAAAGAGACACGTAGATCAGTGGAACAGAACTGAAAGCCCAGAAATAAAACCACACATCTATGGACAGCTAATCTTTGACAAAGGAGCTACGAACACACAATGGAGAAAGGAAAACTCTCTTCCCTAAATGGTGCTGAGAAAACTGGACAGCCACATGCAAAAGAATGAAAGTAGACCAATATCTTACACCATACACAAAAATTAACTCAAAATGGATTAAAGACTTGAATGTAAGACATGAAACCATAAAACTCCAGGAGGAAAATATAGGCAGTACACTCTTTGACATCAGTCTTAGCAGCATCTTTTTGAACACCAGGTCTACTAAGGCATGGGAAACAAAAGAAAAAACAAGTAGGACTACATCAGGCTAAAGACCTTCTGCAAGGCAAAGGAAACTAGGACAACCACCAACTGGGAGAAAATATTTGCATATCATGTATCTGACAAGGGGTTAACCTCCGAAATATATAAAGAACTCATACACCTCAACGACAAAAAACCAAACAACCTGATCAAAAATGGGCAGAGGATGGTGGCATAGCAGTTAAGTTTGCATGCTCCACTTTGGTGGCCCAGGGTTTGCAGGTTCAGATCCTGGGCATGGACCGGCACACCGCTTATCAGGCCATGCTGTGGCAGCGTCCCATATAAAGTAGACGAAGATGGGCACGGATGTTAGCCCAGGGCCAATCTTCCTTAGCAAAAAAGAGGAGGATTGGCAATGGATGTTAGCTCAGGGCTAATCTTCCTCACACACACACAAAAGCAGAGAATATGAACAGACATTTTGCCAAAGAAGATATACAGATGGCCAAAAGGCATATGAAAAGATATTCAACATCGCTATTTATTAGGGAAATAAAATCAAAACTACAATGAGACATCACCTTACACCTGTTAGAATGGCTATAATTACCAACACAAAAAATAACAAATGTTGGAGAGGATGTAGAGAAAAGGGAACCCTCATACAGTGCTGGTGGGAATGCAAACTGGTGCAGCCACTATGGAAAACAGTACGGAGATTTCACAAAAAATTAAAAATAGAAATACCATACGATCCAGCTATCCCACTACTGGGTATTTATCCAAAGAACTTGAAATCAAAAATTCAAAGAGACTTATGCACTCCTATGTTCATTGCAGCATTATTCACAACAGCCAAGACGTGGAAGCAACCCAAGTGCCAACTGACTGATGAATGGATAAAGAAGATGTGGTGTATATATATATATATATACATACAATGGAATACTACTCAGCCATAAAAAAAGACAAAATTGTCCCATTTGCAACAACAATGGATGGACTTGGAGGGTATTACGTTAAGTGAAATAAGCCCGAGAGAGAAAGATAAACACCTTGTGATTTCACTCAAATGTGGAAGATAAACAAACACATGGATAAAGATGACAGATTAGTGGTTACCAGAGGGGCAGGGGGTTGGGGGCATGGGTGAAATGGGTAAAGGGGCACATGTATATGGTGACGGATAAAAATTAGACTATTGGTGGTGAACACAATGCAGTCTATACAAAAACTGATAAATAATAATGTACACCTGAAATTACACAATGTTATAAACCATTATGACTTCAATAAAATAATTAAAAAAAAACAACAAAAAAACAAAGGGAGAGGATAGGTTGGGGAAAAAAGCACAGGCAGTATATGTAAAATAGACAAAATCTACTCACTTTTGCTATCACATCTATTCTAAATGAAAAGGCCCTTTTTATTGATGGTATGCTTTAAATTTATCACTTTCAAAAGAGGAAAGCATGTTTTCATAACTCAATATGCTATTTTCTTTCTCTACAATGCACCTAACTATAATAATCTTTGTATTTCTGTGACATGAAGTTCTATAATTTCTCATTCCACTCATTCATTGTAACTTTTGTTGCTTCTTACCACATCAATCAATAACCTTCTACTTCTTTCTGAACATTTTCTTTCTTTCTCCTTCTAGTTTAGCATATATATTATACATATTAATTCATCTAAAATGTTCAAAGTAATAAAATCCCATTTTAACATAATAGAATTAATGGACTTTAGGAGGAAGAACAGTTTTCAGAATGAAAGTGATCTTTATAGGAATGATATGTAGGAACCAATTATAATTTTAAATAATAAAATTTTAATTGATTAAAGAAAGGAACACTATCATCAGCCAAAAAATTAGACTACATCTTTTCAATTAATTAATTTCCCTTTCAGTTAATTAATTAATTTCCCTTTCCCTCAGAAAATCTTTTCAGAATGACTGGGGAAAAATTGTAAATCTTCATGTCTCAAGAAAATTTAATTAAATAAAAACTCATGAAAGTAGGAATTTAAGTGAGAAAATCCACTTTTCAAATCAGCGTTTCATTTTAAGATTTACTTTAATATTAATCCTCACTTTAAGAGAATAGATAATATATAAAAAAAGGAACAAGAGTAAGGTGGTCCACAAGAATTAAACTGTAAAACAATATAGAATGGATCAGAGAAGAGATATGCAAAGTCACCCTGGGGAAAGATGGTGATTCCCAGGCAAAACAAGATGGGTCAACAAATGAACAAGTATTATTAAACCTGAAGTAGGAATCATTCATTCGACTGAATGCCTGCTAGGTACAGTGGCTGCTGGGCATAGGTTCGGGAACAAAACTGAAATTGTTCTTCTCCTCATGTAGATTAGTATGTAGGTGACTAATTTTTTAAAAAAGTATACAAATACTTAAGTACAAATTACCCTAACTGCTAAGAGATTAAAGAACAAGGCATTCTGAAAAAGTCAGAGGAAGCACCAATTTCCAATTGGTTCTTTTTTGGGAATATTATTTAAACAACATCAAAGTAGGACCCATCAACGTGAAAAGTGAAGTATTTGAGACAGAGGACTAAGAGGCAGCATAAAGTACCTGAAGAGGGAAAAAGCTGGAAAGATTTAAGGAACTTGCACCATAAGGAGTAATGGGAGAATGGTATAAGATAATGTAGGAGAAGCAGGAATGGGCCAGATCATGAATGCCTCACAGGACATGTTAAGAAACTGGATTTTATTCTAAAGGAATAAAATCAAAGTCAATGAAGGACTTTAAATAGAGGACAAACATAATCCAAATTACATTTGTGTGTGGGGGTGTGTGTGAGGAAGACTGGCCCTGAGCTAACATCCATGCCAGTCTTCCTCTATTTTGCATGTGGGTCACTGCCATAGCATGGCTTGATGAGTGGTGTGTAGGTCCACCACCAGGGATCCGAATCTGCAAACCCCAGGCCACTGAAGTGGAGTGCGTGAACTTAACCACTACGCCACTGGGCCAGACCCCCAAATCACATTTTAAAAAGATAAATTGGCTGCTATATGGTGACTGGATTGGAAGGGAGCAAGAATGTTAACAAGAAGTAAAACTAGTACATAATCAGAAATTTGAGTCAGACAAAAAAAAAGATAACTTAAAAATAGGGAAAGATGAACTGGCAATTCACAGAAGAGCACATCCAAGTGGCCAACAAAAATACTGGTAGTCAGAGAAATGCAAATTAAAACAACAGTGGGGCATTAGACTGAAAAATTTTGAGACTGAGAAAATTTCAAAAGAACTGCAGAGCTGCTGTTGGTGGGTACATAGAGTAAAAAGTACTCACATATCCTGCGGGTAGAAATGTCAAGTGTTCCAAGTTTTCAAGAAAGCAATATGGAAATATCTAAAATCTGTAATACATTTACCCTTTGACCCAGCAATTTCACTACTAGGAACTTAGCCCATAGAAATAAAATTTATAAATATTTAATGCAACATTGTTTGCAGTGGCAAAAAAGGGGAAAGAAAGTATTTATGTGTATACACATGTGAAAATGATAAGACTGTAGAGACAAAAATGGACACACACAAGTTAGGCTGTTTAAAATGAAAGACTGCATTAAAAATCATGCACATGATCATATTTCACACATTTATGAACATTATATACATGTGCATATGTATAAAGAAGTCATCTAAAAGCCAAATGAAGAGGAAGTCAGTTGGACAGATACAAAGAAAAAGAAGACTCCTAAAGGACTACATTGGCAGTATTGCTTGCCTGAATCCACAAGATGTACGTCTTGTTTCTTCTAACCACCTCCCTTATTCATCCTTCATATTACAATCTGATTTCCCTGATAGAGTAAATAATAGGAGAGAATGTGCTGATTTATAAAATGCATATCCAGTCTGCTGAATAATTTTTATATACATAACTAATAAACTGGTTTATGCATCAATCTCTTTGAGAAATTGGTTAGCAAGAAACATTCCCTTAGATCTTTATCTTCTTTTAGTATACTAACAAGATACTTTTTTGAGCCTATAAGACTGAGAACCAAATCTTAGAAAGAAATGACCACATTAACATATGGGAGACCTGACTGGGAAGCTATTGGGCTTTTGCCAAAATACAACCCCTGTCTCTTCAGGATACAGCAGATTTGTTAAAACTGTCTTTGGAAGCACGAAAAAAGTTAGAATGAGGGTTTGGAACAACATAATATTATAGATCAATCAGAAAGTAACATTTTGAGAAATTAGTAACATCTCTGAGAAATTAGAATTTAAATGTCTAATTTATCTTATATAGAGTTTTACAGCAGAGGCTGGAAAGGTTATAGATAGCTGTTTGTACTAGACTAGATAAACATTTATATCCCTGTAACCACCTCTTAATAGGTATTATAAGTATGTTTAACTGCATGTCTGGCAATATGCATTTTACATCAAGACTGTTTAATTCTACACATGGATCCCATAATATTCAATCTATTGTTTCTGAATTCTAAGAGTTTGACAGTGACAGGTTCCCTGTTACCTGAATCTACTGACATACTGAAGAGTTCAATAGCAAACAGCAAGAGTTTGGATAGTGAGAGACTGATCTAAAAACCTATCCTTATCTACTCAGTTGGAGTTCAGATAATGAATTTGGATAGGAAAAGTTCAGCTACCGTGGAATAACTGCATAGTGTCTATATTTTATGTAACTGAGGGTAATTCCTAAAACATTTGTTGAATACAATAAATATAACATGGGCAATGAAAAGATAAGTATGTCAAGAATATGATTCTGTAGGAAAAGAAATAATAGCATCTTCATGCCATTGCTACTGAGGTAAGTCATCATTTTTATTCTACAGTTGAATGGAAGCTTAGAGAAGTCAAGCAATCTACCCAAGTAAACACACAGCCAGTGAACAGCAGAGCTAAGATTCAGACCCAAGTCTGTCTGATGCTCCTACCAATGTTATACTTCTTTCTCTCCTGCCAAAAGATTGTTAAGAAAACTGGGTGCCATAGTTAGAAGATCAACAACCAAGGATACAGCTGTTAAACAAAAACTCACATTTTAAAGGTTAACTCATAAGTTTAACTTTTTAAAACGCAACATAAACAAAACAGAGTGCTAACCCCTAGCAGGAGGCAATGAACTTTTGAAGGTAGGATCTCAAAAACTCTAAATTCCTATTCTTTCAATGTGTTGGGAAGAATGTGGGAGAAGGATACCATTACGTGTGACCACAGACACTCTTGTAAAATGTAGTGAGTGAACGTAGACAGAATCATTTTTGGAAAGTGGAAGCACAGTTAAGTATAGCAGGGGCTGGTATACACATGTATAATATGTAGTATACGTTAACCTGTAGACTGTGGGTTTCTTAACCCTACCATGAAATTGTAGTAACAATCTCCATGAGAGAAATCTACTTGCTAAGTTTTAAAATTTACCTTATTCTTTACTGGGTCAATATTCTTTACAGGTGTGACAGAAATAATTCTCACAGGGTTCTCTTCATTTTCACTAACTCCAGTTTCTGCTGCCTCTGAACTCTGCTCCCTGCTGAAGAAAAATCAACCAAAGCTTCTTTATTTCACCACATGAATACAAAGTTTACTCTCACTATACCAATAAGGAAAGAAAGGCTCAGGCTGGTTTAGAAGCCTGGCCAAGTGAAGCAACATTAGCAAGAGTCAGATCTTCTGTGGTTACAGGCTATGGCTCTATTCTATCAGGTTATTGATTTCCATTTAACCTTACTAATATAAGAGAGAAACAACTGCCTAAAACCACCTGACAGAAAGACGAGTTGTCCAGAAACAAAATAACACAACTATTTTAAGCCCATCTCTTGGGGGTGGGAAACCCTAAAGTAAAACAAAAATACAATGATAGATGAGAGTATAGTATAGCGGTCTCCAGTCTATGTTCTTAATGTTCTGAAAGGGAGGGGGCTGTAAGAAGAGGCCACAGGGGAGGTGTTTGAGCTCCACCATCTCTGTAAACCACAGATGTTCCATGTTAATTTATTTCATGTTTTGGGGTTCTACTGCTAAAAACGTGTTTAAAACACCACCAGTTGAGTTTATTCTTAAAATTTCATGAGTAAGAATAAAATCTTTTTTCTTTTTTCTTTTTTTTTGCTGAGGAAGATTCACCCTGAGCTACCATCTGTGCCAATCTTCCTCTATTTTGTATGTGAGTCACCACCACAGCATGGCCGCCAACAAGTGGTGTAGGTCTGCCCCCAGGAAGCGAACCCAGGCCGCCAAAGCAGAGTGTGCCTAACTTAACCACGAGGCCACAGCGCTGGCCCCCAAGAATAAAATCTTTAAAATCCTCAATATTTAGTGTTGATAAAAGAAGAAGAAGGTGGAAATTTTTATGCAGTAGCTAAGATCATAAATGTTTCACATGTTAAACATGGAATATTTTTATAAGTGGAAAATGCTTTAACAATGTCATCTTTATTCAACTCATACTATAGTAATTTGATTGAGTTAAAAATTAAAAAGCATAGGGGCTGGCCCAGTGGCGTAGCGGTTGAGTTTGTGCACTCCACTTCAGCAGCCCAGGGTTCGCAGGTTCAGATCCTGGGTGCGGACTGATGCACGGCTTGTCAAGTCATGCTGTGGTGGCGTCCCATGTAAAGTAGAGAAAGATGGACACGGATGTTAGCCCAGGGCCAATCTTTCTCAGCAATAAAGAGGAGGATTGGCAATGGATGTTAGCTCAGGGCTAGTCTTCCTCACCAAAAAAAAAAAATTAAAAAGCATATAAATTCAATTTATTTAAAAGAGTTATATCTTCATAGTTTTCCTAAGTGTTAAATTTTCACATATATATATACATATATTACACATTTCCATGTAAATTAGTTATATTATAAATTCTTACATTTTTTTCATTTAACTTTTCTATACACTTAGAATGCTATATGGTTTCAAAATGTATAGTACACTCTTAATTTCCATCATTAATTATACTAAAATTCAGCACTATTATTTTGTACCCAACATTTCCTAAAGTTCATTTTTATGACACAGTGCTTCAGGAAAAAATTAAAAGATGAACCAAGTAGTGAGTGATAGTAACAAAAACAATTGGAGAAAAGAATTGCCTTGATCGATTTCCGGTTGAAGAGTTCAGCTCTGAATTGACATTAATATTGCTTCCAGTCTCAGATCCAGTGCTTCTAACATATGGTTTTCTTCCTGTCGCTGATAAAGGCTTATTTACTGCACCTAGTACTCCAGCAGGTTTTGGCTAAAAAATCACAGATACACATGTTATTTTACACCTTACTGAAAGGAATACATATAAATTTAAACACATGTAAGAGATACTGTTTAGCCTAAGCAAAGAAATTGTTACTCTGGAAAGTTAAATCCTAAATTTATCAGAAACGATAATTCTGTAAAATTGTGTTTGAATACAATTATAAGTCATAAGCATCACCTCTACTTAATAATAACTAGGCAAAATTTAATTACTCCTCATTGCTTAGTCAAAACAAAAACTGCCCCTAAAACACAGTGAAATACATAATAAATAAGACATAATAAAATGTCTTACAAATAAACTACTGAATGTATAGAGTAACAGTTTAGACAATGTTTATCAAAAATTAAATTTCCTTTTGCCTTTTTACATATCATATTACTTTTTATAGAATATAAATTATCTAATGCATTAATACTTTAAAATTATTTCTTTTCTTTATCTTACAGATCTAAATTTATTGTATCATTTTTTAGGGAAATCTGCTTTGTGGATCCTAAATAACTTGAAGGTAATCAGTACTGATGAGAATACATGGTTGTAATTCAAAAGAGTAGTTCACAGAAAAAAAGAAAGCCTGGGAGAACAAATTGCTGTAGATGTTATAATCTACAACATGATCCCTAAGAATCAAGAACTATAAAATCTGGGGGATATTTAAAGGTTATTTCCAAGAAAGGCAAAAGTAATATAAACATGAGATAAATATTCCCAAATTATCTAGTACATAATACCTTTCCTGTTAACAGAAGTACTCTTGTCTCTTCTGAAATATAACTCTTGTCATTACAGAAGTCCTATCAAAAAAAAAAAAAAAAATCAAAGTGAACATGTGCATTTTTATTGTCCAAATAAGACTCTTCAAACATTGTGCCTTACAATTAAAATTAGATTTGTGCTTACATATCAAATAATCAAAGCATATTTAATGAACCATGGTAATAAGTCTTTAAAATTAAATCAACAGCATATAAGACTTAGGCAAAAGTCAGACATAAATTATTTCAATCCCATTTTAAATCTACTTCTTTTGGGCTTCCAAAGCATCCAAAATGGTACTATGCATATATTAGGCACTTAATATTCACTAAAAGAACTCCACACTGAATCTCAAGAAAATTATCCTCAACTGAAAAAAAAACCTGTCATTTCAATTAAAAATATTTTGTTTCGGGGCCGCCCGGTGGCGCAGCGGTTTAGTCCGCGCTTGGCAACCCGGGGTTCGCGAGTTCGGATCCCGGGCGCCCGCCGACGCACTGCTTGTCAGCCACGTCGCGGCAGCTTCCCATATAAAGTAGAGGAAGACGGGCACAGATGTTAGCCCAGGGCCAGTCTTCCTCAGCAAAAAGGGGAAGATTGGCAATAGATGTTAGCTCAGGGCTGGTCTTCCCCACAAAAAAAAAAAAAAGAAAAAAAAAATATTTTGTTTCTTAGAACCATAAGTAGACTGTCCAAATCATAAAGCTAAATTCACCATCCAAATCATAAAGATAAATACACCATCAAATTATGATTAGGTGAATTATAACATTCTTTGGCAGCAGTGATATTAACCAGGTAATAAATGAATTAAACTGAATGTAGACATTGACAGTACTTTCTTGAAAGTTATATCTACATAAAACTTAAGAGGAGTTCAAATTTGATCTTTTGATGACTCTCCCTGTTAAACATCCTGGGAACAGCACACAAATAAACCACAATGGTGTCACAGAAGCAAAATTTTTTACTATAATCAAAAAGTTAATTTTTTTTTTTTTGGTGAGGAAGACTAGCCCTGAGCTAACATCTGCTGCTGATTCTCCTTTTTGCTGAGGAAGATTGGCCTTGGGCTAACATCCGTGCCCATCTTCCTCTACTTTATATGGGACACCGCCACAGCATGGCTTGATAAGTGGTGCCTAGGTCTGTGCCCAGGATCTGAACCTGCAAACCCCGGGCCGGCGAAGTGGAGTACACAAACTTAACCACTACGCCACCAGGTCGGCCCCAAAAAAGTTCATTAATTTTTAAGTAATCTCACTTAAAATTTTTATTTTTTCTTTTATTAAATTTACCTTCACACTAGTGTCATAGGAGAGAACAGAGAGCTTAAATGAGCCTGTAAAGAAATCACACTTTTGGCACGTGTTCTAGGCAAAATTGTATTATTATTTTTTGCACAAAGCCTTTTAGGCCACTAAAATACATGTTACAAAGCCTGGGCTTAATCTTAATATGCCTAATGTTTGAATTTATACCAGATTAAAAGCAACATATTGAAAAGGAAATGAGGAAAGTTGCTCATTGAAAACAGAAAAAACCTAAGTTATTAAGAAGGCTAAAAACACTCTAAATTTCAGATATCAAAACAAAAAACAATTAAAATTAGGTGTAGTGATAAAGAGCAATTTAATTCTTTATGATGGGATCACTACTGTATGAAGATTCTATTTGGGTATGTTTCTATGCATGACAGTCCTAGGTCAACAATAAAGTAAATTTATTTTTTGGCCCTGGGCTAACATCTCTGCTCATCTTTCTCTACTTTATATGGGACGAAGCCACAGCACAGCTTGACAAGTGGTGCGTTGGCCTGCACCCAGGATGGAACCTGCCAACCCCCGGCCACGGAAGCAGAGTGTGCGAACTTAACCACTATGCCACCAGGCCAGCCGCCAATAAAGTAAATTTAAATTCAAGAGCTCACTTAAGAAGATTTATAAAGACCAGTAAATTCAATTAGAGGGCAAATAAGTTTACAATCCTCCTATTGATAATCAGGCACAGTAAATGCTGAATACTAAATCACTAAAGAAAATCTGATTAAAATTTTTGTCAAACTATGGCATTCAAAGTAGGAAGCTCCATTTCCTGGGATGTTCTTCCATAAAATACTCTAAGTGGCGGGGGGTGGGGTGGGGTGGGGTGGGCGGGAAATTCTCTAAAACATATCTTCATGTTTGAAAATGTGTACAAAAATTTTTAAATGCCATATATTTTTCAATTAAAAACACACTTGCTGGTGGCATAGTGGTTAAGTTCTTGCTTTCCGCTTGGGTGGCCCGGGGTTTGCCAGTTTGGATCTTGGGTGCAGACCTACTCACTGCTCATCAAGCCATGGTGAGGGGGCATCCCACATAGAAGAGCTACAACTCTATGTACTGGGGGTTTGGGGAGAAAAAACAAAAAAGGAAGATTGGCAACAGATGTTAGCACAGGGACAATCTTCCTCAAAAACAGAAGTGAACTCACATTAAAAAAAAAATTTAAGGATTCTAATTTTTAAACAAAACACAGGAAAGTTAAACTTCAAAATACCACCTTAAAGCAAGAAATAAATAAAAGACTTTTTTTTTTGCTGAGGAAGATTGGTCCTGAGCTAATGTCTGTTGCCAATCTTCCTCTATTTTGTTTGTGGGCCGCCACCACAGCATCGCCACCGACAAGTGGTGTAGGTCTGCACCCAGGAACTGAACTCGGGCCGCCAAAGCAGAGCATGCCAAACTTAACCACTAGGCCACCAGGGCTAGTCCAAAAGACAATGTTTTCTAAGTTTTTAAATCCAAATTACCTGGAAAAATTTAGAGAGCTTTAGTTAGCTGGAAAATTGAATTACATGGAAAACTTAATTTGCTGATAGCAGAATAAATGTTCTGTGCATTAATTATTAATACCATTTATGGTATGCTTACTATATGACAAACTTTTATAAACCTAGACATTATATTAGTCATTGTTCATAGGTATTATTACCATCTGCATTTTAGAGATGAAAAAATTGAGGCTTAGAACAGTAAACTTGTCTAAAGTCCCTCAAAGTTAGAAGTTAGTTGATTAGAATCCAGTTTTATTAATTGCCAAGACCAATTCCATTAATTCTAACATTTTATTTCATATATAGATGTATATATATTTACACTGTACCAAACATTTTATTTTTTGTCTGCAAAAATACTGTTTTATTAAAATAATTTAAGAAATCTGAAAATTCCTCTTACATACGAGAAAGATCCAGAAGGAATAGCTCACAGAAAAACACCACCACCAAGCCTGATTTGTATTCTCCTACTTTGTAAGGTGAAAATGATACTGTTCAGGACTTTGGAAGACAATTTCCCATTCCATGATAAACTCACAAGGATATTTTTTACTCTGTAGTCAAGATAATCCAAAATTTGCCACTAGGTTTATGGTAACCGAAATTTAAATCAGTTTAGTGTGGTAGAAAAACAAGGGGAAGAAAATTACCTTTTCAGGTTGTGTAAAAAATTTCATTGGAAGGACTGGATCCTTTGGTGAATCTGCATTGCACAAAGCACTTTTACTATTTATAACACACAGAGCCACATCACATACTGTATAAAGTTTCTAGAGAGGAAAAAAAGAAAGATCACATATAACTTTCAGTAGTGGAAAATAACCACAAGTACCAATTCTACCTAATGTATAAAATGAAATCAAAAGGACACGTGGTTATTATTTATTCCTTGAACATTTCACATTTGTGTTTGGCATTTCTTATGTAGCCTCCTGGTAAACAAAAAAACTCTTCAATTTTACATGAATGCCAATTACACATTAAAAACAACCAACCAACCAAACAAAATCAAAGGAAACATACAAAAAGAATATCTACTTGTCTGTAATTCTTACTAAAAGTTCATAAAATAGTTTAGCTGTAAATTTTATTAGTTCTTATCCCCCTCCACTGTACAAGTTTTAACGTCTTTTTCAGAGTAATAAACATTCATTAAATAATAGAATTCAATTGTAATAAAATGCATATGAATGAATGAATGAAATAAAACTGACTATAAATATATATATTTTCATAAACATTCTGTAATCTAACTTATTATGTATTAGTTGGGAAAAACAAGTGGAACAAAGGCCATAATATTTTTTCCTGTAATACCTTAATACCCACTGGCCTAACACATATCTTACTTCATTTGTCTTGGACTCATCTGGAGACTGGGCATCTTTTGTTAACTTGATGTTCTCTGCCATCTTCTTCATAAAGGCATGGCTATTGTTTTCATTCTTTGTCATTAACACTTCAAGCATGAACCATAGGCACCTAAAAGGTAAACATATTCACCTATTAAAGAGACTAAATGTAGGTGCTTTTTCTTAATAAATATCTTATTGAGAAGTTCTGTTGTGTGAATATAATGAAACAGAAAAAACCCTAATGATTAATAGAAATATCCTGTTAATAATATTCAAGTGGAAAATTAAATCACAAAATATTAAAAATGAAAATACAGCTTAATATGAGAAAGTTGGACAGTTTCATGAGGTACATAAACACTCATTCTATAGATATTCAATAAACATTTAGAGGATTTGATGTGAATTAAATGCCTGGCAATGATGAGCAAACCAGCATAGAGCAGAGTCTTGCCATTTTGACTATTTGCAAGCTATATAGAACGTCTAGGATTTGTATGTAATTCTGCTGTGACATAACTCTGAATCACATGTGCTATGAGGCTGATGTGCATAGTTACCAGTCATTTAGCTAAGCAGTCACACATCAAACCATTTTTGCTGTTTTCCACTGGTTACTGTATACTCATTGAATACATAACATGCCTGAGGGAGACACCTGAATTTTTAAGTAAAAGTGAATCCCAAATCAGGATAAATATTAGAATCACTTGGGGAAGTTAAATTGACAAATCTAGGGTAAGGCCTGTTTTTAATAAGTTCCCAGGATGATTCTGAGGCAGCCATGGGACTTACTGCTTTACTGCATCAAAAGGGGAGAGATTGTTTGATGATAATCTAATGTGTACTTTGCCTATATTCTGCATAAATGTTTTAAGACACTACTGTAAGAGGGAAATTTGGCATTAGGTTAATGGAGTTCGTTTTTAGTAGACCTATCTTACAAGAAATACTAAATTGAGTCCTTCAGGATAAAATGAAAGGACACTGGACAGTAACATAAGAAGAAGTACAGAACACTGGTAAAGGTAATTACGTAGATAAATATAAAAGCCAGCATTATTGTACTTTCGATTTGTAACTCCTTTTTTAATATATATTTTAAAGGCAAATGCATAAAACAATAATTATATCTATATAAATGGAAACAATGTATAAAGATGCAATTTGTAATAATAATATAAAGGGTGAGGGATAGAGATGTATAGGAGCAGAGTGTTTGTACACTATTGAAACAAAGTTACTATCATTCAAACTAGGTTGTTACAAGTTTAAGATGTTAACTGTAATCATTAAGAAAATAACTAAAAAATATAGAGAAAGAAGTGAATCAAAAAGGTTCACTACAAAAAACAACTAAATACAAAAAAGGGAGGCAGTAAAGGAGGAATTACATAACAAGAAACATTAAGACAGAGAAAACAAATAGCCATATGGCAAAAGTAACTCCTTTATCAGTAACAACTTTAAATGAAAATAGATTAAATCTCTAATTAAAAGGCAGAGTTAAGCAGAATGGATTAAGACAGAAAAAAAAATTCCACGTAGATCCCGTCTATAAGAGACTCACTCACTTTAGATATAAAAAACATAAAGCATTTTTTTTATTCTTTTTTTTTTTTGTGAGGAAGACCAGCCCTGAGCTAACATCCGTGCCCATCTTCCTCTACTTTATATGGGACGCTGCCGCAGCATGGCTGACAAGCAGTGCGTCGGCAGGCGCCTGGGATCCGAACCCACGAACCCTGGGCTGCCAAGCGCGAACTAAACCGCTGCGCCACCGGGCCGGCCCCAAAAAACATAACGCATTTTAAAGTAAAAGGCTAGAAAAATCTATTTCATGCAAATAGTAACCAAAAGAGAGCCAGTAATTACTTTATGATCAGACAAAATGGATTTAAAGTAAAAAAAGATTACAAGAGACTCAGAAGGGCTATACTGATAAAAGATTTAATCCAGCAAGAAGATATGACTATCATAAACACATAAAAACCTAACAATAGAGCCCCAAAAATCTATGAAGCAAAAATGGACAGAATTGAAGGGAGAAATAGATAGTTCTACAATAATAGAGATTTCAATACCTTATTTTCAATAATGGATAGAAAAACCAGAGAGAAGATCAATAAGAAAATACAGAACTTGGTCCAGTTCAAGATGATGATGTAGGAAGATCCTGAACTCATCTCCTCCCATGGACACGCTCAGTCTTCAGCCACATATGGAACAATTTCCTCTTAAAAAACCTAAAGCCTAGCTGAGTGACAACTACACATGAAGGCAAATGAGAAGAAAACCACATCAAAGCAGGCAGGAGAGGCTGGGACACAATCTTGCCATGAACCCCAGCTCTGGCGTGGCAACTCTCAACCAGGAGGGAACTCAAAACTCAAGAGCTTCTCCCTGAGGAGCAAAGGGTTCAAACCCCACATTGGGCACCCCCACCTTCAAGACATGCACTTGAGAGACAAGCCCCCAAAACATCTAATTTTGAAAACCAATGGTGTCTTAAGACCCACAAAGACAGTAGCAATCTGAGAAACATCTCTTAAAGGGCTCGTGTGCTTGGGCCCACCCACACCAGGGCCCAACTCAGAGGCAGCTGATGGTACTCAGACTTAAAGTGAAGGAGGCTCACAGGCTTATATTAAAATTTTGGCCTGATGGGCAGGCATCTAATTTAACACACATATCTAGGAGCCTGCTGGAAAACTCTCCGGGGACAGAGAATGGCAGGTACCACCTTCGCACCCTCCCTTTGCTGGGCTCCAGAGCACCAGTATCTCCTGTAAGTGAGCCTTTACAGGTGTCTGGCGCCCTGATTTTTGTGGCTGCCTCCCAGGGGATGCCTCTTGATTGCCAAGAGAGCTTGCGTTCCTGGTGACATGGGACTGTAGTAATAAAAGTCATCCAGAAAGGAGCTCATATCTGCATCGGGAGACCCGATTTTTGTGACTGCGGTCAGGGGACACCTCTACATTGCCTGGCTCTGGTGGCCAATGGGGCTTACATCTGTGTGTCCCACAGGACTGTAACCAACTGAGAAAGAGTTCTTCAACAGCTATCACTCTTAGGGCACGGCAAGATGCAACAGACCCAGGAGCTCGATCTTTCTGTGAAGGCCTATTAGCTAATCATCAATGACTGTGGCCTGAGAGGCAGGCTTCTAATTAAACGCATATTGAGGGACTGACTGCAATCCTTTTCAGAGACCTCAGAGAGCAGGCACTATCTTCGTACTCAGCCTTTGCCATGCTCCAGAGTGCCAGCGTCTCTTGGAGGGGAGCTTTACAAGCATCTGGTGGCCAGGTTTTGCAGCTGGTGCCCAGGGGACACCCCTTGATCACCTGGCTCTGGTGGCTGGAGGGGCTCACGTTCTTGGGTCCCATGGGACTGTGGCAATTGGAGGGACAGTTCTTTGCAGGCTACCACCCCCAAAACACTGCAGACAGCAAACAGAGGCACACCACCCAGTCTTTCTGTGAAGGAGACTTGTCCTGGAACTTAGGCCCAAGGGGCCAGCTTCAGGTTTGGCACACATTTAGTGGCCTACGGAGCCACTTTCAGAGAACATAGGTTATGGGTGCCATCTTTACACTCTCCCTCTGCCTTGCTCCAGCTTGTCAGTATCTCCTAGAAAGGAGCTTACACAGTCATCTGGAGCCCTGATTTCTGCAATTGCTGCCCAGGTGACCTCTTGATCACCTGGGTCTGGTGGCCATTGGGGCTTACACCTGCAGCCCCTCAAGACTGTGTATATTTGCATACTTTAAAAAGCTGATGCCTGAGGGTCGGACTTCCAGTCAGCCTGAATCTAGGTGCTGAGATCCTCCCTTATGAGACACTGACAGGTCTTGGCACATCCTCAACTGCCAGAAGCTATTAAAAATATAGTCATGTGCCGCATAATGACATTTCAGTCAATGACGGACTGCATATATGATAGTGTTCCCATAAGATTGGTACCATATAGCCTAGGTATGTAGCAGCCTATCCTATGTAGGTTTGTGTAAATACACTCTATGATGTTTGCAAAATGATAAAATCACCCAATGATGCATTTCTCAGAATGCATCCCCATTGTTAAGTGACACATGATTATATATAACAGGCTGCTTGGACAAGCACAGAGGTTTGGGAAACAGCCAAGAGCTGGATGGGGCAGGGCTGAACAAAAACATTCAACTCCTACACAAGGCCACTCCTTCAAGACTGGGAGAGGTGGTTGTTTCATTTCATTCACTGTATAGAAACCAACACAGAGAGTCAAGCAAAATGAAGAAACAAAGGACTATGTCCAAAATGAAAGAATAAGACAGAACCTCAGAAGGAGACCTTAATGAAATGGAGATAAGTAATTTACCTGATAAAGAGTTCCAAATTAATGGTCATAAAGATGCTCACCAAACCAGGAAGAAGAATGGATGAACAGAGAACTTTACAAGTGAGGGCAGCTTACGTGACTTATGGGATAACATCAAATGGACTAAAATTTGCATTATAGGGCTCCCAGAAGAAGAGAGAAAGAGGTAGAAAGCTTATTTGCAGAAATAGTGGCTAAAAACTTCCCCAACTTGGGGAAGTAAACAGACATCCAAATCCTGAAAGCTCAGAGAGTTCCAAATAAGATGAACCCAAAGAGACCTATACCAAGACATACTATAATTAAAATGCCAAAAGTTAAAGACAAGGAGAAAATATTAAAAGCAGCAAGAGAAAAACAACTTGTTATGTATAAGGAAACCCCCATAAGACTACCAGCAGACTTTTCAGCACACACTTTGCAGGCTAGAAGGGAGTGGCATGATATATCAAAAGTACCGAAAGAAAAAAATTTCCAATCAAGAATACTCTACCTGGCAAAGTCATCATTCAGAACTGAAAGAGCAATAGAGCTTTCCAGACAAGCAAAAGCTAATGGAGTTCATCACCACTAAACTGGCCTTACAAGAAATACTAAGGAGACGTCCTTAAGCTGAAAAGAAAGGGTGCTAATGAGTAACAAGAACACATATGAAAGAATAAATCTCACTGGAAAAGTAAATATACAGTAAAGATAGTGGATTAGTTATATATAAAGCTAGTATGAAGGTTAAAAGGCAAAAGTAGTAAAAATAACTATGTTTATAATAATTAGTTAAGGAATACACAGGATAAAAAGATGTAAAATCTAACATCAAAACCATAAGAGGTGGCAGTGAGGGAGTAAAAATGTTAAGCTATAGATGGGATCAAACTTAAGTTGTTACCAACTTAAAATAGACTGCTGTACATATAAGTTGTTATATATAGGCCTCATGGCAACTACAAAGCAAAAACCTATAGTAATAAACGAAAGAGAAAGAGAAAGGTATATAAGGATACCATGAAAGAAACTCATCAAACCATAAAGGAAGAGAGCAAGAGAAGAAGAAAGGAACAGAAAGGAACTATGAAAACAATGAACAAAATTACAATAAATACATACCCACCAATAGTTACTTTAAATGTAAATGAACTAAATTCTCCAATCAAAAGACACAAAGTGGCTAAATGGATTAAAAAAACCCAAAATCCATCCATATGCTGCCTACAAGAAATACACTTTAGATGTAAAGACACGCACAGACTGAAAGTGAAGGGACAGAAAAGATACTCCGTGCAAATGGAAACCAAAAGAAAGCTGAAGTAGCTTTACTTATATCAGACAAATAGAATTTAAAACAAGGACCTTAATAAGAGATAGAGAAGGGCATTACATAATGATGAAGGGGTCAATTCAACAAGAGGATCTAACACTTATAAATATTTATGCACCCAACACAGGAGCACCTAAATATATAAAGCAAAGATTAACAGATCTCATGGGAGAAAGAGATAGCAATACAGTAATAGTAGAGGACTTTAATACCCCATTTACATCAATGGATAGATCATCAAGAAAGAAAATTAATAACAAAACAAGAATCTTCAATGACATGTTAAATCAGATATTTACAGAGCATTCCATCCCAAAGCAACAGAATACACGTTCTTCTCAAGTGCACATGGAACACTTTCCAAGACAGATCATACATTAGGCCACAAAACAAGTCTTAATAAATTTAAGAGGACTGAAACATCAAGCCTCTTTTCTGACCAAGATGGTATGAAACTAGAAATTAGTTATATGAAGAAAACTGGAAAATTCACAAATATGTGGAGATTAAACAATATGCTACTGAACAACCAATGTGTCAAAGAAATCAAAAAATACCTTGAGGCAAATGAAAATGGAAATGTAACATACCAAAATTTATACCAAAATTTATGGGATGCAGCAAAAGCAGTTCTAAGAGAGAAGTTCATAGCAATAAATGCCTACCTCAAGAAACAAGAAAAGTCTCAAATAAACAACCCAACTTTACACCTCAAGGAACTAGAAAATGAAAAAAAAATGAGGCCCAAAGTTAGGAAGGAAATAAAGATTAGAGCAGAAATAAATGGAGACTAAAAAAAAATAAAAAGAATAGAAAACATAAATGAAACTAAGAACTGGTTCTTTGAAAAGAAAAACAAAGGTGACAAACCTTTAGCTACACTTACCAAGAAAAAAGAGAACTCAAATAAATAAAATCAGAAATGAAAGAGGGGATGTTACAACTGATATCACAGACATACAAAGGATCATAAGAGACTACAGTATGAACAATTATATGCTAACAAATCGGACAATCATTCTGAGAAACATACAACCTACCAAGACTAAATCATGATGAAACGGAAAATCTGAATGGCAATTAATGACTAGCAAAGAGATTAAATCAGTAATCAAAAACCTCCCAAAAGACAAAAGTCTAGGACCAGATGGCTTCACTGGTGAATTCCACCAAACATTCAAGGAAGAATTAATAACAATCCTCAAACTCTTCCAAAAAATACAGAAGAGGGGAGAATTCTTCCAAAAACACTTTACAAGTACTTTAAGTTGATATCAAAACCAGACAAGAATGCCACAAAAAAGAAAATTATAGGCCAACACCTCTGATGAACACGGATGCAAAAATCCTCAATAAAATATCAGGAAACCAAATCCAACAACACATTAAAAGGATCAAGACCATGATCAAGTGGAATTTATTCCAGGGATGAAAGGATGGTTCAGTGGTTAGCCAATGTGATATACCATGCTAACAAAATGAAGGATAAAAATCATATGATCATCTCAATAGATGCAGAAAAAGCATTTGACAAAAATCAACATCAGTTTATGATAAAAACTCTCGCCAAAGTAGGTATAGAAAGAACGTACCTCAACATAAAGGTTGTGTATGACAAGCCCACAGTTAATGTCATATGCAAAGGTGAAAAGCTGAAAGCTTTTCCTCTAAGATCAGGAATAAAACAAGGATGTCCACTCTTACCACTTTTATTCAGCATAGTATTCAAAGTCCTAACCAGAGCAATCAGGCAAGAAAAAAGAAATAAAAGGCAGCCAAATTGTAAAGGAAAAAGTAAAACTGTCACTATTTGTAGATGACATGATATTATATATAGAAAACTCCAAAGACTCCATCAAAAAATTGTTAGAATTAATAAATGAGTTCAATCAAGTTGCAGGATATAAAATCAATACACAAAAATCTGCTGTGTTTCTTTACAATAATATTGAACTATCAGAAAGAGAAATTAAGAAAACAACCCCATTTAAAACTGCATCAAAAAGAATAAAATACCCAGCAATATATTTAACCAAGGATGTAAAACACCTGTATATAAAAAAAACTACAATACATTATGAAAGAAACTGAAGAAGACGCAATAAATGGAAAGATATTCCATGCTCACGAATTGGAAGAGTTAATGCCCATACTACCCAAAGCAATATACAGATGCACAGCGATCCCAACGCATTTTCCAAATTCCAATAGTATTTTTCACAGAAATGGAACAAACAATCGTAAAATTTGTATGGAACCACAAACAACCCTGAATAGCCAAAGCAATCCTGAGAAAGAACAAAGCTGGAGGCATCACACCCCAATTTCAAACTATACTACAAAGATATAATAATTAAAACAGTATGGTATTGGCATAAAAACAGACATATAGATCAATGGAACAGAAGAGAGAACCCAGAAATAAACTGATGTGCATGCGGTCAATTAATTTACGACAAAGGAGCCAAGAACATACAATGAAGAAAGGACAGTCTCTTCAATAAATGGTTTTGGGAAATTTGGATAGCCACACGCAAAACAATGAAACTGGACCACGATCTTACACCACACACAAAAATTAACTCAAAATGTATTAAAGATTTGAACGTAAGACCTGAAACCATAAAACTCCTAGCGGAAACACAGGCAGTACAGTAAGTTCCTTGACATAGGTCTTGGCAAAGATTTTTGGAATCTGACACCAAAAGCAAAAAAAAACAAAAGCAAAAATAAACAAGTAGGACTACATCAGACTAAAAAGCTTCTGCACAGCAAGGGAAACCATCAACAAAATGAAAAAGCAACCTACTGAATGGGAGAAAAGGATTGCAAATCACATATCTGACAAGGGGCTAATATCCCGAATAGAAAAAACCTCATACAGCTCAACAGGAAACAAACAATCTAATTAAAAATTAGGCAGAAGATCTGAACAGACACTTTTCAAAGGAAGACATATAGATTGGCCAAAAGGTACATGAAAAGATGCTCAACATCATTAATCATCAGGCAAATGTAAATCAAAACCACAATGAGATATCACCTCACACCTGTTAGAATGGTTATTATCAAAAAGACAAGAAATAACAAGTCCTGGCAAGGATGTGGAGAAAGGGGAACCCTAGTGCACTGTTAGTGAGAATGTAAATTGGTGCAACTACTATGGAAAACAGTATACAGGGGGTTCCTCAAAAAATTAAAAATAGAACTACCATATGATCTAGCAATTTCACTTCTGGGCATTTATCCAAAGAAAATGAAACACTAATTCAAAAAGATATATGCACCTCCGTGTCCACTGCAGCAGTTTTTACAATAGCCAAGATACAGAAACAACTTAAATGCCCACTGATGCAGGAATGGATAAAGAAATTGTGATATATATACATACAATGGACTACTATTTGGCCATAGAAAAGAATGAAATCTTGCCATTTGCAACAACATGGATGGACTTCGAGGGCCTTATGCTAAGTGAAATAAGTCAGACAGAGAAAAACAAATACCATATGATCTCTCTTACATGTAGAATCTAAAACAAAACAAAAACAAAAGAACCTAAACTCAGGGCTGGCCCATGGCCTAGTGGTTAAGTTTGGTGTGCTCCACTTTGGCGGCCTGGGTTCGATTCCCGGGCACGGACCTACAACATTCATTAGCAGCCATGCTGTGTTGGCATCCCATATATAAAGTAGAGGAACACTGGCACAGATGTTAGCTCACTGGCAACCTTCCTCAAGCAAAAAGAGGAGGACTGGCAATAGACGTTAGCTCAGGGCCAATCTTCCTCACCAAAAAAAAAGAAAGTGGATTTAGACACATCAAACAAAATAGACTTCAAGCCCAAAGTGGTAACATGATACAAAGAAGGTTATTACAATGATAAAGGAGTCAATGTATCAAGAAGTTATAACAGTCACAAACATACAAGCTCCCAACATCTGAGCAACGCAACGTATTAAGCAAATACTAAGAGATCTTAAGGGAGAAATAGATAATACGATAAGAGTAGGAAACTTCAATACTCCACTATCAGTAACAGACAGATTGTCCAAACAGAAATTAAACAAGGAAACGTTGGATTTGAACCACACTCTAGAACAAATGGACTTAAGAGAATATTCGATCCAACAGTAGTAAAATACATATTCTTCTCAAGTGTACAGGGAACATTCTCTAGGATAGATCATATGATAGGCCACAAAACTAATCTTAGCAAATTTAAAAAAGACTGAAATCATATCAACTTATCTTTTCTGACCAGGATGGTATGAAATTAGAAATCAAAAAGGAAAGGAAGGTGAGTAGATCTTCAAATATGTGGCAACTAAACAACACACTTCTAAACAATAAATGGGTCAAAGAAGAAATCAAAAGGGAAATAAATTATCTCTAAACAAATGAAAATGAATATACAACATATCAAATATTGTGGGATGCAGCAAAAGCAGTTGTGAGAGGAAAGTTTATGGCAATAAACACATATATTAAGAAATTAGAAACAGCTCAAATAAGCAACCTAACTCTACATCTCAAGGAACTAGAAAAAGAGGAACAAATTAAGCCCAAAGTTAGCAGAAGGAAGGAAATAATAAAAACCAGAGTGAAAACAGATGATATAGAGACTAGAGAAAACAACAGAAAGGATCAATGAAACTAAAAGCTGGTTCTTTGAAAAGATAAACAAAATCGACAAACTTATAGCTAGACTAAGAACAAAAAGACTCAAATAAATAAAATTAGAAACGAAAGAGAAGACATTACAATTGATACTACAGAAATACAGAGAATTATGAGACTACTAGAAACAATTATATACCAACAAGTTACATAACCTAGAAGAGATGGATACATTTCTAGAAACATACAACCTACCAAGACTGAATCAGGAAGAAATTGAATATCTGAACACCCCAATAACAAGTCAAGTGACTGAGTCAGTAATCAAAAAACTCACAACAAAGAAAACTCCAGGACCAGATGGCTTCACAGGTGAATTCTACCAAATGTTTAAAAAAAGAATTAATAACAATCCTCCTCAAACTCTTCCAAAATATTGAGGAAGAGAGAACACTTCCAAACTCATTCTAGGAAGCCAGCATTACGTTGATACCAAAAGACCAGATAAGGATATCACAAGGAAACTATAGACCAATATCCCTGATGAATACAGATGCAAAAATTCTGTACAAAATATTACCAAACTGAATTCAAGAACACATTAAAAGGATTATAGACCATGACCAAGTGGGATTTATCCCTGGGATGCAAGGATGGTTTAACATATGCAAATCAATTAATGTAATTCATCACATCAATAAATTGAAAGATAAAAATCACATGATCATCTCAATAGACACAGAAAAAGCATTTGATAAAATAAGACACCCTTTCATGATAAAAACCCTTAACAGACTGAGCATAGAAGGAACATATCTCAACATAATAAAGGCCTTATACAGATAAATACACTGCTAACATTATAATCAATGGAGAAAGACAAAGGTTTCCTTTGAGATCAGGTAGAAGACAAGGTTGCCCACTCTCACCATTTCTATTCAATATAGTACTGGAAGTCCTAGCTAGAGCAATTAGGCAAGATAAAGAAATAAAAGGCATCCAATTTGGGAAGAAGTAAAGTTGTCGCTATTTGCTGACAACATGATCTGATATACAGAAAATCCCTAAGAGTCAAACAAAAAACTGTTGAAATTAATCAATGAAAAGTGGGTGGCAGGTTACAAAATCAACTTATGGGAGTCAGTGGCATTCCTTTACATGAACGATAAAGCATCAGGAAAAAAAATTAAAGAAAACCATCCCATTTACAATAGCATCAAAACCAAAATATTTAGGAATAAATTTAACCAAGGAAGGGAAAGATCATACAATGAAAACCATAAGACTTTGCTGAAAGAAATCAAAGAAGACACAAATGCAAAGACATCTGTGTTCATGAATTGGAAGAATAAGTAATAAAATAGCCATACTACCCAAAGTCATCTACAGATTCAACACAAGTCCCATCAAAATACCACAGACATCTTTCACAGAAATAGAAGAAACAATGCTAAAATTCATGTGGCTCCACACAAGACCCTGAACAGCCAAAACAATCCTGAGAAAAAAGAACAAAGGTGAAGGTATCACCATTTTCTGATTTCAAACTATACTACAAAGCCATAGTAATAAAAACAGTATGGTACTGGCACAAGAACAGGAACACAGACCAAAGGAACAGAACAGAGAGCCCAGAATTAAATCCTGGCATTTATGGTCAACTAACACTTGAGCTAAGAATATCCAGCGGAGGAAGGATAGTCTCTTCAACAAATGGTGCTAGGAAAACTGAAGAAACACATGCAGAACAACGAAATTGGACTCCTACATCACACCACCCACAAAAATTAACTCAAAATAGATCAAAGACTTTAAGACCTGATACCATAAAACTCCTATAAGAAAATATAGGGAAGAAATTTATCAATGTTGGTCTTGGCAACGATTGTTTTGGACATGACTCCAAAAGCACAAAAAACAAAAGCAAAAATCAACAAATGAAACTATCTCAAACTCAAAAGCTTCTGCACAGCAAAAGAAACAATCCACAAAATGAAACAGCATCCTACAGAATGGGAGAAAACTTCTGCAAATCATATATCATACCAGGCGTTAATATCCAAAATATATAAAGAACTAACACAACTTAAAAAAACAACCTAAGTAGAAATTGGACAGAAGAACTAAGTAGACATTTTCTCCAAAGAGGACATCAAAAATGCCAACAGGCACATGAAAAGATGCTCAAATCACTAATCATCAGAGAAATGCAAATCAAAACCAATGAGGTATCACCTCACACCTGTTATAATGGCCAACATCAAGAAGATGAAAAACAACAGGTACTGGAAGGATGTGGTGAAAAGGGAACCCTTTTAACACTGTTGGTGGGAATGTAAATTTCCTTAGTTCAACCACTAAGGCAAACAATATGGAGATTATGAAAAAAATTAAAAACATATCTACCATATGATCCAGCAATTTCACTTCTGCATATATACCCAAAAGGAAAGGAAAATAGGATTTTGATGAGATATATGCATAACCATGTTTATTGCAGCATTATGTGCATTACCCAAGATATGGAAACAACCCAAATGCCCTTCAACAAATGAATGGAAAAAAAAGATGTGGTATATATACACAATGGAAAATTATTTATGAGAAAGGAAGATACCCTGCCATTTGCAACAACCTGGATGGATCTTGATCACTTTATGCTAAGTGAGATAAGTCAGACAGAGAAAGAAAGTACTGTATGATATCACTTGTATGTAAAATCTTAAAAAAAAAGTCAAAACTGTAAAAAACAGAGTAAAACGGTGGTTACCATGGGATGGGGGCACAAGACTGATGGTGTTTAAGGGTACAAACTTCTAACGAATAGTAAATAAGTCACAGAGATCTAATGTACAGTATAATGAGTATAGTCAATAATACCGTACTATAATAAGGTAATATGATAAATATTGCTTCAATGGCAATTATATTACAATATATAATTTATCAAAGTAACATGATGTACACCTTAAATTTGCAATTACGATGTCAAATTTATGAAAAAAATTAAGCAAGCCCAAAGGAAAAAAAAAAAGAAACCTAAAAACCACAAGAAAAATGAAAACAAAACCACAACATACCAAAACTTATGGGATCTAGTGCTAGTAGTGCAAAAAGGTAAATTTATAGCTGTAAACACTCTACATTAAAAAAACAAGATCTCAATGGACAACCTAACCATATACCTTAAGGAACCACAAAAAGAAAAGCAAATTAAACCCAAAGCCAGAAAAAGGAAGCAAATAATAAAGATTAAACATAAATGAAACAGGAGTTATGTCACCATCATGGCAGAGTGAGCTTTCCCTTGTAAACTCTACCCGTGCTAAGATAAACAAAAAAGACACTCACATACCAACAGAGGACACACACACAACACAAAGGATGCCCGGTAGACCCACGCAGCCGTACATCTGAAGGTGGAGGTGCTAGAATCCCCAGAAGAAGTGGGGAAAAGTAAGGAGACATGCTCCCCCTCCTTGTTCGATTGCCGACTCCAGGTTCATATGGCTCTCAGTGGGGGGAGGGGTGGCCCTCTGCAGGAAAACTGTTGCTGTCAAAGTTCTCTCACAGCCTGTGGGGAATTCCCACATGGAGGAGACTGAACTGTTGCAAGGGTGCCACCATCATGTGAGCACCCGAGGAGAGCAGACAGTGAGGGAAGGATGAGAAGTCCCCGGGATCGGGCAGGTGAAAGAGAGAGCCCCTCCACTGCATGCCTGGTGATTCAGCACAACCAGTCAGCCAGAGCACCTGTGGATCACTGTGGGCTCAGAATACACAGCACTTGACCCTCACTCAGTGGCGGCAAGTAGAAACTGAGACCAGATATTTTCAGTATGAGAAAAAATAAGCCAAAACCGGCAGACACTGTGCAAAAATATATTAAATCTCCAGACCAGAAGGAAAAGGACAAGCACCCAGAAATCAATCCTGAAGGCACAGAAATTTGTAACCTAAACAACAGAGAATTCAAAATGGCTATCATAAAAAAGCTCAATGAATTACAAGAAAATACAAATAGACAATTCAATGAAATCAGGAATTTCTTCACAAAAAAGATCGAAACCATAAAGAAAAAACAATCAGAAATTTTGGAGATGGAAAACACAATAAAGGAAAATCCGGAATCTCTAAAAAACAGCTGAGAATATAGAGGAAAGAACTAGCACTACTGAGGATAGGAATGCAGAAATGCTCCAGATAGAGGAGGAGAGAGAACTAAGACTAAAAAAAAAAAGAAGAAATTCTCCGAGAAATATCCAACTCGTTTAGGGAATGCAATATAAGGATTATAGGCATTCCAGAGGGAGAAGAGAGGGAATAAGGAGCAGAGAGCTTTTTCAAAGAAATAATAGCTGAGAAATTCCCAAGAAGAATCTGGCAATACCAGTGAATGAAGTCAACAGATCTCCTAAAAAAATCAACATGAAAAGACCATCTCCAAGGCAAACAGTAGTAAGGCTGGCAAAAGCCAATGATAAAGAAAAAATATTAAAGGCAGGTAGACCAAAAAAAAAAAAAAAAATGTACAAAGGAAGTCCCATCAGGCTCTCAGAAAATTTCTCAACAGAAACTCTACAGGCTAGGAGAGACTGGAATGATATATTCAAAATTCTGAAAGACAAAAACCTTCAGCCAAGAATACTCTATCCAGTGAAAATATCCTCCAGATGTGACGGAGAAATAATAACTTTCCCAGATACACAAAACCTAAGGGAGTTAAATGCCACAAAACCCCCAATACAAGAAATGCTCAAGAAGGCCCTCATGCCTGAAAAAAAAAAAAAAGAGAAAGGGAATACAAAGCACTGAACAGGAGAAAAGTAGATAGACAAAACCAGAAAAATTGCAGCTATCTATCAGAATAGGTTAGCAAACACAATTATAAACATCAAGATTAAGGGAAGGAAAACACCAAAATTAAAGGGAACCAAAAGAAAAAATAAAACAAGAGAAATAAAATAAAACAAAAGAAAAAATAAACAAGTGGAACTTCATCAGACTTCTACAAGGCAAATGAATCCAGGACCAAAATGAATAGACACCCCACTAGCTGGGAGAAAATATTTGCAAATCATATATCTGACAAGGGGTTAATCTCCATAATATATAAAGAACTCACACAACGGAACAACAAAAAAACAAGCAACCCAATCAAATAATGGGCAGAGGATATGAATAGACATTTTCCCAAGGAAGTTATACAGAAGGCCAACAGGCACATGAAAAGATGTTCAACATCAACTATTGTCAGGAAAATGCAAACCAAAACTACACTAAGATAGCATCTTACCCCCGTTAGATTGGCCATAATCACCAAGACAAAAAACAACAAATGTTGGAGAGGCTGTGGAGAAACAGGATCCTTAATCCACCGCTGGTGGGAATGCAATCTGGTGCAACCTCTATGGAAAACTGTATGGAGATTTCTCAAAAAATTAAAAATAGAAATACCTCATGATCCAGCTATCCCACTATTGGGTATCTATCCAACGAACCTGAAATCAACAATCCAAAGCAGCTTATGCACCCCTATGTTTACTGCAGCATTATTCACTATAGCCAAGAAGTGGAAGCAACCCAAGTGTCCCATGACAGAGAGTGGATAAAGAAGATGTGGTGGGTGTGTGTGTGTGTGTGTGTGTGTGTGTGTGTATACACACACACACACATACATACAATGGAATACTACTCAGCCATAAAAAAAGACAAAATTGTCCCATTCACAATAACATGGATGAGCCTGGATAGTATTATGTTAAGTGAAATAAGCCAGAGAAAAAGACAAACACTGCACGATTTCACTCATATGTGGAATATAGACTAACACATGGTCAGAACTGTTTGGTGGTTACCAGAGGCAAGGGGATGGGGGGTGGGCACAAGGGGTGAAGGTAAGCATTTATATGGTGATTGACAAACAATAATGTACAACTAAAACTTCACAATGTTAAAAGCTATTAAGACATCAATTAAAAAAACAATATTCAAAAGAAAAAAAAGATCACACACCATGACCAAGTGGGATTTACACCAGGGACACAGGGATGGTTCAACATCTGCAAATCAATCAACATGATACACCACATTAACAAAACGAAGAATAAAAACCACACGATCATCTCAGTTGATGGAGAAGGCATTTGACAAGATCCAACATCCATTTATGATAAAAACTCTCAACAAAGTGGGTATAGAAGGAAAGTACCTCAAACCAATAAAGGCCATATATGACAAACCCACAGCCAACATCAGACTCAACGGGGAAAACCTGAAAGCCATTCCTCTGAGAACAGAAACAAGACAAGGGTGCCTACTCTTGCCACTCTTATTCAACATACTACTGTAGGTTGCGGCCAAAGCAATTAGGCAAGAAAAAGGAATAAAAGGACTCCAAATAGGCAACGAAGAAGTGAAACTCGCACTATTTGCAGATGACATGACTTTATATATAGAAAAACCCTAAAGAATGCATTCGAAAGCTATTAAAAATAATCAACAACTATAGCAAAGTTGCAGGGCACAAAATCAACTTACAAAAATAAGTTGCAATTCTATTAGCTAATAACACACTAACAGAAAGAGAACTCAAGAAGGTAATCACATTTATAATTGCAACAAAAAGGATAAAATATCTAGGAATAAATTTAACCAAGGAGGTGAAAGATCTATACAATGAAAACTGTAAGACATGGAAAGAAATCGATGATGACACAAAGAAATGGAAAAATATCCCATGCACACGGATTGGAAGAATAAATGTAGTTAAAATGTCCATAGTACGTAAAGCAATCTACAGATTCAATGCAATCCAGTCAGAATCCCAATGACAATCTTCACAGAAATACAACAAAGAATAGCTAATAGCTAAAGCAACCTTGAGGAAAAAGAACAAAGCTGGAGGCATCACAAACCCTGACTTCAAAAACTACAAAGCTATAGTAATCAAAGCAGCATGGTACTGGTACAAAAAGAGACACACAGATCAATGGAACAGAATTGAAAGCCCAGAAATAAAACCACACATATACAGACAGCTCATCTTTGACAAAGGAGCTAAGAACAATACAATGGACAAAGGAAAGTCTTCAATAAATGGTGTTGGGAAACTGGACAGTCACATGCAAAAGAATGAAAGTAGAACACTATCTTTCACCATACACAAAAATTAGCTCAAAATGGATTAAAGACTTGAACGTAGGACGTGAAACCATAAAACTCCTGGATGAAAATATAAGTAGTACACTCTTGGACACTGGTCTTAGAAGCATCTTTTTGAATACCATGTCTACTCAGGCAACGGAAACAAACAAAATAAACAAATCAGACTTCCTCAGACTAAAGAGCCTCTGCAAGGCAAAGGAAATCAGGAACAAAACGAAAAGGCAACCCACCAACTGGGAGAAAATATTTGCAAGTCATATATCCGACAAGGGGTTAATCTCCAAAATATACAAAGAACTTATACAACTCAACAACAACAAAAGAAACAACCTGATCAAAATATGGGCAGAGGATATGAACAGACACTTTTCCAGAGAAGATATACAGATGGCCAACAGGCACATGAAAAGATGTTCAACATCAGTAATCATCAGGGAAATGGAAATCAGAACTACAATGAGATATCGTCTTACACCTATTAGAATGGCTATAATTACCAGGACAAAAACCAACAAACGTTGGAGAGGATGTGGAAAAAAAGGAACCTTCATACACTGTTGGTGAGAAGGCAAACCGGTATAGCCACTACGGAAAACATTATGGAGAGTTCTCAAAAAACTAAAAATCGAAATAACATATGACCCAGCTATACCACTAATGGGTATTTATCCAAAGAACTTGAAATCAACAATTCAAAGAGAGTTATGCATCCCTATGTTCACGGTAGCATTATTTACAATAGCCAAGACATGGAAGCAACCCAAGTGCCCACTGACTGATGAATGGATAAAGAAGATGTGGTATATATATATATATATATATATATATATAGACACACACACACACAGACACACACACAATGGAATACTACTCAGCCACAAAAAAGACAAAATCATCCCATTCGCAACAACATGGATGGAGGTTATTATGTTAAGTGAGATAAGCCAGACAGAAAGACAAACACCATATGATTTCGCTCACATGTGGAAGGTAAACAAATACATGGACAAAGAGAATAGATTAGTGGTCACTAGAGGGAAGGGAGATGGGGGGTGGGCATAAGGGGTTAAAGGGGCACATATTATATGATGACTGACAAATAACAATGTACAAGTGAAATTTCACAATGTTGTAAACTATTATGACACCGATTTTAAAAAGTTGTATTTCTCTACAACAGTAATGAACAATCTGAAGGAGGTATTAAGAAAACAGTTCTGAAGCAGCCCTGATGGCCTAATGGTTAAAGTTTGGCACTCTCTGCTTTGGCGGCCCAGGTTTGGTTCCCACATGTAGAGCCACACCACTTGTCTGTCAGGAGCCATGCTGTGGCAGTGGCTTACATAGAAAAACCAGAAGAACTTACAACTATACACAACTATGTACTGGGGCTTTGTGGGGGAAAAAGAAAAAAAAGGAGGAAAATTGGCAATAGCTGTTAGCTTAGGGTGAATCTTCCCTGCAAAAAAAAAGAGGAAACAGTTCCATTTACATAGCATCAAAAAGAAGAAAATATTTAGGAATAAATTTAACCAAGGAAGGACAAGATTTGTACAGAGAAAACTGCAAATATTGCTGAAAAAAAATTTAAAAGACTTAAATAAATGGAAAGAATTTGTGTTCATGGGTTGGAAGACAATATTGTTAAGATGGCAATAACATCTAAAGCAATATATGGATTCAATGCAATCTCTATCAAAAGCTTAGTGGCATTTTTTGCACAAATGGAAAAATACATACTAAAATTCATATGAAATGTCAAGTATCTGAGGGACTCTGAATAGCCAAAACAATTTGGAAAAAGAACAAAGTTGGAGGACTCACATTTGCCAACTTTGAAACTTATTACAAACCTATAGTAGTCAAACAGTATGGTTTGGGCATAAGGACAGACATACAGACATACTGAACAGAACTGAGAACCCAGAAACAAATCCTTGCGTATATAATGAAATGACTTTTGACAGGTGTGCTAAGACCAATCAATGTGGAAAGAACAGTTTTTTCAACAAATGGTGCCAGGAAAACTGGATATCCACAAGCAAAAGAATGACTGTCGACACTTACTTTATAGTATATACAAAAATGAACTAAAAATGGACTAAAGATTTTAATTTAAGAGCTAAAGTTATAAAACTCTTAAAAGAAAACAGTAGTAAATCTTCATGGACTTGGATTTGGCAATGGTTTCTTAAATGTGACAACAAAAGGAAACAAAAATCAATAAACTGGACTTCATTAAAAACTTCTGTGCATAAAAGGGCACTATCAAGAGTTTAAATTATATACTGGATAAGGGATTAATATCCAACTATATAAAGAACTCCTACAACTCAACAAGACAACCCAATTAAAAAATAGGCAAGGACTTGAATAGACATTTCTCCAAAGAGGAAGGACATACAAATGGCCAATAGCACAAGAAAAGATGGTCAAATCACTAATCATTAGGGAGATGCTAATCAAAACCACATAAGAAACCATTTCACACCCATTAGGATGGTATTATAAAAAAAAATACAGTAACAAGAATCAACGAGGATGTGGAGAAATTGGAAACCCCAGGCATTGCTGGTGGGAATATCAAATGTTGCAGTCACTGTGGAAAACAATTTGGTCGTTCTTCAAAAAGTTCAATATATAATTAGCAACTGATTCAGCAATTTCACTCCTAGGTATATACCTGAAAGATTGGAAAACAGAGACTCAGATACTTAAACAGTCCTGCGTTGCATAATGACATTTTGGTCAACAATGGATTGCATATAAGATGGTGGTCCCATAAGATTAGTACCATACAGCCTAGGTTTGTAATAGGCTATACCACCTAGGTTCGTGTGAGTATACTCTATGATGTTCGTACAATGACAAAATCACCTAATGGTGCATTTCTCAGAACACAGTCCTGTTGTTAAGCGATGCATGACTGTATGCCAATGTTCATATCAGTATTATTCACAATAACCAAAAGGTAGAAACAACCCAAGTGTCCATCAATAGATAAATGGATGAACAAAGTGTGGTATGTACAAACAATGGAATATTATTCAGCCAGAAAAAGGAATGAAGTTCTGATACAGGCTGTAACATGGATGAACCCTGAAAACATTATATTTAGTGAAGTAACAGACACAAAATGAAAAATACTGTATGGCTCCACTTATATGAGGTTTCTAGACTAGGCAAATTCATAGAGACAGAAAGTAGAACAGTGGTTATCAGTGGCTAGTGGCAGGGGGCAATGGCAAGTTGTTACTTAATGGGTCCCGAGTTTCTGTTTGGGGTGATGAAAAGTTTTGGAAATATAGTGGTGATGGTTACACAATACGGAGAAATGTAATTAACGTCACTCGGGTATACACAATGGTAAACATGGTGAATATATATATATATATATTTTTATATATATATAGTGTGTGTGTGTGTGAGAGGAAGACCAGCCCTGAGCTAACATCCATTGCCAATCCTCCTCTTTTTTTGCTGAGGAAGACTGGCTGTGGGCTAACATCCATGCCCATCTTCCTCTACTTTATATGGGATGCTGCCACAGCATGGCTGACAAGCAGTGCATCGGCAGGCGCCTAGGATCCGAACCCGCGAACCCCGGGCTGCCAAAGCGCGAACCAAACCGCTGCGCCACAGGGCCAGCCTGTTATATATTTTTTAATCCCAATAAAATGGTGACACAGTAATAAGTTACTAATTTCCACAGTTAAATAATCACAGTTTAAAAAACATTATTTAACACTTTTAAATTACACGGTAACTTAAAATGAATATTTAAAAGATACTCAAAAATGCTGCACACTAAACAGAACAAAAAATACATGCCAGTGATTTCAATTCTAACTGCAATAATTTCATGTACTTCAGTATTCTTCCCACATCATAGCCACCCCTCTTAAGTCTAATCCTTCTTCCACATGACTACCTTGCAACTTAAGTACAGCTAAAAGGTAATCTAATATAGACCTTGTGTTCTAGGCAAATACATATATCACTTTTTCATTTTATGAAAGTGCTTTCTGGGAAATCCCAAATAAAAGTTATTTCTAAAGCAAGAAAAAGAATTTGCAAATAGAATAGAAATATAAACATTTACAAAATAAACAAGAATTAGATTTGGAAGACATTTTAGGAATTATCTCTATTTCATATCCTGCATTTTACAGATAAGGCAACTGAAGCCCAGAGAAGTAAAGTTTTTAGTCACGCAGCTGGGACCAGAACCTATGTCTCCTGAAATGTAATTATGTAGCTTCTTAAAATATGCATCAATTAAAACTCTAAAAAAATTTTTTCTTTTATGTAGACTTATTTTCAAGCATGTAAGAAGCTCATAGTCCGATGCTTAACAGAAATGTTGAACAAGATAAAACATCTCTTCCAATTGTTAAGATTTTGACACAATTTCAGTGACCAAAACTACGGGAGGCAGAGACAAATGTTGATTACAACCCTAAATAAGATTAGGAATTGGGGCCAGCCTGGTGGCGCAGCGGTTTAGTCCGCGCTTGGCAGCCTGGGGTTCGCTGGTTCGGATCCTGGGCGCCCGCGGACGCACTGCCTGTCAGCCATGCCGTGGCGGCGTCCCATACAAAGTGGAGGAAGATGGGCACGGATGTTAGCCCAGGGCCAGTCTTCCTCAGCAAAAAGAGGAGGATTAGCAACGGATGTTAGCTCAGGGCTGGTCTTCCTCACCAAAAAAAAAAAGATTAGGAATAAGGCTTCATGTCCCACATAGAAAAATCATAATACTTTAAATACAAGCTGAATGTACCAATTTATGAGTGCAAAGCAAAAGTAGGGCAATGGGAAAGAAAGTAAACATTGCTTTAAATTTTCTTGGAGGTCATTTGTAGACAATCGTAGGCCACCTCTCACTCTTTCACCCTCTATCATATACAGAGTTCTATTTTACATAAACAACACTACTTGAACAAGTGTTTTGTAATTGTTTACTTGCCTGTCTTTCCACTAGAGACAAACCTCTCTGTGACTGGTATAACAAAATCTAATTTTATATTACCATAGTCCTGCCACAGAATAGTTCATGCATGCATGCATATTTTTAAGGCATTATCTTTTGAGGTTGGAAGTAAAGTTTAGTTTTAAGGAGAGAAATTTTTACTACAAGCTTTTCTAAATTATCAAATTGAAGTAACTGAAGCCCATCTTAACACAAAGAGAAAAAAATAACATAATATAAAAACTAAAATAACCAAACCAAAGTTCAAAGACTCAGACAGCTAACTGCAAACAAACAGGAAACAAACAAACAAAACAACCAAAAAGAACTTGTTAGATGGGAACAATTTTGTAAGGTGAAATTTACAATTGATAATAAATGAACAAAACCATAAAAAGGTTTTTATTCTAACGGGGAATAGTAAAAGGAAAAAACTGAGCATTTTTTAAAAAGCAAAAATAATTTTTAGAATTCTTGAAAATCAACATGACTTACTCTTTAATATCACGAAGCTGATCAACATCTTGTGATCTTGTAAAATCTGGATCATGGGCTAGTAGGTGAATCATATATGGAACTACATATTCAGGCAACAGTGATAATAATTTCTCTAAAATGAAAACATTATTATTAACAACAGTAATAACAGCTTCTATAAAATTCCTCTCTAGTTTTGTGTTCTAACCACTTCAGTTTCCATTTTTTTCTCAGTTATTTATAAATTAGAGGCAACATGATGTTTAGATGATACTGAAATACTTTTATTTCAATTTTGAAGGCTACTAAAGCCTTTAAGATTATACAGTGGGTCCCTGGCAAAGCTAGGAAAATAATTCTTTACTCTCTGACATCTGAACAACGTGTTCAAATCAAGCCACACTGCTGATCCCACAAGACAAATGCAGTTCCCCTAAACAGTTTTATGCATCATAAACAGGACTCAGAAACCAGGATTTTAGATTTTAAGTACATCGTAACTACAATGACAGCATTCTATAAAAATACCAGTGTTCTTATAAACTACAACAGAAATATATGAAATAACCCACTCCCCCACACACAAAGTGACACATTGACGAGATATATTTGCACACCGGGAGCTTTCAAAATCACTTACCAGTAGCCATGGGGTTCTGTTTAATGTACTCCCTGCGTATACTGATATTTTTCAGTAAACACTGTCGTGCATGTGCTCTTCTTTCCTTCACAGGATCTTTGGCACACAAGGCAAAGATCGCCATATACTCCAACGGGAGCAGTAACTTCACAAGCGCCTTATGCAGCTTCTGAGCAAATATCTGCCTTACTTGGTAGCACTCATCCTACAGGAGCACAAAACCAAAAATACTTAAATAAAAATTGGCAAACATTTAAAAACAATGATAATTATACTGGGAGAATAAATAACTTAATATTTGGGAGATGTTTAGTTAGGATAGTAATAATAGCGATCTTTTTTGTGCACATATCCATGGAGCAAATGGGTCTGTACCCACAGAAAGTAAATGTACTTGAAGGTCAAGTAATTGACAAAAATAAGATTGTTACTTACATTAATAACAAGTGCACAGAGCTGAAACTGTTCTGGGGTTATAATTTCATGGTAACAAGGTTCCTGAGCAAGCTTCATTATGGCACTACCAGCAGCTAATCGCAAGCGAGACATATCAGATTTACTATAAACAAACAAAAAAGAAATAAACATTTCCTATAACCATTATTATTCATAAAAATACTTTGATCCCTTTTAAGTGTTAAGGTCATTAGCATAATTTATGCATAACATTACATAATGTACAAATATGGGAAAGCTACTTTGAGTCCTTGAACTCAACACAGGGGAAAAAAGCTTACATCACTGTGACTATCTGATAAGAAATTTATCTGCTTTCATTTTTAGTTATGTTTTAGCTTAGATCCTCCACCACAGCCAAGCAACTCTGCTTACAATCATAACCACACTAACCACAAGGCTAGGAAGAACCATACATTAGGAACTGTATTCCTCATTTTAAGATAAATACATATTCACTGTAGAAAACTTGATTTTAAAAAAACCTGAAAAATCAAAAAGCATGTATCATTTTAAATCTATTTCCTACAATTTTTAAATGCATATACATATATCCACACAGCAATTTAGCTTAAGTGTATATAGTGTCTGTTGAAATGGAGGGGCTAGCAATTAGGAGTCGATTTGTACCAGAAAGAGGAGGTATCAGACAAATATCTAAAAAGAAACGATACGGAGATGAGAGCCAGTGTCTATCTCAAGTACTGGTCTCTGGGGCAGACTTCCTTTGGCAGCATTAAGTTTTCAAAGAGAATCTAGGAGGTCCAGGTACTCCCGTCCCCACCCAATGGACTTTTATTACCTAAATGGTAAAATGTGACAGTGAATAGGGGGAAAAGACAGTCTTCTTACTTTAACTTCTATGTGGAACATAGCATGGCTGATATTTTGAAGACTTTAGAAACGTGGAAAGCTGGCCTGAATCCACAAGCAACTATCACTTAGCATACAAGAGGAGAAAACACGCACTCTTGGAAAACAGGATCGTCAAAGTGAGCACTGGTAACAATGAGGGACTCTCAACGGCTTCTGAGGCAAATGATTCAGGAATTAACAACAGCTACTATTTGGGTGCTTAACTCTGTGCCACGCAGTGTGTGAAACACTTAACAGGCTTTATCTCATCTAATTTTCACTCTATAAATCGAGGAAATTAAGGCTTAGAAAAGTGATTTATATAAGTTCACACAGCTAGTAAATGGAGGGTAGAGTAGCATAAGTTTCTGATTCTATAGCCCAAGGTAAACCATGGGATATGTAATATCTAACTAAGATCTGCCTAATATTTCATGATATGTGTGTTCCATAGTTAACCATTCTCGTATTTTTTGTGATGATAAAAAAATGCTGAAAAGAATGTTTCTGTGTATATTTTTGTATGATTCTTTTATTATTTCATTACTGTAAAAATAAAGAGTTAAAGAATAATATTTTTAAGGATCTAGACACAAAATGCCAAACTGTTCTGCCAAGGCTGTGCCAAATTACACTCAATGAGTAATGAGGGAACCCATTTCTCTGATCCCATGGGAGCAATGATTGCTTTAGAAGTTTTTATCGCTGATTTGATAGGCAAGAGGCATCATGTAAGTTTAAATTGTATTTTATTTAATGATGTTAAACATTTTTTTAAAGGTAAACTGATAACATGTAGTCTTCATCTCTATTGGGGGTCCTGCCTATTTATCACTGATTTGTAAGAGCTCATTATTAAACCTTTGTCATACACTGTACACAGTTTCCCCCAATTTAAAACTTCTCATTATCCCTAACTCAGTTCTAAGTTTGAATCTGTTCATACAAAGCTACCCTCAGCTTATTCTATGATAAAAATTTTTCATGGTTTTCTTCAGTTTATCAAAGCATTCTGGATCTCTATTATTATTGCTCATTTCCTATCTCCTCCACTATCCTATTTCCTATCTATCTCCACAGAATGCACACTCCTTGGAGGGAGAGATTTTTGTACCTTTAAAAAGCATAGCAGTACGACAGTGGTCAAAAAATACTTAATGCATAAATGAATAATTAAATCTGTCCTCTAACACAAATTTTAAAGTAGGAATGCATCACAAGTAGAATTCTTTAGTTATTTCTGTTGGTGTTCCTGGACTCTCTAGTAAATCAAGAATTTGAAAGAAATAAGGATCATGGAAAATTTGGCTTTTATTTTCATCTTGAAAGGAACTGAAAGAAGAGATGGTGATGGTACAGATTCGAAGAGTGAAAATGTGTGGAAATGGAAACAAAGTTTTTTTGCATTTGCAGAACTTTGTATAGTTATCTGCAAACCACCAGGAGGCTGTGACTCTTCTCTGAACTTCCACTGAAATTTTTATTCCTTTCATGGTACCAAGTCACTCCACTTGTTCAATCATCATACTACAGGGTAGTTACTTGAAGGTAGAAACCAAATCTTATCTGTTTTTGCCGCAGTGCTTTTCATAGTGTTTTGCAAAGAGTAGTAATTCAACAAATATTTGCTTAATTGAACCAAATGTTGAAACTAACTATAACATTACTATGGTGAATATGACAAAATTTTCTGGAAAAAGTTCAGTCTTGAGGTGTAAAGAAAAATACACCATCATTACTGAGATATAAACCCAAGTAAGTACATAAGATTTGATCCCAAAGCACATGGAGCAATTACAACATTCAACATTAATTAGGTAAATAATTCCTATGTAAGCTCTACCAACATTTTGAGCTAAAAAAATTAGAAAGGAAGAAAAATCTCACCTGATCCTCTTTTGCTCTGTCAGGTCACCCTCACTAACCAACATCGCTGATAACAACCGAAGAGTTGAATTGGCAGATTTAGACTGGTTATTTTTCATACCCAACAGCCACCTTACCAGAAGTTTAATCGCCTGTACCTATAAAATATTAACATGCTAAAAAAAGAAAGCCACTTAAAATTCCAGTTAAAGGGAAGATTATGTTAGATTAGTGAGATGGCTTAACTGCTGGCAGGCATGTTTTACTAAACAAGTCTGTAGAATAATAACAATAACAATAAGAACTAATTCTACTCTGTCTAATCTGTACCAGGCACTTTTCCCAGAGCTGTACATGTATTAATTTATTTAATCTCCCAAACAACTCTATGAAAGAGGTATTCTTATTTCCAACAGACAAAGCAACTGAGGCACATTCCTATAATGGATAACTTTGACATTTGCCCAAGGTTTTCAAGTTGTTTGAAAATAATTATTTAAACTATACAGATATTATAGTGATCAAAAAGAACTATTCAGATATTCTTTGTAGTACTGAAAAACTATTTTGAAAAGATAATCAAATTTGATTCAGTCTCACTTGACATTCTGATTTTAAAAAACTAGGAGATTCCATAATTATTTGTGGTCATAATTACTTAGAGGCTTATACACAAAACATGATTACCAATATATGTGAAAGAACTAGCTAAAGGATTCAGGTATTATTTACTATATTTAATGACTACCTAGAAAAAAGAATTGATGGACTATATGATGACTATGAAACTATACAAGGTGAAACAGATTATCAAGGAAGATGATAATGGAGAAGTCTTGTTTTAAATCCAAAGACTACCACTTTAAAAATTAGCTTTATTGAGGTACAATTTACATCTATCAAAAGTTACCAATTCGATGACAGCCACCTGTTTTTGCCAAGTTGATATTCATATGCTTGTAGATAGATAGTGGTAGTGACAGGAGATGCTTCTGAGCATCAACATTCTACAATCTCTGTGTAAAACAGCTTCATTGAAATTGTTTTAGTAGGCAGGAAGGTCTACTGAAGATGCTGACATATACCTATACATAAATAACTCATTGACAACTATAATTTCTTTGAGAAGCATACAACTTTTCATTTAAAAATAAAGCACCTCATTAAAAAATGCTTATTAACTCTTAGGCTAAAAAAAGGACATCTATGATTGTTCATTATTTCAACATAAAAGTTATCTAGTGCCAAAAGTGCAATGTAATTACATTTCAAAATGCTAGTCAATAACAATTCCACTTACATTTTTAACAATGTTTGATAAAACAAAATTCCTACACAAATTTACCTTTGCTAACACTTCAGGAGAAACCTCTTCATCTGGAGACCATAATTTTCCATTCTTCTCACCTGTTGACTACAGACAATTGAATAAATTTAACTTTTAGAAAGAATTTTAAAGTTTCACTCATTAAGCTTTTCATGCTGAACAATGCAGTGCTTCAAGAAGCCTATAGCACAGTCACCAAGCAGAGCTTCGAAAAGAAGAACAAAGTTGAAAGACTCAAACTTCCTGACTTCAAAACTTACTACAAATCTACAGTAATCATGACAGTGTGGTTGGTGCTGACATCATAAGTATAGACATATAGACCAATGGAATGAAATATAGAACCCAGAAAATCCTCACATAACAAGAGTGCTGAGACCAATCATTGGGGAAAGAGTAGTTTCTTCAATAAATGGTGTTGGAAAAACTAGATATCCACAAGAAAAGAATGAAGCTGGACAGTTACCTTATATCATATACAAAAATTAACTCAAAATGGATCAAAGATCTTAATTTAAGAGCTAAAACTATAAAACTCTTAGAAGAAGATATAGAGGAAAATCTTCATGATCTTGGATATGGCAAATATCTGATAAGGGTTTAATATTCAGAATCTAAAAAGAATTCTTACAACCCAACAACAACAAAGACAAACAATCCAATTACAAGTGGGCAAAGGACTTTGAATATCTAAAGAAGATATACAAATGGCCAATAAGCTCTAGTGATATTGAGGATTTTTTAAATTAAAATTTTTTAAATTAAAATCCTCAATATCGTTAGTCATTAGGGAAACACAAATCAAAACCACAGGAAAAGTGAACACACGGACAGAGAGAACTGATTGGTGGTTACCAAGGGGAAGGGGGGTGGGGGGGCACAAGGGGTGAAGGGTTACATCCACAAGGTGACAGACAAACAAAAATGTACAACTAAAACCCCACAGTGTTATAAACTATTAAGACATCAATAAAAAAAATGGTAAAAAAAAAAAAAAAAGAAACCACAGGAAGACACAACTTCGTACCTACTACAATGGCTATTATCAAAAAAACAGAAAACAATAAATGCTGGCAAAAATGTGGAGAAATTGTAAGACTTGTGCGTTGCTGGTGGGAATGTAAAATGGTACAGTTACTGGGGAAAACTTTGGCGGTCTCTCAAAAAGTTCACCACAGAATGACCATGTGATCCAGCAATTCCACTCCTAGGTATATACCCAAAAGATTTGAAAACAGAAATTCAAATGTTCATATCAGCATTATCCCCAATAGTCAAAGGGTGGAAAACACCCAAGTGTCTATCAACAGATGAATAAACAAAATGTAGGCTACACATACAATGGAATATTATTTTGGCATAAAATGAATGTGGTTCTGATATATACTACGACACAGATGAACCCTGAAACCATTATGCTAAGTGAAACAAGCCAGACACAAAAGGACAAATATTGTCCGATAAGAAGTATCTAGTACAGGCAGATTTGTAGAGCCAGAAAGTAGAACAGAGGTTTCCAGGGGTGTGGGGGGCGGTTACTGGTTAATGGATACAGAGTTTCTGTCTGAGATGATAAAGTTCTGGAAATAGATAGTGGTGATGGTTACATAACAATGTGGTACACATTTTAGGTGGCGGCTTGGGCTATTTTGGAAATTTACTCAGCTTTCCTGGGTATCTCCCATGTATACAGGAGGTATACATCTTATTAAACTTCTGTTTGTTTTTTAAAAAGACACCCAATAACAAAAACAAGAATGTGGGTGTATATAATGTAAGTGAATTGTACACTCAAAAACAGCAAAGTTTAGGGGCTGGCCCGGTGGCACAGCAGTTAAGTTTGCACGCTCTGCTTTGGCAGCCTGGGGTTTCACAGGTTCTGATCCCAGACGCGGGCAGATGGATGCACCGCTTGTCAAGCCATGCTGTGGTGGCATCCCATATAAAGTAGAGGAAGATGGGCACGGATGTTAGCCCAGGGCCAGTCTTCCTTAGCAAAAAAAGAGGAGGATTGGCAACGGATGTTAACTCAGGGCTAGTCTTCCTCACACACACACACACACACACAAAATAGCAAAGTTTATATTGTGTATATTTTACCATACACACAAAAATAGGATCCATTGGGGCTGGCCCAGTGGCATAGTGGTTAAGTTCACACACTCCGCTTCGGAGGCCCGGGATTTGCAGGTTTGGATCTTGGGGGCGGACTTACACACTGCTTATCAAGCCATGCTATGACAGGCATCCCTCATATAAAGTAGAGGAAGATGGGCATGGATGTTAGCCCAGGGCCAATCTTCCTCAGCAAAAAGAGGAGGATTGGCAACAGATGTTAGCTCAGGGCTAATCTTCCTCACCAAAAAAAAAAAAAAAGAGATCTATCAACAATCAAGTCATCATTTAAGAGGCATCTTAAATTTTACATTTGTTGCCAGCCACATCTATCAATAGTGCAAAGAACAGCATGAATGCAAGGAATGGGAAATGAGACTTTGGCCATGCTCTTCCATCCTTGTCTATTACATCCAAACAAGGGAAGTGAAAAGAGGAAGGAGTGCACTGGCAAGTATCTTTCTTTTTAAGCTCAGATATTGAGAGCTCAAAGATCAAAGACTATTGGACCATGTAGAAGGATGAGGTTAAGATGGATAAGTTAGTACTGCACTGAAAGTTATCCACGACGATCCAGTAGGTAAGACTGACTTGTGTCTTCATTCAAAAACTCTCTAATTTAGTTCCATTTGGTAAAGGAGTGATTCTTAATCAGACGTGAGTTTCAGAAATCACTTGAGGAGCTTCTTCAAGCTATACATTCCTGGGCTCCAACCCAAAGCTAATAAATCAGTACATGTGCACACACACACACACACACACACACACATAGTTCAATAACTAAAAGAGAATATACAAATCTAGTGCCAAAAGTGCAATGTAATTACATTTCAAAATGCTAGTCAATAACAATTCCACTTACATTTTTAACAATGTTTGATAAAACAAAATTCCAGCACTCCAGTCAACTATCCTTCAAATGTTGGGATAATGCATTTGACTTATATTCATATATTTGTGTGTGTGTGTGTGTGTGAGGAAGATTGTTCCTGAGCTAACATCTGTCGCCAATCTTCCTCTATTTTGTACATGGGACGCTGCCACAGCATGCCTAGATGACTGGTGTGTAGGTCCACGCCCACTTAAGCGGAGTGAACCCAACCACCATGCCACCGGGCCAGCCCCTTGACTTGTATTTTTTACTTCATGATTCATCCATCTCATGTTCTCATTTTTTCTTTCTTAAATGTTAAGTTCTAATAATAGCTACACTGAAATCAGGATGTCATTTGGAAATTTAAGTAAGTAAATAAACAATAAGGAGGCAAATAGACAATAATTTCAAAGGAAAAGATTATATATAGAGAGAAGCAGAAATGTTGCTTCTGTAATAAAGAAGTAAATAGTCTTAATCTCATGATTCTAAATTTAATTAAATGAGAAACTTACCCTGTCATTCATTAGCAGATCTTTCACAATAAAATTTGCTACTACAGATTTCATTGGGGAAGCAAACTGATCTGGTGCTAACATAGAAATGTGGCCCAATGAAACTAATGGAGTTATAAGTTGTTCTGGTACATCAGCATTCAGACTCCTACTGAGTGGCTATAAAAATAAAACAAGTCAAAATTACCAGTTTGTTTCATAAATATCTAGACATTCTATGGAAACGCTAAATGTTCCTAAGTCCTCCTGAATCTATCATGCCCAAACAAATCTGTTCCAATGATATGATCAAAAGTAACTTCAGCCACATTAAACAGTCAATTTTTATTTCACCTACTGAAATTTAACAAGTTTGAAAGAGTGCAGAAAAAAGATAAAAAGAAAAAATAAGACCCACATAAAAGGTAGAAGTAAAAACAAGACTATTTCTGCATCATCAAATCAGCATTATTTTCAAGCCATCTACAACAAAACGTTTGTTATGTTGGTGGGTATCTTACCCTGTTGCTGGATATCATTTTAGGTGACCATGGACCATAAAATGTAAGAGTTCACTGAGTTCTGTTCATACTGTATCCAATTTATGATAATAGGAATATCTTTCTAGTAGTGGAATCAGGCCAAGGAGCATACATAAGGAAAGGCAAACGGGACTAATTTTCAAGTATGATTGTCAGGTACTTTAAACTGAGTGATTCAGTCACCTACTAACACTTTTATGAGGATAAATGGACTACTGAGCCAATAATGCTAAACTTAAGTAAAATGTTCTAACATGAACACATAAAACATCCTTCCCTATGTAGTATTTGCACATATAATCTGATCTAAAGGCCAGGAATATAGTGCTGAATACAATAGAGAGTCCCTGCTCTCATGGAATTTATATTCTAGGGTGGGACTGAATAGCTAAAAAATATCTACCTTCTATCTTCATAAAACCACAGAGCATAAAAATAAACAACAAAGACATTCTATATAATTTTATATACCTCAAAAATCTGTGCAAGCTGGACTTCTTTATTTGTGAATATGGCATGTATACAGTGAACAGCCTGTTTTGCTTGGTGTGGTGTACCTCTCTTTGCTTTCTGATGTAAAATGGGAATTAAGGTCCTGCAAAAAATAACATCATAGTTAAAAAAAAAAAAAAGCCCATAAACCACAAGTAGTTCTTTTGGCTGTCTCCTACTTCCTCTCCTGTAACTATCTGGATGTACGCTGGTAGAGAAGTCCCTATTAAAAATTACCTGATATAGAGAAAGATATAAAGTTCCTTCTCTATCCCCAAGTATAATCCAAGAAATAAAATGCCTCATGAAAAAGGCTACTTCAGGAGACAATTTTAAAGACACTTCATGAATATGGAGAAATAAACAAATCACCTTTAATTTATGATCTAAAACTTGCCCCATGCCATATTTTTACATTTACCTTCTAAGTAGATATTCCTAATTTTCAACTTCCCTTTCACAATCACCTTCAGTTATTTTAAAGCAGCCATGGAAAAAAAATAGCAAAAGGCCAAGTTTTATTAAAAAGCTGAGATGATCATACCAGTGAAAGTATGCAAGGATATAGACATATATATAGGTAGAAGAGTAATAAAAACATCTAACAATTATTGAGTACTTGTGCCAAGCACAATTTTAAGTGTTTTTAAACAGGTTAATTCAATTAATCCTCACAATTACCCAAAGAGGACTACTATTATAGTCATTAAACAGATGAGAAAACTAAAGCACAAAAATATTATTTATTTAAGCTGAAGGTGACAGAACTAGGAAATGTTGGGCTGGGATTTGAAGATAAGCATTTCTGTTCCAAAATCCATTCACTTAACCTCCATACTGACATAGAAGATCAAAGTAAAACAATCCTTCTCTAGAACAATATGGAAATACATATTACAGTCTTAAAGCATTAAATGATATGGGAAAACATTAAGTGGAATGAAGAAAACAGCATATTTGTAACAACATATAAAAAAATAGGCATACACATCAAGTAGATAGATAGAACATTCATAAAAAATATATACCAAAAAGTTAACAGTGAATCTTTTTTTCTTTATATTTTCTAAAGTTTCAGCTTTTTATAAGGAACATATCAGTATTTTTCTTATCAGAAGAAAATCTATAAGGCAAAATAAAAATTTAAGGAAAGATACTTGTCATACATTTAATGCAGTGATTCTATTTCATAGATTAAAAGGTCAGTGGTATCAAATGCAATGGTGACAAAGGGTCCTCTTATGATAATGGGAGGCAAGACATTAGACCCCAGGTCATGCACCTCAACCAAAAAACTGGAACATATGCTAGTCAGTATAAGTCTGATTTGCTATTGGTGAATATGCCACATTTCTCTCCAGGCAGGTTTGGAATTATGAGATAGTGATTTCCATGCCCAAACAACTTCCTTAAGTAAGCACTGTTTAAGTCTTTCTTTCACAAATTCATTTACCAGAGTAACAGTTCTTGTAAATAACACCGGTAAGTAACAAAGAAAGAGTGTTGATCAAGTTGTTGTTAAACGTATCATTAACTCTTCTTAGCCTAATGAAATGATGATGCATAAATCAACTTTAACCTTTCTCCTTGTTTTTCTAGTGTGCTATAATCCAAAGATGCCATTAGCATTGTTATTGAGGTCTACAGTGTTGTGCTTCTGTGTTTCAGTGATTCTCTCCTTCCTTCCCCCTTAGTCTTAAGAACAAGAGGTTTTATTCCTTGTGTCCAAAGTTAACTCTTCCACCTATACCCATTTTTCTACTGCTTCCTTTGGGATAGAATTCTTTTAAGAATAAATCCTTTTCCTTAAAAAATGTATAGATTTTCCTACCTTTAAAAACTCACCAGAAACTATCCTACTGTGTCAATGACTTTTTTTTTTTTTTTTTGTGGGGAAGACCAGCCCTGAGCTAACATCTGTTGCCAATCCTCCCCTTTTTGCTGAGGAAGACTGGCCCTGGGCTAACATCCGTGCTCATCTTCCTCCACTTTATAAGGGACGCCGCCACGGCATAGCTGACAGGCAGTGCGTCGGCGGGCGCCCGGGATCCGAACTCGCGAACCCCGGGCTGCCAAGCGCGAACTAAACCGCTGCGCCACTGGGCGGCCCCAATGACTTTTTTCTATAATATACAAATATAAAGATTATCATGTCTAGACTACAAACTCCTTGAGAACAGGGACTGACTGTGGTAATTCTTTTAAATTAGCCAGTACAGCACTGACAATGAAGAGAATTGTACAATAAATACTAAATTATTTCTCAAGTTAAACTATTAGCTCACAAATTAAACAAAAACTTTAGGAGTCATGAATCTTCTCATCCTATTTTTACCCTGTGAGGAAAACCTCGTTTGATTTGGATATACCCTGAACTATTTGCAGATACCCTGAACATCTAATTCAACAGCTATCAGCATTGTGTTCTTCCTCCAAAAGACATCTCCCATATCTTATGTCCAAATATAAACTCTCGGAACAAGTTTGATCCTAAGGCAACCTCTTTAAGATGCCAAAGAAAAATTACCAAAATGTACATCATTCTTATGAGAGGGGAGGTAATCTAGAGGGAGAGATCAAAACAATAAAAGCACCACTGCCAACAACCAAGCAACTAATAAATATTTTTTTAAGCACACTACTTGCTTATCCCATTCTTTGGTAGAATATGAAGATAGCAGCTATTGAATTTATACCAGTTGGAGAGAAAAAGATGAACATACATAGATTAGGAAGATACATTAATCACAAATTCTAAATTCTGTGATAACTCTTGATTATTAGTATTTTAAAATCATTTTGTTATAAATAAAGTTTCATTTGTTCCTCTGCCTATATTCTACTGGCAGGGGAGGAGCATGAGGCAGAGAAAAGATGAAATAAAGGACACAAAAAATTAGCTTTTAAATAAAACCTGTCTTTCCACTCTATCTTCCTACGTGAAAGGGAAACAATGATCCTATGGCTCCCACACTTAAAAACTTTTCTATTTACGATGAGAAAAAATATACTCACGATCGTATCTGGGGTAGGTCTGTTTCTATTTTGTGGCCTGTATTTCTAAAAATTTGTATAGCAGCTTCTGCTACCTTGTCATCTTCCATTCTGAGGCACTGTAACAGGGACTCATATGTCTCTGCAGAGTGGAACGAGGTAGGATGTGTGAAAGACAGAACCTGGAGGAACAGATATAGCTTTAGAAGTACAGACAATAGTTTTAATCCACTAAAGAGAATTATTTTCTACCGTAAATAAAATTTAAAATTATGGGCTGCATATGCTAGCTACACAGAATAAAGACTGTATCTTGTAGCCTCCCTTGCAGTTAGTTGTGGCTAATAAGACATTAGCAGAAATACTGTGTAGTAGATTCCCTAAGACAGCTGATATAAAGCCCTTGCCCTATTTTCTTCTTCACTTCTTAGTCTATTCTGATACCAGGAATGCAGAAAATGTGGCTCCTTTTTTATGAAGTGTAGTATTGTGATGTGAACAAAATGCTAACACAGAGGTTTACTTCACCGGCATAAAGATACTCTATAAGGAAATATTTTAAGTGAAATCCACCACAAAAAGTTCACTCATCATAACTATAAACAAAGAAGCCATTATTGTGAACTTTTAATCACAATTACAAACATAAATAATTATTCCCTTATTTATTATGACACAAGTCTCAGCCTATCCTTAAGGAATTTATAGCAAGTTAGATATGTCTACAAAGTTTACCTTCCATGAAGTGGAAATAATTTAGTTAGCATAATATTGAGAATAAGGGCTAAAAGTGGAGAGGCAGAGGAATGGAGTATGTAGTCTTCATTAACTTATTCAATAAGCATTTATTTAATGGGTTATAAAAGTGAAGAGACTGTCTTATTTGGTGAGGTTTACAGTGATAATATTAGTTATGAGGTTTTAATTACTTACAGAAAAATGGAGAATTCGAAAAACTGAATCAAACAACCTATTAAAAATATTTACCTTAAAGATGATTTTACTCTTAAAACTATTTAAAATTATAACCCCATTATAAAAAATATAATTAATTAAAATCTTTCTTATGAAGCATCATATCAATTCTTTCCATGGAATGATATTTAAGACCATTCCAATACAATCCCACCACTCTCTCTTCTATCTAACATCCATTGCACTGGTTTGTCTCTTCACCCTTAGTTTATATGTTGTAGTGGTCTAAATGTTTCTTTGCCTTCAATTTCTTCTCCTCTTTACTCCATCCAATGAAAGCTCTATCAAGTGCTGTATCATATTAAAAGCTAGGTTAAAATCCCCTGATAGAACCTTTCTGCCCCAATGGCACTCCACAATCAGGAACTGATCCTGTCTCCCACTACTCCTCGAAGCAATTCTATTCTCTGGTCAGGCTAGACTCCCAACGATCCCTAATATATGCCAAGAATTATTCTTTTTGATGATGCTGTGTTTCCCCTAGATTAGGTCATATCTTGTCCACAAAGTCTTGCCTGACCTGGCTCTTACTAACTGCTGAATTCTCTGAATTCTTTGTCATCTATTATGATTACCAATTGTTTAAAAATTCCCTGATCAGACAGATAGTGTCATATAATAATTCTTGTGAGCAGTCCTTCTATCCCAGACTCAGATTCTTTGAAAGCTAAGACTAGATCATTTAATACACACTGTTACAAGCACAGCAGGCATGCAAATGATGAACGAAATAGCAAAAACCAAAAAACATTATTTTATAATGTAAAATAATTACATTATTATCGTGTAAAAATATACTATTTTTATAAAATATGATTTCTACCATAAATTTTTAATCTTTTGAATAGTTTCCAATGAAATAAAACGTGGCTCTTGCATATCCTTAATGGAATTCAAATTATGACTGTGAAATGCATGGAGACAAAATTCTTTCAAAAATACCTTAAGAAGTTCAAGGCCTGAACGAATCGCTGTATCTGGACTTACACCCTCCTCTTCATCATCTGCTGTTCCCTCTATTGATTTATTCATCAATTTTACCAGTGCACTATTAAAACAAGAAAATCTAAATTAGTAACACTACTGGATTACTAACTGTATCCTAATTGCATTGTGGGAGAACATATATAGAATCCAAACATCAGATTCAAATTTGTTTCTGGGGGAAGAAATTACTTTGTGACTCTTTAAACTTTGCTCTCTACTTGACAGCTGAGCTTATTTGTAGTATTTCTTCTCCCCCACATCCCAAATTCAATGTATAATAACTACTGAAAAACAACAAAACTAAAATTAAATGACACACATACTGGAAATATATTTATATAAGTATAAGCAATTTAATATTCATTTTCATATATAAAGAGATCATTTACAATTTTAAGAAAAACAATAAGATGGCAGTGCTAAATGGACAAATGACAATTCACTTATGCAAAAAACAAATAGTAAACAAATACACGGACAAAGGCATTAAATTAAACATCAGTCATTAATTTACTGAATCAGTAATTTACTGAATTAGTAATTCCATTCCTATAAATTTATAGCAAAGAAGCAATTCATCAGAAGCATTGTTATATTCATAAACAGATTCATCAACTGAAAACTATTTAATTGTCCAATATCATGGAATTAGTTTTTCAAACATACCTAACCACCACAAAATGGAATATTACCCAGTCAATAAAAACCAGACTATGTAGCAACATGGTACTATTTTAGATAAAAACAGATGTGATTTTTGGTTTTGAGACATCGCTTCCTCATCAGTAAACTGAAGAAAATACTACCTTATATTGAAGACATTAAATTATTACAGTAAATGACCTAGTACACATAGCAAATATTCAACAAATGGAAACTAATCATAAAAGTTTTAGGTTAAAATTTTTTCCTTTGGTGGTATGCATATTTTAGTCAAATTATTAATTAAAAAATTTTTAAGTACAAAATATATATAAGATGCACAGGTGTTGAAATTTAAACCACTTTTAATACTTTCATTTCCCCTTTAACATTGCAAGAATAATTTAAATACTTCAATATCTTCAAATGATATAAAAACTTTTTTGGAAACAAATTGGATATGTGTTTGTATAAATATCAGCTTGAAGTGTAATTTACATACCACGCAATTCACCTATTTAAAATGTATAATTCAATGGTTTTTAGTATATTAACAGAGTTGTACAACCATTACCACAATCTAATTTTAGATTTCGCCTTTGTCCCAAAACAAACCCCTTCCCCATTAGAAGTCACTCCTTATTCACCCCCACCTCCTCCAGCCCTAGGCATCCACTAATCGATTTTCTGCTGCTATACCTTTGCCTATTCTGAACATTTCATATAAATGGAATCATATAATATGTGGTCTTTTGTGACTCCTTTCACTTAGCACACTGCTCTTGAGGCTCATCCACGTTGTAGCATGTATCAGTACTTCACTGATTTTAATTCTGAATAATGTTCTAGTGTATGCATATAAGACAATTTATTTACCCATTCATTAGTTGATGGACCTTTGGGTTGTTTCTGCTTTTTGGCTATTATGAATAAAGTTGCTATAAATATTCATATTCAGGTTTTGTATGGACATATATTTTCACTTCTCTTGGGCATATATTTAGGAGTGGAATTGCCGGGTCATAATGGTAACTCCATGTTTAACTTTTTGAGGAACTGCCAAAATGTTTTCCAAAGCAGCTCCACCATTTTACATTCCCACCAGCAATATGAGGGTTCCAATTTTTCCACATCCTCACCAACTCATCTGTCTTTTTGATTACAGTCATTCTAGTGAGTGTGAAGTGATGTCTCATTGTAGAGACATATATATAAAAAATTCCCATCTCCACCAAAAAATTGCCTTACACCTCTTCTGTGGTCAATCCCCTTTTCCTACCCTGGCAATCAATGATCTGGTTTTTGTCAGCATAATTTTGGTTTTTCAGGAATTTCATATATTTTGTGTCTAACATCTTTTATGTGATGTAACGCTTTTCAGATTCCTCCATGTTGTTGTGTGGAATCAGTAGTTTCTTTCTATTGCTGAGAAGTATTCTACTGTATGGATATACCAGAGTATGTTTATCCAATTACCAACTGATGGACTTCTGGGTATTTCTAGTTTAAAGATAGAAATAATAAATCTTTATGGGAATGTATGTTTTCTTTTCTTGCAGGCAAATATCTAGTATTGGGATTCCTGAGTTGTACGTTAATGTTATATGCACATTTAATGTTGCAATAAACTGTTTTCCACATCACCAACACTTGGTATGGTCAGTATCTTTAATTTTAGCCATTCTAATGAGTGTGTAGTGGTATTGCTCACTATAATCTGAAGTTGCATTTCCCTAATGAGTAATAATGTTGATTGCCTTCTCCTATGCTTATTTACTATTTCTATATCTTATTTGGTAAAGTGTTCAAATCTTTTGCCCAATTTTAAATTGGGTCATTTGTTTTATTATTATTGAGTAGCACGAGTTCTTTTTATATTCTGGATGTAATCTTATCAGATATATGCTTTGCAAATATTTTCTCCCAGGCTATGGCTTGGCTTTTCTTTTTCTTAATGGTGTCTTGCAAAGAGGAAAAAAGTATTTAATTTTCTTTCCTTGTTTGTGCTTTTATATCCCATCTAAGAAATCTTGCCTATCCTATGTTTTCTTATAGAAATTTTAGCTCTGACATTATACATTAAAAAAAGTTATTTCCAATTTGACAAAAATATTCTGAACTAAATTTTATGTTAGGAGGAAATCCTATAAAACTATGCATGAATTAACAAGATTACAAATGTGTGAAAAAATTTATAAATGTATCTGACTACTCATAATAGAGTTCACACATACATTTATTTAATAAATATTTATTGACTACTTATTATGTGCCAAGTCTTAGGGTCTATCCTGGAAATACAGTGCCAAACAAGACAGGCATAATCTCTGCTTTCATTATAATCTGGGTAGATCACCATTATGAGTCAAGGTGCTATAAGGGAAAGACCCAAGTCTTGAAACCAGGCTTGTAGTCCTTCCTCTTATGAGAGTATTTTGCTTCATTTCTAAATTAGATAAATTATATACATTCCATATACTTCAGAAGGATATCATGAAGCAAAAGATCATCACCAATCCAATTGCATGTTCATAACTACTTGGGCGTCTTTTATGTGTCCCTTTCTCTCCTGTGCTGTATAACAACTGTTATGTATCTTCACCATTCTAACTCAGGTCTAAATTCTTCCACTGAGCAGACTGCCTCACTTTTAACTTAATGAGAGACAATGGAGGCCTTGGGTGAATACTCTAATTTTCCATACACTATCTTCTAACCTCCTCTAATTTGTATCTATGTCACAGGGGAAGATTTCCTTCTTCCTGTTCCACTTCCTTAGGGATGTCGCTCTATCATAGTTCTATTCCCCTTCCCCCATCTTCAACCTCTCTTCTTTTCTATTAGCACCTTTCAGAGGTATTTAAATATTCAATATTCCTTCATTAAAAACAACAAAAGACCCTTCTTCAAGTTTACTCGCCTACCATCATCTCATTTTTCTCTTTAATTCTGTATAGTTTTGTCTACACTGGCAGTCCCCACATCCCAATTTATCTCCTAAAGCAGAGTTTAGAAGTGCGACAAGGTATTGATCCCTTTGATTTTCTCAGACTTCAAGGTTGCCAAGTGGGACAAAGTGGGCTCCTGTTGAGCTAGGCCAATCACCCCCAAGCTTGAGCAGTCTTCTCTGCTAAAATGTTATCATTTTCTCAATGTGGCATGACGTAGAAGTTGAGAAGGACTATCCCATGCCCTTCTCAATCCATGGTAGTCTGAATTTGCCCTTGCTTCCCACCCCCCCCAAAGAAACTATTCTGACCATTGTGATGTTTTCCCTTTTTCTAAATCCAATGGATGCTTTTTAGCAACTATTTTACATCTGGGTAGCACATGCTTCCTCTACCTTTTAGTTCTTTGGCTTCTGTGATATCACTCTCCCGATTTTCCACTTTTGACCATGCCTCCTTAAAATAATTTTTTTAATTCAATGAATCCCATATATTCTGGCAGCGTCTTAATTATTAACTTTCCTCAGGATATAGTCCTCAACCTTATTCTTTTTAAATTTTACCCTCTCGCCCAGGTTTTGAGCACTACTTCATTTTTAACCACTATCTGCAGACCAATAATTAACTGTAGCATGCATATGTGTATTTGCATGGACACAAGTTGGGGGAAAAAAAACTAAAATAAATAAATAAATAAAATAAAGAAGGAAAACAAAAAGGTTATATTTAGGATGATTTTCTACTATCCCCAATCCTTTCTTCCAAAATTCTTCATTACGGCTGAAGTACATGCGATTTTCTAAATACTTCTTGACTCCTTTTGTCTTTGTTCTTTTATGTCTGCTATTTTTTCCCCCAGAATAGCTATTAACATTCATTCAGCACTTACTATGTGTGAGGTATTGTGCTAAGTATTTTACATATCCCTACCTTATTTAAGCCTCTCAACAACTTCAGTGAGTAGTAATTATTATTGTCCTTATTTTAAAGATGAGGAAATTAAAGCTCAGAGTAGTTTAAATAATCTACCCAAGGACATAGGGCTAGTGGCCTGGACTGCTCTTCCCCTGCAATCTTCATTTGGCTACTCTCTATAATTCCTACTGATCTTTCACTATCCATTTTATGTGCCATCTGTTTCAAGAGCCTTTCCTAACAACAAATCCATCCTACACAATTTGGGTTATGTAACTATCCTTCCCCAGATGCCTAATGTACTTTACAAATTGCATCATTAAATGTACGTTAAATGAAATAAACTCTTTTATTCCAGGAAGATTTGGTCACACGCAAGGAGTATTATATGACATATATTTCTCATTAAAATTAATAAATTGGAATTTTGCATAAAATTATTATCCTAGAAATCCTAACCATAAGTTAATTTCTCTGAGCCCAAACAAATCAAGAAGCTCCTAAAATAATTGAGTTTTTGGTCTTTTAATACTGGAGATCACCCACTAGTTTATGATAATTTACTGAAATAATGAAACCCTGTGAGGCGTCATGGAGACAAACAGCAAAGGTTTCCTGATGCCACTATATGTCTTTTTCAAAGTTAAGATGAGAAGGGAAGGGTGCCTACTTCTACCATATCCTTGATTTACCCCATTAAAATCAAATGGTACAGAGCAAAGGACACTGACATCGCAAATACTAGATTCTAGGTTTAAGTCATGGTTTTTGCCATTACCCAGCTGTGAACAAACCACTTACTCTCTCAAAAACTTAAGTTTTCTTTGCAAATAAGGAAATTAAAGAAGGAAATCCTAGTTGAAAAGAAAAAAGTAGACAAACATTGCCATTATGGACTGAATTGTGTACCCCCAGATTCATATGTTGAAGTCCTAACCTCCAGTACCTCAGAATGTGATTCTATGTGGAAATAGGGCCTTTAGAGGGATAATTAAGGCAAAATGAGGTCAAATGGGTGGGTCATAATCCGATATGACTGTTGTCCTTATATGAAGAGGAGATTAGGACACAGACAAGTGAGATCATGTGAGGAGACAGTGGGAAGGAAGTCATCTGAAAGCCAAGGAAAGAGGCTTCAGAAGAAATGAAACTTGCTGATACCTTGATCTTGGACTTCTAGCCTCCAGAACCATGAGAAAATAAATTTCTGTTGTTTAAGTTACTCAGTCTGTGGTATTTTGTTATGGCAGACCGAGCAAATGAATACAATTGGCATTTCAATACAACCAAAGCAGTGATTCACATAAGGTGAAATAACTAATAGCTAGAACCAGGTTTCCTAATCCAATGCTGTTTGGAAAAAGAACTATTTAGTAAGCACTATTTAGTAACCTAACACAAAAAGAAAGATACATAGCTTATCTACTGGAAAAATGATTAGTGCAAGGGAAAAGTAGTCACAGAAGTTTACCATAGGAAATCATTAGAAACAACTAAAATACATGAAATTATGGGAATAGTTAAAAAACAACAGCTGTCAGTGTCCATTATGCCAGGCTGCTTACTATTTATATATTATCACTAATTCTCATAATCATCCAACAAAGAGATATGATACCCACATTAAAGTTAAAAATAAATTAAAAACTCAGATAAATTAGAGGGCTTTTTCCAAAAAAAGTTATGTAGTAGACACGTTATGTCTATGGTTATGTAGTAGACACATTTTGGAACCAGATTAGTCTAATGGCAATCTTGTGCTCTTTTCAAAATATTAATCTGTTTTCACACATCTCAAGTGAATAGTAGCACAGTAATATATACTAAAGAATATTCTGTGGCCATTTTAATGAATGGTTAAGAAAATTCAAAGGTTGACTGAGAGCCTATCAATTTAAAATTTTCTCCTTTCTCTGTTCTTATGTTCCAGATTTTCTTTAATGAGCACATATAGGCTAAAAATAAACAGAAAAACTCTTAAAAAATAAAAAGTACTGAAGTAAGCCAAAAACTGGAAAAAGAGCAGGCCCTTCCTTCAACATGAATGAGGTATGCTTCCGCCATTAAAGAGGTAAACAGGGTACCTTCTTAGGTGTCCTTAGGGACCCAGAATTTAAACTTACAACACTGTGGTTTCAGATTATATTCTGTTCTTGAGTGAATATATTTCTTAACTTACCTGATGGCTTCTGAATCAATGTGCACAGGTGCAATTCTTTCCAACAGAAATTTGACCATCTCTAGAAAAGGATTTGTTGGCTGCTTAGGATTTGCAAGTTTCCGAGCTATTTCTCTCTATAGAAAGGAAATTTACCATAAGTATAATTCATTTCACGTTTTTCAAAATAAAAATGACTGTAGGCATCAAAAGCATTTAAGATTCAAAACCAGCAGAAGTAAAAGAACCTTTTTCTGCTTTAGACCCTGACTAAAATTATACACTTATTAGGCAATCAATGCAAAATCTGGATGGTGGAGAACAGAAAGGGGATGATGTGGTGTGATTTATGCCTTTCGTCTCATATTTGTCCCATGAAATTGTTGTTTACAAAACAACCTTTAATGCTCTACTTTTGAAAAATTAGACGAAACAATTTATACTTTCATGGGTATGCTTTACTGGTTTATTTCACAATTTAATAGAATATTGTGTTTTACTTCATTTAACAATTTGGTTTTTTAAAGAGGGGGAGATTCTTAAGTGTCTAAAGTTTTCTAAGGTTTTCCAGTTCTGGAAGAACACAGTTGACTTCAAAGATGGTGGCATTATATCCAATAACTCCTACCAACAAAAGACATTATTGCTGGAAGTTTCTAAAGAATATAAGGACTTAATGATTACAGAGACTGATTCCACCAAAGACAAGGTTAAAGTTACAATGTGCTGGGCATTGGGGAAAAATTTTTACTTTAATAACAAGGCTTTTAATTGAATATCTCTGATGAGTAAATCTAAATTTTAGCTGAGAAGATAATGCACATTAAAAGTGCTTTCCAAATTCTAAAGCAATAACAAATAGTCATTCTCCTTATAAGCTTTTTTCATAAAAAAACAACATTTTAATGACATGTTCAGGAACACAAGGAGAAAAGAAAAAAATTTCTATTGTAGTTTCAGTGATATCTTGACAAATTAATTATAAAGGTCACATTAAATTAGATACCACCCATATTTGTTATTAGAGTGCAAGTCCAAAGGACTAAGACTCTGAAGAAAACTTATTAGTCATTAGGAGATGCCCGATTTATTTTGCAAGCTGTAAGTAACTGACCAAATTTCAGCATTTAAGAAAATAAAAATATTTTAGTCAGTGCCTAGTCCTTACTTGCTTTGCTCTAAGCCACAGGTATACATTTTAAATCTGAATTTAAATATATACTATCTTTTGAAATCAAACTTATTTTGTGCAGGTCTCACAAAAAGGAGATTTTTTTTTTCCCTAGTATAAAATTTAGTTGCTTTAACCTAAGATAAAGTCAGTGATCGGCTAACAACAAATACGCCTATTGGAAAATTGCTAAGCAAGCTATATAGTCAGTACTTTGGAACAGGTTACTAAAAAATAGAAAAACTAGGCATTAGAAAACAGTTCTAGTACTTCTTATAAGCATAGAAAAAATAAAGGAAATGCTGAAAGGAAAAAGAATAATTCAGTTAAACACAGTAATAGCACCAAATAAAATATACCTAAGTAGATAATCAATACTAGACAGTTTTTAAAACCTGACATTTCTGTATTCCCACATAACGATCTTACATTTACATAATCCCTCACAATGGTATTTTATATAAGTAATATTTAGCTAATCTCTCATAACAATTAGTTAAAAATATTATATGTGTGACAATCTTAAGTGATACTGGGGATAAGCAGCAAGCCAAATTAGTTTATGGTAGGTAAGTAGCAATGAATAAACAGTTTCCTTTTCTTCTTTATACATTCAAGGAAAAAAAAAGGTACCCACACATACTTCCAATACACAAAGAGAAACATCTAAGACCAACAAGAAGTTTTACAACTGAAAAGTAGTTGAGAAAGCTTCAAACAGAAGTATAATTCTTTTAGGAAATGACAGCAGAGAGAGTAAAGAAAATTAATTCTTTCTGTATCCCTAACAATATTTCAGAAATTTGTGATCAAATCTATGCCATCACTGTCGACTGATACTACTACTACTAATACATAGTTACTAGTTACATAAGTTGTTTAGCACCCTTAAGGAATAACAAAGAAATAAGGAAATAGTCGCTATTCTCAACAAGCTTTTATTTTATTAATCCCTTTATTAAAAAAACTTTAAAAAATGCTGCATCTCTTATATCCCCTTTCTTCTTTGTACATTTTTCCTTTCTCATTTTGACAATAAAAATATATATATTTGTTTAAAAAAAAAGTATTCTTTCATGTACACAGTATTCCCTCTCCTAGACTTTGTTTTCCTAGATAATCAAAATTACTCCTAAGGGGATTTAGTATTATCAATATATTTCACAGCTGGTATCAGTAAACTAGATAAAGCAATTTCTCACAAGAAACAATTTCCAGGGGCCGCTGGTGGTGCAGCGGTTTAGTTCACGCTTGGCAGCCCAGGGTTCGTGGGTTCAGATCCTGGGCGCCCGCTGACGCACTGCTTGTCAGCCATGCTGTGGCGGCGTCCCATATAAAGTAGAAGAAGATGGGCACGGATGTTAGCCCAGGGCCAGTCTTCCTCAGCAAAAAGAGGAGGACTGGCAACGGATGTTAGCTCAGGGCTGGTCTTCCTCACACACACACAAAAAGAAACAATTTCCAAAGATATAACTTTCATGTTACAGTGACCTATTCTTTTTGGGTTCTTGGACCCAATTCCAACGTGGAGGGGGTTTCCCCCACCAAGTAATTCTCCAGATATCAGCAGGGTGTCCTACAATTCAGCTCAATTCCAACCCAATCTACTGGAGATAGCACCAGATCCCACAGGTTAAGGGTTCAGTCCTCTGGGGTGCCCCCCATCCCCAACTTCAGATGTCACTGCAAGCCCAGGTTAATCACCTGTGCTTCTAACTGACCGGCTATAGATGGGGGTTCCCACAACCTCCTCCTTGGACTTCAGATGCCAGTCACCGTCCAGGTTGTTACCTGTACTTCTGACCAACTGGCTATAAATCAGAGGTTCCCATGACTGTCTCCCCTTCCTTGGGTTCAATTAATTTGCTAGAGCAAATCACAGAAGTCAAAGAAACATTTTACTTACTAGATCACTGGTTTATTATAAAACGATTTAACTCAGGAACAACCAGACGGTAGAGATGCATAGGTCAAGGTATGGGGAAAGGATGCAGAGCTTCCATGCTCTCTACAAGCTTGCCACTCTCCCCAAATCTCCACGTGTTCACTAACCCAGAACCTCTTCTAACCCTGTCCTTTTTGGGGTTTTATAGAGGCTTCATGACATAGGCGTGACTGATTAAATCATTGGTCATTGGTGAGTGAACTCAATCTCCAGCCCCTTTCCCCTCCCCAGAGGTCTATTCACAAGATTGGTTCCCCTAGCAACCAGCCACCATCCTTAGGTGAGTTGCAAAAATCACCTCATTAGCATAACAAGACACTTTAGTTGCTTTCACCATTGGGAAATTCCAAGGATTTTAGCAGCTCTAGGCCAGAAACCAGGATGAAGACCAAATACATATTTCTTATTAAACATCACAATATCACACCTGTGTCTCATTCTCATTAAACTATAGAAAAGGTTTAATTTAAAAAAATTAGTAAGTATTCTATGATTGTTACTAAATAGTGTAAGTTAGCATCTCTCTCTCTCTCTCCTTTCAATCTTTTTTCGGGGGGGGGGCGGGGAGGAAGATTAGCCCTTACCTAACACCAGCTGCCAATTCCCCTCTTTTTGTTGAGGAAGACTGGCTCTGAGCTAACATCTGTGCCCATCTTCCTCTACTTTATGTGGGATGCCTGCCACAGCACGGCTTGATAAACTGTGTGTAGGTCTGTGCCCGGGATCCAAACCCTCAAACCCCAGGCTGCTGCAGCGGAGCACACAAACTTAACCACTAAGCCACCAGGCCGGCCCCTCCTTTTGATCTTTTCTTCTCTACCTCCTCCAGGAGATATAACTGTGCTAATATACACCAACCAGGCCTGACTCTCAGACTTCTAAACACAAATGTTGAGAGGCCACACAGTTATCTTCTCCTATCCCTAAATCATCTCCTCTGATAATCCAGTCAATCAAGCCAGAAGTACAGCAATCATTCTTGAATAGTGGTCTAATTCCTACTCATCCTTTAAGATTCAACTCAGGAATCACTTACTCTAGAACAAGCTACTCCCATTTCTACCCCTGCCTGGGATGGGAGCTGTTTCTTTGTTACCAAAGCACATGATTCTTTCTATCAGAATACTCACCACACTGCATTTTCTACTGAAATATTTGCCTGTATTTGTCACCTAAATTGCAACCTCAGTGAGAGATCGTGTATAATATAATTTACTAAATTATGCAGCAAATTATAATAGTGTAGCTTGATCAAGGGACAAAATTTGGACTTCTAAAGATACAAGGCATATCTGGATAATCCTGTAGGGAAGGGTTTTTTTTTTTTTGGTGAGGAGTGGCCCTGAGCTAATACCTGTTGCCAATCTAATCCTCTTTTTGCTTGAGGAAGAGTAGCCCTGAGCTAACATCTGTGCCCATCTTCCTCTATTTTGTATATGGGATGCCGCCACAGCAGGCTTGATGAGTGGTGTAGGTCCATGCCCAGGATCCAAACGTGTGAAGCCTGGGCCAGTGAAGCAGAGTGCATGAACTTCACTACTATCCCATGGGGCCGACCCAGGAAGGGTTTTTTAAAGTGTGGTCCATGAACCACTCATAACAGAATGACTTTGAGACTTTGTTAAAAGATGGAGATTCATGATCCTACTCCAGACCTATTTTAAAAATTCCTTGTGTTTGTCATGTATATGTAACACTGTAAGAATTACCATTTATTTACATTTGACAGGTAGTGCAGGGGGCGCTGTGTTAGGTCATACATAAAATTTCATCTCTTTTTATTGAGGTAAAACTGGTTTATAACATATATAAAGTTAATTTCAGGTGTACATCATACTTTGATTTGTGTGTAGACTACATCATGTTCACCACCCAAAGACTAATTACCATTCATCACCGTACACACGTGCCGTTACCCCTTTCGCCCTCCTCCTCTCCCTCTTCTCCTCTGGTAACCACCAGTCTACTCTCTGTATCTATGCATGTGTTTGTTTGCTGTTGTATTTATTTTCCACTTATGAGGGAGATCATACAGTAGGTATTTGACTTTCTCCATCTGACTTAGCATAATACTCTCAAGGTCCATCCATGATGTCACAAATGGCAAGATTTCATCTTTTATAGCTGAGTAGTATTCCATTGTGCATACATGCCACATCTTCTTTATCCATTGATGGACACTTAGTTGTTTCCAAGTCTTGGCTATTGTGAATAATGCGGCAATGAACATAGGGGTGCATATGTCTTTACACATTCGTGTTTTTGTGTTCTTTGGAGAAATACCCAGCAGTAGAATAGCTGGACCATATGATAGTTCTATTCTTAATTTTTGAGGACTCTCCCTACTGTTTTCCATAGTGGCTGCACCAGTTTACATTCCAGCCAGCAGTGTATAAAGTTCCCTTTTCTCCACATCCTCTCCAACACTCGTTATTTCCTGTCTTGTTATTTATAGCCATTTGGATGCATGAGGTGATATCTCACCATAGTTTTCATTTGCATTTCCCTAATTATGATGTTGAACATCTTTTCATGTGTCTGTTGGTCATCTGGATACCTTCTTTGGAAAAATGTCTGTTCAGATCTTTTGCCCATTTTTTTTTGAATTGCGTTGTTTGTTTCTTTGTTGTTGAGATGTATGAGTTCTTTACGTATTTTGGATATTAACCCCTTATCAGATATATGGTTTGCAAATATCTTCTCCCAATTGTTAGGTTGACGGTTTCTTTTACTCTGCAGCTTTTTTTGTTTGATATAATCCCATTTGTTTATTGTTTCTTTTGTTTCCCTTGCCTGGTGAGACATGGTATTCGAAAAGATGCTGCTAAGATGGATGTCTAAGAGCGTAGTGTCTATGTTTTCTTCTAGAAGTTTCATGGTTTCGGGTCTTACATTCAAGTCTTTAATCCATTTTGAGTTAACTTTTGTGTATTGTGTAAGATAATGGTCTACTTTCATTCTTTTGCATGCGACTATCTAGTTTTCCCAACACCATTTATTCAAGAGACTTTCCTTTCTCCATTGTATGTTCTTGGCTCCTTTGCCAAAAATTAGTTGCCCATAGATGTGTGGGTTTATTTCTGGACTCTCAATTCTGTTCCATTGATCTGTGTGTCTCTTTTTGTGCCAGTACCCTGCTGTTTTGATTACTATAGCTTTGCAGTATATTTTGAAATCAGGGAGTGTGATACCTCCAGCTTTCTTCTTTTTTCTCAGGATTCCTTTGGCTATTCAGGGTCTTTCGTCGTTCCATATAAATTTTAGGACGCTTTGTTCTATTTCTGTGAAAAATGTCATTGGAACTTTGATAGAGATTACAATGAATCTGGAGATTGTTTTAGGAAGTATGGACATTTTAACTATGTTAATTCTTCCAATCCAAGAGCAAGGACTATCTTTCCATTTCTTTGTGGCTCCTTTGATTTCTTTCAACAATGTTTTATAGTTTTCAGTGTACACATCTTTCACCTCTTTGGTTAAATTTATTCCTAGGTATTTTATTCTTTTTGTTGAGATTGTAAATGGGATTGTATTCTTAATTTCTCTTTCTGCTAAAGGCATCTGATTTTTCTGTTGATTTTGTATTCTGCAACTTCACTGTATTCATTTATTATTTCTAATAGTTTTTTGGTGGATTCTTTAGGGTTTCCTATATATAAGATTATGTCATCTGCAAACAGTGACAGTTTTACTTCTTCCTTTCCAAACTGGATCTCTTTTATTTCTTTTTCTTGCCTGACTGCTCTGGTTAGGACTTCCGCTATGTTAAATAGGAGTGGTGAAAGTGGTTATTCTTTCCTTAACAGGAAAGTGGGTTCCTGTTCTTAAAGGGATAACTTTTAGTTTCTCACTGTTGAGTATGATATTAGCTGTGGGTTTGCCATATATGGCCTTTACTGAGTAGAGGTACTTTGCTTCTATACCTATTTTACTCAGTTTTTATCATAAACGGATGCTGTATCTTGTCAAATGTTTTCTCTGCATCTATTGAGATGATCATGTGATTTTTTTACTCTTCATTTTGTTAATGTAGTGTATCACACTGACTGATTTGCAGATGTTGAACCACCCCTGCATCCCTAGAATAAATCCCACTTGATCATGGTGTATGATCTTTTTAAGATATTGTTGTATTCAATTTGTTAGTATTTTGTTGAGGATTTTTACATCTATGTTCATCAGTGATATTGGCCTGTAATTTTTTTTTGTTGTTTATCTTATTCTTTTAACAATTCTATGAGGTGATAATATTTATACATGAAGAAAATGAAGCTCAGAAATATTGAGTAACTTACTAAAAGTCACATTGGTAGTAAACGGTATAGCTGAAATTCAAACCTAGGACTGCCTCATATGCTGAATTAACAAGCTTCCTAGAAAATCTTAAAATTTGGGAACCATGGTCATCAGAAGATGCTAGAGCATAAAATAGCAAGCAGAGCAGAAACTATGGCAAATACGTGGTCCTTCTCTAGAACTAAGGTATGGAAGCTCAAAACCTGAAGTCCAAAGGGAAAGCAAATCTATATAGCACATATTTCAATACCAATGGAATGAAAGCTACATAGAATGACAGAAATTAAATTTTATGTTTGTATATTTCTTATTTATTCTTCTACTTCCAAATGAAACTATCAGGAAAAAAGGAATGTGGATATTAGAGGATATATGTAACTAACATCAGTAGCCCTTGGGGAGAAGGACAAATGATACAGATATTCTGGAAAATGGCAAAAACTATTCTAACAGTGGTCATTTTCTTGAGTGTTTAAAGGGTATTATAAGTCCTACTTGACACATGAGAACATACAGATAATTTAATGTGCTCAGAGTACACAATGCTGATATAAGAGCTAGAAGAAAAATTACTGTTAAACCACTCACCAAAGAAAATGAACCAAGAAATGTGAAGAGTACCAATTCTTTCTTCTGAAATACAGTTCTATTAACTATTTTGTGGTCCATAACTTAACTATCCTCAGAATAACCTCCTCTCCAAAAAGGTATCATTACCATGCTCTTTCCAGTGCAAATGCAGTCCTCAGCTCCATTTTCCTGATTCCTAAAATCAGGAATACTGATTGGCTGCAGTGCATGGCTGTAGTATTCTTTCTGAGATATTTTGGTTACAAACATATGTTTTGCATATACTTTTTGGATTTGGAAATTCTTAAGTATTTCTGGTCTGACAAATAGTAGGGTTCATGTTACCGTCATTTTTTCAAACTCAGGCTCAATTCCTGTTTTCTCTCAGACCAAAAATACCACTTGATTGCTCTTTCTCAAGGTCCATATTTCTTGAGCAGTTCTCAGTTTGTATTGGTTCTTCTTGCAAACAATGATGGAATGTATAGAAAGAACACTATCATGAGTCTATGAGATCTAATCTCTACCTATGTCTCAGCCACTATAATCAGCTGTGAAACACTGGATGAAAAATTTCACCTCCTTAATATCAATGTCCTTAACTGTAAAATGAAGTGGTTAAACCAAGTACCTCTAAGGTATTTTCAAGCTATTTCATTCTATGATCCAATTATATAGTAGATGCCCTGTAGGACACAATACTCTGGAATCAGAATTCTAAATGCCAAAGTAAACGAAACCTTTAAATGTTCTCAGCAAACCACCCAGCTCAGAAGTGCAATGGTTGAAGTAGTTTCGGCACTTGGCACATCCACATCCCTAGGCCCAACAGAGGAGTCCACTGCTCTCTTCGCTAAATTGGCTCCACCTCATTTCTTTCTAGATCCACTTAGAGACCCTGTATACCTTGACCAAATAAAAAGTACCTACTCCATGCTCCCAGATCATTTTGTATATCTGTTATAGTCCTTATCCCTTACCACATAATTAAATAATTATTCCACTCTGATTCTTTCTCAATCTCCCTGGCTTAGTTTGCTGGTGTTTTTCCTGAAATTTGGCTGAAGAGTGGTAAGTAAAGAGTACTAAGTTGATCACACACATACTCGTAGGTAATTCAGAGCTTACAACATTGTTAAATTGACACAAAATAATGTATGTAAAAATGACTTTAATGAAATATAAATTTATAGAAGCAAAGCTAGAAGAACAAAAGTAAAATTTACTAACCACACAAACATCTGCCTGTTTGCACGAACAGGTTGGGCTGATTAATAACTCCAACTGAGACCGCAGTTTCTCATCATCACCGAGAACCTGGTTAAATTTCTTCACAAAATCTTGTGCTTTCCCAGGGTCAGGCAAATTCTCTATGAAATTAAGAAAGAATCTATATTACAAAAGAAAAACCATTCTACTAAACTAAAAGCAAACTGTCTTAAAAATAATGCTGAGCCATCAAAAGACAATCAGCCTAACTGCTTCTTAGAAATAAAATTATTAAGAAAAGAATTATTTTCTTAGTAGTAAAATTGATAGTCCCATTGGGTAAATTATCTGTTTTGATGTTTATTACATATCTATGAAGTGAATCAACATACTCACTTGCTATGGTCATCAGTTTTCCAAACATGGCAGAACAGTTAGCCTCTGACTGAAATTTAAAACAAAAACAAAAGAAGTCATGTGTGCTAACAAATTTCTGTAAGAAAATCTATAGTCAGTATAGTACCTTTTTTAAAGTGAAAAAAAGATTCATCACAATCTACCCACTAGAAAATGGCTTACCCAAAATTGATAACAAGAAATTGGGAAGTAGCAACAACTATTAAAGTTAGGACAAACAGAAGGAAAGGAGATGTCAGCAGGAAGGTATTTAAAAATTTAAAAAGAGTACATAACTTTCAAAGGGAAATTATCTTGCCAGAAGATTGAACAGAAGATAACAGAAACAATTATCCTATCAAAATTGTGAAACCAGACACCAAAGAAAATTAACCAAAAATGTGAAAAGTGGAGAAATTTTCTTTCTGAATAAGAGTTCTATTAGCTATTTTGTGATCTACTGCTTAACCTCAGAATATCACTTCCTCTCCAAAAAGTATTTTCCTAACATCCATCCCAATAAAGTATTACTTTATTATTAAATTTGTATAATTTGAGTAAATTGAGCCAGAAATTGGTAAACTATGGTCCCATGGACCATTTGTTTTTGTTAAAGTTTTGTTGGAACACAATCATGCCCATTCATTTACCTATTGTCTATGACTACTTCTGCACTTCAAAGGCAGAGTTGAACAGTTCACCAGAGACTATATGGCTGGCAAAGTCTAAATTTTCACTATCTGGTCATTTACAAAAAAAGTTTGCCAATCCTTGCTTTAGCATCCATGGGTTCTTGAGGGGGTCTCTGCCTACGGTTCCTTGGTTAAGAACACCTATTCTAGCAAATACATTTAGAACTATATTAAGAGATTATTGAAGTTTCTTTCCCCCATCTTCCAGAAAATGTTGGGAAGAATTTCTTTGCTAATTGGACTTTGGTATATTTACAGGATTGATACCTGATTCTACACTGAAGGACCAAAAATCATGGAGCAAAAAAAATTAGGAATTCTAATGTAATTTTCTCTTGAGGTTTAATTCTAATTATTTAAAATTAATGAACTATGCATAAATTCTTACTGTCTAAACACTTGATAAACTAGAAAACACCATTTCTTTGCTTGTGCTGGAAAATAAGATTTTGTTTTATATTCATTTGAAATGGAAATTTTGCTTGAATAACTACAGAAATTAATGTTTAACTGACATTTGGAAAATAAAACACGTGAGATACTTTTTGCTTGTTTTATTACATATAAATAAAGAAAAACTGAACAATGACTATCACAAACTAAACAAATCATGAACGTACTGTAGGCTGCTTGTGCAAATCCAACAGCTCTCGTACGTGACTTCTAAGCATGTTCTGACACTTCCACATTTCATTGAGAGCTCTGTAAATAAAGTTATAAATATGAAGAAAATACATACTATAACAATACTGGTAATTATTCAACTTTGCTATTATTATTGTTGCATGGTGTAGATACACCATTCTTCTACATCTCCCTAAAAGTTTAAGCACCAGGAAAGTTATTTATTAGGCTTAATGTAGTTTAGTTTAAAATAGTAAATATAAGGCTTCTTATAAGAGATAATATTTGAGAAGTTTAGAAGCATGAATAGGATCTTGCCAGGTAAATGAAGGGATTGAAAGACATTCTAAGCAGAGGTAGCTAGAATGTTCTGGTACAAAGAAAGATAACATGTCATCGAAGTGCATGGCACACATAGGAAACTGAAAAAAATGTATAGGCTTGGAGCACAGAGTGTGAGTGGGGGAGTATCAGGAATCTGGAACATACTACAGAAAAAGATCAGATCATGAAGGCCTTTTTATGCCAGGTTAAGAGGATATGCACGAAGGACTGTAGATTATTTAAAAAAATTAATTTCTTCGGGGCTGGCCTGGTGATGCAGTCATTAAGTTTCCTCCACTTTGAAAGCCCAGGGTTCACAGGTTTGGATCCCGGGCGTGGACCTATGCACTGCTTATCAAGCCATGCTGTGGCAGGTGTCCCACATATAATGTAGAGGAAGATGGGCACAGATGTTAGCCCAGAGCCAATGTTCCTCAGCAAAAAGAGGAGGATTGGCCGCAGATGTTAGCTCAGGGTTAGTCTTCCTCAGCAAAAAAAAAAAAGAATTTCTTAGAAATGATGTAGTTTCAAGACACCAAATTTAAATTGACTGTGTTTATTCTAGATTCTTTTCTCTCCATGAAAGCAGATTTTCTTCTCTCAAAAACCCATTTCCATAATTCCAAGTACCCAGAGGACCACTGAGAAATTAATCTATCTCTGAGTATTCTTTGCCAAATAATTTGAAATATAAACAGAGATCAAAACCTTAGGCCAGAGGTTTACTACCTAGAGTGAGCATTAGGAACCACTTGCAAATCTTTTAAAAAATGACAGCTAATGCCTCTTAATATAACGCACCGAGAATACAATGTTACCTCTGCAATTTGTGCTGAAAATGCATAACCTCAATCTAATAATGAGGAAACACTGGACGAACCCAAATTGAGTGAACAGTCTACAATACAATTGGCCTATGCAATATTCTTCCCAAAAACATCAGTCATAAAAGACAAAGAAAGACCGAGGAATGGTTCCATACTAAAAGAGACTAGAGTCATGACAACTAAAGATGCAATGTGTAATCCTAGAAAGGGAAAAAAAATACCCATAAAGGACATTATTTTGACAATTGAGGAAATGTGAATACACACTGAATTAGACAATAATATTGTATCAATGTTAAATCTCTTGATTTTGATAAGGGTACTCTGGTATTATAAGAGAATATCCTTGTTCTTAGGGAATACACACTGAAGTATTTACGGGTAAAGAAATCCAATGTCTGCAAACTACTCTCAAATGGTTCAGAAGAAAATATGTATATAAAGAATAAGTTATGTACAAATGGCAAATGATAAAGCAAATGGTCAAAAATGACGAATCTGGGTAAAGTGGTTACCACAATGCTTTGTACTATTCCTGTAACTTTTCTGTAAGTTTGAAATTATATGAAAATTAAAGGTTATATATATATATGTGTATATATATACACACACACACATATATACACATATGTATACACACACACATATATATAAAATAGCTGAGATTCTTATTCAGAAGAATCAGAATTCTCAATGACAGGACTTTTTAAAAAGCTTTATTAGTAGAAGGACCACACAACCTAGTGTCTTGGGACAGTTAAAGTTTACATCAGTTGTCCAAACAAAATTATTAATAATGCCTCTTTTCAGTCTCAAAAATATCCCAGTTTGGACAATCAATCATATGGTCATTTTACATAGAAGTGATTTTGATATGCTCTCCTGACAAAGAATCAGTACTTAGTTCTTAGGCTTAGTTTAGTAAAGCTCCAACAGTGCAATTTAGACCCCAGTCAACAGGTAGACAAAAGATAATTTTGACATGGGGACTTCTCTGAATCCCTGAAACCATATTACTGACTCATTTGTCAAATATGCCGATAGGAATATTTTTGCTTTTAACTTACCTGAATTTATATCATAAAATTTTTCTCTATAAATATTTATCTGAGGTTCTTGATTCAACTAGAAGAAGCAACAACCCAATCAACAATTAATTAGATAAGATGAAGTAATTTTATGAAATCTTCAGTAAATACTCCAAACAATCATTTAAAAGTAACTTACTTGACAGCATTTGGATCCAAACTAGCATATAAATAATACAAGCATTTCATTCTCTCTTCTGTTTCCAGGTTGTGGGGGACAAGATACTGAGCAAAGATTTTCTCTACCAGCAGTCTGTGAAACAAACAAAAATCCCCAAATACAATTATTCTATTTTTTAGAAGCGAGAGCCATTTTATATTTTAACCACCTCTTGCAAAGACACCGTATCAATGGTGATACCTATGTGTGCAAATACAATGGAAAAGATCAGTATGTGATCCGTTCCTTTCCTTGGAAGTACAGTTATTTTTAAATTTAGAACTACAGTTGCTATTTGTGGCTTTACTTTTTAATCTGCCAGCATGAAACATTTGTTCTAAAAGGGTTATATGTTATTCCTAAACATAGGGTGCTAGTCTGTTTCACCTATTCTTCATCATCAGTCTGGAGCTATAGCAAATTACTTAACACTACATATAAAGCTATGATCTCAAGAATAGCTAGTTCTCAAAAAAACATTAATTTCTTCTGATTACAGTTTGTCTCCTTTCCCATGTTATCATTTGGTAAAATCAGGGGGATGTTCCTGCATATTACTTCCTGAAAATTTAGCTTTTCCTGTGCACATTTGATCTCTCTTCTTTCCACAGTCTAAATTCCTTACCAGGACCGGAATAAGAAAACACAAAAGCTCTTCATTAATCAATGAAATACATATCCTGTGATGCCAAAGTAGTCAGTCTAATTCAATAAAACACTGCAAAGTATTTTGCAAAAAAAAAAAAATCATGACTATAATCCAATAAGAAATGAAAACATCATAAGTCCTCCTCACAAAAAAAAAAAATTTTGTAACTATGTATGGGGATGGATGTTAACTAGACTTACTGTGGTAATCATTTCACAATATATACAAATATAGAATCATTATGCTGTGCACCTGAAACTAATATATCAGTCAATTATACCTCAATTAGTCAATATACTGCAATTAGAAAAAACCCCACACCACCACAGTAATACCTCTATTGGTACTTATAGTGTTGCAAAAAGGAAAAATAATAACTAGCAGATATTGAATAGTACTATATTGCCAAGCATTGGGCTAGGAGGCTTAACATTCATTATTTATTTAATCCACATGACAATCCTGTAAGGTTGGTTTTATTATTACTCCTTTTTAGATAAAACTGAGGTGCACAGAAGTTAAGTCAATTGTGCAAGAACACACAGCTGAGAGGCAGAATGAACATCTGGTCTCTGGTCTGACTTCAAAGCCCATGCCTATTTCACTATTATTATGCTACCTTACAATCTTGGCTAGAGTCTTATTTAAACATAGTATGTATAAATACACAGAAAGTGATTTCTAAACTTAGAAATAACATTTTTAAAAAATTAAATATTTTTAAAAAACTAAAAGCACTTTTATATTCAACCATAATCTACCAACATATTAGACTCACTTGTCATCGATGCTATTCTGATAATAAATATGCAAAAGTTTGTCCTTTATCCAGCTGACTTTCTCTGCAGCTTCCTTTCCTGCTTCACCATGAAGACAGTATTTCTTATAAAGCTGAGCCAGACCCATCATAGCTTCTTTTCTTACTCGCCACTAGAAAGTATAAAGTTTATTGGATGAGCTAGGTACCAAACTTTAGTATACTAATCTGTAAAAACTGCCATTTCTTCAGTGGGTTGTACAATCAGACTTATGTGTAATATAAACTGGCACAATATTTATTTTCATAAGAGGCAGATAAATTGCTTTACCAACAATTTTAAGTATGTTCCTATGTAGAAACCAGACTACTTTAGAAATTATGCAATGCAAATATTGCTAAATCATCTACCAATATTTTTATCAAAGCCAAGTAATGGTAAATCTTACAGAAGATTTCATTCGATTCTGTCTAAAAAAATTTTGGTCAAGTTTTAGAAGTGATTAAGAGGTCAAAGAGAAAGTGTGTAATTCACTCTGCAAACAAAAGCCCTATCATCTAGAATGTTTTATTCTAGTTACATCCCTTCTGATGTTAATTCAGAATAAGACAAGCCAAATTTAGCACCAAGATCCTAGAATTATAAAGTTGGTAAGCACCTTAGTGATCATCTTAAGTGAATTTCCTTACTTTGTAGATTAAAAGGGCAAATGATTTACCTAGCCACATACTAGTTAGTGGAAGACTCTTTGGGACTTCTAGAGATTGGGATGGTTTACTAGGAGGAAAGAATGGTGGTAGGAGGAGGGTGAACAGAAAAGGAGACTAAAAACCTAGAGTTAGAACCACGATTGTAAGATGTAATAAAAACAATAACCAAGAAAGATATTTGTCTCAATGACAAATCAGAGCATACTATCTTTGGTTTATTTAAGTTGATACTTCCCTACAAATTTTCTGTATAATTTTCTCAATTTTAGGCTATTTAGTGGATGGAATGAAACTCTGTTCTCCATACAACAGGTAGCAGATGCCATTTGACATTTCTTACACAAAAACAAAGAACGAAAGCAATCTAAGAAATCTAAGATCAAGTCCTGTCCCTACATTTTACAGAGGAAAAAGCAAAGTTCAGAAAGGCTATACCCAAGGTCATCAAATTTATTACACCAAAATCCAGGTCTTAAAATGTGCAATAGGTGCTATTATGACCACATCATGCAGTTCAGGAAGATTCACTTATTCAACTCTTTCCAAAACTATATACAACATTGACAGAAGGAGGAGTGAAATGTATGTAAGAGGTGGAAATAACACAAATGGCAATACCTTCATTCAGGTGTGTATGTTGGGGGAGCTACCAACTAACCACTAGGAGAGTGTCATTTCATTTAAATTAAAGTCAAGGGGAAAAAAGTCTTCAAAGTTAGAATTACTGATACAGTTGAACAAGTTAAATAGTGTCTTCTCTACATATCTGCTTCCTGACTATTTTAAAAGAACTTAAAGAATATCTCTTACTCTTCATAACCAAGAAATATCACTTTTCTACTCTGAAATTATAGCTAAACTACATTGGTTTCAGGAAGACAGCAGGTTTTCAACTATGCCTCAAATAAAATAACACACTGCAAGGCAACCTTTGTGAAAGATGTTAGTAAGTAGCATGTCTAATCAGCCTGCTTTGCATGTCTGTCTCTAGCTTATGGCTGACACTATTCTTTACCAACTGCCATTGCTGTTCTTAGTACTACTTTTCCTTATCAACCCACGTTTTTAACTGGATAAGACTGTCACTTTTGAAAATGCTAACTATAAGAAATAAATACAGGTGATCAATCACTATCCTTTTGAAACTCATCAAGTGAAAAGATAAAATAAAACTTTAATTTAGCTCTTCTTTTTATAAAGGTAAGCTAGAAGACAAACCCATGCCTAAGATCTGAAAAGCTATAGAATCCAATGTATTCATTTGTAAAGATAATTAAAAGATACACAGAAAACATGCAAGTTATTAGCTCTTTATTTGGTATTGTATTAATTTGACTTTCACATAGAAAAACTTTAAATATAATAGAAAATAATTTCTACTGTATTTAGCAAACAATTTAAACACAGTAAATAACAAAAGAATAAAATTCCTCAGATTTTACCCGTTTATCCAGTGTTCTTTCCCTCACAAAGCCAAGTAGCTGATCATTTACTAAGGTAAGGTCTCTTTTGGCAGCTGTTATTATAGTAACAATGACATCATGACGAATGGCTTCTTCTGGATCATGTGACCTAACTTTCAAATATTCTGTAATAAGAGAACAAAACTTAAGCTAAATGTTAGCTATATTTGCCATGTTCAGAATGACAGAAGAGACAAATGCTTTAAGCTTTTGTCCATACTGAAACAGTCTGTAAAATGTGGCATGAATTAAAATCATTTTATTTTTGACGTGGCAATACTCTACTATATAATCACAAAATAAACTAAACCACACTATTTATAACTGCATAGTCACATCTGAATAAATATTTTACATCAACTATTCTGGGAAAGTCAAATCACAACACAGTATCTGATTTATATAGTTTAGAATTTAAGTTACAATACAAATTAAAAGACATAAAAGAAAAATAAAAATGCTTACAGTAAGTTCACTGATATATCTGCACATTACATAATATAAAATACTGAATAATATTCTCTGACCTCTAAAAAAAATTCCTAAATAACTACAAAACAAACAAAATCAAAACAAAAAATGTTATTTCCTCTTCTTTGGTAAACAGCATTCTGATAGAAGCCATTTATTTGCTACTACCAAATAAGTAGGTTCAAATGCTCTATGTTCAAGTGAAGAATGACAAATTCTAGTTTAGTCCAGAAGATAATCACTTTCTCACTTATTATTAGATATGTTACTATATTTAATTATCACATAGGTATAATGATTTGTGCCCAAACCCAATGTCATAAGGAAGAGTTTACTTTCTATGATTTTCAAAAAATTCCAAAGGATTACAATATGAAGATTTCTAATATAATTTTATTGTATAAACGTGAAATCATTTACCAATCCATGACTGATATAGACTTGAAATAGTGCCAGAGTTAAAACCTATCAAGAAACTGAAGTTAATGTCAAAGACCACATCTAAAATAGATTTGTGTGATTACTCTCATATTTGTAATAAACCAGCTAGCTTACCTGTGAGATCCTTTGCTAAATCTGGGTGATTCATTAAACAGTGACTGGCAAATTTCACACTTTCTAATCTCACAGGAACATGAATGTCATTAAATCTACATAGAAAGAGATTGCTAAATATTAGTTGTAAGGCAAAATAATTATTTTCAAATAAGGTATATCTAACATTAAATAAATGCCTATAAACAACAGTTACTGATTAGAAAATGTATTGATTATTATGACACTTAATATGTTCTGAAGGAAGAATACAAAGTAAAAAGATACATAATTTCACAAAAACATTTTTGAAAACAATTTATCGTGCTAAAGCAAAGAAAAACCAGCATAAACATCCCCCAACACAAACTACCTATTTTGTAAAGCCAAAAATTTAAGATCTTAAAATTATGCTACAAAACAAAAAGTAAATATTCAAAAATGCACAAAATCGACTTGAAAAAAATAGACAAGAGGAAAATACTAGGGGATGCGAGGTAGAAAGTAAATCATATAGCAGAGGCAGATCTAGAAGTTCAAAGATGAGTGCATGAAATGCAAGTGTCATATTGCCTCACAACAAAAAAGTTTCATATGGCCAGGACCAACTTGTTTTAAAATGCTCTTTTAAAGGTCTGGTGTACTGTAAGAATTCAATAAATATGAAACACCAGACGTATTCAAAACTGCATATAATAAAGATAAGCTGAGCAACTTCTAAATTTAAAATTTATCATTGGGCAATTTAAAAAACATATTTATTAATTATAAATGTGATTTTAAATAGCAGGAAATATTTTTATTTCTGAAGTGATCTCATAAAACAACCAATTAAATTTATTTAATAAATGCCTCAATGTCCACGGCCTCCTACTTTCTTATCCAGAGGGAATCATCATATTTTAATAAAAACTTGCATTTAGGATTGATAATTTTCTACTGCCAGAGAAAAGTGAAAATAATACCATTTATGATCAAGTAAATTACAAAGTATCAAAACATTCACTGCTAAATAATTAAGGAAAATAATACAGTAAAACAGACTGGTAATACTTCTCTGTTTCTATGAATCAGAGACCCATTATTAGAGATAGCAGTGAATGTAAAATTATGAATATAAGAAGTCTTTTATGATTGATTTAGTTTTTACAGTAACCCAGGTAAAATATGAACTCTTGCATTTTTGCTTAAATGTTTTGCTATAAATATTAATGTCACTCAGAAGGACAGAATCACTCCTCTGTATATTAACAAGTACAGTTGCTTCATTCCCTCTATTCTAAAATCATTCAAATAGTCAGCACTTATTCCTATTAAGACCTTCAAAATGACCTCTTCTGAGCAAGTGACTTAAAATATCACTGTGTCAGTGTCACAGATTTCTCAGATTTGTTATATTTTAATATTTAATCTAGGATTATTATAAGGATTATTATAGTGAATTTACTTTAAGAAAATTTCTGAGCCCACCTTCTGAATCAGTTGAATTAAACAATGATGAATCTCAAGCGTTCTCCAGAATACTAATTTGTAGTGAAAATCGACTTTTCAATCAATGTTTAAAGCAAAGAAATATGTAATGGAATTCAAGGTGGAATTTAATAAACTTCATTGATTTTTCAACCTTACCATCAAGTTGAATAGAATGTAATAATTCTAAGTTCTTGAGAAGGAATATTAAAAACTATTTGAGTGAAGAGCAATGATATTTTCAATTTCAAAATCATACAATACCAAAATAGTTCAAAACACACATTGTGTAATTAGATAAACTACAGACCTAAAAGATAAGCACTAGTAAACGAGTAAATTGCTGAACTGAAACATGGCATGGATTGGACCATTATGTGTTCAGTCTCATGATTTATTTAAAAATCTGAAGACTTTGAACATTCTCAGATGTTGCCTATTTATTCTAAGGACATTATTTTAGCACAAAAAAGATTAAAAAGTGTTATATGGGTAAATAATAAGCTTTCTGCATAAAAAAATCTGTCCTACAATTTATTCTCCAAGAAAGACAGCAACACAGATACTAAAAAAACTAACATATCAATTAAAGTTTTGATATGTGTGGTTTTAATCAAGTGGACCATACTTACTGGCCTCCAAAATATAAAAGTTAGAATCCATAAAATTGTATGTTTTCTTACCGTCCAAGAAAACACTGCCAAAGCGGACGATTCTGTGTTGCCAAATCGGAATCTTTAGAACCAAACAATTTAGCTAAAAGTCGAACAACAGCTAGTCGCTCTTCTCCATCATTGCTCTAAGCGAAAAGAGAAAATAAATGAAGCCTGAGGTTTATTCATCAGATTACAGAAAATAACATGAAACATTCCCAAGAAGCTACAATTTCATATTTCTGCTTATGAGAACTTTAAAATATCATATGCTCTCATTTACTTTGCAGAAATTGATTTGATTCTACGTTAGATCATCTGGTTCTTAGCTCTTATTTCACACCCTCCCAACTGCTAATTTATGCCTACTTCACTGCTTGTTTGCAATCTACACAGACATTGTAGAAACATGAAGATAATCAATTCTAAGATTACCTAAGAGTCTCAGAAAAAAATTCTGTAAAGGGTGAAGCTGCAAATAATTCCCACCCCAGTAAGCTTTCTCTATAAGAAATCTTTCCTGCAGTTTGAGCTCCAATATAAATCCTTATTAAGGTTTTGATACGTGAAGTTTTAATCAAGGATCCTCTACTGATTGAAGAACATGACACTGAAAAATGTCATGATTCACACTCATTTTAACAGAAGAACAAGAATTTTAAGAAGGTCTAAAAGGTCTGGTGAACTGAACACTACAAAGAAAGGAAACCTTAGTTTAAAGTTGTTTTTTGATAAGGGCCTCCTATTTCCTTATCTTAAATCAATATATGCTATGAAAATTCTGTTCCAGTTTCACTAGTAATGTCATGTCTTAACATAAATTATTCTGAAACCATATGGCGTGTGAAACTTTCTTTTTTGGTGGGGAAGGTTGGCCCTAAGCTAACATCTATTGCCAATCTTCCCGTTTTTCGCTTTAAGGAGACTGTCTCTGAGCTAACGTCTGTGCCAGTCTTCCTCTATTTTGTATGTGGGATACCACCACAGCATGGCTTGATGAGCAGCATGCGTGCCCGGGATCTGAATCCACGAACCCTGGGCTGCAGAAGCGGAGCGTGGGAACTTAACCACTACACCACTGGGCCAGCCCTGAAACTTTTTAAAAACCACATATTCACTAGGAAAATAAAGGCAATAACTAAAAGTAATCGCTAATTTCTTGAAATGTTCAAATACAATGTGTGCCTAAAGCAATACCAGAAATCCAATAAGCAAATATTCAGGACAAAAGACAGTAAGTTAAAAAAGACAAAACTGTCTTTTCCTTATGGATGTCTTAACTCTCAGGAATAGGGGTTTTGTGGATAAAATAGGCACACTTATCAAAGAGATGTAAAAATGAAAACTATCAGGTTTTAACACTCATAATTACAAAAATGATTTTCTTTGACAAAGTTTTTCTCAAGAAATGTGACAACGTGCAGATTAGAGCTGCCTTTTAGTAAGTCCAATTGACTAGTCAACATGATTTATTTTGTTAAAGAAAAATCAATCTATCCTTAAATGTGCAACACTATGAATATAGTGGAAATTTTATTCTATTTTTAAGTGACTACTTTAGTAGCTTAGCAATTATTTTAAATGATGTGACATTTCACATCTATACATTTAACTACTGAAATAAAACTAAGTGAAACCTTGCACCTTGCTTTTTAAAAATTTTAAATACAGTCCTTGAATGAGGTTGGAAAATGATGACAGTGATGGTAATTTTTTTTGGTGCAAAATCATTTGGTGTCTCTGATATATAGTTGTATTATTAATCTATCCCAAAGTGAAAATTATCTCATTAAGATATTACATAATACATTGTTTGAATACAAATATATATATCTTAATAAAGAGTGGGTAAAATTTAGAAATTCTGCATTAACAATTTACCAGTGACTTTCTAAAAGAAATTCAAATGGGCACCTAGTTTTTATTTCTCTTCAATCCTAGCTAGAAAAGGTCACTAACTCTATTATTGTTTCTAATTACAAAGTAATTGATTCAGAACAATTCTCTGTGAAAATTTTCGCTCTAACCAAATTAAAGCAATTATGACTGTTTTACAATGTTTTTAAATTTGGGGAATAAATGTAAATGTCAGTGTCTCTCACTCTGCATGCCACGAAGAAAGTCTTAAATGTAAAAGGTGGCAAATTTCCTGATAACTATAAGCAAGGCTGCTAAGTAGCACAAATCTAGGGTACCCCTTAAATATATGAAAATACACTCTGTGCAGTGGATAGTGTATACAGTTGCATGCAGTGGCCCAGTATAGAGTAAAATAAAATAAATGGTTATTTTGAAGATTTTCTCAAACATTTTTACTGTTCTAAAGAGGACTGTAACCTAGGACTCTTAACTATGAAAAGCTATAGCTATATGCTTCAAAGCTATAACTACAGAAAATCACCACAGCCATAAAAACTTCCTAGGCTAACTACTTAACATACTGGTGACTCAAAAAGAGGCACCCTAATTACCTAAACTACTCTGAATCTCAGTTTCTTCATTTGTCATGAGAAAAGTAATACTGGTACAGGCTAGGGTTGCAGTCAGGAGCAAATACGAATACAGGTGATGGCATCTGTTTTAAGACAATAAAATATTCCATTATCACTATTATTTAGACACAGTATTAGTATAAAGTTAAAGGTATGAATTTATCTAAGAACACAGAAAAACATAAAAATCAATGGCCTTGTGTCATATATACTGTACTTAAAGAGACTACACAGTCAGAAATAACATTGCTATGATTATAGTGTTAATTTTTTGTGTGTGTGTGAGGAAGACCAGCCCTGAGCTAACATCCATTGCTAATCTTCCTCTTTTTGCTGAGGAAGACCGGCCCTGGGCTAACATCCATGCCCATCTTCCTCCACTTTATATGGGACGCCGCCACGGCATGGCTGACAAGCAGTGCGTCGGCAGACGCCCGGGATCCGAACCAGCGAATCCCGGGCTGCCAAGCGCGAACTAAACCGCTGCGCCACTGGGCCGGCCCCCTGTTAATTTTTTTTTAAAAAAGAAGAAATCTATGAAAAAAATTCTTGTTCATTTACCTTTAAAGTATGCCTATGAAATCAAATTGCATCAATGACGAAGAGAAGGTATAAGATAAAGGAGTCATTGGGGACTGTGGTAAACTGAAAAACTCATAACCCATTTAAGAAGGTGCTACTAATCAGTTCTAGTCACTTTGTTGTCATGTAGAACTAAGGGCCCAATGTTGCCGAATCATCTGATTTTTTTTTTTTTTAAAGAAAATACAATTTTCAAAAAAATGAACGTTCAAACAAAATCTGATTTTTAAACTTATTCATTCATTCAATGTTAGCAACTTTTTGAGAAAATTCTTTGTATGAGATTTTAAAATAAAATCTATCAAAGAAAACCTATTTTGGGGCTGGATTCAGCTTGTTAAGAACCTCTGCTTTAGAAAAATGAAACTATAGAAGAATGGGGTATGAACTATCACTATAGCTTAGCTTCCCTCAGTTTATATTAAGTCCATACATAGATCTAAAAGTCTAGTTCCTAATCCCTTCCCCACCATCTATCAAGGCAGACTTGTTTAAGGATTAAAGAGGCTTGACTTTTCATAGTCCGACGAAAATATTTTAATGCCTTATACCTACAAATAATTTGACATGGAAACATCTTTAGGCTGTTGTTAAACTCTTAATATTAAAAAAGAAGGCGCGGGCCCCGTGGCATCGTGGTTGAGTCCAGCGCACTCTGCTTTGGCCTAGATCCTGGGTTAGCAGGTTCAGATTCCGGGCACAGACCTCTACCACTCATCAAGCCATGCTGTGGCAGTGACCCACATACAAAATAGAGGAAGACTGGCACAGATGTTAGCTCAGGGCTAATCTTCCTCAAGGCAAAAACAAACAAAGAACAAAACAAACAAAATGTTCTCTATGTAACATTTTCCATACGACGGAGTTTCTTAGAAGCCAGGTACAATGTCCTTTATACTATAAATAACAAATGCTTGTAATAAAGACAATATGGACAATTCTTAATTACCTGCACGTTTTAAGAGTCTGAAAATGGAATTTCTAGTCCAAAATCTGTGTAACTAGGCAAAATATTTCATCTTAAGTTTTTCATCTCAAAAATCAAAACTGTAATGTTGGTCCTAATTATATCATAATCTGATTTAAGGATCAAATAAGTTATTGAATATAAAAAGCCTTTCAAAAAGTCCAGAATTTTAAGCAAATGTAAGGTGTTATCTTCTATAGTTCAGCTGGGATAGGGGGTCGAGTATCCAAGTTTTTCATATTTTTTAAGGAGTTATGAATTCCTTGCTTAGTTGGTTATGAAAAAAAATAGATACATTCTCAAGTCATAGTGTAAAATTGTCCTTGATCTAGTCTATGAAAGGGTCATAGAGTTGTAATCAAGACCCTTTGACCACTGAGTTTGAAATCTTTTGATGTTCTAAAACATACCTATCTACTAATAGATACCACTGAATAACAACATGAATTATAAGTTTCTAGGATAATACCATTTTTCATATCTATTATTTGTGTCACTGTTTATATCAGATATTTAACAACTAGGTAAGCTATAATTTTGCAATGTAAATTTGCATATCACCCAGATGAGAGATACTGTTTCATTCAAATGATTCAAAAATGTATACCTTAACTAAACATAACATAAACTCAACTCACATTTTATTCTTTTACAGTAAGAGAAAAACTATGTGATATATATTTTTCTCTTAAAGCTTATTTGGTTTAAAAATTATGGCCAGTCTTACCTTCAGTTTGAATTCAAGCTGCGGCATGACAGATAATAATAAATGAGGATCTATAGCAAAAAGTTCCTGAATCAGATCAAACACGTGTTCTGACAAATCACTTACTGATGATCTTCCCAGCACCAGGACCTGATTGAAAAACTACAGGAGATATTAAAAGAAAAATAAAACGTTCATTTCATTTAAAAACTTGGACAGGTTTTTTTATAAACACGTGTTACAAAAACAATTAGGCATTACATATATAACTGAAGAAGATGAAAGAGATGTTTCAATTACTAATATTAAATTGGACAGTCACGAAAACAGAAGAAATAAACCTCTAAATATCAAATTATGAATGTTACAGGGAGAAAAGGTAAAAAAGAATTGAGTTGTTAGCTTTCTTTCAAATTAGGATGACATTTCTAAGAATCTTAACTTTCATCAAAACAAAATAATTTAGATAGTTTATGTAATTCATTACAGAGAATTTTATAAAGAAATTTCCTTATAGCAGAGAAAATTTTAAGTCTCAATCTTTTTGATTTTAAGTCTGACTAATTTTTCCATGAGTTTAGTAATAGAGAGCATTTAAAGGTGGAGGATGAATTTTTTTTTTAAATACCTAGAGAAAGTCAAATACATTTTGACTCAGAGGACAAAGAGAAGGAAAAGGTGATGATACAAAAGCTAACTGATAATTTAAAAGAATGCTAGGAAGAAACAAAGAGAATGTAATATTAAAAGCACAAATTAAAAGACACCTGCACTCCCTACAAACATACATGCACATTTAGAAAAAAATATTAAATCAAAAAATGCTAAAGAGGTAGTTCTATGCAACTGATACAAGCATATATTTCTGGTAGTATCACCAAATGTCATATTTCTTTTGAAAAGCACCATACATTATGAATTAGAAAACATTCATATTCACTATGCAGACCTTGAAAAGAATAAGAAAAATAGTTTTAACAAAATTTAAAAACACACATACACGAGTAAGAATAGAACACTAACTCTGGAAGGATATATGAAAATATGTTGGTGACAGTTATTTTTGAGAATTAAGAATATTTGGGTTTGAAGAGAGATACCTTTCACTGCATATGCTTGTACTATTTGACAAAACATTTTTTTTTACCATGTTTAAGTATTAATTTCATAATATAAATACTAATAATTCATATCATTTAAATTAATATACTCTCGGGTTTTTATATGTGGAAAATACTTCAACAACAGATAAATGTAGCTATATTCAAAAAAATAATTACTGAAGGAAAACACTGAAAAAATCTATATGCGAGACAATAGGGAAATGGTTAGGTAAATTATGGGTATATGTCAATTCAAAGGAACATTTATAGTCATTCATATTATAAATAAAGATAATGTCAAAATATGGAAATATATATAAATGAAGACAATTCAAAATTTTATATAGAGTATGTGAAAAAATAGGTATGAATGTCAGCAAATGTGCAACAATGGAATTAACTGCTACAGTAAGGTAGTAGCATTACAAATTTTTTTTGTTTCAATTACTTTATTGATTTTTTAGTTAAAAAAAAGAACCTTTATTCAATAAAGTTTAAAAAAAGTACTTTTATTATTATATAACAACCATTTAAGAGAGAGACACAAAAGGGTTTAGAAGAATGACCTAGAGACATGAAGAGAAAATATATAGACAGACACAGAGAGCCAAAGATGAAGATGAAGTGAGAAAGTGAAAGAGAGAAGCATATCCAGAAGATATAAAGACAAATACAAAGACAATAGAAGGGGCTGATGGAAGCTGTAGACAAGTTTTCATAAAACAACATCCTCCATTACTGTGCCATTTAAAAATAACATCAAGGGCTGGCCTCATGGCCTGGTGTAGTGGTTAAGTTTGGCACACTCTGCTTTAGCAGTCCAGGTTTGCAGGTTTGGATCCTGGGAGTGGACCTACACCACTTGTCAGTCATGCTGAGGCAGCGACCCATACACAAAATAGAGGAAGACTGGCAAAGAAATTAGCTCAGGGCCAATCTTCCTCATTAAAAAAAATAATAATAAAATAAATAATATCAAAAAAGCTTATAAAGTTATGCTGCATTTTGTCACATTTGGACGTACCAGTTTTTTATATATTTGTTCTAAATAGCTGAAACTGTTTATAGCATAAATAAATCTATATGTGAAAGGTTCTAATAAATTACTACAATGGATTAAGAATTACACAATTATGGAATAAATACAGGCAGAAACACATACATTTGCAATGCATGCCTCAATAGTCTGGACTGTCCTTTTCAACAGGACTTTTGCGAGGTCAAAAGACTGTTTATTTAAGTTCTGAAACACAATAAAAATATGCAAAGTTATAATGAATTAATGAATTTCTGAGATAGCACCATTAGAACACTACAGTCTTCAAATCTATAAAATATGAAGCAAAAAATATAACTGAATTCCAAGCAAGGTTTTACCCAATACCCTGTGGTCAATTGGTCTTAAATGCAGAAGCTGCAAACAGCACAACTATGAATTAATACTAAAATACAATAGACAGTTAGCCAAAAGCCTAACACTATAGTAAGTTTAGTTTTACTAAAGTCAAAATGGACCTGCTGCTTTCTGGTTTTATTTGTTAACCAATTACACCCATGTATCCTAAACAAATATACAAACACAGCCCTCTCGAACCATCTTTCAGTAATTCATTGTCTAATCACTGTGTGCTCTGAGGAGGAGTAGACCTGGAAAGTGTTCCAAGTAAAATTCTCAATTATATTTTTGAAATACTGAATCTTGCTCCTCAAGATTCCCAATGCACTGTAACAAATTAAAGGGTCCCAGGAAGACTGTAGAAAAGATACAAATTTAATTTTTTAAAACTTTATTGAAAATGGAATTGTTTTGAAGAGCACCTATTAACATCTCTATACTTTGAACTTTTGGACCAAACTGAGATTCATTCACCATCATCTTGCACCTCTCCCGAAAAGAGGCTAGGAAACCCTATACTCTAGGTAAGTAGTCAGCAAACCTTATGCAAAGAGCTAGATGGTAAATATTTTAGGTTTTGTCAGCCATACGGTTACTGCTGCAACTACACAACTCTGCTGTTGCAGCATGAAAGCAGCCATAGACAAAACGAAAACAAATGAGCATGGCTGTATTCAAATAAAACTTTATTTACATAAATAGGCAGTGGGCCAGATTTGGTCCACAAGCCGTCACTTCCTGACCCTTACTCTAGGCTTTTATTCCATTGGCAAAAGGATAAGATTACCTCAAAATTAAGGCAACTCTTCTATTTCCTAAAAGGGTATATTTACCACTCATAAAAATACTCTAACAAGAATATAAACACCAAATACACTACCCATTCCTCTCAAAGTTTCCTCTCTTATTCTGCCTGACATATATTCTCTTTGCCATACTCTCAAAATTTTGACCAATTACAGAGATTCATTTGAATTAATAAAATGCAAATAATGTTTGGAGAATCAGAGAGTCATGAGAAGAATTTATAATTAATTACATCTTATTGTGAATAAGTACACTGCTCATCTAACATCTGATAATAGGTCACTGAACCATTAGAGGAAAAAAGCAGGAGGGTAAATATCAACAGTGAGGTAGGCCTGAGGACAGTCCAGTGGAGGAGCCTGTGGGGAGCTAAGTCTTTCAGTTCCTTAGGAGGACCTAGCAAAGAGAAACAGAAACAGGAAACGGAGAAATATACAGCTCTGAATCATCCTTTTCCCTTTAACATTAACCATATAGTTCCCACTTCTGCCCAAATCTTTTTCTGAAAGTGCCTAAGAAAAACGTAGGATATGGGTTCTGAGAAGAAATACAAATTCCTTTGCTCTGCATCTATGTTACAAAGGAGGAAACACATTTTCTTTTCTAAAAAAAGAGAAAAAACTAACCAAGACAGTACTCCGATACCTTACAATTCCCAGATTAGATATGAGTGGTAAATTTGAAACATTTTTAATTTTCCAGAAAATAAGCAACACTTAACTGAATGAAAATCTTCCACAATATATTATGTTAATCAATATATCTTCTAAAAATAATAATAGCTACAAGACTGATGTGTGTCACTCTATTTTATTCGGGGCTGGAGAATGATAGTGGGAATAATTACATAGGATTGCAAATGGTCAAAAACAATTATTTTTCACATGTATAGTACTACTTTTAAATATTAACCTTTAATATCTTCATACTATACAGACCTTATGTGCAGGAATGAGGTTAATAAGAATGGAGTCCAATAATTCTTGAGTAACTCCATCACCTTCCATGATGATAGAACTCATCAAGTCTAGCATGTGCATTTGTACCTTCTTATTGTGGCTATTGCTAAAAAGAAAAAAACAAAGCAAAAAACAAAGAAGAAAAGAAAAAAAATTCAGGCTCATGAAAAGAAAATGAAATGTCCCAATTTAAAACACTATCTCAGATGTAAAAGGATTTTCACTTGAGGGAACCATGCCAATAATGGTAAAGAAATTTTGGCTGCTCCCTTACACTTTCTTCCTCTACTGACTACTACAACAGCTGCAAGGTATTGCTGTAAAGTATTTTACAAAAACAAAGACCTTTAAAATGAATTAAGTCTCTACAGGATTACTTTAAAATAAATTAAGTCCTTACACAATTAAGATTCAAAGACTGAGTTAAATTTAATGAAACAAAAATGTCAACTACAAAGAAAGAACAATCTTGCTTACATGCCCCCAGATTTTAAAAGGTGATACAATTTTAAGTAAGGAAACAAAAAAAAAGGTACAAGATAATGAAGGTAAACAGTTGTTCGTCCTTTTTACCATTTTAGATCTTAATACATTCCTCAAGATGAGATAAAACTATAAACACACAAAAAAGCCAAAGCCCATAAAAGTACTTTTTTCTATATATCTTTGCCACTAGAGGTTTTAGTTTGCCAATCCTGAATCAAAAGTCTGATACAAAATGCTTACCAGAACTTATGACTAAAAGGTTCTGAAAATGTCATCCTCGTATCTCCCAAAAAATTTCAAACAAATAAAAAATCAACAAGGTATAAAGCCAAGAATCAGTTTCAGTCCTGCCTCCTCAGCCACTGAAGAGTCAGCTGAAGGCCTCCTCAATGAATCCGTCTACTGCTCATACAAATTTACCTAAAAAGACTGGCTACAAAACTGTTACAATTAGTAGAACATGTAGGCCTGTCTCCTGACTGCATCTTAAAGACTTGATCTATCCATTTTCACATTTATCAGAATATATATGCAAAGACAAATCAAGAGAAATGATATAATTTAGTTATACTACTATACTACTATAGATACACTATCTATACTACTATAGATACAGGGAAGTTTAAATCAAGACTAAAGTTAATATCATTCATGTATCTCTCACCTATAATTTTTAAAAAACTAACTTGAAATAATATATAATAAACCTATTGGGAACTTAGTGATTAAAAGCAAAGAGGAAAATTTTACAAGTTGGTGGAAAAATTGTCACATCATAAGATACACAGTTTTCTACAACTTTTAGAAAGATCTCCCTTTTGCATGCCCTCTCTCATATATCTTGTTTACTAAAGGCCAAGACTGTGCAGGACCAATTATGTAGTGGTGTGTGTGTGTTGGAGAGAATCTGTGTAGGGGGTGAAGAATAGAGATATTCAGCTTAACGCAGAAAAACTGAAGAGAGTATTTAGCTCTCAGATCCATATATACTTGGGGATAGGAAAGAAATGAAGGGAAGAGAGATGAAAATAGACTTAAAAATTATTCCCACAGGTTCCAGCCAAGATGCAGTAACAGGGACAGGATTTAGCCTCCTACCTGAAACAACTAAAAACCTGGACAAAATATATGAAACAATGGTCTTCAGACACTGGATATCACGCACATGTTGCTGAGAGAAGGAAATAAATGAGGTGAACAATCCTACAATTTTTCCAGTTTACTGTTTGGTAAGTTTCCAGGCTGCAATGTGGGGAGGGAAGATCCTGGCAGAGCCTAACAGCTTTTCTGAGTCTGGGGAAGCTAGAGTTTGCAGAGCTGAATACCAGAGGGGAGAGAGCTACTCAGAGAGCAAGCTTGCAAAGGGTAACCCCTCAGTCTTCAAGTGTTTAGTGATCAGCACACACATGTGAGGAAATTTCTTCAGTTTGGGGAAGGCATCACCTGAAAGGAGAAGAGGGAATAATCCCCAGAACTCACACAGGTCTTACAATAGTGCATATTCCCACTGCAGTGGAAAAATCTCATAATTCACAAGGCATCTAATAAGAGTAATCAGAAGGGTAAACCCACATATCTAAGAAGCTCAATGAGCCCCAAGCACGAGAAACAGGAAGAAACTACACCGTGTTACATCATAATCAAATTGTTTAAAACTAGTAACAAAGAGAAAATCTTAAAAGTGGGTAGAAAAAAGGATACATTATGTACAGAGAAACAAAGATTAAAAATGACAAAAACTTCTCATTAGAAACAATGCAAACCAGAAAAAGATGGAGCAATATCCTTAAAAGTACTGAAAGAGAAAAAAAGAAAAAAATCTTATCAATCTAGAATTCTTACCATGAAAATAACTTTCAAAAATGAAGGTGGAATAAAGACTTTTTCAGACATACAAAAACTGAAAGAATTCTATCAGCAGCGGACCTGAACTCTAGAAAATGTTAAAGGAAGTCCTTCTGACTGAAGAAAAATAACACTAGATGGAAATTGGCATCTATGCAAACAAATGAAGAACACCAGCTACATGGTAAATGTGTCAGTAAACACACATCAATAAGCTCCTCTTTCAAAAGGCAAGTCTTTTGTTTACTTGTATCTCATTGTGAATTATTTTAATTACATAATTAGGTCAACAATAAATTTATTGTTCAGGAAATAAAAATATTAGGATCAAAAAAGGTGTGTGCATGTACAAGTAACTGTGAGAAGAAAGAAGCAAACTGCAGAGTGGGAAGCAGACTTAAGTGGATAAAGTCACAAAAGGGGCAGAATAATGACAATTTCCGGAGTTTGTTTTTTTTATTTTGTTGGTGATTTTAATTTCTAAAGAAAAAGTTGCAAAAATGTGGTAGAATGTAAACAATGGCTACAAATTGTTCTCATCTCTGTATGCACATGCCTTTAAGATGCTGCTCCTTTCATCAAGACATGGAGTCTATCCAACCAATCTTTCAATCTGGGCTTGCCTATATGCCCTACTTGGCCAATGAAACTAAGTAAACATGAAGTGAGCAGAGGTCTAAAAAGTGCGTGTGCAGTGGGGCTTGACCTTTCTTGCTACTTTTGAAATCCGGTCAGCATATGAAGAGGCCTGGGCTAGCCTACTGGATGATGAGAGAAAGACATGTGACTCAGTTGTATTACCTCAGCCAACTGCCAGATGTCCTGCCAACTGACTGCAAACACAGGAGTGAGTCCAGCCCAGACAAAAAGAACTGCCAAGCAGAATCATGAGCTTAATAAAATGGTGGTTGTTTTAAGCTACCAAGTTTAGGTTGTTTTGTTATGCAGCAAAAGCTAACTTTACAAAAGGTAAAGTTTATATATTTTATCATTTATTTAAGGGCCTTCAGTTAGTTGTCACAGGAAACTTTTTCTCATGCAGTCTCTTTATAAGCTTCTATGTCTAGAGCAGGTCAGTCCAGTCCTTTCCTGTTTACTCCAGCTTAAATTTTATTCCTACCTTTCTAGCCAAGGAAAAGGAAAATATGATAGTATTCATAAAATATCTACAGAAAACTCTAGATATGTGCTGTTTAATATGGAAGCTATTATGCAACGGCTATTATTCTAATGGCCATTTGGCTACTGAACACTTGAAGTGTTTGGATAGAGCCACATGTTGAAATAATGCTTTTGGATACAGTATGATAAATAAAGTATATTATTTAAATAAATTTCATTTGTGTCTTTTTACCTTTCTTAATGCAGCTAGTAGAAAATTTAAAATTTATGTGAGATATATTGTTTTGTATACAATGTAATGCTGTAGAACACATCTCATAACAACGCCTGGTTTACCATACAACAAAACAAAACAAAACACTGGACTGAAATCAGAGTTTGGGCTCTCCTGTTCAGCCATTTGTCCTTGGGCAAGCCACCACACTCCTCTGTGCATTAGTTTCCCTAATTTCTATAAGGAAAGAGCAATGCTTAAGATGTTTTTCTAGCTCTAAAATGAGAAGATATCAAAATTAGTGTGTGCTTAACCACTGAGCTATTACATCTCCCAGCACTTACTAATAGTACTTACAATACTTATAATTTGCACCTCATAATTTAGTACGTCTTATATAAGGTCTCACACCATTTGCTTTATAAGAGTCAACCAATATAATTGATACCATAATTTCAAATGGTAATATAAGGGTGAAGGCAGCTTTCAGACAACAGAATTTTTATTTATTTTCCTCTTCATGTTAAGTCTTGGAAGGAAAATAATTCTTTGTAACTCTAAAAGATCTTAGTGTACATGCACAGCATATGATACTTCAATGCAGACAGCAAGAAAAAGAGACAAACAGAAATGCTTAAAAAATAACTTACTTGATCACTGAGAAGAGAGTCCTAAAAAGCTGAATAAAAATTTCATTGCAATCTTCCAATTCAAAGCAGATGTTATATGATTTAACCCAAGCTAAATTCTTAAATAAATAAATAAAAATAATTATTTACACATACAGAGAACAGTAACACAAAAGCCAACTCAATAAAATTTAATTTTTAGAATCAGAAATCTATATCAAAGCTTATAAAGGCCCATCATACAAAATGACAATTTTTATAATAGTCATGTACTCTGACCTTTAAAATGACATATATCTTTTGGTATTAACCTTCCCTAACTGAAAAATATTAAATTGTTAGAGGTTGGAAGACATATATACATACAAAATATAAGGAGCAGTGAAAATTAATTCAACTTAATTCATTTTTGGATTAGAAAAGAATAAAAACAGAAAGATGAAAATAAAAGTTTCAAATAATCTAAGTTTTTCCAGTGGAATATACTTTATCTTTTCAGGATATGAGGAGCAAAAAAAGGACTGCAAAAGACATTTTATTAAATGGGCTTTGTATAAAACAAAAAAAGATTCATTTTACATTATAAAGTTACTATAAAGAATTTTCTACTACGTGGAATAGTGATGTTTATTAAAATTTTTTTTACCTCTAATAAATAAAAGTATCTATTAAACTGTGGACTCTTTGTATCCTCCAAACCTTTTAATTGTCTGGTAATAAACAAAAATATGTCCTGTTAAAAAAAGATAAAATATATTAATTTAGGCACAAATACTTTCCATCCTTTCAAAACACACTAATAGTCCATATATATATTCCCCCACTACAAACTACATTAAAAGAAAATTCTTCTTTGGCCAAATGACTTGGGACTGGCCTAGTTCATTATTCAGAATAACCAGAAAACAGAAAATCATATAAAATTACATCCTTTAGAAGCAAAAATAAGTATCACTGCCACACTCTGACAGAACCAAAGGTTCCATATATCTTCTTACCTTTTCTTCTACTATAGAACTTCCACTTTACTCACTATCTTCATCTTGCACCTTGGCAAACAATTATCTTCATTTTAAGGACCTGAACTTTCCTACATGTATATAGTAATTTTCAGGACCTAGCTTTGAATTTGAGGTGTGACTACGAAGTTGTGTGGAACAAAAACAATAATAGACTGGTCCATGGGTTGTACTTTTCATGACGATAATGCTCCAATTTCTTTTTTTTTTTTTTTTTTTGTGAGGAAGACCAGCACTGAGCTAACATCCCTTGCTAATCCTCCTCTTTTTGCTGAGGAGGACTGGCCCCGGGCTAACATCTGTGCCCATCTTCCTCTACTTTATATGGGACGCCGCCACAGCATGGCTGACAAGCCGTGCGTCGGCAGGCACCTGGGATCCGAACCCGCGAACCCCAGGCTGCCAAGAGTGAACTAAACTGCTGCGCCACTGGGCTGGCCCGTGCTCCATTTCTTAATAAGCTTTCTTTACAAGTTTTAACCCAAAACAGTATCAGTATGGGACAAACTGATTTTAGGACTATTTAAAAGAAAGCAGTTCAAAGGATTAAAACTTTCCAAGAATAAAATTATTCAACATAGGAAATCAGCTTAAAAGATCAATTCAAAGGAGGAGTTTCTCTAACATTTCAAACAAAAGCAGAACCACCAAGATGAGCATATAGTTTTGCATGTAGAATAACTTGCATTGGAAAATAGTCGTTTGAATGTGTAAATTCTGTTATATTACTGTATTAAAAAGTGTCATTAACCTACTATTTATCCCTTAATTCAGCCACCTGGGCTTTGTGTTATCCTGAAGGTCAGACATGAGCAGACAGAGACTAGTTTTGATCTGTACCTTTCAATGTCTCATAAAAATACCAATCATTTTTGTGGATACTCAATGAATATTAACTGAATGAATAATTAGTTTGCTTTGCAAATTATATAATCTTTGATGACAAGATGAATAACATGAAAGCTATGCTCCTAAGAGTAAGCTAAACTATAAAAATAAACCAATTTTATAAAAATTGTATTTACCTTAAGTTTATCGTGGGAAGTATATGGAGCTTCTGGGGCATAGATTCGAAAGATGTCAGCCAAACAACATGCTACAAGGAGACGCACATCTTTATTGGGATTCCTGAGGAAAAATTCAGATGCAAGATGCAAGGCTAGTGGGAGATACTGTTGTTTTTCGTCTTCTGAGTCCTGATCCATATCCATAAAAGTTTTCACTACCATCTGTAAACATGTATAAAAGAAAAATATGATCAACTCCTGATATTTAGAAATCAGTGGAGGATATATATTTTCTAAAAATCATCTCCACTACAACACAAACTAGCAATTAGTTACTATCAGAGGATTCACAATCAATTTTTGTTAAATCTTCATTTAAGAATTTGGGTAAAGATCACAAGCATGAATAAGTATCAACTTTTAGATTACTCATGGACACATTATCTGCATTTGCACCAGATTTATGAGGAACTTAAGACTTCTCATTATTCACTTTACATCCAGCCCAGGTAAAAAGTTCTTGGCCTCATATGCACAGCCAAACTGATTTGATATTTTGCAACATTATTGATTATGTTTCTTTTATATTTTATTATCAAAGTTGCTTTGATTTAGGCTCCTTAAAACTGCTATTTCATTTCACACTTTAATATGTTTTACAATTCACAATAAAAGCCATGTTTAAATACTTTTATGTAGTTGTACTTCTGATTAAAAGCTTTAGTTATAAAATAAACTCTGTTGTTATTTATGGTGACCAAATTAACAAATGTTCGTTTCAGAATCACACTAAAATGCAAACAAGTATAATTTAAAAATCCATAATTTCTCAACCCCAGAAAATAACCACTATTTACATTTTTGTGTGCTGGTCTGTTTTGTCTGTAAAGATGCAAATAACCATACTACAATTCTTTATTCATTTATCAAATCACGATCATGTCATCATGCTTTCAAAATTCTTCTTTAAATAAATCATACTTTACCTAACCAGTCCCCATTGTCAAATATTGAAGTTATATGTCTATTCCTATTTTGCCAAGACTTTTTATCATGAATGAGTATTGAATTTTATCAAATATTTTTTCTGCACCTATTGAGGTGATATTTTCCTCCTAATTCTGTTAATAGAGTAAATCCCACTGACTGGTTTTCTAGTTTTTGTGTGTTTTTTTTGTGAGGAAAAGCAGCCCTGAGCTAACATCCATTGCCAATCCTCCTCTTTTGCTGAGGAAGACTGGCCCTGGGCTAACATCCACGCCCATCTTCTTCTACTTTATACGGGATGCCGCCATAGCATGGCTGACAAGCAGTGTGTCAGCCAGCACCCGGGATCCGAACCTGTGAACCCCGGGCTGCCAAAGCACGAACTTAACCACTACATCACCGGGCTGGCCCCTGGTTTTCTAGTTTTAATTTAAGTTTGCATTCCTAAAATCTAACTCGAGTCCAAGTTTGCATTCCTACAATAAGGCCAACTGGTTCATAATACTTTTGTCTTACTAGATTTGGTTAGGTAATACATTGTTTCAATTTTTACATGTATATTCATGAAAGAAATTCTTTTCTTAATTATAACTTCTATAACTTCTTTTCTTAAGACCACTTTGTTGATTTTAGTACTGAGATTATACTGGCTTGTAACAAATTGGTAAGTGATCCCTCTTTTTTTCTGTTATACGGAAAGTTTATAGTAAAGTTTATAGTAAGATCATTTTATTTTTCTTAAGGAAGAAAAAAATAAGTATTCAGTGAAGTTCAATTGATCAAAGAAGGAATCATAATGAACCTTAGAAAATATTCTTAACTGAATGACAATGAAAATATAAACTGTCAATACTTATGGAATGCAGTTAAAGCTGTACTTAAGGGAAATTTATAGCCTTAAATGTATATACTACCAAAGAAGAAGGAATGAAAAATCTGTAATGTAACATTTCCATTTCAAGAAATTTGAAAAACAGCAAAGTAAATAAAAAGAAGGTAGAGTCAAAGGGGTAATAAAACCAAGAATAGACACCAAGGAATTGGAAAACAAACATACAAAAGACAAAAACTAACAATGCCAAACGTTGATTGTTGAAAAGACTAATAAAATTGACATGCCTCTAGAAAAAATAAATCAAGAAAAGAGAGGGAAGTCACAAGTTACCAACATCAGGAATGACAAGGAGGACATATTATTACTCATCCTAATAATAATACAGGGGAAGGGAACCTGCCACATGAAAATAGAGTATCTGAATAATCCTGTTTCTATGAAAAGAAACTGAATCTGAAATTTAAAACTTTCTTACAAAGAAATCTCCAACACCAGATGGCTTCACTGGCAAAAAGACCCAAACAAGACAACTATCTATAGATATGTATAAGTACTAGCTACTCTGCTCAAAATATCAAGCCTCTCCCTGCCATTCTGCTGTTACAGCTTCATATCATGGTTTGGTTATGCAGTCACACTAGTCAGTGAGAGTCTACTTTTAAAGTACAAACATCCCTATGAGAGTTAATACCTATTAAATCTTATATCTTGGTTATCAATTAACATTTCAGAAGAGATTGTTATCTAGTTTGAATTAAGAATGACACAGAAGATAAACACCTGAAATTTACAAATTATTAGAGAAGAGCACTAAAATGGGAGTTGTGAAGAGATCAAAAATAATCATAACATTCACTTTGGTAGGATTAGTCAGGCCATCTGAAATCATCTTATAAAGATCCCTTCTACACAGACATAATTCATCTAACCTCAATCAAGAAAACAATATTTACAGAGGAGTAAACTAAGGATCAGTTTAAACCCTCACACAAGTTGACAAAAGTCCAAAGGAGAGAGCATGCAAATCAGAGATATTTTGGCTTTTATCTTGAAGGCAAGAAAGGGCCACTGAATTGTTTTGAGCAATAGCATGATATGGTCAGATTAGCACTTCATGAAAATACATCTTTGGTTAAGAGGTAGCCAGTAAAGGAATGTCTCACTCAAAAGGTTGACAGATCCATCAAAGCTAACTCAGCCAAACTTTCAAGTCATTAGAGACATCTTACCAAGTATTCTGAAGCAGTTAGAGCAAGTGCAGTGGGAGGGGAGAGATGCCTTAAAACAACAACAAACATTTATTTGTCACACAGTTTCTGTGGATGAGGAATTGGGGACTGGCTTAGCTAGGTGGTTTTAGCTTGGAATCTCTCATGAGATTGTAGTCAGTCACAGCTATAGTCATCTGAAGGTTTGACTGGGCCTGCAGGACATGCTTCCAGGGTAACTCATTCACATGGTTGGTAAGTTGGTGCTGGCTGTTGGCAAAAGGCCTCAGTTCCTCTCTCTGTGTCCTCTCTAGATAGCTGCTTGAGTGCCCTCATGGAATGGCAGCTGACTTTCCCCCAGTGAGTGATGCAAGAACGCAAGTCATAAGTGACAATCTTTTATGACCTAACCTCAAAAAGCTGTCACTTCCACAATAGCCTATTAGTTACTCAAGTCAGCCTTACTCAGTTGGAATATAAGGAAATGAGGATCATTCAGGGCCATCTTGGAGGCTAACTAGCATATTATGCCTCCTAATATTTACATTTTGTGTAGTTCTCTCTCACAATGACTCTGGGTTTGGCTGTGTGACTTATTTTGGCCAACAGGACATTAGCAAGCACGATACAAGGAGAGGCCCAATAACCATTTGCACATACAGGCTGGAATGCTCCCTCCAGGAACCTAGCCACCAGTTAGGAAGACCAGACTATCCCACAAGGAGAGAACATGTGTAGAACCCTGGGAGATGAGGCACCACCTAGAGAGACAGACTATGTAGAGGAGAACTGAGAGCTCTAGCTGAGCTCACAGCTAAAGTTAGCTGCAAGAGTAATCCCAGCTGATACCACATGAAAGCATCAAATCATAGGATTGTAAGAAATAATAAATAATTTTAACCCACTAGTTTTTGTTTTACTATACAGCAACAATTAACTGAAACCGCATCCATTCTGCAGTTTTTTTTATAGGCCTTTCCATACTACAGAGGCAGGAAAGCTAAAAAGTACATTTCCTAGGTTCCCTTGCAATAGGGTTGCAGTTGTAATTTTGGTTTAGCCAATCAGAAGCACTTACTCAAGATTTGGAAGGTGAAAGTGTAGAAGTTGTGTTGCTTCTGCTGTTTTTGCTTGGCAAGTAGGAAGTGAAGGCATTTTGTGTGTGTGTAGTAGCAGCAGCAGTATTAGCTTTATGAAGACAGGGAGGATGCATCCATTTTGTGCTAATACTGATCTATTAGATATGTGAGGCTCTGGAGCAAATCATTATGGTAATGGTTTACTCAGGACAATATTTCCAAGAGGAAGGTGCTATTATCATCTAAGTTTATGGATAAGTAAAATTGTGCACTTGTAGGTTAATTTGCCCTAGGTCACAGAAAAGGATCAATACCAGCATGTAAGGAAGGGAAGGAAGAAAATATTAGAGTGTATCACATACAGTAAAAGTATTATTTAGTTGAAATGTGGTTTCAGATAAATATCGCATACATGAGATATCACATACATGTGTTTGAATTGGCTAACACAACATAAACTGTATTTCTTAACGTGGGTTGTGGTAAAAAAAAACATTTGAAAGCTATGACGGTACTATATTATATTAGTTCCTTACCAATACCTTATATCCTTTTTGGAATGAGGTATCATTTCACTTACATGATGTACCCAGAGTAGTCAAATTCATAGAGACAGGAAGTAGAACAGTGGTCACCATTGACTGGGGGGAGGAAGGAATGCGGAGTTAGTGTTAAATGGGTACAGAGTTTCAGTTGAGGATGGTGACAAAGTTCCGGAGATGAATGGTGCCATTGGTTGCACAATGTGAATGTACTTAATGTCACTGAAGTGTACACTTAAAATGGTTAAAACAGCAAATTTTATGTTATGTATATTTTGCCACATTTTTAAAAAATCAGTACAAACGACTTCTAAAACCAGGGGAATGTTTTTCTCCACTGCATGTTAATTAATGTTACGACCAAGTGGAACAAACACGAATATATAAAAACGTGTTAAAAGAAATAAAGCTCTGGATGAAGTAATAACAGTGTAATAAAAAAGTAGTAACACAAAAAAACATCTGGTTCTTGGGAATTCGCTAGGTAAGTTTTCAAAACTTTCAGAAAGGAATGCATCACATATATTGCCATAAAATATAGACAAGTATGGCATGAATGACCTAACCTGGAAAAGACAAAGATGAGGATGACTGTAAATCACTGTCTCTTATAAGCCTAAATACAAATATTAGAAATGGCATCCTAAAGAACTGAATACGGTGTTTTTGTTATAAATGGCTTTGTGGAGGTGGGAGGGAAGTGGGAGGAATAAAAGTGTGGAAAAAGTTAACATCTGGAGAGTTTGGCTGCTCTTTGTACTATTCTTGCAAATTTTCTAGGTCTGAAACTATATCAAAACAGAATTTAAAAAAATACATTTACCACATGATACAGGACAAACACACATACATTTAATAACTGAATTAAAAGTTTCACCAAATAAGACTTGTCTTTAAAAAAAAGTTTCTGATTTTAATAAATGTATTTATCATTGCATCATTAGCTTGATATAGAGATGATAATGATATGGAAATAAAATCACATTTACAAAGTATTCTAATTCTACTTTATAACCTTTTAAAAAATAAATCAGAATTGTATGTTTCTTTCACCTAAGTTTTGTCAGGAAAAGAAATTTTGGCTGTTTTGTTAACAGCTGTATCCTCAATGATTAAAACAGTGACTGGCACAAAGTGGGCATGCAAATTTTTCTTTTTAAAGAACATCAAAATTCATGAAATCCCCTTTGAGCATCTAGTCTAATAATATATATTATATATATATTTTAAAAATATGACCAATTATATGTCCCTACCATCTGCCATAAAACTTAGTTCTAGATAATCAATTAGCATATAACTTCTGTTGGCTAGAAATTTATTTAGAATTTTTAAGTAAATCTATTCCTACACATGTGTCTATAACAGGGGTCACAACTCAAGGGGAAGGACATGGAAATAAGGATTGGGAGAAATGGAAAGCACATGCCCCATACAAAGACAGAGCTGACTTCAGCAAATTACTGCCAGGGGAGAATGCACGCCTAAAACTGCAAAATCATCCAGTTGTTCAGGACACAACAAAATTTTAAGTCAAATCATCTGATTTGATAATTTCAGCAACTCCAAAAAGTTCATACCATTGTAAGGGACAAGTAAAACATATAGGCTCTACATGGTCCTCAGATCAACAATTTGAAAATTTTGGAAATATTTTAAAGGAAAAATGCCAACATAGCCATTTTTTTCAGGTAAACAAATTATTCTGAAAAGCTATTTTCCCATTTCTTTTGTACTTAAATAGAAATACAAGTTTTCTTTAATTAGGTAAAAAAATTATGCAGAAAATATACAAATAAACTGAACATCATTAAAATCCAGAAAGCCTTCAAAACGTTAATGAAGATTTTATAGCACACATTCCTCAACCATACCACAGAAAATATTAAATTAAAATTTTCCACTATCAAAAAGTCATGGTAAAGACAGATCACTTTAGAACCACAAAAAAAAAAAAAAAAAATTCCCAATGAAATAAAGGTCAAAATTTAGAAGGGAAATCTAAGAAACTTTCAAAAAATAAAGGAAAATATCTTTATGACCTTGAGTAGGAAGGATTTCTTAAATCAAGACGCAAAAAGCACAATGACTGATTCTTTTTTGTGAGGGCACCAGCCCTGAGCTAACATCTGTTGCCAATCCTCTTTTTTTTTTTTTTTTGCTGAGGAAGAGTGGCCCTGGGCTAACATCTGTGCCCATCTTCCTCTACTTTATAAGGGATGCTGCCACAGCATGGCTGACACGCAGTGTGTCGGCCAGCACGTGGGATCTGAACCCGTGAACCCCGGGCTGCCAAAGCACAAACTAAACCACTGCGCCACTGGGCCAGCCCTGATTCTTGCTCTAAAATTAAAATTAATGTGTATTCATCAAAAGACGTCACTAAAAAGTTTCTAAAAGACATGCCACCGAATGAAAGCAGATATCTGAGAAAGGCATAACCAACAAAGAATCAGTCCGGTATATGTAAAGATTCAATATGGAATTCAATACGGAAAAGAAAGCTCAATTGTACAATCGACAAATGACTTGCTAGACTAAGCACTTCTTGAAAGAAAACCAAATACTCAATATAATGAGACTAAATCCCATTGGTGGCCAAGGAAATGCAAAGTAAAACAATGGTAAGAGAACTGACAATTTAATAATACTGAGTTCTCTAACCTGTGAATATGGTATATCTCTTCATTAATTTAGGTTTTAAAAATTTCTCTTCCAGCACTATTTTGTAGTTTTCAGTGCACTGATCTTGCTTATTTTGTTACTCCAAGTTACTTTATCTTCTTGGATGCTACTGTAAATTTTTTTTAAATTTTCGTTTTCCAACTTTTGGTTCCTAGTACACAGATGCACAGTCAATTTTTGTATATTGAGCTTGTGTCCTGACACATTGCTACACAGCTTTATTGGTTCTGGTAGCTTGTTTCTGCATTTCTTAGGATTTTCCACAAACACAATAATATTATTTGCAAATAAGGACAATTTTAATTTATTTTTTTCCAATATGTACGTCTTTTTTTTCCTTATTGCACTAGCAACACCAAAATACTGAACAAAAGTGGTGAAAGAAGACATTTTTGCCTCTTCCCAGATCCTAGAAAGCATTCAGTCCTTCACCATTAAGTATTATGTTATCATTAAGTATTATGTTAACATAATACTTTTTCTACATCTATTGAGATGATAACATGGTTTTTCCATTCTATACTAGTGCTAATATGTTAAGCTACGTTTATTAATTTTCAAATATTAAACCAAATTTGCACTCCTGGAATAATCTTGACATAGTGGTCACTGGATCATTGTGTTGTGTATGTGGGGTTTTTTTTTCCCCCTTCTATTTTTGGTTTGTTTTTGTTTGGCTGCCTGGATCTGCTCTGCTAATAGTCTGCTGTTCATTAAGGCTCTTGGCCTGTAGTTTTCTTTTCTTGTAATGTGTGTTTTGTTTGGGTATCAAGGTAATATTGGACTTATAACGTGAGTTGGAAGTGTTCACTCTTCTATTTTCTGAGCTTTGTAGACTTGATATGATTTTTCTTTAAATGTTTAATGGAATTCACCAGTGAAGTCATCTGGGCCTTTGTGGGAAAGTTGTTAGTTACAAATTCAGTTTCTAAAATCAGTATAAGGCTATCAGTTTTCTATTTCATCTTAAATCACTTTTGGTAATTTGCATTTTTCTAGAAATGTATCCATTTCATTTAGGATATTGAATTTACTGGCATAAACTTGCTCATAACGTGATTTTATTATCCTTTTAATGTCTGTAAAATCTATACTGATGTCTCCTTTTCTGTCATTGACATTGCCAATTTTTGCCTTCTTTCTTTTTTTCTTGACTGTTCTAATGTAGTGGTCTCAAGGAGGAAGGAGTGAATTTGCCAACTACCTCCAGGGGATATGTGACGAAGTCTGGAGACATTTTTGGTTGTCACAACTGGGAAAAGAGGTTCTACTGACATCTAGTGGGTAGACGCCAGGGATGCCATTAAATATCCTACAATGGACAGGACAGCTTCCCACAATTATCAGGCTGAATAAGTCAAGAAAGCCAAAGTTGAGAAACATGGTCTAATGAGGGGTTTGCCAATTTTATTGATCTTTTCAAAGAATCAACTTTGGGCATTATTGGTTTTCTCTATTGTTTGCCCAATTTCTATTTGACTGATTTCCATTCTTATCTTTAGTATGCCCTTCCTTCTACTTTCTTTAGTTTTAATCTGCTGTTCTTTTTCTAGGTTCTGAATTCAAAATAGCTATCATAAGCTCAATGAATTACAAGAAAACACAGATAGACAATTCAATGAAATCAGGAATTTCTTCACAAAAGAGGTTGAAACCATAAAGAAAAACCAATCAGAAGTGATGGAGATGAAAAACACAATGGAGGAGATAAAGGAAAATCTGGAATCTCTAAAGAACAGAGCTGACAATATGGAGGAAAGAGTTAGCATTATTGAGGATAGGAATGCAGAAGTGCTCCAGATAGAGGAGAGAGAACTAAGACTAAAAACAAATGAAGAAATTCTCTGAGAATATCCAACTCAATTAGGAAATGCAACATAAGGATGATAGGTATTCCAGAGGGAAAAAGGAGCAGAGAGCTTATTCAAAGAAATAATAGCTGAGAACTTCCCAAACCAGGGGAAGGAGCTGGAAATACAAGTGAATGAAGTCAACAGATCTCCTAAATATATCAACGTGAAAAGACCCTATCTAAGGCATATAGTAGTAAAGCTGGCAAAAGTCAATGACAAAGAAAAAATATTAAAGGCAGCTAGACAAAAAAATAACATACAAAGGAAATCCCATCAGGCTCTCAGCAGATTTCTTGATAGAAACTCTACAGGCTAGGAGAGACTGGACTGATATATTCAAAATTCTGAAAGACAAAAATCTTCAGCGAAGAATGCTCTATCCAGCGAAAATATCCTTCAGATATGATGGAGAAATAAGAACATTCCCAGATAAACAAAAGTTGAGGAAGTTCATTGCCACAAGACCACCCCAATACAAGAAATTCTCAAGAAGGCCCTCACACCTGAAAAAATACAAAAAGGAGACACAAAGCTGAGCAAGGAGAACAAAAGGTAGACAAAACCAGAAAAATAAAAGCTCTCTATCAGAATAGGTTAGCAAACAATTATAACCACTGAGATTAAGGGAAGGAAAACACCAAAAATAAAAATAATCTCATCACTTTAACCTCACACCGACAACAGAAGATGGAATACGTTGTGACAATAATAACTTACAAGGGAAAGAGAGAAGGGATGGAATAGACTTAGCCTAAGGAAATAAAAGACCATCAAAAAATGGACTATCTCGACGTCAGCATCATGGCGGAGTGAGATTCCCTCTTTGAATCTCTGCCCCCTACGACACAACGAAAACATCATTCACATTCCAACAGAGCTCAATCAAACAGTACGAAGGACTTCTAAGAAAACCCTGCTGCCATACATCGGACAGTGGAGGCGCAGGAAGCCCAAAAGGACGGGAGGAGAGGTAAGAAGTTGTACTCCCCCTCCCCAATCGATCGGCAAAGACAGCGCGGTTTGCAGACAGAGGGGGGAGGGGCGGCCCACAGCGGGGAAAACTATTGCCATCCAGGTGCTCTCACAGACTGTGGCGAGGTCCCCACTGGGAAGAGACGACAGACTGCTTAGGGGGTGTAGCAACACCCTAAGAGAGCCAGAAAGGAAACCCCCGGGTCAAGCAGGAGAAAGAGAGGACCCCTCCCCCCACACACCCGGTCTTTCAGCATAATTCCTCCGGGGGCTGCAGCCGCCTCAGAGCAAACGGCTTGTGATCTCCATCCAGTGGCAGCAGGGGGAAACTGCAGGACCAACTTTATCATGAGGGGAAAAAATAAAGCCGTCTCCGTCGGATCCTTGCGACAATTTGTCATGGCTACAGACCAAAAGGAAAATGACAAACACCCAGAAACCAACTCTGAAGGCACAGAATTTGATAACCTGAATGACAGAGAATTCAAAATAGCTATCATAAACAAACTCAACGAAATACAAGAGAACACACAGAAACAAATCAACGAATTCAGGGATTTCGTCACAAAAGAGATTGAAACCATAAAGAAAAACCAATCAGAATTATTGGAGGTGAAAAACAAAATCAACGAGATAGTGGAAAAAATGGAGTCTTTAAAGAGCAGAACTGACAATATGGAGGAACGAATTAGCACTATTGAGGATAGCCACGCAGAAATGCTCCTGATAGAGGAGGAGAGAGAGCTAAGACTAAAAAGAAATGAAGAAATTCTTCGAGAAATATCAGACTCAATAAGGAAAAGCAACATAAGGATAAGAGGTATTCCAGAAGGAGAAGAAAGAGAAAAAGGAGCAGAGAGTTTGTTCAAGGAAATAATAGCTGAGAACTTCCCCAACCTAGGGAATGAGAGGGAAATAACAGTGAATGAAATCAATAGATCACCTAAATATATAAACAGGAATAAAAAATCATCTCACCACAGAGTAGCAAACTTGAAAAATACCTGTGACAAGGAAATAATATTGAAGGCAGCTAAACAAAAAAACAAAATAACATACAAAGGAAACCCCATCAGGCTCTCAGCTGATTTCTCGACAGAAACTCTACAGGCTAGGAGAGACTGGAATGATATATTCAAAATCATGAAAGACAAAAACCTTCAGCCGAGAATACTTTATCCAGCAAAAATATCCTTCAAATACGATGGAGAAATAATAACTCTCCCTGATAAACAAAAGCTAGGAGAGTTCATCACCACAAGACCCCCACTACAAGAAATGCTCAAGAAGGCCCTTAGGCCTGAAAAAAAACAAATGAGAAAGGGGATACAAAGATTTCAGCAAGGAGAAAAGCAAGGAGACTAAACCAGAACAAACTACAGTTGGATAACATCAAAAATTAATTCAAGCTCATCACTGGAAACACACATTCATGACACAATCTGGAATAAAGAGATAACAAATAAGGAGGGGAAGAGGTAAGGGAGTGAATCGACCCAGATCAGGAAAAAGGAGGCATCCGAAAATGTACTTTCTTATCCAGGAGATCGCTTATATAAACCTCACGGTAACCACTAAACAAATAACCAGAAGAGAACCACACATGACAAATAAAGAGAAAACCAAGAGAATGAGCATGCAGAAATACCAAATTGAATTTGCAGTCCGAAACACAAGGGACAAGAAACGAAGGAAATGCAAAAGAACCAGAAGATGAACAATAAAATAGCAACATTAAACCCCCACATATCAATAATCACTCTAAATGTAAATGGATTGAATTCTCCAATCAAAAGACGCAGAGTGGCGGGATGGATTAAAAACCAAGATCCAACAATCTGCTGCCTCCAGGAAACACATCTCAGCTCTAAAGACAAACACAGACTCAAAATAAAAGGATGGAAAACAATACTCCAAGCTAATGGCAAACAAAAGAAAGCAGGAGTAGCCATACTTATATCAGACAAAGTAGACTTCAAGATAAAAAAGGTAATGAGAGACAAAGAAGGGCAATATACAAGGATAAAAAGGACACTTCACCAAGAAGACGTAACACTTATAAATATCTATACACCCAACACAGGAGCACCAAAGTTCATAAAACAACTGCTAAAAAACCTTAAAGGAGATATTAACAATAACACAATAATAGTAGGGGATCTTAACACCCCCCTTACATCAATGGATAGATCATCCAGACAAAAAGTCAATAAGGAAATAATGGACTTAAACGAAAAACTAGACGCAATGGACTTAATAGATATATACAGAGCACTCCACCCCAAAAAAGCAGAGTACACATTCTTCTCAAGTGCACATGGAACATTCTCAAGGATAGACCATATATTAGGAAACAAGGCAAACCTCTATAAATTTAAGAAGATTGAAATCATTACAAGCATCTTTTCTGATCATAATGCTGTGAAACTAGAAATCAACTGCAAGGAAAAAACTAGGAAAGGGACAAAGATGTGGAGACTAAACAACATGCTACTGAACAACCAATGGGTCCTTGATGAAATTAAAAGAGAAATCAAAAGCTATCTGGAGACAAATGAAAAGGAAAATACACCATACCAACTCATATGGGATGCAGCAAAAGCGGTCCTGAGAGGGAAATTCATAGCAATACAAGCTCACCTTAACAAACAAGAAAAATCCCAAATAAATAACCTTAAATTGCACCTAACAGAATTGGAAAAAGAAGAACAGACAAAGCCCCAAATCAGCAGAAGGAGGGAAATAATAAAAATCAGAGCAGAAATAAATGAAATTGAAACCAAAAAAACAGTAGAAAGGATCAATGAAACAAAGAGCTGGTTCTTTGAGAAGATAAATAAAATTGACAAACCCTTAGCCAGACTCACTAAGAAAAAAAGGGAGAAGACTCAAATAAATAAAATTAGAAATGAAAGAGGAGAAATTACAACAGACACCACAGATATACAAGGCATTATTAGGGAATACTATGAAAAACTTTACGCCAACAAATTGGACAACCTAAAGGAAATGGACAAATTCTTGGACGCGTACAACCTCCCAAAACTGAATCAAGAAGAACTAGAGAATCTGAACAGACCAATCACAAGTAAAGAGATTGAAACAGTAATCAAAAACCTCCCAAAAAATAAAAGCCCAGGACCAGATGGCTTCCCTGGAGAATTTTATCAAACATTCAAAGAAGATTGAGCACCTATCCTTCTCAAACTATTCCAAAAAATAGAGGAAGATGGAATACTTCCCAACACATTCTATGAGGCCGACATCATCCTGATACCAAAGCCAGACAAGGCCAATACAAAGAAGGAAAACTACAGGCCAATATCACTGATGAACATAGACGCAAAAATCCTCAACAAAATATTGGCAAAGCAAATACAGCAATACATCAAAAAGATCATACACCACGATCAAGTGGGATTTATACCAGGGACACAGGGATGGTTCAACATCCACAAATCAATCAACGTAATACACCACATTAACAAAATGAAGAATAAAAACCACATGATCATCTCAATCGATGCAGAGAAGGCATTCGACAAGATCCAGCATCCATTTAGGATAAAAACTCTCAACAAAATGGGTATAGAAGGAAAGTGCCTCAACATAATAAGGGCCATATATGACAAACCTACAGCAAACATCCTACTCAACGGGGAAAAACTGAAAGCCATTCCTTTGAGGACAGGAACAAGACAAGGGTGCCCACTCTCACCGCTCTTATTCAACATAGTACCGGAAGTTCTGGCCAGAGCAATTAGGCAAGAAAAAGGAATAAAAGGACTCCAAATAGGCAATGAAGAAGTGAAACTCTCACTATTTGCAGATGACATGATCTTATACATAGAAAACCCAAAAAATTCCATCGGAAAACTACTAGAAACAATCAACAACTACAGTAAAGTGGCAGGGTATAAAATCAACTTACAAAAATCAATTGCATCTATACACTAACGATGAAACAACAGAAAGAGAACTCAAAAAGACAATCCCATTTACAATTGCAACAAAGAGAATAAAATATCTGGGAATAAATTTAACCAAGGAGGTCAAAGACCTATACAATGAAAACTGTAAGACACTATTGAAAGAAATCGAGGAGGACATAAAGAAATGGAAAAATATTCCATGCACATGGATTGGAAGAATAAATATAGTTAAAATGTCCATTCTACCTAAGCAATCTACAGATTCAATGCAATCCCAATCAGAATCCCAATGTCATTCTTCACGGTAATAGAACAAAAACTACTGAAATTCGTATGGGGCAACAAAAGACCCCAAATAGCCACAGCAATTCTGAAAAAAAGAACAAAGCTGGAGGCATCACAATCCCTGATTTCAAAATATACTATAAAGCTATAGTAATCAAAACAGCATGGTACTTTTACAAGAATAGACACACAGATCAATGGAACAGAATTGAAAGCCCAGAAATAAAACCACACACCTATGGACAGCTAATCTTCGACAAAGGAGCAAAGAACATACAATGGAGAGAGGGAAGTCTCTTCAATAAATGGTGCTGGGAAAATTGGACAGCAACAGGCAAAAGAATGAAAGTAGACCATCTTCTATCGCCATATACAAAAATCAATTCAAAATGGATTAAAGACCTGAAAGTGAGACCTGAAACTATAAAACTCCTGAAAGAAAATATAGGCAGTACACTAATTGAGATTGGACATAAAGGGATTCTTTCAGATTCCATGTCTACCCAGACAAGGGAAACAAAAGAAAAAATAAACAAGTGGGACCTCATCAGACTAAAGAGCTTCTACAAGGCAAATGAAACCAGGATCAAAATGAATAAACAACCCACCAGCTGGGACAAAATATTTGCAAATCGTTTGTCTGACAAGGGCTTAATCTCAGTAATATATAAAGATCTCATACAACTGAGCAACAAAAAAACAAACAACCCGATCAAAAAATGGGCAGAGGATATGAACAGACATTTTTCCAAGGAAGAGATACAGATGGCCAATAGGCACATGAAAAGATGTTCAACATCACTAATCATCAGGGAAATGCAAATCAAAACTACACTAAGATATCACCTGACACCCGTTAGAATGGCTATAATCACAAAGACAAATAACAACAAATGCTGGAGAGGGTGTGGAGAAATGGGCACCCTCATTCACTGCTGGTGGGAATGCAAACTGGTGCAGCCTCTATGGAAAACAGTATGGAGAGTCCTCAAAAAATTAAAAATAGAAATACCGTATGATCCAGCAATCCCACTCTTGGGCATCTACCCAAAGGACATGAAATCAACCATCACAAGAGGCATATGCACCCCTATGTTCATTGCAGCATTATTCACTATAGCCAAGAAGTGGAAGCAACCCAAGTGTCCCTCGACTGATGATTGGTTAAAGAAGATGTGGTATATACATACAATGGAATACTACTCAGCCATAAGAAAAGACACAATTGTCCCATTTGCAACAACATGGAAGGACCTAGAGGGTATTATGTTAAGTGAAATAAGCCAGAGAGAGAAAGACAGACACTGCATGAACTCACTCATATATGGAATATAAGTGAACACACGGACAGAGAGAACGGATTGGTGGTTACCAAGGGGAAGGGGGGTGGGGGGGCACAAGGGGTGAAGGGTTAAATCCACAAGGTGACGGATAAACAAAAATGTACAACTAAAACCCCACAGTGTTATAAACTATTAAGACATTAATAAAAAAAAATGGTAAAAAAAAAAATAACAAACAAACAAACAAAAAGAAAATAACAAGTGTTGGTGAGGATGTGGAGAAATTGGAATCCCTGTGCACTACTGATGGGAATGGAAAATGGTGCAGCTGCTATGAAAAACAGTATGGGAGGTTCCTCAAAAGTTAAAAACAGAGTTATCATATGATCCAGCAATATATATTTTGGATATATATCCCAAAGAATTGAAAATAGGATCTCAAAGAGATTACAGACTCCCATGTTCATTGCAGCATTATTCACAATAGCTAAGAGGTAGAAGGAATCTAAACATCCATCAATGGATTAACTGATAAAGCAAATGTGATATATATACACAATGAAATAATATTATACATCCTTAAAAAAGAAGGGAATGCTGTCATATGCTACAACATGGATAAACCTTGAGGACATTATGCTAAGTGAAATAAATAAGCCAGTCACAAAAAGACAAATATTGTATGATTCCACTTACATGAGGTATCTATAGTCAGAAACAGAAAGTAGAATGGTGTTTGCTAGGGGCTGCGGGAAATGGGAAAAAGGGTAGTTGTTCAATGGGTATAGCGTTTCAGTTCTGCAACATGAAAAAGTTCTAGAGATCTGTTGTATTAACAATGTGCATATAGTTAACACTAATGTACTTGCACACTTAAAAACTGTTAAGATAGTAAATTTTATGTCATGTGTTTTCTACCACAATAAAAAAAAAATCAAGCAAGGATTACATGTGCCAGTGGAAATAAAGAGAGTCAACAAGTATATATATATATATATACACACACACACACACACACACACACATATATACACACACATATATATTAAAAAATTGAATACAAACAGAAAGAAATAAACCAATTGTGCATAAAATTGATAACATAATCACTCAGACAAAAGAATTCAAATCCAAGTTAACAAACAAATAGGATATTCTATATAACCTTAATGGGACACAATGGACTGCAAAGAAATCTTGCAAAGGATACTGGTATTGTAGTTCTGCATTTTTTTGTGCTTACAGGAGGGTAGTACAAATAAATTTATCAAAGTTAAGGGAAAACAAAGTTTACACTGTAAGATAAGGATGATACATGGAGGAAGTATAGGAAAAACTCTGTGGTGCTGGATTTCAATTGAAGGCAACAGAATGAACTCATGATTTAAAGTATATATGTATATTTCCTAGCTCTATATACTGAAAGGGAATGAAGAAATTACATCCTAATAGCAATGTGAACACAATGCCCATGCCCAGATCTTGGTTTATAAACACCACTCTATACTAAAATGGAAAACAGGGCTATTTGGAAAGAAATGACCAATCCAAGGGTGGGGCAAGGAAGTGCAAGGTGAATATCTTGTACCAGAAAACAAAGAAGCGCTCACAGACTCATAGACAGACATGTCAAAAAGACACTAGAGTTTCAAAAGGACACCAAAGCCACCATGCTCATTTGGGACAATATGACTCTCAAAAGGAATAAAGACAATAATAGATTATAATGAATTGAATGAAGAATCCATGAGTTAATTTTTTTTTAAATGGAAGCAGACTCTTCTTTACAGAAGGCGGCCAGCAAATATATGAAGGAATGACAGAATCAAAAAAGTCAACATTTTATAACCGCCAAAGTGTATGCTAAAAAGTTAGTTAATAAGTAAGAATAGTTGGAAAACAAGTTATTCTTACAAACTGTCACCTCAAACATTACTTATTAACTGCAGGGGGAAGAGTATCTTTACAATGGAGAGAGTTGGCTGACTGTAACCAAGTGATCAAACAGCATAACCAATAGTACAAAATGACACTATATGCCTCTTGATATGAGGCAAGGGTAACTATACAACACAACTTGTGTAGTATACCTGCCAAAAAAAAGTTGAACCTGAATCTAAGCATGAGGAAATAAGACAAAAAGAGATTATGGAACTCCCACAAGACAAATGTGTCAAAAATGTCATGTAATGGATGACCCTTCCCACCCCCCCAAAACTGAGAGGACTTTCTAGACCAAAGGAAACCAAAGAGACGTGATAAATGCATGTGATCCTACACTGGAACTTGGATAGAGGGAAAAACCCAACTTTTTAAAAAGTCACTTTTAGGGCAACTGGGGAAATGTTATTATGGACAGTGTAATAGATATCACTGTATTAATGTTAAATTTCTTGAGTGTGATAATGATAATTGTGATAAAGTAGGAGAACGTCTTTGTTCTAAGAAGAATGCTGAAGCATTCAGAGGTAGAATGTCATGATGTCTGCAAGCAACTCAAACAAAAAAGTGGCATGTCTGCCTCCCTTTGTGTGTTATGTGTGTATAGAGAAACATAAAACCAAGCAAAGGTGACAAAAACGTTAACAATTATTGAATCTAAGTCAACGGATATGGGTTGAAGGTACAATTTTTTCCAACTTTTCTAGAGGTCTGAAATATCTCAAAATAAAAAGCTGAGATAGTTTAAAAAAGGGGGGGGATAGAAAAATCATCGTTATAATCAGTCAGTAATATCTTCCAATAAAAATTCATAAGAAACAGGTTTCTAAGACCAAATCATGAGCCTCCCCCATAATTTTCCCCTAACTAGCACATAAAAAAAAAATCCCCACAAACTTTTTTCTTACAGTACTTAAACTTTACAAATCTAGCAAGCTGGCTGCAAATATATACTGTTGTTTTTGAGATTAAATGTTTTTCAAATTTATAATCCTGTGGTAGATGAAAGATGGCTACAAATTCTTTCCTACTTCTTTCTTTGATAAGTAGGGTCAATTTTTCTCCTCTTGAATGTGGGCTGGGCTATGACTACTTTAACCAGTAGAGTAAGACAGAAGTGACACTGGCAATTCTGAACCAAGCCTTTAAAAGTACTGGCAACTTCTTCCACGGTGTCCGGGAGCCCTGAGTGCAACTACCCTGCTGGGGAGACCAAGTAGAAAAGCCCTAAGACTACATCATAGACAGCAAAAAGGGCCCAGCTAAGTTCAGTCTTTCAGCTGTTCCTACCAAGGCACTAAGTGTTTGAGAAAGGCCAGCGTGGATCTTCTACATCAGTCTAGTCACCAGTTTGAATACCACTGAGTGAGCGTGGTAAACAATGTGGAGCAAAAGAATCATCAAGTCAAGCCCTGCCTGAATTCCTGATCCACAAAATTACGAGGTAATAAGAAAAGTTGTTCACAGTAGCAAAAAGGTGGAAACAAGCCAAGTTTCCATTGATACATGAATGGATAAACAAAAGATGTTATATACATACTTCCTTAAAAAGGAAGTAAATTCTGACATATACTACAATATGGATGAACCTTGAAGACATTATGCTAAGTGAAATAAGCCAGTCACAAAAGGCCAAATATTGTATGATTTCACTTATTGGAGGCTCCTAGAGTAGTCAAATTCATAGAGACAGAAAGCAGAAAGGTGGTTGCCTGGGCTGGGGGAAGGGGGAAATAGAGAGTTATTGTTTAATGGGTACAAAGTTTCAGTTGGGGAACACAAAAAATTTTTGGAGATGGATGGTGGTGATGGCTGCCCAATAATGTGAATGGACTTAATGCCACAGAACTGTATAATTAAAAATGATTAGAACGGTAAACTTTGTGTTAGAGATTTTTTTAGCACAATAAAAAAAAGTTGCTGTTTTAAACCACTAGGTTTGGGGGTAATTTGTTACACAGCAACTAATAGATAACCAGAATAGTCCCTCTACACAAATGGAAGGCTAAATAAGAACTGTGCTGCACTAAGTATTACTTCACAAATGCATACTGGCTATACTTTAGGACTTGATTTTAAGAAATTGTGCCTCTCCATTTAATTTTTTAATTTCTTAGCAGAATCTTCTGAATTAATACAAATATTAAAATAAAATATATGAATAAAGTTAGAGTTGAAATTACATGTAAAATTAGTATACTATGTATGTGACAATTAGGAATAAATAAAAATCATTTATGGAAGTAAAAATAATTACAACCAAACTAAGTATTTCTGGGGTCCACCTGAAGGGAAGGAAAGGAAAAGAATTCATGGCCTTCCTACCCCTAATCTATTCCTCCCCTCTCCCAAACTAGGTTTGATGAGAAAAGGGGGATGCCTTACCTTAAATCAAGCCCACCATATCCTAATTTCTACTAAACGGTCAAACAGGCCAGACTATAAAAAAGCAGAAGTGAGAGGGTGAGGAAGAGGGAGAATGGTTGACACAAAGAGAAAGATCATAGAAAAATACAAAGAAAACACAGAAGTAACACCTGGTGGGAGAAAAATGAGAGACATTTTCAGAACAATAAAACCCTATTATTTAACCTTTCCTAATTCTTAGCCCCAAAGTAAGAAGTACTTTGATTTGAATCTGTAACAGAATGAATATAGCAGATTTGGGTATAGAGAACTAACTGGGGCACTGAGCTCTGAGACCAGGTAACAAAAAATGGATTTAAGAAACAAATGCCATCCTGCCCAACCCTCCTTCTAAAACTCAAGGCTTATCAAGGGCCTCCCACCTCCAAAACAGCTAGAAAGGAACAAAATGTGTGTGGCATACAGCTCTGTAGTAATACATGATCTGGGATGGACTGTGTATAACAAATTGTGGGCAGAAGCACATAATGGAACTTTGTACAACACTGTTATAGCTTTATTTTGAATGTGTTATAAAACATAACATTTTTAAAACAAGTTTAAAAATCAGACATGACCCCTGCAATAGTTTCAGAATCCTTAACTATATAGGAGAAGGCTATTTGTGAACTACAGATTTTGATGCTTAATGTTAACACTGGCAGTAAACTGCTGTCCTTCCAAACAGCTAACTAACTTTTGTATGGCTTTTAATATTTCTGTCAATTAATATATAACTGTAACTTATCTAAGTAAAAAAACTGTTAATGACAATTTTCAGCTTTATGTGACTAGGGTTGGTCACAACCTCTCAGACTCAGTTTCTTCATCTGGAAAATTAAAACCAAATAATCTCTAAGCTACCTTTCAGTTCTAAAATTCTAAATATCTATGTTATCATCTCTGGTATGCAATCTCAGGTAAAGTACTTAGTTGCAATTCAAAATATTTTCAAATTATCCTTCATTTTCAAAAATAAAAATATTTCTCTAATCCAATGTTAATACAAAGTATTTATATGTTCATTCAACAAATATTTGTTGAGCACCTAACTAGGTGCCAGGCATTAAACTTGGCACTGGGAGAACATAAAAGTAAACAAACACAGACATGGTACCTGTATTCATGAAGCTTACAGAGAAGTTGGGGAGATAAACCAAATAAACATATGCACAAACATGACATCACAACTGTAATAAGCTATATGAAGGAGTTAAAGAGTATATAATGGGGGGCCGGCCTAGTGGTGTAGTGGTTGATTGTGCACTCTGCTTCAGCAACCCAAGGTTCACAGGTTCACATCCCAGGTGCAGACCTATACACCACTCATCAAGCCATGCTGTGGCAGTGTCCCACATACAAAACAGAGGAAGACTAGCACATTTGTTAGCTCAGGGACAATATTCCTCAAGTAAAAAGAGGAAGATTGGCAACAGATGTTAGCTCATGGCCAATCTTCCTCACCAAAGAAAAAAAAAGAGTATATAATGGGAAATCTAAGAGACTTCCCTTAAGAACAAATGAGTGACAAATGAACTGAGAGGAAAGGTACATTTGGGTTACACAGTGTGGAATCTGTCTAGGCAGAAGTGAACACGGCATGTTCAAGGAACTGACAGAAAGCCAGTGTGATTGGACATAAAAATATTTCAAGTGGTTCCTCAGAAATAGAAATTAAAACTTCTAATATACAAAAGCATACCTTACCTCTACCAAAGACATACTCTAAGAATTATTTTCAAAGAACCTTCAAAGCATTACAATAGTTTCTCTTCAATGTTAAAAAAAATGCTGTCCTATATCTCCCTGCAAAAGACCAAACTAACTCTCATTGATTCCCTTCTCTTTTCACTTTGCTGTTTTCAACTGCATAATAAAAATCATAACTTCTTAGTTCTACTTAGATTCCTTAGAAGAAAGCAGCTATAAGAATATAAATAAATACAATGCTATTGCTCTGGATCTGCCACTAACCTGCCCTATGACTGATCTTGGTAAATGTTACTCAGCCACTTTGGGCCTAACTTTTGTCACTTGTGAAATAAGGGGAGTTCCAGAATTTCTTTTAAGATCCTTCTAACTCTAAAATTATGGTTCCACTGTAAAAATGCTTGTTCCATTCTTGAAAACTGAAGAGAATGGGGCAAACATCTCTGAATTCCATTGACCAAGATAGTATTTGCCTTTGTTTTATTTCTTTATTATTTTATTTTATTATTTTTTATTATTTCTCTTTGTATTTATACAGCATTTGAACATTGTTGCTATAATAATAACTACTGAATTTATAAAATTTGGCAATAACTAAGGGTCTAATAAACACAAATTATTAAAAATACAGTTAAATATTGTTAAAAATCTACACCTTCAATGAGACAGTAATACTTTAACTAAATAGGGATCCCTAAAAAGTACAAAGTCAAAATAGACTTAGAAAGGCAGGACGAAGACAAAATCGTAAGAATCCTTAAGAAAAGCAAAATTTTAGCAAGACATTCAAACTAGTTAATGTGTACGTCAATTTTAACTTCCAAAAGAACCCATAACAAATGGATAGTCTAATCCAATACTCATTCTAGACTTGGTTATTTGTCCATTTATAGTTAACAGTATTTCTGATATTTAATCTATTTTCAAGTGGAAAATGTATATACACTCATACCTTTTTCTAACTAGATTATCCATCACGAGATTCAAGGTTTCAATATTCTTAATATGAAAATAAAAATTACAAGATGTATAAATTTTTTACTTAAAAGCTTTATATTTCATAATGTTACAGCATCTCAAAACACTCAGTGTAACCTTAAGAAGCATCAATTAAGCACCTCACTTTACATATAATCTTTAGTATTAAGATTATTCTAATGGAAGGTATTGTGTCATATTCCTTCCAAAGAGGCAACAAACTGCAGAATCTAATTAGATTTCAAAAACTAAACTACAAGAATACCTTAAATATTCATTAAGCATTCACAACACTGTAAAACATTTACTAGGCACTAGACTAAGCTCTAAGAGCAAAGGCACAAAATCATTCCCTAAAAATACATTTTACCTACTCCCCCAAGGTAAGAAACATTGTCAACATTGTTTCTTCCCTCATCTCTCACCAAGTCTGACTGATTCTAACTCTGAAATGTCTCTTGGATCATTCCTCTCTCTATATTCCCACTATCATAGCCCTACTTCAAGATTTCAGCATCTTTCACATATGGTACTACTGTTAAGTTTCCTAACTGGACTCCCCGCCTCCAGTCTTTCCCTGCTCCAATCTAGCCCCAATTCTGACAACCAAAATGTCTTCAGCATTGTCAAATGCCCCTGAGGGTCAAAGATGCCCTGGTTGAGAACCACTGCATCAAGCTCATCTCTTAACAAGAATAACACTTATTTTATAAGGCTGTGGCCACAATCTATGTCCATGCAACAGAAAGCAAAACAATGACCATCATAAGGCTGAAACTTACAACCTCAACCTCAGGACCACTATGCTTAAATTAAATAAGCTGACTCCTTATAAAAAGAAGCATAATACTCTCTTCAAAGCCCTTTGAAATGTGGACCTGAATCATCACTTTACTTCAAAAGTCTAAATTTTTAAAACTCAGTACCTTCTGTCAAAGTTTAACCATACTATATACATATTTAAGCTTCTGGATATTAGAAAATTGTGACAATTTAGAAAATGCCTTTTATGCTTAAATCAGTCTGCTTAGAAGCCGATGAAAATAGGTCCCTTCTTAGACAAATTATTCCTACATTTAAGGTTGTAAGATATTTTGAAAGTATTTTCATAAAAACTTCTAGAAAAAACTTTAAAAACACTTGAATTCTTATGCTTGAAAAACACACACACGCTCCTTTTAATTTCTCAGAATGGTGATGTCCCTACAGAACTTATTATTCAAAGATATTGCCAAGACAGAACAATACCTTTCAGAGGGGGTCAAAGAGAAGACGATAACATATCTAAAAACACCTGGTAGGTGAAACTCTAAAGGCCAGGCCTAGCAACACTGTTAACACCACAGGAGAGAGCACCTCCTACCACAGACGTCCGAAGTGTGAACATTCTGTCCAGACGCTTACCTTCAGTCGTTTGATCATTTCGTCGGTGGTGATCTTGTCGGTGATCTCCTTTACCCCCGGAGGGTAAGCGATCTTCCCGTCCGCACTCACGACGCCACAGAGGGCAGTGGCAGGCTTGGGCTGCGCGGTGAAGTCCATCCTGGGGGACAACTTTTCTTTCACAGTCCTCTACCGGCCTCTATCGGTCAGAAAACAAAAGTTCAGCGGGAAAGGGGCGACTTTGTAACCTCTTTTTTCATTTCAAAAATCTCTAATCTGCAAAGGGCCCTTTCTCCCAGGAGGCCGGGGACTCGACGGCGGCCCTGCCTCCCGCTCCTTCCCCGGGCCTGGGCCCTGGCGGCCGTCCCGCCACCCCCACCCACGCGGGCCCCGCCAGCCCCGGGCCCACGGGGCTCCCCGGTACCAGCCGCCGTGGCCGCGAGAAGCGCCGAGCGGCGCCAGGAGTTTCCCATTCCGCCTTTCACAATGAAATCCACCCCTAAGCACCGAGGTGCCAAGTTTGGCGGCCTAGGGAGCCCGGCGAGGCCCCCTATGCCCCCGCTCGGTCAGAGAGAAGCCCTGAGTCCCCACCCGGCCGGTCCCCTCCGGGAAAGGAGACGCGAGGCCTATAGGGCTCGGCTTAGGCCGCAAAACTAGGGACCCAACCGGACCCACACGCAGCGGCGGCTCCAGGGGACGAACGTCCTTGCCGGGAAGAGCTTCGGACCCACGGAGTCCCCGCCACGCTCCCGCCCCTCCCCTGTCCCGCTCCCCCACCGACGCGGGAGGGGAAAACAAGCCGCCCTCCACCCCAAAACCCACGCCAGGAAGCGGCTGACGCGGCTCCACACTTCACATTTTGTTCCTTCAACTTCGGCTGAGGGACGCCGGCGGCTTCTCTCGCCCCCGGCCACTCGGCGTCCTCCGGCGCCGCCGAGGCCTTATCGGCACCCCCGGGCAGCCCCGCCGGGCCTCGGTCCCGCGCCCCCCCCTCCGATCTTCCCTTCCGTCCCCTCCCTCCACCAGCCGAGGGCGGGAGCCCAGCCGCCGCCGCCTTTACCTCCTCCTCCTCATGCGGGCGGAAGGTGCATCGAGCGCCCGGGCCTCTGTCAGGTGGCTGCGCCGCCGCCCCTCGTCGGGTTGCACACAAAGCGGCTCCGCGGGTCCCGCCGCCGCCGCCGCCGCCCGCCCCGGAGCGGCGCTGGGGCTGGCGGTGCCGAGGAGGAGCAGCCGCCGCGGGGGGAGACGCGGGGCGAGTGTGCGCTGGGCGGGGAGACACTGCCGCTCTCCGTCTGGCCGAGGAAGAGCAGCCTCGAAGAAGGCTCCTCCGGGAGCGTGTGCGCGTGTGTCCGCCCGGGACCCCAGCGGCCCGCCTGCCCGCACGTCGTGCCGGCCGGGCCAGCCGACCCGGACCCGGACGCCCCTCGCAGCGGCGCGCGCCCGGCCGTCCGTGCCCCCGGGAGCCGGCACCTCGAGCACACAGCAGCCGCTCACGCGAGCGGTGCGAGAGCACGCGAGAGCAGGGCGCGCGCCTCGCTCCCTCCCCTTCCTCCGCCGGCCGGGCCTCCGCCTCCCTCGGGCCCGAGGCGGCCGCGCGCGGGGCAGACAGCGCCGCCACCCGGTTGGCGCCAAGATTTGCCGCGCCGAGCGTCTCCGGGAGGACCGGACCCAAAAGGCGAGCAGAGGAGGAGCCCGGGTGGCGGGAAGCGAACTCGGTCCTCGCGGCGCTGTGAGGGCACACAGGACGAACAGACTTTCTTTACCTTATGCCGTAGAGATGAGTTCATGACTTTTGGGGGTCATCCTGAGGGACGTGGACGGAACTGGTTGAAAGGCGGTTAATTACTATGTGAAAATGAACAGATTTCCTCCCCAGGGACAGATCTGCAAACTGAGGAAAAGTTTTGCAACATGGCCCAATGTAGGGCGCTCTTTCTTGTTCCTTTTGACAGCCACCGGAGTTTGCCCCCCCTCTCTAGATTTCTAAAATTAAGATTTGGTAAGCTGCAAAATTTGGAAATAGCACTGAGTCGAGTAGTTCTCAAAGAACGGTCTGAAACGTAGGTTCCTGGGCTCCCCTCCCAAACCTAGAGAATCAGGATCTCTGAGAGTGGAACCCAGAAATAAGCATGTTTACAAATTAGCTAGATGGTTCTTGTGAATATGAAAGAACTCATTTTTTTAATGTTTTAAATATTCCAAAAAATAACTTTTTCTTTCATCCAAAGGAAAACCCAACGCCGCGGATTTGAGCAATTTAAGGTAAAAAATTGAAGCCAGGGGCCGCCTGGTGGCGCAGCGGTTTAGTCCGCGCTTGGCAGCCCAGGGTTCGCGAGTTCGGATCCCGGGCGCCCGCCGACGCACTGCCTGTCAGCCATGCCGTGGCGGCGTCCCATATAAAGTGGAGGAAGATGGGCACGGATGTTAGCCCAGGGCCAGTCTTTCTCAGCAAAAAGGGGAAGATTGGCAACAGATGTTAGCTCAGGGCTGGTCTTCCCCACAAAAAAAAAAAAAAAATTGAAGCAAGTGAACCTCAGGAACACATACCTAATATCAGAAGACGAAGTTGAGAAAAGAATACAATAATATGGAATAGCATTCAGCTCTTGAAACTGACCACTACCATAGTTTAAAATGATATTTAATTATTTCTTTAAATTATTCTTCATGGATCCATTGGTCTTTTCCACATCCTTGATCTTAAAAATATTAAAGGTACTGCACTCACTGAATTGTTTTCCAGGAATTATACAGGGAAGCAATGATCTTGGAATCTAGCATGCCTCCATTGCTAATTTGCTAGAACTCTACCCAAAAGTCAGTGCTTTGTTCTTGGGCATTTAGAGTAACAGGCAGAATCCACTTAAAACCGTCTTTATCCATACTATTAAATCATTCAAGACCTACTCTCTTTTTAGGCCCTCCCTCTCACTTATGGTGTTTTTTTTTTTTAATCTGTCACATTTAAATAATTAAAGAATGATGCTTTTCATTTTTGCTCTAAGTAATTTACCCATTATTAAGTGGAGTTCTGTATATGCCCATAAATTTTAATTTTATACAACTTATTACTTTGTTAATATTGTTTGACTTTATAAACACTCAAAAGATTGTAAGGCCTAAGGATTACAACACATAAATAAATTGAATTTAAATAGTTCTAAAATTCCTGTTTTTCACTTCCTTTCTTAAAAATTTGTTTCCACTTAGGGGCCAGCCCAGTGGTGCAGCGGTTTAGTTCGCCCTTGGCAGCCAGGGGTTCGCTGGTTCGAATCCCGGGCGCCTGCCGACGCACTGCTTATCAGCCATGCTGTGGCGGCGTCCCATATAAAGTAGAGGAAGATGGGCACGGATGTTAGCCCAGGGCCAGTCTTCCTCAGCAAAAAAAGAGGAAGGTTAGCAACGGATGTTAGCTCAGGGCTGGTCTTCCTCACAAAAAAAAAAAAAAATGTTTCCACTTAGTGTAAATGAGAAGAAATACATCCTTTGTGCAACAATCATTTAAAGAGGGCCTGCTATGCAAGGCATTATTTTGGGTGCTGAGAAAAAAATGGGTAGTGGGGAGGGGGACAAAACTCCCTGCCTGCCCTGGTGGAGCTTAATTTGTTTGGGGAGAGAGAGACAAAAAAAATAAATAAATTGCTATGGAGGAAAATAAAGTAGAGAAGAGGGGGGATGCAGATCACATATAGCCTTGTAGGCCATTGGCCTTTGGTTTGTACTCTGACTGAGATGGGGAATTATTGGAGTGTTTTAAACAGAGAAGTGACATGATATGATTTATGTTCTATGAGCTAGGCAACCTTGGACAAATTACTTAATCTTTCTGCACCTCATTTTCCTCATCTGTAAAACAGGGATAATAGTTTCTATCCCAGAGGGTCATTATGAGGAATAAATAAGTTAACATTTGTAAAGTGCCTAGAATAGTAACTGGCACATACTAGGCTTTACATAAATTTTTTTTTAGAAAAATGAAAGAATCACTCTAGCCGCTGGGTTGGAAATAATGTAGAGATACAAAAAAGAAGTAGGGTAACAGAAGAAGTATATGACAATTGCAAAAAATCCCAAGGAGGGATGATAAGGACCAGGTAATAGCCTCAGGTAATAGTGGAGATGATGAAAAACAGTATAAGAAAAAGAAAGGAGTCAAGAAATCAAGTCAAGAGTCAATGACTCCAAAGTTTTAGATATGAGTAACCAGAAGGATAAAGTTACCACTAACTGAGATGGGGAGGACTGTGCTTGGAGCAGATTTAGGGTCAGGATGTCTTTTAGATATCTAAGCTATTTAAAGTTAATTTAAACAGTTACTGAGCTCCTGCAAGTGGATAAGGCATTGTACTAGGCACTGGGCAAATATTTTTAAAAAAAAAAAGACAAAGTCTCTGCCCTTGACAGGATCACTCTATTGGAGGAATCACACATGCAACAAATCATAATTCAAGGCAAGGCTGTGATATATTCTATAATAGAGATTTGAACTACATTGTCTGGGAGCCGAGAAAAGGGGTGCTATGGGGGCTTCCCAAAGGAAGGGGCATTTGAGGCTGGGCCTTGAAGGGTGAGTTGTGGTGGTGAGTAGTTGTTGTCTGAGGGCAATAGCTAATAGAGATAACCACAAGGTGAAAAAAGGCCTGGAGGTAATTAAGTGCAATTTTTTTCTTTGCAGGGGGTGAGGGGAAAGAGTTTGGTGTGTTTAGAACAATGATTGCATAAAGGGGTGGCTTTTTGAGCCTCATTCTACCCCACATCATTTCAATTAACGCCCCTCTCATATACACACATACAAGCATACAATCTATGTACAAAACGGCATCCAATGCAGCTTCAAGACAAACCCCAACCCCTATTTCAACCATACTATCAACCACAACTTCTTCCCATATAGAAATTCTAGGTCCAAACTCTAGGGCAGTTCTGTCCAATAGAAATTTATGCAATGATGGAAAGGTTCATACCTGCATTGTCCAATACAGTAGCCACTAGCCACATGTGACTGTATATAACAGTTGAAAAGTGGCTACTGTTACTGGGGAACTGAGCTTTAAATTTAATTAAATTAATTTAATTTAAAAATCTAAACAGCCGTATATGGCTAATGGCTATGTATTGGACAGTGCAGTTCTAGCACATAGAGTTTGTCAGAGTGATTGACAGAAGGTGAGGTAGAAGATAAACTGTGTTCATACTGAATGCTGCGGATGTTGAGCAGGGTGATAGTTTAAAAAGATGAATTGGGGAAATAGGAAACTAAAACCACTTAGTGCAAGTGAACTAAGGTAAAAATATAACCAGATAAAAATGTAAAAATATTTAAGATAGTTAAAGCAGTTTTAGAAAATATGTTTATTCTATTTATCTGAAATTACTTATTTGCTTTTCAATTTGAAATGTAACTAGCTAAATCTATCCTGAGTAATTTCACAGATTATAAATATGAATCATCCATGTACCTCTGGTCACAGAGAAATTTTAACAATATGTCGTAATCACTATGAAACTAAAAAAATGGTGCTTTAATTTATTTTAGTGTCTTTCCAGATATCACTGACATCTTGGCTTAGATTTGCTAAAACTTAAGTATATTTAAGCGTAAGATAATAACATATCTATCTGTAGTGAATGAAATGAGTTTGACATGTTTTACTGATGGCTGATAATGACCAAAAATATGAAGTCTGAATCATTTTGGTCTAGTATGACCAAGACGTTAATGATTAACTTGTCATAGTAATTTAAAGACTTTATTTGAATTCTGTCTAATAACTTAATCTTCATGCACATCTCTCTTTAAAGTGTGAAGTCTGACCTGCGTCGTTAGTTATGTTATCTTTCTCAAAGCTGTTTCATCAAAATTAAGTATTGTTTAACAAGCAGGGAGAGCAAATGAAAACTAAATATCTTCAAATATGAAAGAAACTACAGGTGTAAGCAGCATGGATAAATCTTAGTGACATAATATGATAACCTGTTTATAAAGTTCAAGAGCAAGGCTCAGGGTAGTGGTTACCTCTGGAGTGCAAGGGGAAGCAGGGAACACAGGGGGACAAGATGGGAGAATGATTACATAGGTAGATATATTCTTGTTAAAGTTTTATTCTTGGGCAGAGTGGTGGCTTCACATATGTTCATTATATGATAAGTGAATGAATGTATGAATGAATGAGGGCAATCCATGGACCAATAAGGGATGTGTTTATAACCCAAAGGTTAGGATTAATCCAATTCAGGGCACCTGAGGTCCAAAAGAAAAAAAAAGAAGAAGAAAAACTCAGGAAATTTCAAAAAATTTTTATATTATAATTTAACATTTTTTGAAATTATATCCCCCAAAGTCAAAGAAATTCTGCTCCCATGATAATTTTTTTCTAATAGTGGTATTAAAATGAGAAGTTGTTTGGAATTATATTTTATACAAATGCCACTTTGCATCCCTTCCTCAAGTTGCTAGTATTAGGATGATAAATGATTATAGGAGTGAAAGAATTCTCAGGTAATTAAACTTTGGACAACCACATACAGTGTATTTTTATTATAAAGCTTGGGATGTCAGCCTCTTATTGTTTTATGTGATTAAAATAATTAAGAAAATTAACTTATGACAAATACTTCTTCACTACAGTAAAGGCAGAAGAGATTCATTTATGGAAATGTATTAGAGAGGATAATCATTGCCTGCCCTCTTGCGAACTCTTTCAAGAGGGCTGTTCCTATCCCAGCCCTATACAGTCTTTGTTTCTCATGCGAGCATGTGCGCACGCACACACCCACACACGCACACACACACAGCTGACTGTGCCTGCAGTGATACCTGAACTAAGAAAATGCAGTCCATAGGCTGAACTGAGCCAAACAAAATATCATGAAAGAAGCTGTGAACTAAGACTAGCAACAGGTGGAACTTTTAGCTGAATTATACTATTGCACAACGGTAAAGGCTTTTAGCTCTCTAAGTGTGTATATGCCAAGGAAACCTGGGCTGCCCTAATTTTTGTCCTGATTGTTCAGTTTTCCTTGGACTCCACATGAGAATTGTTTCCTTACAGTAAAATCTCTTTTACTTGAGCTGATTTGAGTAAATTTCTGATCTGTAAACACCAAATATGACCCGATTTAGAATTAACGATTGGACTTCGTGAAATCTTAATCATGATCCATGAACCCAGCCTTACTGGGTCGAATGGTGCCCCCTAAATTCCTCTCCACCTGGAAACTCAAAATATGACCTTATTTGGAAGTAGGGTCTTTGCAGATGTTAATTAGTTGAAATGAAGTTGTACTGGATTAGGGAAGGCTCTAAATCCAAGATTGGTGACCTTATAAGAAGATGTGCAGGGAAGAAGTCCAGGTGACGACGAAGGGAGAGATTGGAGTGATGCAGCTGCCAAGGAACACCAAGGATTACCAGCAAGCACCAGAAGCAAGGAAAGGGGCAAGGAAGGATTCTTCCCTTGAGCCTTCAGAGGGAGTATGGCCTTGCCAACACCTTGATTTCGGACTTCTGGCCTCCAACACAGTAAGAAAATGAATTTCTATTCTTTTAAGCTGCTGTGTTTGTGGTACTTTGATACAACAGCTCTGGGAAACTAATAGGCCAGCCTTAAAAATCTTAAAAGACACTTGTCTTAAAATGGGTTGGTTACTAGCTGTAAGAAAGCAAAAGCCTTTTATGTTCTGAGAGAGAAATTTCATCACTCTCACTCTTGGACCTCAATTTTTGCTTTTGAAAGAGACCTGTAGAACATTTACAAAGCTGTGACCAACAGCTTATCTTATTTCTACATTTTTCTCAATTGTATTAAGTTCGTGAGCCCCATTTTATCTTTAGAATCTGCATTTTCGTTTTTCCATTTTCTTACATTCTTATGAAATAAGAACAATATGCACGCAAATGTTTAAATAATTACACAACTAAGATGGAGAAACTGCAAAAATTGAACTATTCGTTGGCAGACAGCTCTACCAAGCTTTGGCTCAAAGTATTCATTTGTCAGCTGATATGCAGAAGTCCAAAAGTGGAATTTTAAAAGCAGTTTAGGAATGAGAATATATAATGTACTAAATGAATGGACAAAGTCAAGGTCTGCTTGTTTAATAATCAAGTAATTCTTTTATGTTCATTTTATTAACTAAGAATTTTTATAAGTGCAATATTTTCTATGACATAACCATCAAACGTCGTTATGATAATAACTGTGGCAGACTGTAAGAATAATTAGTTGAACTTCAAATTTCTGGTTTAACTGGAAATGTAACCACATTAGAACTGATAGCCAGCACTATCTGGCTTGTCCGAGGAATGTGCCAAGAATTCGTGCAACTTTTGCCTTCTGAATTTTTCCAAGTAATTCCAGAAAGTGAATAGTTCTTGGAATGTGGGCTACCTAGATAAACACTGTTTTGGAAGAACTCTTCAGAGTTCAGTTATGCATGGACTTATCCAGAGACTGAAGAAAATTAAACAGTGAGTTTGCAGGAAATGTAATAGGAGCTGTTTCACCTTTTAATAACTGAAATTTATCATGATTTCCAGGGGATAGGAAGTTTCCTGTTTGAATTTTTTGACAAATTGAAACTTAACCAGAAAACTCCTTTTCTTTCCACTCTATTGAAAATATTTCTAGAATACATAAGTTCTCTCTTCAATCTTGAGAAAGTACAGAATAGTAAACATGATGGAGAATCTTTGGTGTTTGAACATACCCCAGTGCCTGAGGGTTGTCAATCTGAAAGCCACTTTAAATTTGCAAAATTGTAGGTATAGAATCAGAGACTGAGCCAAACATGTACTGAGACTAGAACTTTCCATGGAAGTTAGTTTTATCTCTATGTGTAATGGGGTTTTTTAAAATACCATGGGGAAAGGCCAGTTAAGAACCTCTGTTAAATTGGGTTTTGATATACTGATCCACTTAACACTTACTCTGGCAGGTTCTATACTAACTGTTGAGGATGCAGAGGTGGACAAGATATTGTCCCTGAATTCAACAGGCAATTTGTAGCTTTCTTGTGTTATTACTCTGTTATTACTATATTTTCATGTATTTGTACTATCTTAACTTACTAATTTGGAAAGCAGAAGTCTGGATAGAATACAATGGAATTGGGATGGTGGTAGGAGTGAAGAATTATCTTAGGTGTAAGCAAGGAGAAAATGTTAACCTTTGCTGTCTCTTGTTAATGGGATTATGGGATATGCATTTCTCTTTCTTCATACTTTTATATACTTTCCAAACTTTCTGAAAAAGTTTGTTCAGAAGAAAAATGGTTCCAAAATGTTTAAAATTGGAAAATAAATTTATTTTTAAAATGTGACAGGCAAAATCTACATCCAGTAAGATCAAGTACCTAAAGTGCTTAGCACAGTGCCTGGCACATTGTATGTGTTCAATAAATGTTGGCAACTATTGTTAATATTATTATCGTTATTGCTGTAAGTTAGTTCTCTTTGGTTGCAAGGAACAAGGAAACTAACTGAAGCTAGCTTGAGCAAGAAATAGAGAGAGAGAGAGAGATAAACAAGGTGGTATCTCAGGGAACCCAAGAGCAAAGTTACAGCTATGCCTTAGGAAAGGAATGGAAGTAAGAACTGAAAAGCTATCAGGATGCAGTCTACTTCCCTCTGAACACCTGCTTCATTTTTGCTCTTTGAAGAGACCCCTTTCTTTGCTTTTCAGTTCACATGGCATGCATAAGAAAACGACCCTCATCTTCTGAGTTTAAATCTCCTTCATCTTAGATCAGCCCAGACTAAACTAGAATTTGTTAGTCCAAATCTCAAATGTCAAGGACAATAGATTTAATTCTTTTTTCTTTTTCCCACAGCATTTATCATCTAGGTACTAAATAATATACTTATTTATTATGTTTATTATTTATGGTTCGTCTCTTCAGGTGCCCATGTCTGGTCTAATCAACTGGGGCCAGGTGGGCAGGGTCATGTCTAAAACGTACCTCTAGATGAGCCACTGCTAATGAATTGGGAGACCAAAAGCAATTTTCAGAGTAAGGAAGAATCACTGGGTCATGGACCAGGCATGTCCTCCAAAAGATGTCCACCCAGGTTTTATCTCTGTTAAAGTGGTACCAAAGCAGTGTTTATATTTACACACACACACATACACACAAAGTTCCCAATATACCCACCAACCTTTAAAAAAAAAACAAAACACCTCTCCATTAGCATTAGATTTAATTATTTAAATGTAATTTTCAGAGTTTTGACTTCTTTACTCTTAAATATCAAATACATTATTCACATTTTGATAAATAATATTTATTATATTAAGTTCAAAATTTATAACACAATATCTTTTTTTCTGTCTCAAATGAGACAGAAAACTATTATCTACAAGAAGCTCTGTATCTGTACCCTGATCTTCATCCCTGATTCTCTCATTGTTAGTGTGGCAGGACAGACATTCCTTTCCTCCCTGTATGCCTTTCCCTTCCTGGGGCATAGCACATACCACAGGGAACAGAAAGGGCATTTGGCTGTGTGACTGAATGCAGAGGAAGAGACAGAGACCCTTTTAGAATATTAACACATGAGGGAGGTCAGTCTTTGCAATGTGAAAAGTCTGATTGTATATACTCCACTGCTAGGATTGGACATACCCCAGGTCTCATCTAAATAGCTGCATGGCTTATACCCTGTGCCAGAGGTGGAGAAGAAGAGAAAGGATCCTGGGGAAAGGGTGCAAGTGTCGTGGAGGGAGAAGAAAGGAAAGGGAAAGGCTAAAGGGGAGATGCTTTTTCTTTGCTGGCAGAGAGAGAGAGAGCCAGGTAGAACAGCTCAGTTGGCCTAGATGGAAGGATCCCTGCCCACTGAGGGTTGAGGAAGCTGATATGAAGAGTAGAGGAACCCTTTCCAAACCCTTAATCCCTTGTGACTCTGAGTTAGGAGATCTGACACTAACTCAAAGCAAGGAACCATTATGTACATTCTGCTAGAATACAAGCTGTGCAAAGGTAGAGATCTTTGTTTATTTTGTTCACTGATGTATCCCAAATGCCTAGAACAATGGCTGGCACCTATAGGCACTCAACAAATATTTGTTCAATTGAATAAAAAAATTCTGGACTATGTGTATATGCCTGACTGGCTAACAATATGGTTGTTTAATATTGGACTGTACCACTCCTGCCTTCCCTATTCAAGGTATAGTTCTGGTGTTTCATTAGAAAACTACCAGAACGTTTGTCAAGTGATGTGCATAAGGTGAGGAGAGTTAGAAGGAGGTACTTTATGAACACAACCAGTCGTATAAGATTTTTACTGCTATTATCCCAAACTCCATTCCAGATATAAAAGGAATTAGGGTCAACAATGGAATAGAATTAGATTTTTTCAATATTATTTAAAAATTTAAAAATATAGAATCTGCTGCTCTCTTCTTCCCTTTTCCCAGTATTTATCCAATCATGTCAACTCTGAAATGGAGTGGTTTGACATAAGACCCAGGAGAAATGGGAGAGTGTTACACACTGACTTAAAAAAAGTTTTAATATAAATACCATTGCTTTAATTATGCATAACAATATAAAAATGCATGTAAATAGCTTCTTATTATATTTGAGAATGAAATTGCATAGGCAGGATGAAGAGTATTTTATTATTCAGTCAACCAGTCTGTTTTAAGGTTTGAGGATATCACTCTGACTTTTGAAATTCTTTTTTTTCTTTTGGTGAGGAATATTGTCGCTGAGCTAACATCTGTGACAATCTTCCTCTATTTTGTATGTGGGATGCCACCACAGCATGACTTGATGAGCTGTGTGTAGGTATGTGCCCAGGATCTAAACCCTGGGATGTCAAAGTGGAGCATGCAAACTTAACCACTATGCCACCAGGCTGACCCCCGATTTTTGAAATTCTGAGAAGTTCTGGAGTGGAGCTTTGGAAAGTTTTCCATCAAAATTCCTTGGCTTAGTGATTTACAAGTTTATTTCAATGAAATAGTTATTTTAGTATTTATTCATAATACATCCCTCAACTGACTCCTACAAAGGGATGAGACACGGTCCACAGAGGGCTTGGCTAGAAAATAATCACCCCTTACTGTGGACACAAAAGGCTGTGTTACTGAGTCAAATGTGTCAGTCCTGGCTCTCCTCTTAGGATAAATTTTCTCACTAGGAGCTTGTTCTGCTTTTTTGCAAATAGGATTCTTTTAGCTCTTCCCACCAGTTTACTAGGTATCTCCAGACATATATGCAGTGGACAAAGCTTGGACCGAGGCTGGAAGCCCATTATCAGCAGCAGCAGCAACATTAAATATGATAATATTTAATATTATCAACAACCCAATGAGGTAGGCAGAGATAGATTTACCATGAAGCTAGTGAGGTTTAAGTTTCTGCGCCCCCTGGGAAGGACCTTAGCAGAGTCACACGATCATAAGATTTTGTAAGATTTCCCTCTATCCACTCTGACTACGCCTCCTTGGCACTTCACTCATGTTGGGAGGCACTGAAGTGTCCTTAGGCATGTTTGGGATCTGGCTGAGGGAGAATTGAATTTGGTACATTTAGTTTGGATTTAGTGGAACATATTTATGTAATTTGCAATCGATTTTGTATATAGTTAAGTTGTTGCCAGTTGTTCCAGTGTAGGAATGGCTTCCAGGAACTCTCCTATTGCAAACTGTCCATGAATGTTGGCAATGCAGAGTATTTAAGGTTCGTCACTGCACAAGAGATCTTCAGATGCCTTGTAATCTTGCACCTCATACACGAAAGAAACTTGATAGGGGTTTTCCCAAATTTGACGACAATCCTAAAAATTTTGTGACATTACTGAAAAAGTTTTGGACCGGAAGTAAACTTTTAAAAACTAGTAATAGGAAAAAAAATGAATAACCAGATCAGAGAAAAGACTAGACTACTTTTTCATTCTTTTTTTTTGGTGAGGAAGATTGGCACAGAGCTAACATCCATTGCCAATCTTTCTCTTTTTGCTGAGGAAGATTAGCCCTTAGCTAACATCTGTGCCAGTCTTCCTCTATTTTTTGTATGTGGGACACTGCCACAGCATGGCTTGATAAGTGGTGAGTAGGTCCACGTCTGGGATCTGAACCTGCGAACCCCAGGCCACCAAAGCGGAGTGCACAAACTTAACCACTACAACACTGGGCTGGCCCCATGCTTTTTTCATTCTTCGTACAGAAGATAATATAACAAAACCATTGTCATATGAAAAGGTGATCAAAGATCACCAAATTTTTAAAAAATGAGAATATGGAAATATGGAGAAATTCATTCATTTGGCTATTTAATCCACAAATATTTATTATTTGCCTACTATATTTTCAAGAATGGTGCTAGGGGCTGGGAATAGAACAGTAAATAGACATAAATGTTCCTTGACATCAAGAAATTTAGTCTAAGGTAGAGCAGGCCCCTAACAATTATATTGAAGGGGAGAAAGAGCATTCTCTACCCACTCTGAGTCCTTTCTGGCTGGGCTACAAATTAAATTGACATGAAGCTGAATAGCAGGAGAAAATCAAACAAAGCTTTATAACATGTATACATGGGAGAGACCTGGGGAAAATGAGTATCTCTCAACAAAATGGCGGAGGTTCTCCTCTTAAAGAGACAAACGAGGATATTGGGGGTTGGGTCAGCTATGGGAGATTACCAGAAAGGCACAGTAAGGTTATTATGCAGATTTAAGGCCTCACCTTCCACACTGACAAGTTTCTAGAGATGAGGTCATCCACTCCTCTTCCCAGTACAGAAAGGGTGATGCCTTTACAAATGGAGATTTCCCTTACAAATGTTCTGTTTGGTAAACAGAAGTTTGATAGGAATGGGCATAGCAAAGACCCTCCCAGTCTACTGATACCCAGAGTCATCCAAGGTGAAGGCCCATCCCAGGGATAGGTCTTCCATCCCAAATCCCTTTAGACAGTTGAGGGGGTGAAGGTCAAAGCCTGCTGAAGCAGGTAAAGAGATAAGGTAAAGGTAAAGGTAAAGATCAAGGTAAAGAGACACATCTTGAGGTGGCCAATTCTGATCCCCCACAGTATCAGTAATTATTTATTTATAATTAGGATAACTGTGATACAAGAAAAGTGCAAGATGCTCTGAGAGCTAACCTAAGTCTGGGTTTTAGGGAAGGTTTCTGAAAAGAAAATCACGTGTAATCTGGAGGAGTAATCCAGATTAAAGGGAGAAGAAAGAGTATCCTACTCAGGGGAAGAGGAGGAGCAAGGGCTCTGAGGTGGGAAGACTTCAAAGGACCAAAAGAATGCCAGGGTCACTAGCCTGTACTAAGCAGTCAGAAAGTGGTGAATGAGTTCAACAGATTAGTTTCCCTGCTCTAAAACTTCACATAATTGAAATTTAGAATATATAACATATATGCTTTTGCATAAGACTTCTTCAGCTCAGCATAATGTTTGAATTTCATCCATGCTGTTGCATGTATTTGTAGGTGTGTGTTTGTTGCTGAACATTATTCCATTGTAAGGATAAACCACAATTTATTTATCCATTCACCTGCTGATGGACATTTGGGTTATTTCTACATTTGAGCCGTTATGAATAGAGCTGCTATGAATATTCTTGTATAAGAGATGTGAGATTTTTAGTCCACTGTTTTTCCTACCTCACTGCAGTGCAGAAGCGAGAATATGCTCTGTGTTGCACAGAAGATTTAATAAAAGTGCAGAGAACGGTTTAATAACTACCTGATCCTTTTGTTGACCTCACAAAGGTACTGGGGTTCTAGCATCTACAGATAAGAAGAGCTGGGTCAGGTAATTCAACACAGACACAGCAGCAGCCTGGCCTAAGTTTCATATCACCAGCATCTGATATGTTAACCATACTTTGAGATGGAGCATGTCCAGGTAGGAAAGAGTTCTTGCTGATGCCTGAAGGTGGGTTGATCTCATCTACACCCTCCAGTCTAAACAGGAATCCATAACTACCTAAGGGACTCTTTACCTCCTGCCAAATAGTCTTAATCCTACTTCCCCTTTTCTCTTTCCTATTTCCCCCAAAGGACTGACCTGATAGCAATGATCTGTGACTCTAGCTTTACTGTATAACCCTGTGGTACTTTTAGTGTATCTCCATATTCAGCAGAAGCAGTCCCAGCATTAAAACAACTCCTGTGCTGAGGCCTGCTATGGAAAGTCAGCTGCTACTCCCATATGCATTTCTGTATGATCACTCCAATCTTAGCCACTGTATCTATGACTTTATTTATTTATTTTGGTGAGGAAGATTGGCCCTGAGCTAACATCTTTTGCCAATGCTCCTCTTTTTGCTTGAGGAAGATTGTCACTGCGCTAAAATCTGTGCCAATCTTCCTCTACTTTATATTGTCGACACAAAATAACCAATAACTATTCTATAGATAAGAGAAATAAGGTGAGTTTACTTAAACCAAAGTGAGGATTATAACCCAGGAAGGCCTTAGTAAGTGTTCCAGAGAAGCATGGTTTTCAGTACAGTCATATCTTTTTAGAACAAAGAACATACATTAAACACACCCAGGACACATTTTCATCAAAATGTCAAAGAGGTGTTCAGCTGCAAATTAGCAGGTCAACATGAACATGATGTCAGGAAAGGGACTAATCTGGGCGTTATCAATAGGGCGTTACCAATAGGGTGTAGGAGGGGAAGAGTGCATTCTTATCTTAAGAGAGTGCAGTCTTTACTTTAATGGTTAAGCAGATGTACAATGTACGTTTGATAAGCCATAGTCAGGCTTTTTAGTTCACGCTGAATCAGTTTTGAACCCCAATAGTTACCCCATATACCTTAATATGTGAGAATTTCTTATCAATATATGGGACACCACCGCAGCATGGCTTGATGAGCAGTGCGTAGGTGGGCGCCCAGGATCTGAACCTGCGAACCCTGGGCTGCCAAAGTGGAGTGCAGGAACTTAACCACTAAGCCACCAGGCCAGCCCCATATCTCTGACTTTAAATTGAAGTACAACACTGTTCCAATATGACAGTATTGAGAATATCAGTCTCCAGTGAATTTTTATTTCTGTGGGTAAAAAAGACTTTCAAAAAAGTATTTTGAAGCATGTTTTTTCCTCTAAAAAGAGACTTATCTTTCTTGCAGGAATTTTCTTTCCAGAGAATATTTCTTTGGCCTTTTCATACTTTACATTCTTTTTGTTTCTGCTATATTTTTCCCTTATTTTATACTTTTTTTTTCTTTAGCTCAAAGTCAATACCCTAACTGAGTCTCCTAGATAATTCATTCTTTTCACACATTTTAACTAGTGCTTCCTATCCCATCATTTTCTCTAATTATTCTCTAGATTTCTCTCATGGATCTTTCTGTGACTGACAGGGTTTTTCCTTTCAGCCATTCCTTCTTAGCCTCTAACTACCACACTTGGGTATGTACTGTAAGTAATGAGGAGTTTTTTTTTTTTTTCTGATAATATTGTGAACTGATAACTGGACAAACCTCCCAATAAAACATCTAGAAGTGCTGGATAAAATATAACAAACATTCTTTTAAATGAAGAGCTGAGCCAGCAAGAAACTAGTATAATAGACTGTTTAATAGCCACAAGTTCCTCCCATCCCAATTCACACATTCCTTTGCAATGTGATTTTGCTGTTGCTTGTCTCAAAAGATAGAGTCTATTTCCTCACCCTTTAAACCTGGACTGCCCTTGTATTGACACCAACTGGTGTGCTGCAATACAATTCAATTCTAATACTAACCCTGTGGAGTTACTGCCAGAACCCACAGATTAAAGGGCACGATCTCCAACAAGACTGCTCCACTTCAGATGCCAGCTGCAAGTGGAGTCCCCCAGCTGCCTGCACTTCTGACCAACTAGGTACAAAGATGGCGGTTCCCATGAGCCCCCTCAAATTCAGTAAATCATTAATATGACTCATGGAATTCATGAAAGCACTATACTTACAATAATAGTTTTATTATAAAGGATACAAAACAAGACCAGCCAAATGAAGAGACACACAGGGTGAAGTCTAGAGGGTTTTGAATGCAGAGCTTCCGTGCCCTCTCCCTGTAGAATCAGGGTGTATCACTCTCTTGGCACATCAATGTATTCACCAACCAAGAAGCTCAATTGAGCTTTGGTGTCCAGAGTTTTTATTGGGGTTTCATTATGTAGGCATGACTGATTGAATCATTGGCCACATGACTAAACTCAAAGTCTAGCCCCTCTCCCCTTCCTGGAGATTGGGCTGGCTCAAAGCCCCAACCCTGTAATCACATAGTTGGTCTTTCTGGTGACTGACTCTGTCCTAAGTCATCTATTTCATAGCATAAACTAAGGTGCTATCCAAGGGCTCATGAATAGCAAAGACATTCCTATTACTCAGGAAATGCCAAGGATTTAGAGTGTCTCTCCCAGGAACCAGGGACAAAGGCTAGTCAAATTCTGTATTATACAACACCTTGTAACCAACAGAATGTGGTGAAAATGATGTTATATGACTTCTGAGGCTAAGCCTTAAGAAACCCTACAGTTTTCCACTTTGTGTTTTTGGAACACTGCCCTAAGACTGTAATGTAAAGAAGTCTAACCTACCAGAGGATGAGAAGCCAAGTAGAGAAGAACTGAGATGCACCAGCTAATAGCCAGCACTAACTGACAGTCAGGTGAGTGAGGCCATTTTGGACCCTCCAGCTGAATCAATGACCCCAGGCGAAAACAGCAGAGAAAACCCTCATTCAACCCACAGAATCATGAGACATAATAAATCATTGCTGTGTGAAGCCACTAAGTTTTAGTGCTGTTTGTTATACAGCAATGAATAACTGAAACTTGGGACCAAAACCAAAGGTAAAACCAGAGCAGTAAGCAAGTGAGTTCTTACTCAAGCAGCCTTGTGCCAGGGTTAGAGGTGGTATTCTCATCTTGATAACCATGGGGCTTAGGTTTTAACAAGGCTTTGACATCTCATGAAGTAGGAAGCTGGAATTAAGTCCCCTTAATAAAGTTGAAACTTTCCGAGGCTACTCTAAGTGACAGGTGCACTAAGAAAAACTCTGCTTCCTGGTATAGGGAGAGGGCAAGAAAGCTTATCTGTCTTGGCCTGGGATCTAGATGGTAAAAAGGAAGTATTCTTTTTGAATTTATAACTAACAGCCTGACCTGACCTCACTTAGACTTGGAGTTTGAATGTATACCACCAGTATATTAGTATCAGTTTGATTTTTTTTTTCCTGTGAGGAAGATTAGCCCTGAGCTAACAACTGTTGCCAATCCTCCTCCTCTTTTTTCTGAGGAAGACTGGCCCTGGACTAACATCCGTGCCCATCTTTCTCCACTTTATATGTGGGATGCCTCCCACAGCATGGCTTGATAAGCAGTGCATAGATCCGTGCCTGGGATCTGGACCTGTGAACTCTGGGCCGTCAAAGCAGAGCATGCAAACTCAACCACTATGCCACTGGGCTGGCCCCTGAGTATCAATTTGAGAACTCCCAGTTAGAATTTAACATACAAAGTGGTCTGTGGGCGACATAATCATCTATATGGAAAATCCTAAGGAATCTACAAAAAAGTACTGGTTCTATAAGTGATTTCAACAAGCTCTCAGGATATAAGGTCAATATACAAAAATCAGTTGTATTGCTTATGAGCAATGAACAATTGGAAATCAAAATTTTAAAATATCATTTACAATAGAATCAAAAATCATGAAATACTTAGGGATAAACTTAACAAAATATGTGCAAGACCTGTACAATGAAAATTTCAAAACGATTCTGAGAGAAATTGAAGATTACCCAAGTAAATAGAGAGATATACTGTGTTCATGGATCAGAAAACTCAATATTGTTAAGATGTTAATTCTCCTTAAATTGACTTATAGATTTAATGTAATACCAAACAAAATCTCAGCAGATTATTTTTTGGAAATTGAGAAGCAAATTCTAATATTTATATGGAAATGCAAATAACCCAGAATAGCCAAAACAATCTTGTAAAAGAAAAATGAAATTGGAAAAACTCATGCAACTTGATTTTGAGATTTACTATAAAGTTACAGGAATCAAGAGAGTGTGATATTGGCATAAGGATAGATGTATAGATCAATAGAACAGACTGTAGAGTCCAGGAATAGACTCACACATATATAGGCAATGTTCCAAGGTAATTCAATGGAAGGAAGGATAGTCTTTTCAACAAATGGTGCTGGAACAGTTGGATATCCATAAGCAAAAAATAAAGCTTCATCCTTACCTCATATCATATAAAAAATTAACTCAAAATGGAGCATATACCTAAACCTAAGTTTTTCCAAAAGAAAAGTTGGATTGGGAAAAGATTTCTTACACAGGACACAAAAAGCACAACCCATAAGAGAAAAAAAAATTTATAAAATTGGGCTTCATAAAAATAAAAATATTTGATCTTTGAAAAATACTGTTAAGAAAGTGAAAGACAAGGGGACGTCTGAGTGGTGTAGTGGTTAAGTTCGTGTGCTCTACATTGGCTGCCCGGGGTTCACAGGTTCAGATCCCTTGCATGGACCTATGCACCACTTATTAAGCCATGCTATGGCAGGAGTCCCTCATATAAAAAAGTAGAGGAAGATGGGCATGGATGTTAGCCCAGGGCCAATCTTCCTTAGCAAAATGAGGAGGATTGGCAACAGATGTTAGATCAGGGCTAATCTTCCTCACAAAAACAAAAGAAAGACAAGCAACATACTGAGAGAATATATTTGCAAAATGTATATCTGATAAAGAACTTGTATCTAAAATATATCTTTTTAAGAACTCTTACAACTCAATAAAAAGAAGACAAAGAGTATGATAAAAAAGATAGGCAAAAGGTTTGAACTGACACTTCACAAAAGAAGGTATATGAATGACCAATAAGCCCATGAAAATATGCTTAACATCACTAGTCATTAGGGAAAAGCAAATTGAAATCACAATGAGATATCATTACACTAGAATAGCTAAAATTAAAGACTGATAATACCAAGTGTTAGTAAGAATATGGACAAACTGAACTCTCATATATTGCTGATGGGAGTGCAAAATGCTCATTTTGGAAAAGCTTGGCAGTTTCCAAATAGCCACTTTGGAAAAGTTTGGCAGTTTCTTATAAAGGTAAACATACATCTGTCATACAGCCCAGGAATCCCACTTCTTGGTATTTACCCAAGAGAAATAACAACAAATGTCTACACAAAGACATATGCAAATGTTAATAGCAGCTTTATCCATAATAATCAAAAACTGGAAAGAATCTAAATGTCAGGCCTGCCCCAGTGGCCTGGTGGTTAAGTTCGGCACACTCCGCTTTGGCGGTCTGGGTTCAATTCCTGGGTGTGGACCTACACCACTTGTCTGTCAGTGGCCATGCTGTGGCAGTGGCTCACATACAAAAAAAGGAAGATTGGTAGCGGATGTTAGCTCAGGGCAAATTTTCCTCAGCCAAAAAAAAAAAAAAAAGAATCTAAATGTCCATCAGTTGGTGAATAGTTAAACTAATTATTGTATATAAATGAAATGAATAAATTACTGATACACTTATCAAGATAGAATATCAACAGGATTATGCTAAATGAAAGGACCAGAAACAAAAGCTACATATTGTATGATTCCATTTATATGAAATTCTAGAAGAAGCAAAAGTATAGTGATGTAAAGCAAATCAGTGGTTCCCTGGGTCCAGGGGTGAGGGAAAAAGATTGACCTCTCAAGGAGGCACAAAGGAACTTTTTGAGGTGATGGAAATATTCTATACCATAATTATGGTGGTGCTTACATGACTGTCTACATTTATGAAAACTCACTGATTAGTACACTTTAAGTTAGTGAATTTTATTGTGTGTAAATTATACTTCTATAAAGCTGATGAAAAAAAGTGGTCTGCTGTTAGTATGCTCCTGGCAAACACAAAAACTTCTCTGGAGAGACATACTCTTAACTCAGGCTTCACAGGATTCCCAAAGATAAAGCCTAGCTGACCATGAGATTACTACACAAAAATTTCAAAACACAGAGGGAAACTACTAGCCTCCATCAATAAAGAGAAAAAATAATCAGCAAAAGGAGACCCACAAGGATTGCAGATAACTAGACTATTCAGTAGAGACTATCAATTAAGTATATATTAAAATAATAAAGACATATAATAAGAAATTGAAAACATTAGAACAAAAACAAGACATTATAGAAAAAAAATCAGAGCTTTGAAAACAACATTTACCCCTCCAGAGAAGAAGAAGGAGGAGGAGGGGGAAAAGAGAGAAAGAAAGTCACAAACTGAATTTCAAGAGAAGAAAAATGTCGTCATTGAAATTAAGAAAGAAAGAAAAGTCCCAAACTGAATTTCTAGAAAAGAAAAATGTAGTCATTGAAAATTTTTAAAATTATGGACAGGTCTAACATCTGATTACACTAGCTAAAGAGAGAGTTAAGGAATTGGAAAATTGATCTAGGGAAAATATATAGAATACAGTATAAAGAGCTAAAGAAATGAAAAATTTAAAAAGTTAAGAGACATGGGGAATAAAGAAAATCCAAGATATTTCTAACAGTGGTTCAGAAGCAGAGAATAGAATGAAATGGAATATTCAAAGAGATAATGACTCAGAATTTTCCAGAATCAATGGATGAGAGTGAGCAAAGACATTTTAACATGTTTTATAAGACCTCAAATGACAACCCCTCTTAAACTTTTTAATTTTTTTCTGTCATCACTCCTCCAAATTTATACTTCACTCATCAACTAGGAAACACAATACAAGAGGAGGAGCAGCTTGCTTGTAGACATAGCAAGATCTTGTTAGTGTAACCAGTTTCAAATCAATATATTCCTTCAAACCCTGAACTTTGTGCATGCTGTTCCCTCTGCCTGAAATATGTTTTATTGATGTGCCACTACACTGGTCACATTTTTTTTAATGTTCCAATTAAATAGCTGGAGCCTCCATTTTGTGGTCAAGGGACAGTTTATTTTCTTCCAAGAGTTTCTTTACTCATGATATATCCAATAACTCCAGGGGTTTACTCAGGCCTGAAAACAATGGCCTCAAACAAACTAGAGAGCCTGTTCTAATTGCTCTTTTTGGGTTGTTGGGTTAGCCATGAAGGGACTCTGACCACTGAGTTTCCCAAGGAAACTTGGGGGCTGAAGCTCAAATATCCACCCTTGAAGCTGAGGGTCTGCTACCACTGGCATAGCTACCTCTCTAACTACTACCATGGGTAAGCAGGAACACACTGGAGGCTCGGTGCAGTGTTTGTCTATGAAACTGTCAAACAGCCACTTGAAGATTAAGCAGCTAGTAATGGGGAGATTGGAATTGGCCACCCCCAAATATGTCTCTGCCTGCTGGAAAGATACTTTAACCCCCAAGCCCCACTAACTGACCAAAAGAGTTTGGGATGGGAGGCATGCCCACAGAACAGTCCATCACTGTAGACATCTCTGGGTATCAGGGGCTCCTTGCTAAGCCTATTCTTAGTTCTAGTTACCCTTTGTAAGAGATATTACATTCACAAAGGAAATCTCCATTCATAAAGTTATCTTCTTCCCTGTGCCAGGAAGAAGTGTGGGGAAGGCCTTACCTAGAAACTTATCAGAATGGAAGGAGAGGACTTAAATCTGCATAATAAACTTACCCATTGTTAATTGTGCTGTCTGGGCAATATGCTCTCTGACTCTCACTAGGTTCCTATAGACAACATCTCCCTGGGGCCTGGGTCACCATGGTAATGGATTTTTTGAGCTGTTTTTTCAGGAGCAGCCATTTTGTGGACATGCATCATAAAAGAGGCCTGGAGCCTGACTATGCTTGTGCAGATCATCAATTACCTCATCTCTCCTCACCTCCAATCATTTCAGACCACCTTGCTCCCTATCCCATAAATATCCCTGAGTCCCTGTTTTCAGGGAAGCAGATTTGAGATTCATCCTCCCATTTCCTCACTTGGCTGCTTTGTGATTAAACTCTCTCTCTGCTGCAAAATGCAAATTAAGACAATAATGAGATACCACTGTATACCTATTAGAAAAGATAATAAAACTAACAAACAAAAAAGTAGTGACAATAGCAACAACAAAATGCAAATTAAGACAGTAATGAGATACCACTGTACACCTATTAGAAAAGATAATAAAACAAACAAACAAAAAAATAGTGACAATAGTAACAACAACAAAATTATAGAGATGGAAAATAAATTAGTGGTTGCCAGGGTTTGTAGGGTATGTATATGTGACTATAAAGGGGTAGCACAAGGGAGATCTTTGTGGTAATGGAATAGTTCTCTGTCTCAATTGCAGTGGTGGTTACACAAATCCACACGTGATAAAATGGCATAGAATTATACACACACATTTTACCAAGGTCAATTTCCTGGTTTTCATATTATGCTACAGTTATGTAAAATGTAACTGTTGGGGGAAACTAGATGAAGGGTACCCAAGACCTCCATGTACTAATTATCTTTGCAGCTTCTTGTGACTCCATAATTATTTCAAAATAAAAAGTTTAAAAAATATATAATGATGAGTGAGAAGCAAGTTACAAAAAGTATTTATATACTTATGACATTTATATAAAATTTTAGCACACAAAACCATAGTATATATTGTTTAGGGATAGATACATTTATATTAGCTTGAATGAAATGAAGTTGTTTATTCTATAGTTCAAAATGCTCAAATATTAAAACTTAATGATCAAACATTAAACCTAATGGTAAAGTTCAAACACATGCAAGATGGTAATGATCCACATCAATTTTAGAATAATGACTTCCTCAGGGAAAGGAGAGAGAAGAGTTGGCAATGAGGCTATTGGTGGATCCATAACAGAAAGCATGTATAGAAAAATTAAGAAGCTTGCTTGCAAAGGATAGTAGAGAAATGGGACTTGAGTTGGGAGATGGGGAGATGGAATTCAGATTCAGTTTTTTTTTGTGAGGAAGATTAGCCCTGAGCTAATGTCTGTTGCCAATCCTCCTCTTTTTGATGAGGAAGATGGGCCCTGGGCTAACATCTGTGCCCCATCTTCCTCTACCTTATATGTGGGACGCCTGCCACAGCATGGCATGATAAGCAGCATGTAGGTCTGTGCCCAGGATCCAAACCTGCAAACCCCGGACCGTTGAAGCAGACCGTGTGAATTTAACCACTACTCCACTGGACCGGCCCCCCAGATTTGGTTTTTATTGTTGTTTGTTTTTGTTTTTTATGTTGGAAAAGACTACAACTTATCTGAATATTGAAGGAAAATATCCAGTAGAGAGAAGTTGAAAATCCAGTAAGAGAGATGGAAACTAGTCTATGTGTAAGGTGAAGAATCATCAAAGTGGGAATAATTGAACATATAATCTGGAAAGATTGAAGTTTATGGTTAATGAGTAGTGAAAGGCTGAATATACAAATGGACAATGGCCAAACCATATATGACAAGAGAACTCTGACCACAACCTCTGCAGCAATGGGCAGACAATGATTAGGACTTGGTCAATGACTGTCACTTTGTCTTTTTTTTTTTTTTTTTTTGCCCCACTCTTCCAACCCAGAACAAGAGAAAGTCAAATGTGCTCCCTAAACCAATTATATAAGATGCCTCATTTCTAGTTAGCCTGCCTCCAGCTTCCCCATGCCAACAACCACCAGTCAGAGCATACCTGAAGCCTTCTCTTTTGTACTATAAGCTTTCCTGCTTGCCTTTTGAGTCTCTGCCAAAAGCAAGTGATGGTGGCTGACTCTTTTGCTATAGCAAGCTCTGAATAAATAGCCTGTGTTTGTTCTCATTTGGGTGATCTTCATTTATTTCCATAGCAGAAAGGTTGAATTCATGATTTTGAAGGGAGACTTATAGTGAGAGGCTGAGGTGGAGTGAGGAAGTCTGTTGAAAGATGGGGATGTCAAGAAACAGCAAAGACAAATTTTGTATGGATTGCCTTGGTAGATGTTAAAGCCCAGAAAATTGGCTGGCTTTAGGAGAATATGACAATGTTCAAAAGTGCTAGGAGCTGGGAGTGATGTCAGCATCATGGCAGAGTGAGATTCCCTCTTTGAATCTCTGCCCCCTAAGACACAACAAAAACACCATTCACATTCCAACAGAGTTCAATCAAACACTACAAAGGACTTCTAAGAAACCCCTGCTGCCATACATCGGACAGTGGAGGCACGGGAAGCCCAAAAGGACGTGAGGAGAGGTAAGAAGTTGGACTCCCCCTCCCCGAATTGATCGGCAAAAACAGTGCAGCACTTAGACAGAAGGGTGAGGGGCGGCCCACAGCTGAGGAAAACTATCGCCCTCCAGGTGCTCTCACAGGCTGTTGAGAGATCCCCACCAGAAAGCGACGATGGACTGTGTAGGGTGTGTAGCAAACACCCTAAGAGAGCCAGAAAGGAAACCCCCGGGTCGGGTAGGAGAAAGAGAGAACCCCTCCCCCAACACACCCTGAGTTTCAGCATAATCCCTCCAGGGGCTACAGCGGGCTAAGAGCATGCTGCTCGTGACCTCCATCCAGTGGAAGCAGGTGGAAACTTCAGGACCAACTTCAACATGAGATGATAAAATAAAGCCGTCCCAGTCGGATCCATGCGACAATTTGTTATGGCTACAGACCAAAAGGAAAATGACAAACACCCAGAAACCAACCCTGAAGGCACAGAATTTGATAACCTGAATGACAGAGAATTCAAAATAGCTATCATAAACAAACTCAACGAAATACAAGAGAACACACAGAAACAAATCAACGAATTCAGGGATTTCGTCACAAAAGAGATTGAAACTGTAAAGAAAAACCAATCAGAATTATTGGAGATGAAAAACAAAATCAACGAGATAGTGGAAAAAATGGAGTCTCTAAAGAGCAGAACTGACAATATGGAGGAACGAATTAGCATTATTGAGGATAGCCACACAGAAACGCTCCAGATAGAGGAGAAGAGAGAGCTAAGACTAAAAAGAAATGAAGAAATTCTTCGAGAAATATGAGACTCAATGAGGAAAAGCAACATAAGGATAATAGGTATTCCAGAAGAAGAAGAAAGAGAAAAAGGAGCATAGAGTTTGTTCAAAGAAATAATAGCTGAGAACTTCCCCAACCTAGGGAACGAGAGGGAAATAACAGTGAATGAAATCAATAGATCATCTAAATATATAAACAGGAATAAAAATTCATCTCGCCACATAGTAGCAAACTTGAAAAATATCTGTGACAAGGAAATAATATTAAGGGCAGCTAAACAAAAAAACCAAAATAACATACAAAGGAAACCCCATCAGGCTCTCAGTTGATTTCTTGACAGAAACTCTACAGGCTAGGAGAGACTGGAATGATATATTCAAAATCATAAAAGACAAAAACCTTCAGCCAAGAATACTTTATCCAGCAAAAATATCCTTCAAATACGATGGAGAAATAATAACTCTCCCTGATAAACAAAAGCTAAGAGAGTTCATCACCACAAGACCCCCACTACAAGAACTGCTCAAGAAGGCCCTTAGGCCTAAAAAAAAAAACAAATGAGAAAGGGGATACAAAGATTTCAGCAAGGAGAAAAGCAAGGAGACTAAACCAGAACAATCTACAGTTGGATAACATCAAAAATTAATTCAAGCTCATCACTGGAAACACACATTCACGACTCAAGATGGAATAAAGAGATAAATAAGGAGGGGAAGAGGTAAGGGATTGACTGGACCCAGCCTCAGGAAAAAGAAGGCACCTGAAAATGAACTATCTTATCCAGGAGATTGCTTATATAAACCTCACGGTAACCACTAAACAAATAACCAGAAGAGAACCACACATGACAAATAAAGAGAAAACCAAGAGAATGAGCATGCAGAAATACCAAATTGAATTTGCAGTCCGAAACACAAGTGACAAGAAATGAAGGAAATGCAAAAGAACCAGAAAATGAACAATAAAATAGCAACATTAAACCCTCATATATCAATAATCACTCTAAATGTAAATGGATTGAATTCTCCAATCAAAAGACACAGAGTGGCGGGATGGATTAAAAACCAAGATCCAACAATCTGCTGCCTCCAGGAAACACATCTCAGCTCTAAAGACAAACACAGACTCAAAATAAAAGGATGGGAAACAATACTCCAAGCTAATGGCAAACAAAAGAAAGCAGGAGTAGCCATACTTATATCAGACAAAGTAGACTTCAAGATAAAAAAGGTAATGAGAGACAAAGAAGGGCAATATATAATGATAACAGGGACACTTTACCAAGAAGAAATAACAATCATAAATATCTATGCACCCAACACAGGAACACCAAAGTACATAAAACAACTGCTAAAAAACCTAAAAGGAGATATTAACAATAACACAATAATAGTAGGGGATCTTAACACCCCTCCTTACATCAATGGATAGATCATCCAGACAAAAAGTCAATAAGGAAATAATGGACCTAAATGAAAAACTAGACGCAATGGACTTAATAGAGATATACAGAGCACTCCACCCCAAAAAAGCTGGGTACACATTCTTCTCAAGTGCACATGGAACATTCTCAAGGATAGACCATATATTAGGAAACAAGGCAAACCTCTATAAATTTAAGAAGATTGAAATCATTACAAGTATCTTTTCTGATCATAATGCTGTGAAACTAGAAATCAACTGCAAGGAAAAAACTAGGAAAGGGACAAAGATGTGGAGACTAAACAACATGCTACTGAACAACCAATGGGTCCTTGATGAAATTAAAGGAGAAATCAAAAGCTATCTGGAGACAAATGAAAAGGAAAATACACCATACCAACTCATATGGGATGCAGCAAAAGTGGTCCTGAGAGGGAAATTCATAGCAATACAAGCTCACCTTAACAAACAAGAAAAATCCCAAATAAATAACCTTAAATTGCACCTAACAGAATTAGAAAAAGAAGAACAGACAAAGCCCCGAATCAGCAGAAGGAGGGAAATGATAAAAATCAGAGCAGAAATAATTGAAATTGAAACCAAAAAAACAGTGGAAAGGATCAACGAAACAAAGAGCTGGTTCTTTGAGAAGATAAATAAAATTCACAAACCTTTAGCCAGACTCACTAAGAAAAAAAGAGAGAAGACTCAAATAAATAAAATTAGAAATGAAAGAGGAGAAATTACAACAGATACCACAGAAATACAAGGGATTATTAGGGAATACTATGAAAAACTTTACGCCAACAAATTGGACAATCTAAAGGAAATGGACAAATTCTTGGAAGCGTACAACCTCCCAAAACTGAATCAAGAAGAACTAGAGAATCTGAACAGACCAATCACAAGTAAAGAGATTGAAACAGTAATCAAAAACCTCCCAAAAAATAAAAGCCCAGGACCAGATGGCTTCCCTGGAGAATTTTACCAAACATTCAAAGAAGATTGAGCACCTATCCTTCTCAAACTATTCCAAAAAATAGAGGAAGATGGAATACTTCCCAACACATTCTATGAGGCCGACATCATCCTGATACCAAAGCCAGACAAGGACAATACAAAGAAGGAAAACTACAGGCCAATATCACTGATGAACATAGACGCAAAAATCCTCAACAAAATATTGGCAAAGCGAATACAGCAATACATCAAAAAGATCATACACCACGATCAAGTGGGATTTATACCAGGGACACAGGGATGGTTCAACATCCGCAAATCAGTCAACGTGATACACCACATTAACAAAATGAAGAATAAAAACCACATGATCATCTCAATCGATGCAGAGAAGGCATTCGACAAGATCCAGCATCCATTTAGGATAAAAACTCTCCACAAAATGGGTATAGAAGGAAAGTGCCTCAACATAATAAGGGCCATATATGACAAACCTACAGCAAACATCCTACTCAACAGGGAAAAACTGAAAGCCATTCCTTTGAGGACAGGAACAAGACAAGGGTGCCCACTCTCACCGCTCTTATTCAACATAGTACCGGAAGTTCTGGCCAGAGCAATTAGACAAGAAAAAGGAATAAAAGGACTCCAAATAGGCAGTGAAGAAGTGAAACTCTCACTATTTGCAGATGACATGATCTTATACATAGAAAACCCAAAAAATTCCATCAGAAAACTACTTGAAATAATCAACAACTACAGTAAAGTGGCAGGGTATAAAATCAACTTACAAAAATCAATTGCATTTCATCGTTAGTGTATACTAACGATGAAACAACAGAAAGAGAACTCAAAAAGACAATCCCATTTACAATTGCAACAAAGAGAATAAAATATCTGGGAATAAATTTAACCAAGGAGGTAAAAGACCTATACAATGAAAACTATAAGACACTAGTGAAAGAAATCAAGGAAGACATAAAGAAATGGAAAGATATTCCATGCACATGGATTGGAAGAATAAATATAGTTAAAATGTCCATTCTACCTAAGCAATCTACAGATTCAATGCAATCCCAATCAGAATCCCAATGTCATTCTTCACGGTAATAGAACAAAAACTACTGAAATTCGTATGGGGCAACAAAAGACCCCAAATAGCTAAAGCAATTCTGAAAAAAAAGAACAAAGCTGGAGGCATCACAATCCCTGATTTCAAAATATACTATAAAGCTATAGTAATCAAAACAGCATGGTACTTTTACAAGAATAGACACACAGATCAATGGAACAGAATTGAAAGCCCAGAAATAAAACCACACACCTATGGACAGCTAATCTTTGACAAAGGAGCAAAGAACATACAATGGAGAGAGGGAAGTCTCTTCAATAAATGGTGCTGGGAAAATTGGACAGCAACAGGCAAAAGAATGAAAGTAGACCATCTTCTATCGCCATATACAAAAATCAATTCAAAATGGATTAAAGACCTGAAACTGAGACCTGAAGCTATAAAACTCCTGGAAGAAAATATAGGCAGTACACTAATTGAGATTGGACATAAAGGGATCCTTTCAGATTCCATGTCTACTCGGACAAGGGAAACAAAAGAAAAAATAAACAAGTGGGACCTCATCAGACTAAAGAGCTTCTACAAGGCAAATGAAACCAGGATCAAAATGAATAAACAACCCACCAGCTGGGACAAAATATTTGCAAATCGTTTGTCCGACAAGGGCTTAATCTCAGTAATATATAAAGATCTCATACAACTGAGCAACAAAAAAACAAACAACCTGATCAAAAAATGGGCAGAGGATATGAACAGACATTTTTCCAAGGAAGAGATACAGATGGCCAATAGGCACATGAAAAGATGTTCAACATCACTAATCATCAGGGAAATGCAAATCAAAACTACACTAAGATATCACCTGACACCCGTTAGAATGGCTATAATCACAAAGACAAATAACAACAAATGCTGGAGAGGGTGTGGAGAAATGGGCACCCTCATTCACTGCTGGTGGGAATGCAAACTGGTGCAGCCTCTATGGAAAACAGTATGGAGAGTCCTCAAAAAATTAAAAATAGAAATACCGTATGATCCAGCAATCCCACTCTTGGGCATCTACCCAATGAACTTGAAATCAATCATCACAAGAGGCATATGCACCCCTATGTTTATTGCAGTATTATTCACTATAGCCAAGAGGTGGAAGTAACCCAAGTGTCCCTGTGTCCCTCTTTAACCAAACTGATGATTGGTTAAAGAAGATGTGGTATATAAATACAATGGAATACTACTCAGCCATAAGAAAAGACACAATTGTCCCATTTGCAACAACATGGATGGACCTAGAGGGCATTATGTTAAGTGAAATAAGCCAGAGAGAAAAGGACAGACACTGCATGAACTCACTCATATATGGAATATAAGGGAACACACGGACAGAGAGAACGGATTGGTGGTTACCAAGGGGTAGGGGGGTGAGTGGTGGGCACAAGGGGTGAAGGGTTACATCCACATGGTGACGGACAAACAAAAATGTACAACTAAAACCCCACAGTGTTATAAACTATTAAGACATCAATAAAAAAAAAATGAAAAAAAAAGTGCTAGGAGCTGGCCTGATGGCATAGTGGTTAAATTTGCATGTTGTGCTTCAGCGGTTTGGGTTCACCTGTCTGGATCCTGGGCACAGAGCTCCTCACCGTTCATCAAGCTATAGAAGAGGTATAACTCTACAACTATGATACACAACTGTGTACTGGAGCTTTGGAGAAAAAAAAGAAAAAGAGGAAGATTGGCAACAGATGTTAACTCAGTGCCAATCTTCCTCAAAAAAAAGAAAAAGTCCTAAAGTCTTCAATAAATGAGGGAAAGTGACTGGGAAGTCAACCATAGCAAGAAATAGGCAGGGGTGGAGTGGGGATAGTACTGTCTTCATACTACCTTTAAGGTAGTACTTAAGTTTTCCCTTAAGGGAATGCTGGTAGGCCGAAGATCAACAGTGAAAAAGAATAATTGTCTCTGTTCTAATAGATAGTATGGGAGGCAGATATCAGAGTAAATGTGTTAAGTTCTGTATGGAGGAAGTAAGAGTGCTATGGAAGCACCAAAAGAGGGAACCTAGCCAAGATTTTGAGGGAGGGGTCAGTCAGAGATTTCTAGGAGGCACTGATATTCATGCTCTGTCCTAAAGGGTGAGCAGGAAAGCATAGGCATAGAGAGGGTTTCATTGCTCTAATTTTACTTCTATACCAAGACCATACTGTCTTAATTACTATAGTTTTATAATAGGTCTTGATAGGACAAGTTCCTCCATCTTATTCCTCTTCAAATTGTTTTGGCTCTTCTTAACCTTATTCTTTTCCATATCAATTTTAGAATCAGCTTGTCAAGTATCGTGAAAATCTCTGATAGGATTTTGGTTGGGACTGTATAGAATTTAAACCTCTTTCTTTTTATTGGATTCTTCTTATACATCCATTAAGTGGCAGCTTTAAATTTTACCTTCCTCAAGAAGGCCTTACCTAACTTCTTACATAAGGTTAAATTTCCTTGCTATATATTTCCACAGCACCCTGTATTTCCTGTTAAGTAACACAGATCAGACTTATAATTCTTTACTCAAAGTCTGTTTTCTGGGCTGGAAAGTTCACAGGGACCAATTCAGTCTAGTTCATCACACAGTCTAAAACCAGTTAGTGCTTAAGACATACTTTTCTCTTTTTATTTAAATTAAAAATTTATTTATTTATTTATTTTTGTGAGGAAGACGAGCCCTGAACTAACATCTGTTGTTAATCCTCCTCTTTTTGCTGAGGAAGACTGGCCCTGGGCTAACATCGTGCCCATCTTCCTCCACTTTATATGGGACGCCGCCACGGCATGGCTGACAAGCAGTGCGTCGGTGGGCGCGCGGGATCCGAACCAGCGAACCCCGGGCTGCTGAGCGTGAACTAAACTGCTGCACCACTGGGTCAGCCCATAAATTAAAAATTTAAAAGGTATTAGCTGGTAGGGTTGAAGGGCTGAGGGTGTGAGTCTTCAGCAAGTAATATGTAAGAGAGGGACAATAGTGGGGTGAGATACCTGAGGAGGTTGAAGGAGCACTGTAAAGTGATTAGCCTCAGATAGGGGAAGAAATGACCTGTCTATTTAACAAGAGAAACATCAAAGAATGGTTAGTAGGTGAGAGTTAACAGAGTTTTCTTCTATTATTATTATCTATTACTCTTCTCTTCTATTATTATTTCTAATAATCTTCTATTATTATTACTACTTTCCTTTTCTTTCTACAGTAAGAGATGAGGGAATTTGGTACCAGTGAGGGAGAGGCAGTAGGATCAGAGATGTAAGAAGAATGGAGAAGATCTATGAAAAATGGGTGTGTGAACAGAATAGAGGAGCCAAAGAATTCCTCGGCAGTGTTAAGGGCCCAGTGGAAATTGGAGACCATGAATTCATAGTGGTCCCAGTCATACCAGTATAGTATGGTTTTCTCCAGATGTCCACAGCAGCACAGGTACACATACAGATAATACGAACCATTGAATTGAATCAGGGCTGGGATTTTTGCCAGATTGGTGCCAGAGAAGGACAATTGAGCCAGTGAGTTCAAAATATTGGTCAAAAGTAGTTGATATAATAAACCACAGATAACTTTATTCAGGAAGAGTTTTATTGAGGAGGGAATGTGGAAGGGGTACGTTTCTCTTAAGTAAAAGCAGTCTGAGCAGGAGACAAATTATCTCTCAAGGTTTGCCAGTGGGTGGGAGAGGGAGAAAAATGAGGCAGACCCAAGGAGAAAACAGAGGGAGGAGAGTCCGTTAGGGAAGTGGGGAAAGGGAGACAGAGGGAGAGATGGAGGAAGGTAGGAAGAAGAAAGGGAGGGAGAGGGAGGGAGTGAGAGAGAGCTAGAGACATTAGAGACTAAGAGGGCATTTGGTCTTGTTCAGCTTTCTGTTCCTGGTTCCCTGACTATGTTTGGGTTCGAGAGATTCCCCTGTATCTTTATAGTGAATTTTCTGTTTTGGCTAAAGGAAGTTGTAGCAGTTTCTGTTTCAAAATAGTCTTAACTAAGACAAAAAATGTAATGTAGATTCTTGTACTTCTTATGCTGTGTTTTTGTTTGTCTTGTTTGAGGTTCGGGAGGTATTGCAGAGCCAAAGTTGATCAGTTTTTCAAGCATTTCTTTTTTTTTTTTTTTGGTGAGGAAGTTTGGCCATGAGCTAACATCTGTGCCCATCTTCCTCTATTTCGTATATGGGACACCGCCACAGCATGGCTTGATGAGTGGTGCGTAGGTCTGTGCCCGGGATCTGAACCCATGAACGTGCAAACCCCGGGCCGCTAAAGCAGAGTGTGCCAACTTAACCACTATGCCACTGGGCCAGCCCCTTTCAAGCATTTCTGTTGAAACCATCTAACAGCCCTATTGCATAAGACTCAGAGTTCTGGCAGATGACTTTGGAGCCTCTGGGGCTTGGAATCACCAGCAGGTTTTCCAAGTATCCCTACCTCCTTGCCTCACTGACCCTGTTCAGAAGCAGCCAGGACTTCATGGCTGGAGATGTGGGGGTAGAAGGGTAGCTTCTTTGATTGGCTGAGGATCTTATCCTAGGAAAAGGGGAATGTGAGCTCTCTGTTTTTGGCTATCTCCAAGATCTTTCCCTGCTTGTTTCCTATTGCACAGTGAGTCAGGTCACTTTAGATAGGTCAACATTGCCCCAGTCATCTGTCTCTTTCCAGGCTATATCACTTTGAGATCACGGTATTACTGAGCCTTGTGTCTTTTCTTTCCAAAGCCATCAGATGCAGGTTTACCAAAACATTTACTTTTTGTTTTCTACTTCATACTGACAATACTAAATACTAACAACATAGGGCTCTGAGGCTGCCTGCTTTTGGATTTACTTGATTGAACGACATTTCTTTTTTCTTTTTTTTTTGCTGAGGAAGATTCGCCCTGAACTAACATCTGTTGTCAATCTTCCTTTTTTTGCTTGAGGAAGATTCTCTCTGAGCTAACATCCATGCCAATCTCCCTCTATTTTGTATGTGAGTCACCACCAATGAGTATTGTAGGTCCATGCCCCAGAACCAAACCCAGGCTGCTGAAGCAGAGCAGCAAAACTTAACCACTAGGCCATGGGGCCAGCCTCTGATTAATATTACTACAAAGCATTTAGTTTTAGTTTCCCACAACAGTAACACACAAGCAACTTTCATTCTCTTCTCAATTCCTCCTTTCAATTTAACAAGCTGTTCTCAAGGCAGGTTCTGTAATGAGTCCTTGCTGTGCAGAAAAAAATATAATGCTATTAACTTGAATTCCATCAAGTGATACATCATAATTTATTTAACCATTCTCCCACTTGTTGGACATTTAGATTGTTTTCAACACTTGATTTTATAATTAATTACAGTAATATCTTTATGCATAAAAGTTTTTCTGTATTTAGGAAAATATGGGACTCCTCCTCAAATTTCCGGAGTTTTGATGCCACTAGCATGTAAACATTGTTTACTGCTGAGCCTAAAAGTGTAGAATAATGTTATTAACTCTCCCTTCCCTGCCCTTTTTAAATTTCCTCTGCTTAGTTTTCTTTGAAGCTCTAACCAGGTTCAAAGAACCTCCTCTCACATACTCCCTCTGTAAAATCCCAGTGAATTCCATTTTCCACACTATCATTGCCATTTCCTCCCCACGGAGACCTTCCTCCTGTAGGTGTCTGTCATCCTACTCAGATCTGTACTGATTTCTTTCCAGACCTACTGCACAGGTGTCCTTCTTGGACTACCCAGTTTCCTGAATCTGATGACTTACTCTTACTTGGTCTTATTTTGCTGGAGTGCATCCTCCAATAGCATCCTGACAAAGGGTGCGAAGAAGATAAACATTTTAATACTTTGTGTGTCTAAATACATCTAAGTTAAAATCGTTTTTTTATTTCTGAATTTTGAGGGAAATGATCCCTTGTCTTCTAGCATCCAAAGTTATTGAGAAATTCAATACTATTCTAACTCCCAATCTTCTGTGTTTTTTTTTCTTTGAAAGCTTCTACAATCATCTCTTTGGTGTTCTGAAATTTCAAGTTGATATGTCTTGATGTTGCTGTTTTTTAAATTTATTATGTTGGGCACTCAATATGTTCTTTTTTAAATTGAGGTATAATTGACATATAACTATGTTAGTTTCAGGTGTACAACATAATGATTTTATATTTGTATAGTCAATATGCTCTTTTAAACTGGAGACTGGCCTTTATTTCTGAGAAATATTCTTGTGCTATTTCCTTGATAATTTTGTTCCCACTGTTCTCTTTTGGGAGCTCTTTTAGTTAGATGTTGAAACTCCTGGAATGATCCTTTAATTTTCTTATCTTTTTTACTTCACCTTCATTTTTAATTTCCAAAAGCACCTTTTGTTCTCTCATTTTTCTCCCTCCCTTTCATTTCCCTCCCTCTCTCCCTTTCCTTCCTTCCTTCCTGAGAGAATTCCAGTCTTATTTTATGGGTGTAAAATCTTATCTCCCTGAGAATATTAATTTACTTTTTGAAATTTTCTTCTACGGTCTGCATTATCTGTTTCCTCTGAATTCTTTTTTCCCCCTCGGGTTTATTTGTTTTGGTCTCTTGTCTCAACTGTTGGAAGCTTTCCTCAAAGGTCTGGCGATCCTTGGCTGTTCAGATTTTTAAATGAATCGCTGCAAGGCTGATTGGAAGCTCTGTGTGAGTGGGCAGGTCTTGTCAGCTTGTGGGCTTATTTTTAGATTGAGGAGGTAGTCAGCCAGCTTGTGGGTGTGGGTGTGGGTGTGGTCCCCCAAATGTCAGTATGCGTAGGTATTTTCTCTGTAGCAATTTAGTTTCTCTAGAGAAATAGCCTCTAATCTGCTGCCTGGGAAGGATGAGCCTGGCTGTTGGCGCCCTAGTGAAGGGTGAGGTGAGGGACGGAGGAATCTCACAGCTCAGTGTGCATACTTTCATTAAATCCTCACCCCTACCCTCTTCCTGCCCGGTGCTCCCCAGAAGCCTCTCAGGTTTTTTCTCCCCAGATTAAGTACTTGTGGGAGTGGGGGAGGGGTGGTTGCCTGACTAATGAGGGTAGAGGAGGGGCTTGTAGGACTAACTGCTTATTTTTCAGTCTTTTCAGACACCCCTCATTGTTTTCAATGCTCATTCCTACCACTGCCTTCCAGGGTACAGGCTTCAATTCCTAAACTTTCGTGGGGTGAGTTGTCTTGCTTCTTGAGAGTTTTCTCCAAAAAAGTTTGGCCTTCCTCTGCTCTGCTAACTTAGTTACCATTCCTCCTACTGTTTTTTGTCTTCATATGTCGTGGGTGTTGGGGTACAGATATTTCCTAGTTTTCTTGAAGATAGGGTTTGTGTTTCTGTTTCTCGTTCTGATTGTGTTTGGAGGAGATTTCCAAAAGAAGAGGTTAGAAAGGTCAGTGCTCCGCCATCTTAATCCTGGAAATTGTGGAGGTGACATCCTAGCATTTGCTTTGATCATCACTACCCAAACTTACTTGACAAAAATGCAAGAGTATTCTGAAAGCAATGCTGTCTGCCCGTAATCTTTGCCCAGTGGCAGTGCCAAGCAATGCTATGCCTAGCTATATTGGAGCCTGAGACAAAAAAGAAAATTAGTCATACTGATCCTATCTTTATTTAAAATTTTGATATTTTGCTCATTATGGGGGTTTTTGCATCAATTTTGATTTTTTAAAATATTGCACCAAACTATTATTTATCTTGATGACTGAGTTTTTTGGCCCTAGTTGAGTGACTTGATTTTACACCCTAGTTGAGTGACTGACTTCCTTCACCCTAATCCTGGCCCTGGGGGGTGTCACACTCTTCATCAGCTACCGCTCACCCCCCATAAGCCACTACATATAAACATGCAATCTAAGTAAAAGCAACCTGCTTACTATGCAAACTTTCAGCTTCAAGACAAATCCCACAGTCACCCTTCTGATCAGTTTGCCTTTCTAAGAGCGCCTATGTCCCAGGTATTCCTGAGTCCTCTCCTCTGTTCATAGCGAGTTGGTCTCTTGTAGGAAATACAGCATTGGGTCAAAGTGAGTTCCTCCCAGTATAGTTGAGATGGCAGAGCTTTATTGATACATGTTGCAGAATGTAAAAGGACAGGTGTGGCACTGCCATAATAATCAGTTCCACAGCTTTTCTTACTAAGATGATGTGACATCACCAGAATCAGAAGCATTTCCTCTAAATTCTCCTGGTGTTGATTTTTCTGCTAAAAACCTTGAGATGAAATAAAAGAAGTAAAAGTTTTTCAGGTATTTCTGTACGCACTGTTACACATGGGCAGTCAGAAAAGGATCCTCTCTTGCTAATTACAAGATTTTTGTTGGCTAAGTGGGGAATGGGGGAGGAAGGTGTTTTGGCTCCTATGGGGCACTATGATGCAATGAGTGAATTTTTTTTATTCTTTTGAGTTCTTATTTTAACTAAGTGTACACTGTGCACTGCCACAGTGAGGAACAGTCATGTTGAAGGCTTTCTCAGTCCTTGTGTGTTTATAGGAAATCTTAACTATTTTGGGATGCTCTGTCTGTAAGTCATATTTGTGGCTGAATAAAGACACAGTGGTTACCTCATCTTACTTACCAAATCACACCCTTGAGGAAGATGTAGAGGAGTGCTACTCAAAGTCTCAGAGTGTGCACTGTGGACTAGAGTTAGTTCTTGAACAAGTATTACCTGTCCATGTCCAGATAATCATGAAAATTGAGAACAAGCATTTAAAATTTTTTATAGTAATTTGACAGAATAATTTATGTCTGTGAATTTAATAATAAAAAGGTCAGCTTGTATTTTTGATGTCTTTGTTTTTTTAAATTCATTTTCTAGTGATAAATTTTTATTATATTTCACAAAATATTAGTTGGCAATGGATTGGAAAGAAAAAACTGGGCTTTCATCATAGATAATTTGAAAAATCTGATTCTGGAAAGCACTCTTGGGATTTGAAAAAGAGTCAAAGCCTTCAAGACATTGGACTTGGCAATGGTCTCTTGGATATGACATCAAAAGCACAGGCAACAAAGGCAAAAATAGACAAATGGGACTACTTGAAACTAAAGCTTTTGTGCGTCAAAGGACACAGTCAACAGAGTGAAAAGGCAACCTACCAAATGGGAGATAATATTCGCAAATCATATCTCTGATAAGAGGTTAACATGCAGAATGTATAAAAAACTCCTACAACTCAACAATAAAAAAATCAAATAACCCGATTAAAGTATGGGCAAAGGATTTGAATAGACATTTCTCCAAAGGTGATATGCAAATGGCAACACGCATATGAAAAAATTCTCAACATCACTAATCCTCAGGGAAATGCAAATCAAAACCACAATGAGATATTACCTCACGCTCATGAGGATGGTCATTATCAAAAAACCCCAGAAAATCATAAGTGTTGGCAAGAGTGTGGAGAAATTGGAAGCATTGTGTACTGTTGGTGGGAATGTAAAATGGTGCAACCACTGTGGAAAACTGTATGGCAGTTTCTGAAAAAATTAAAAATCGAACTACCATATAATCCAGCAATCCCACTTCTGAGTGTATATCCCAAAGAATTGAAAACAGGGCATCAAAAAGATATTTGCATGCCCATGTTCACTGCAGCATTATTCACAATAGCCAAGAGGTGGAAGCAACCTAAATGCACATCAACAAATGTATGGATAAATACAATGTTTATCCAATATCAAACAATGAAATATCATTCAGTCTTTATTTTTTTATCTTTTGTGAGGAAGACCAGCCCTGAACTAACATCTGTTGCCAATCCTCTTTCTTGCTGAGGAAGACTGGACCTGGGCTAACATTCATGCCCATCTTCCTCCACCTTATATGGGACGCCGCCACAGCATGGCTGACAAGCAGTGCGTCGGCAGGCGCCCGGGATCTGAACCCGTGAACCCTGGGCTGCCAAAGCGCAAACTAAACTGCCGCGCCACTGGGCTGGCCCCTCAGTCAGCCTTTTAAAAGGAAGCAAATCTTGTCATATGCTACAACATAGATGAACCTTGAGGACATTATGCTAAGTGAAATAATCTAGTCACAAAAAGACAAATATAGTATGATTCTGCTTATATGAGGTATCTAAAGTAGTCAAATTTATAGAAACAAAAGATAGAATGATGGTTACTAGCAGCTGAGGGAAGGGGGAAAATGGAGTTGGTTAATGGATATAGAGTTTCAGATTTGCAAGATGAAAGAGTTCTGGAGATCTGTTTCACAGCAATGTAAATAAACTTAACACTACTGAACTGCACTCTTAAAAATGGTTAAGATGGTGAATTTTATGTTATGTGTTTTTTTACCACAGTAAAAAAAGAGAGAATCTAAGGGAAGCTGGCTTGTCTCTTATCTCTTCTGTATTGGTTATTTTTGCTGTGTAAAAAGTTATTACAAACTTAAATTTATTTTTTATTTTTTTGCCAAGGAAGCTTCACCCTGAGCTAACATCTGTTGCCAGTCTTCCTCCATTTTGTACATGAGCTGCTGTCGCAGCATGGCCACTGAGATGAGTGGTGTGGGTCCGTGCCCGGGAACTGAACCCAGGCTGCCAAAGTGGAGCGCTCTGAACTTAACCACTAGGCCACCAGGGTTAGCCCCAAACTACACACATTTGTTATCTCACAGTTTCTATGGGGCAGAAATCTAGCCTGGGTTAGCTGCGTCCTCTGCTCAGGGTCTCACCAGACTGAAGTCAAGGTATTCTCGGGGAGAGATAAAAGGAAATAGGTTGGTTTGACCCACTTAAAAATTAAGTGAATGTCATATTACTTATATGGTATCATTTCAAGCATTACATGTATTTTTAAATGTTTTCTATGAGCAGGAAAACACTATTTTTAAGCTCTTTTTGAAAACTCTTTTTCCTTGGGTTAGTTTGAGATTTCAGATATAAATGAATTAACCTTTCTCCATATTTACTTAATGATATTTATGAAATATGACACATATTGCTAAAAACAATACTCCTTTTAGTATTTAAATCATATTTGTCTAAAATCAAATAAAATTTTGTTGTAACACAAAGAAGAAAACAACTTTTTGTAGCAATGGACTTATTGCATACAAACATTATCTTATGTTTTTCCTCAACTCAAAACAATATCATAAATTTATATTATTTTCAGATCATATATCTTTTGTTTCCAGAAATCAGAAATTTATATATTTTAAGTTTGGCTTAAAGTACCAACTATATGAGGAAAATCCATCTCCAGTGTTCCTTATGTTATAGTTTCAATGTGCCCTGAGAAATGTTACTATTTCAATATGATGGAAATAATACTAAAATAAGGAAGTAACTAGATTGGGACCTTTGTTTTTTTTATTGAGGAAGATTGGCCCTGTGCTAACATCCATTGCCAATCTTCCTCTTTTTTGTCCCCAAAGCCCAGTACATAGGTGTGTATCATAGTTGTAGAATTGTTGCTCTTCCATGTGGGACGTTGCCTCATGATGGCTTGATGAGCGGTGAGTAGGTCCGCTCCCAGGATCCAAACCAGTGAACCCTGGGCCGCCAAAGTGGAATGTGTGAACTTAACCACTTCACCACTGGGCCAGCCCCTGGATTGAGAACTTTTAAAACTATTTTCTGTTTCAGGAATTTTATATTAAAGTGGATAAAGAAGTAAAAATTTAATACTACAAAAGGCAATATTGTAAATCAAAATGTATAACCCCTTTATGGTACATATGTTATGTAACATGTATTTAAGAGAAACCTATAAAATAATAATAGTAATAGTAATAACCACGCACCACAGTAGTCTACTGGAAAGAGTATTGACTTTTTAAGAAAAAGCAAACATATTTTTGAGATGTCATTCACATACCATAAAATTCACCCATTTCAAGTGTACAGTGGTTTTAGTATATTCACAGAGTTGTGCAACCATCACCATAATCTAAGTTTGGAATGCTTTCATGTTCTAAAAAATAAACTCCTTACCCATTAGCAGTCACTCCCTATTCCACCCTGCCCTAGTCCTAGGCAACCACTAATTTACATTCTGTTTCTACAGATTTGCCTATTCTAGACTTTACATATAAATGGAATCATAATATGTGGCTTTTTGTGTCTGGTTTCTTTCACTTAGCAGAATGTTTTCAAGGTTTATCTATGTTATAGCATGAATCAATATTTCGTTCCTTTTTATAGCCAAGTTTTGTGGTTCCATTGTACAGCTATACCACATTTTATCTATCCATTCATCAGCTGATGGACATTGGGTTGTTTCCACTTTTTGTCTGTTATGAATAATGCTGCTATGAATGTTCATGCATGTGTTTTTGAGAGGAAAAATTATGTTTTAATTTCTCTTGGATATGCAACTGGGAGTGGAATTGCGGGATCATATGGTAACTCTATGTTTAACTTTTCCAGACTATTTTCTAAAGCAGCTGCATTATTTTACATTCCCAACAGCAATGTATGAGGTTCCAATTTTTCTACATCCTTGCCAACACTTGTTATTGCACATCTTTTTTATTATAGCCATCTTAGTGGATGTGAAGATTACTGACTTTTAAGTCAATCAGAATAATATGTCCAAAATGCAAATATGACCAACTCACTCCCTTTCATTGGTGCCAATTGTTTTTCAGAATAAATTCCAAAGGTGTAACATAACATAGGATGCCTTCCATGTTACTATCTCTACCTCCCTCTCTCTCTAGCCTCATGTTCTGCCACTTCTCTTCCTTATACTTTATACTCTGGTGATACTGAATTGCATGAAGTTCTCTGCATGCCCTGTTGCTAGCTCTAACCTCTGAAACGTTGTTTTTGCTTTTCTCTCTGCCTAGATCTTTTCCCCCCACCTTTCTTAGCCTACTTTTTACTCATGCTTTGAGATTCTACCCAGGCACTCATTTCTCATGGAGCTCTTCTCTAAATTCCCAGATGTTATTATTTTTTTTCTACTAGGTATTAGCTTATTAATTCAACAACCCTATGGGGCAGGAACTAGTATTCTAATTTTATGCATAAGGAAACTGTCCTTTAGAAAGAGCCAGAGATAGAGATATTAAGTAACTTGCCGAAGGTCACACAGTAAGGGAATGACACAGATGGAATCAAATGCCATTCCTCAATGTTCTCATAGCAGCCTCTGCACACATGGGTTCTTTGTCTCATTACATTTAGATTATCTCCTTTTATCTCCCCACTTCCATCATTCGTGCATTTAACTATTCATTCACCAAATATTTATTTATAGTTTAACATATGTCAGGCACTGTGGCAGGTCCTAGGGACACAGTGTTGACAAGAAAGATCCTATATGGGACCTCCTTGAACTTAGAGTCTAGTGCTATGTGATATGGTAGCAAGCAGCAAGGGGACCTAATCAGTAGTTAAGGAAGCCTGGAAAAAATGGTTTTGAAACTGATAAGGATAAGGATAACTGGACGTTAATGAGGTAAACATCTTATGATGTTTGGCTTGGAGATAATGGGTTGCATGTCATATTGTGTTTGTTATCTCTTTTTTAAGCCCCCAAATTTAGTGGCTTAAGAAACAAATTTTTATTATCTCACAGTTTCTGTGATCAGGAATTTGGAAATGACTTAATGGGGTGGTTGTGGCTCAAGGTCTCACATGAGGTTGCCATCAAGGTATCAGTCATCTGGACACTTGACAAAGCTTGACTGGAGGATCTGCTCCCAAGATGGCTCGCTCACATGGCTGTTAGCAGGAGGCCTCAGTTCCTCATCATGTGAGTCTCTCCATAGGGCTGTGTGAGTATCTTTGAAATACGGCAGCTTCCCCAAGAGCACGTGATCCAAGAGTGAACAAGGAGGGCACAATACCTTTTATGACCTAGTCTTAAAAGTCATGCAACATCACTTCTATCACATTCTATTCATTAGAAGTAAGTCACTAAATCTACCCCATACTCAAGGGCAGGAGAATTAGGCTTCAAGTTTTTGAAAGGAGGAGTATCAAAGATTTCGTAAACATATTTTAAAACCACCACACATTTAGGGAAATGACAAAAAAAATTCATCATGTATAGAATTAGAGTGAAAGCAGGAGAGTGATGACTGACGAAGAGAAGACTGGTTGGTGAGTGATGACATTGGAAGAATTAGCTGGAGCCAGATTTCTGTTTTGGTTTTGTTTTTGGTGTTTTTTTGGTGAGGAAGATTAGCCCTGAGCTAACAGCCGTTGCAATCCTCCTCTTTTTACTGAGGAAGATTGGCCCTGGGCTAACATCCGTGCCCATCTTCCTCTACTTTATATGTGGGACGCCTGCCACAGCATGGCCTGATAAGCGGTGCATAGGTCTATGCCTGGGATCCGAACCTGTGAATTGCGGGCTGCCAAAGTGGAGCATGCAAACTTAACCACTACGCCACCAGGCTGGCCCCTGGAGCCAGATTTCTTATTGCTCTATTAATCTTAGTGATTTAGTTTTACTTTAAGGGCAGTGGGAGGCCATTGAAGAGTTGTTTATTTTTAAATAGCCTTATTGAGATGTAATTCATAAACTACACAATTCACCTATAAAGTATTCAATTCAATGGCTTTTAGTATATTCACAGAATTGTGCATTTATCACCACAATCTATTTTAAAACACTTTCATTGCCCAAAAAGAAACCCTGTACCCCTCAGTTGTTACCCCTCATCCCCCCTTGTCCCTAGGCAACCACTAATCTACTTTTTCTCTTTATAGATTTGCCTTTTTCTGGGCCTTTCATAAAAATGGAATCATAATATGTGGTCTTTTGTGACTGGCTTCTTTCACTTACCACGTTTCCAAGTTTCATCCATATTGCAGCATGTATCAGTACTTCATTCCTTTTTATGGCTGAATAATATTCCAATGCATGGATATACCACATTTTATCTATCAGTTGATAGACATTTGGGTTGTTTCCACTTTTTGGCTATTATGAATTATGTTGTTAAAAACATTTATGTACAAGTTTTTGTGTGGACATATTTTCATCTCTCTTGGGTATATATCCAGGAGTGGAATTGCTGGGTCATATGATAACCATATGTTTAACTTCTTGAGGAACTGCCAAACTGTTTATAATCAGTTGCACCATTTTACATTCCTGCTAGCAATGTATGAGGGTTCCAATTTCTTCACATCCCTGTCAACACTTGTTACTGTCAGTCTTTTTGATAAAGCCATCCTAGTGGGTGTGATGAGGCATCTCACTGTGTTTTTAATTTGCATTCTGTTTTAAAATGTAGGTTTTGTTATTTTTCAAGTATGGCAAGGTCAACAGATCAGATTGCCATTGAAAAGATAGCTGTTAAACTTATAGATCCCAAGAGGAGGAGGCACACCACACTATGGCAGAGGGACCTACAAGGGGAAGCACCAAGTTCAGTCAGGAGGGGAGGGGAATGTAGGCAAGAGCTTTTATTGTGCTTTTTTGTGGGAAGTAACAGGCAAGGTGGGGTAAGCAGATTTAGAGTTGCTAGGTGGAATAATTTCCACAGGCTCTGGGGCATAGGGACTGCTCCTACCTTTCTGGTACATGGCCCTAGGGTATGTGGGTGGGGAAATAGTAGCCTGGAGTGTAAGAGCCTGATAAAGGAGGTGCTTGGGGGTGTGGGCTCTAGATTGGTTGGTTTACGTATGAAAGGCATGCTTGTAGGCAAGTCCTTTACTGTCCCTTAAGAATCGGCTAGCCCTGGGAGGGACAGGTGCTTCAGTGTCAGCAAGGCCCCAAAATGTCAAGGCATCAGAAACACATGGTTAATACATTCCCCTGATGGTTAATGATGTTGAGTACCTTTTCGTGTGCTTATTATCCATTTGTATACCTTTTTTGGAGAAGTGTCTGCTCAGATCCTTTGCCCATTTTTAAATTGGGTTATTTATCTTTTATTATTGAGTTGCAACAGTTCTCTATACATTCTAGCTACAAGTCCCTTATCAGATACATGATTTGCAAAAAATTTCTCCTATTCTGTGGATTGTTTTTTCACTTTCTTGATTGTGTCTTTTGAAGCACAAATGGAAGAGTTTTAATAGGAAAGTGACCCAACCGGATTTACATTTTAGAAAGACTACTCTGCAGTTTAGCTAATTGCCTGTGGGTGAGCAAGACTGGAGAAGTGGAACCTGTTAGGAGTCAGTTGCAGTTACCTAAGGAAGAGATAAAGTTAGCCTGGAATTGAGCAGTAGTGCGAGAACAGAGAGAAATGGGGTTAGTAGGAGCTGGATTGTCTGGGACCTGGAAATTGATTTCCTATTGATGAGGAGTAGAAAAGGTGTAATAGAGAAAAATCATGAATGAAGCCAGGTATCTTTGGTTTCGGAAACTTCAGGACACATTGCAAGTGTAATTACAGGAACGCTAGAGATAGATTTTCCTTATTAGTTGGCACTTCAAACAAAATTTAAATATATTGATGGGGAGAAAGAGCATCTCTACCCACTCTGGGTCCTTTCTGGCTGGGCTACAAATTAAATTGACATGAGGCCGAATAGCAGGAGAAAATCAAACAAAGTTTTATAAAACATGTATACATGGGAGATGCCAAGGAGTGTCTCTTGACAAAATGGTGGAGATTCTCCTCTTATATAGACAAACGATTGTGGGGGGAGTTGGGAGTGTCAGCCATGAGGGATTACAAGAAAAGCACAGTAAAGTTATTATGCAGATTTAAGGCCTCACCTTCCACACTGACAAATTTCTAGAGATGAGGTCATCCACCCCTCTTGCCAGTATACAGAAGGAGATACCTTTACAAATGGAGATTTTCCTTACAAATGTAAGGAAACTTTGATAAGAATGGACGCAGCAAAGACCCTCCCAGTCTATCGCTACCCAGAGTTATCCAAGGTGAAGGCACATCCCAGGCCTTCCATCCCAAATCCCTTTAGAGGGTTGGAGGGGGTGAAGGTCAAGGCCTCCTTCAGAGCAAGGTAGAGAGAGACACATCTTGAGGTGGCCAATTCTGATCCCCAACAATATAATTTTCAAAATTCTGGAATTGAAAGGAACGCAGTCTAAATGGAACATAAATATATTTAATTTTTTTTATTGAGAGAAACCAGAAGATGATGTTTGGATACAAGGAGTTCATTGCTACAAAAAATGTTTTCCTGCTCTGAAAGTGTTTTAAATTTCTATTTGATTTTAGATAAATATGATTTAAATACCAGAATGTGTGCTGTTTTTAGCAATATGTGTCACATAGAATTATCATTGAACAAAGTATGAAACATAGTATGAAAAATGATTAATTCATTTATATCTGAAGTCTTAGATAAGTGAAGGGAAAGAAAGTTTTAAAAAATGTTTGAAAATAGGCCTTTTTTTTTTTTTGGTGAGGAAGACCAGCCCTGAGCTAACATCCGTTGCCAATCCTCCTCTTTTTGCTGAGGAAGACTGGTCCTGGGCTAACATCTGTGCCCATCTTCCTCCACTTTATGTGGGACGCCGCCACGGCACGGCTGACAAGCAGTGTGTCGGCCGGCTCCTGGGATTGAACCCGCCAACCCCAGGCTGCCAAAGCGCGAACTAAACCACTGCGCCACCGGGCGGCCCCTGAAAATGGGCCTTTTGAGGAGAACCAGGTCTGATGACAGGTTGATAATTGAACGTGTTGAGTCCACAGTTCCTATGCAGATATTCAAGTGAAGACTGGCTACAAGGCATTTGGATATATGATTCTGGTGCCCACTGGAAATATCTAAATTGTATTTCTATATTTTGGAGTCATTTTCACATAGGTGATAATTAAAAATCATTAGATATATTGAGATTATTCAGGGATATAGACAGTAAGAATGGAAGAGGGTGCTGAAAGAATCAGGGCAGCATCAACATTTAAGGGATAAGAGGAACTTGGAAAGAACAAAAAGAATCAGCTAGAGAGGTAGCAGAAAAACTGGGAGGGTCCAAACCATAGATGTCAAGAGAAGAGAGAGAGAGCTCAACAGTGAACTATGTTTCTGAGAGGTCAAGCAAAAAATTGTCTGATGATTATGGGAATGCAGAGATGAGAAGTGATCTTAGTAAGAGGAGTTTCTGGGGAATAGTGAAGATGGAAGTCAGAGTGCAATGAGTTCAAGAGTGAATACAAGAGGAGGAAATAGAGATAGTGAATATAGAAATATTCAAGTGCTTTCAGAACAAGGGATGTAGTGGAAGGAGAATGTGGGATGAGAGAACAGTGTTATTCATATGGGAGAGGGGTGAGGTGTTTCAATACTGATAAGAAGAGGCAATAGGGGGGCTGGCCCAGTGGTATAGTGGTTGAGTTCAGTGCACTTCCCTTCTGTGGCCTGCATTCCTGTGCCCAGGTGCGGACCTACACCACTCATCAAGCCATGCTGTAGCTGTGACCTACATACAAAGTGGAGGAGGATTGGTACGGGTGTTAGGGCCAATCTTCCTCAAGCAAACAGAGGCAGATAGGCAACAGATGTTAGCTCAGGGCCAATCTTCCTCACCAAAAAACAACCCCCCCCCAAAAACCAAAAAACAAAAAAGAAGAGGCAATGGGCCAGCCTCAGTTGCCTAGTGGTTAAATTCAGTGGGCTCCATTAAGTAGAGGTGATCTGGGTTTGGTAAGTCCGGGCGTGGACTTACACCACTCTGTTAACAGCCATGCTGTGCTGGTGGCCCACGTACTAAAAAAAAAAAAAAAAAAAAGAGGTAAATTGGCATGGATGTTAGCTCAGGGCAAATCTTCCTCAGCAAAAAAAAAGAAGAGGCAATAAAAATATATTAAAAATACAATTGAACAGAGCCAGCCCAGTGGCTTAGAGGTTAAGTTCCTGCACTCCGCTTCAGCAGCCTGGGGTTTGCAGGTTCAGATCCTGGGTGCGGACAGACGCACAGCTTGTCAAGCCATGCTGTGGCAGTGTCCCATATAAAGTAGAGGAAGATGGGCATGGATGTTAGCCCAGGGCCAGTCTTCCTCAGCAAAAAAGAGGAAGATTGGCAATGGATGTTAGCTCAGGGCTAGACTTCCTCACAAAAGAAAAAAAAAATACAAGTGAACAGTATATGGACTAGATATCTGACGACTAAAGACAAAAAACCCCACTGTACTCAGTAAATCTGCTTCTCACATTAACATTCTCTAATTACTTTGTGTGTATACTAGTATTGAACAAATGAGTGAATACATTGTACATAATGAGAGCCAGGTTTCTCACTGTTGGAGAATGAAGTTACAGATAAGGGAAGGGAAAAGACTAGAATAAGTCTTGTGGTATTGGACTGGAATCAGTGGTGTCAGAATAAACTCACGGTTTTTGATATATACATAGAGGTAGAAATAAATATAAATATGTATGCGTGCATGCATTAATATACACACATATAATTCCTTAGCTCTGTTCACTAAGAGGGATTAGGGGCAATGACACTCCAGTGGCAAAAAGCACGTCTAGCACCCAGATCAGTTCCTAAATTCCAATCTTTCATAAAGGGAACCAGGGGCTCCTCAGAGAAGTGGTTGATTCCAGGGGTGGGCAGGATGAGCCTGGACCATCTTGTGGTACCAGAAATAAGGAAGTGCTTAAAAAAGGAAATGGACATGTCAAAGGGACACAGAAACTAGCCTGGAGGAGATCCCAATGGCCAAAGTTGAACAATTTGAGAAACAAAATAAATAATGATAATATTGCATTATAACCCATAGAATAAAATAATATCCATGAGTCCATACTGACATAAATATAATTAAACAAATAAATTAGAGAGAAGGAATGACTATTCCTCACAGAAAAATTCCAATTAATAGGTGTAGAATAAATGAGGGAAATATACAATCTCTATTAGGCAACTGCAGTAGTAATAATTTTTGCAGGCAAGATCCACTGATGGGTGGTAAAATCAGTGGGTGAAAGTTTGAGGAGAGACAGGATTTTTGCTTAGTCTCAAAGTAACTCTGTCGAGATATTTATCAATAAAAAGGAAAAAATAGTAACTTTACTACCTGGTAGATATCAGGTTAACTAAATGATCAAGATTAATACCACTAGTAATAAGATGTAATGACATCATGTACCTTCTGATATGATGCACTGAGAACATAGTATCATTTCTGTGGTATTTTTGCCCAAAATGCATAACTTCAAGCTAATTAATAGAAAATATCAGAGAAACCAAATTGAAAAACATTCTACATAATGACTACTGATACTCATCAAAAGTGTCATGGTCATAAAAGACAAGGAAAGACTGAGGGGCTGTCATAGTTTAGAGGAGACTAAAGAAACGCAACAACTAAATGCAGTATGGGATCCTGGGACAGAAGAAGGATATTAGGGAAAAAAATCGGTAAAATCTTAATAAGGTCTAGAGTTCTACATTGTACTATGGTTATGCAAATTGTTAATATTAGAAGAAGCTTGGATGAAGGGTGTACAGGAACTCTGCACTATTTTTGTAATTTTTCTGTAAGTCTAAAACTATTTCAAAACAAGAAGTTAAAAAAAAAAAGAACATAAGGGGTGGGATCCAGAGCACAGTGGAAAAAGTATCCCTAGGAGAAGCTAGGCCTCTCCCATGGAACCAAAAGGACTGACAGAAAGCCTCAGTGATCATGCAGGTAGGATTACTGGCTTGTTGACAGGAAGTTGATGGAGTTCTTCAAGAGAAGACCATGGCTGCACCCTCAATGCCCATCACAGGGCCTGCCATACAGTAAATGTTTATTGAACTGAACAGACTTCAGTTCTGAACTGAACATGACTACATCATGATCATATCATGATTTCTAGATATGACCTTGGGCAAGTTACTTACTTTCTCTCTCTGCTTCCGTTTCCTCTGAAACTGAGGACAATAATCCCAGTTGTTGAGTCAGAAATTAATATATATTCACCAAAATCTGCTTCCTTTTCTTCCTGGACACACAGTTACATAATTCTTTCCAGCACCCAGTTATGTTAGGCACACACTAACTGGCACATCATTGTCTCTCAGTATATGATTATTGACATGTTCCATTATAAACTTTGTTACGTCATCAGTTCTTTCCTATCTTGATCCAAGATGACATCTTGTCTGGCCACGGAGATGGTTAAGACCAAATGAAAATTTCCAATGGATAATTTGTTGTAAAGGATATGATTTGTTTTACATAGAACTAACTGATAATGATTAATTCTTTCCTAATTATGAGCCATGGAGAAAAGTCATGTATTCTTATCCCCTGACATTGGATAGAATTGGAAGAAAATAATAGTTGTAAAAAAATTTTGCCAGAGTGTTTCTTCCTTCTCCCTACCCCAACTCATGTAATTTAAGGACACGCTATTAGAAGCAGCGTGAGGGCAGAGGGGTACGTTGTGGTTAGAGAATGGGAAAATTTAACTGCAGCTAACAAAACTTGCTGACCACTGAAGTGGGATCCTATAGGGGTATAGTCCCTTAGATTAAGCCATCAATGGTTCAGGTTTTGAACCTCAACTTTTCTGGTTCAACAACATGGTCAAGTCAGTTAAATGAATGAGTTAAATGAATCCATGGATTCTCACGCCAACCAATTTCTTGTGAGAATAATATGTAAACTAGAATACTAATTTATTAATTTACAGTGATAAATGTGACCAGAGAGCAGATTGTATATCTTATTGCTGCTTGATGCATTTTTTCTTGGTAGGAAAATCTACTTGGGAAGCCATATAGTTATAATCAGAAAGTTTTCTGGTAAACAGGAATCTGGTGCAAGAAGAGTTAGATGGGTGATCTTAAAGCCCAGGATGATCAAATTATGCTAACTGAACACAACCATTTCAGTAGTAAGGGCAGACTTCTAAGAGAGCATTGCTTTTTCTCTACTGATATCTTCTTTTATGTGGATTGAGTTAGAATGACGTAACTCCTAGTTTCTCACTATCCTTTTACCCATCCCAAGGAAGAGAAACTCACATCTGATTGGTAAATTTAGGAAGAATGACAGAAGCATCTTGCCTCATTTCCTCTCTTTTCTCTTTCTTGAGTAAGGCTGCTCTCAGAGAGTACACTCTTCTTCCAGGTTTTAAGACTTACTTGGTCCATTGTGTTGCCCAGGGCTAACTGCTCCATTAGGCACAGTGGGCGTAGTGTCTAGGGTCCAGGATACTTTCAGAGGCCCTGAAAATGTTTTGTTTTAATTTAAAAATCAGAAGGAAAAAAATGAACTTGTAGGTTAAAGAAAATGTTTTAATATATAATATTAATATGTTTTAATTTATCAGTGCAGTCATAAAATATAATTTTAAATATTTTTTATAGAGGAAGGGACCCATAAAGGCAGAAGTGCCTATGGCCCCTGCCTGTGGAACAGGGTGGAGAACTCTCATTCAGGGGTTCAGGTGACAGGCCAGTTGGTTCTCATGGGCTACATCCCCCAGTTAGCCTTATCAGTTCAAGGTGATATTTGACCTGTCATTTACCGTACCCTTGCCCTTTATTCTCAGGGCATAGAAGAGCAATGCTATTTACTGGGCTCCCTCAAGACCCTAACATAAATCACAAGAATATATATTTACTGAATCAAACTGAAGGAGACTGGAGAATTTGTGTACTGAGCAAGGCTACCCTGATCAATGCTGGTCAATCTCCACCAAAATACTGTTATTTAACTTCCCTTTTCTATGCTTCATGCAGATCAAATCCTTCTATATTCTGGAATTAGCCAAAAGAAAAATGAGGAAACTCATTGACATCATCTTGCAAATCATGATTGATTTCTGATTTGGAAGAGTTTTTTTGCAGCAATCCATTAAAGCAAATAACGAGAAATTCCTATGCCCTACCATGAACAAATGTCCAATATAGGACATATTTTGAAACGCACATATACATCTACATGTGACCCAAAGCAAAATCTGGCACTGTTTTACACATTAAAAAGCCACTTATGTTAGGTCATATTATTACACTCAGAGAGCAAGTTGGAATGACAACACTTTCCAGGAAAATGATTATATTCTAATTTATTTCCTTATGTAGTTTACTTGATTAAAATCTTGGATATTTCCTTGAGTTTTAGTTTTAAAGTAAATATAGTTTTGGTTCTCAAAATGATTGAAATTTTTAGCTAACTTCAATTTTAAAATTCACTGATGATAGAACTAAAGCATTATTATTCATAAATGAATAAAAATGAGTTAGAAGACATATTTACTCCTTTCAGTTCAGTTAGAGAATAAATTAATATTTATCAAGCACTTGATATGTGTCAAGCATTTACTTAGGTATTTTCATCCATATTGTCTCATTTAATGGTCCTCTAAGGTTAGCATCCTTATCCCTACTTTACAATTGAAGAAATTGAGGCTGGTAGCAGAGCTCATATATTAATGACATGGCAGAACTAACAATGTGAACCAGGTTTAAAAGCCCATATTATTTTCCACTTTACCACCCTATTCCTCTTAGTAAAAATAACAGTGATGATGCTTTGTATGTGTATGTCTTATCTCAGAAAAATTACAACAATTGTCCTTAAGGACAGGGCCATGTCTTAATGCTTTTACAATACCCCTAATAATAAATTCTTAAATATTGGTTGGGTGAAGAAGAATAGCTCCTAGTATTTACATATTGGTATTTAGTTTTTCAATGGGTTTTCAATGATAAAAATAAATTCTGCTCTTTTACACTTTAGTATTTATATACAATTATACAAACTTATTTTACATCAGAGATAATTTCATCATCCTGTTTAAATTCACCTTATATAAAAGGTCTATAAACATATAGGAAGCTTCTATGCTGCAGTTCTTAGAATGTACATTATGATACCATGGTTATAAAAACTATATTTAACTTCATTAGTAGACTGTTTAACTCTAGGAGTTGGTTTACAAATACCATTCTGGGCCTTCTAGAAATTTTCCTGGGTACTTCCCATCTTTTCAGTACTGGGAAGAATGATATAAAATAAATAGTAAAAGGATAGTTCTATCTATAGATTTGAAAACATGGACAAAGAAATGGACACTGCTTTCTGAAAGGGTTAGCCTCAAAGTGTTAACTAGCCCTAGGTCTTAGAAACATATTTGAATATGCTCAAGTAATTATCAGCAAGGTCTCTTCACCCTAGAATTGGTGCTCTTGCCCTGTTCCCTAATGCCTTTCCTATCAAAATACAAACTAGCCTAAACCAAACCAATAAAAATGTCCCACAATCCTCAAACTTCATCCTCATTAGCAAAATTCAAGAATTTGTCTTTCAGGCAGGCCATCAGCAAACATTAATTGAGAAGTCTCACATCTTAGGCAGGGACTGAGAGGACAGTCTAGTAGGTAGAATGTGCTATTTGGCCTTAGGCCCAGTTTATATTTTTCATTAGCAAAAACCACTTTAGCTTAGGGTGAATGTCTTTCAGAATGCCCTTGAATTTGCCCTCTCTCATCTTGAGAGATTTTTGAAAAAAAATAGTACAAATTTTGAGAACCCGAATAGTTTTCATTATAAAGAACTTCACATTTCATTTTAAGAAGCATTTATAGAAAACCTACTATAATAGTTAAATTCTTTTGGATGCCACTATGAGAAAACAGCTCAAGTTAGCTTAGGCCAAAAAAGAGGAGATTTATTATTAGAATATAGGAATTTTTGTTTGTTTGTTTTTTTATTTTTATTTTTTATTTTTTTGCTTTCCATTTTTTTTTAATTGATGTCTTAGTTTATAACACTGTGGGGTTTTAGTTGTACATTTTTGTTTGTCCGTCACCTTGTGGATGTAACCCTTCACCCCTTGTGCCCCCCCACCCCCCTTCCCCTTGGTAACCACCAATCAGTTCTCTCTGTCCGTGTGTTCACTTATATTAGAATATAGGAATGTTTTAAAGAAACCAAGGGATGGATGCAGCTGGCCCCAGGAAAGACTAGACCCAGACAATACTTTCTCTCCATCTCTCCAATCTCTCTTTGCTTGTCTGTTTCATTCTTCTCTCCATTGCTCCCCAGGCCTCATGCAGAATATAGCTGCCCCTAACTCCCATACAGGCTTATTTGTACAAAGAAACTGAATCCCTCTAGAATCCCAAATATTTTATTCTTACTTAAATGATATTTTTTTAGAAAAATAGCAAATAGATTCTTTTGGTTCACAAAAGGTACAGTGAAAAGTTTCTCCAGCCTCTTTCCTCTAGCTACCCAGTTCCTTTTCTCAAAGGCAACCAATGGTACCAGTTTGTTCCATCTCCTTCCAGAGATATTTTATGTATATGTGATAAAATACATCTATCTATCTAGATATTCTCCTCCCCCCATTTTTTTACACTAATGGCAGTATAGCATACACACATTTTCCACTGAGCAATTTGTCCCAGAGATTGTACAGTATCAGCACTCAGAGTGCTATCATTCCTTTATATTATAGAATTCCACGTTTTGATGTAATGTGCTATATTTAACCAGTTCCCTATTGATAAACATTCAGATTTTTTCAATTTTTTGCTATTACAAATAATGCTGCTGCAATGAAAAAACAGGAAAAAAAGATACATACATATAAGTTTTTAAGAGTAATTTGTATTTCTTTTTCTGTGAGCAGTCTTTTTTATGCATTGTCCATTTTTTTCCTGCTGGGTTGTTGGTCTTTTTCCTATTGATTTCTAGGTGTTTGTATATTAATCAGTCCTTTGTCTCTGATATGAATTGCACTTTTTTCTTGTTTATCATTTATCTCTTGACTTTACTAGCAGTGCTTTTTGTCTTTGTCCCAATTCTAAAATTACCCAAGAAGGGGCTAATTGTATAAGGACCATGGTTAATTAACTGTGGCCAGGGAAGTGGAGTCATTTTTTAATACCCTAGAGTCTACCCTGTGGAATCAGGGTGAGTAAAACTACGTGGGAAATTGTGAGCTAGGAGGTACCCTAAAAGGGGTCTACTACATTTCACTGTATAGAGAACATTTTCTAGTCACTGGGGATATATCTCCTTGTCTGGGGGAAAAGAGCTCACAGTTTTAGTGAAGATACACACCAACAAATAGTCACCATTGCAACTGAGTAAGAAAGGTATATACAAATTGCAGTGGGCATAGAGGAAAAAGCAGTTCATTATGTTTGGAGCATCTGGGAAAACTTTACAGGAAAAAGGGCATTTGAGCTGGGTTTGTAAAGACATGGATAAGTGAAAATGAATGACTAGGTTGGCCAGTGGCTCAACATCACTGGAAGTAGGATGTATTGGAAAGTGTGTGATTGTCACAAATGGAAGAGTAACGTGACTGATATCAACAGGTATGGTTACAAGATGTAACATTTTCTTATTGGCAAAAGATATGAAATCTTTTATTTGTGTGTGTGCGTGAGGAAGATTAGCCCTGAGCAAAGATCCATTGCCAGTCCTCCTCTTTTTGCTGAGGAAGACTGGCCCTAGGCTAACATCCATGCCCATTTTCCTCTACTTAATATAGGATGCCACCACAGAATGGCTTGACAAGCGGTGTGTCAGTCCATGCCCAGGATCTGGGCCTGGGAACCCTGGGCCGCCAGAAGCGGAGGGGGGGACCTTAACCGCTAGGCCACCTGGCTGGTCCCTGATGTGAAATCTTCTAGTTACATAAGGCTGGAGCTACCATAATATGTTTCCTGTGAAAATTCCTCACGAAGACGCAGAACTGTGGTTGCTATCACATTCACAGAAGGATTATCCCATGCCTGAGGAAGCTATCCTCGCCATTCTGCAGTTCTAGTTCTCTTAGGGAATTTTTTTTTTTAAATACTCTCTTTGCCAATTCTATTTCCACCCTTCCCTGTCAAGTTTGGAGACTGTCTCATGCCTGCCCATTCACTTATGGAGAAACTGGGAAAAATAAAGATAAATTTCTCAGGAGCATCCCTCAGTGGACCTAGGCTTGAGTTCTACTTGAAGTCCATTTCTGTAGGAAGAGTGGCAGGATTTGGAAGCATGGGTTGAAGGCTTTGGATTTTATCTTCAAACATATAGAAGAGTGTTTCCTCCCAAAGTGTGAGATAAAGTCATACATCCTGAGATATTGTCATGCATAAAGGATTTTGGTCAAGTAAGTCTGGAAATATTTAATACTATATCCCTCTCAGAGTTTATAATGCACATTGTCATATTAAAATCTCTGAGATTTATTCAAAAGCATAGAGCGCAATGAGAAGCCCTCCACTTTAAAAGAAATGTATAACTTATTCACCTCTCGTTTACACATTTTCTCATATAATTCTTATTACAATTTTGAGAAAAACTAATATAAATAGTGGGAGCTGTGAAGTTTCTGAGAGAAACACAGTCAGATTTGGTTTTTCGTGAAGTTTCATTCAGCCTGAAACACCATCGTTCTCCTTAATTTGTTTTCTTGTTTTAGTTTGCTTGTTTATTTTTTGTTGTTGTTTGGTTTTACAACAGTAGATTGACTTTTTTTCCTTCATTTTTCTCCTTCATTGAGATATAATGGACAAAACTGTATATAGTTAAAGTGTATAATGTGATGATTTGATATACTTACACATTGTGAAATGATTACCACAATAAAGTTAATTAACACATCCATCACCTCACTAGTTACCTTATGTGTGCTGAGAACACAAGATCCATTTTCTTAGCAAATTTCAATTCTTAAAAGTTATCTCCTCTTGGTAGATGTTCTTAGTATCCTATTCCTTCCCTAAGGATATGTGTTTCCTCATTTTTTTTTATTACGGCACTTTATTTTATTTTTTTCAAATAATTTTATTTTTATTATTATTTTTTTTGAGGAAGACCAGCCCTGAGCTAACATCCATTGCCAATCCTTCTCTTTTCGCTGAGGAAGACTGGCCCTGGGCTAACTTCTGTGCCCATCTTCCTCTACTTTATATGGGACGCCGCCACAGCATGGCTGACAAGCAGTGCATCAGCAGGTGCCCGGGATCTGAACCTGCGAACCCTGGCTGCCAAAGCATGAACTAAACCGCTGTGCCACCGGGCCAACCCTATTACAGCACTTTAGACCTGTCTTTGATAGATAAATAGTTGCACAAAGAAAATTACTTTTTCTTCATGATTGAGTCCACTACTATCTGCAAGTAATAATAACTACTATCTATTAAGCCTCTACTTTTACATGCTTTCATCAGAAAGTACTAGATATAACGAATGCATTTGAGACATGAGAAAACTGAGTTTTAGAGGGCTTAAAGTAATTTTCCCAAGGTCACAGAGCTTGCAGCTCTTGTTGAGTGTGGTAAAGCAATCTTCTATAAAGATAAGCCCGTTGATACTTATTTACTTTAGATAAAAGCAATATTACCCACTATCCAGTTTCGACTAGATTTAAAATTGAAAAACACAGGCGTTCCAGCATATGTTGTTCCTATTTTCTTTCAGTAAAGTTTTTGCAACAGTGCTATTCTAAGTTTAATTGGGAGTGAAAACAAGTATTTATCAGCTATTATGCAGAGTAGGAAAAAATCCTGAGACATTTTCTTTTGCTTTGCCATATACTGTGTCATAGAGTAATGCTCACTCATTCTTTCACTCAGCAACTATCCACGGAGTGTTTATTTTGTGAAAGGCTCTGAGTTTGGCAGTGAAGAATACAAGGCTGAATGGGAAACAGAACCTACCTTCAAGGAATTGATGATCTACCAAGGGATATTATAAACATGCAAATAATTATAATTAAGCAGAATGTTCCAAGTCAAAATCAAAGTATAGGAATGCAAAGGTGGCACAGATCATTTTTGATTGGGAGAAAATCATACTTATGTTCTAAATGTGAACATAGACATTAACAAACATGTTTAGAATTTATCTGTTAAATAGAACAAAGATGGCTTTAGACAAATATAAAAGATTTACTTATGATGCATTGGCCATTTTATTTATAAAAATCTAAGACATTTTCCAAAACATAAACTTTATTATTTTCTTAAAGGCCAGTATTTCATCTAAAGAAATGCCAGGGTTCATCTTATTTAAAGTGTTAAGTAGTAGGCATTTTGCCTTCTTCACATTCATCTGGCATTTTAGAGAATTAAATATTGTAACATATTCAATTGTAATGTAACCAATTGAAAATTACAGAGATCAGAGTGTGATTGGGAATAGCACTTTGGTATTTAAGGTACATCAAGATACTCAACAATTCAAAGATTCTTAAATTTCTTCTTTGAAATTAAAAGACACACGATCCTGAATGAGAGTGAGCAAGATAAACAATGAATGAATGAGAATGGATAAGCAATCCATTTGTCCAACGTTTTAACCTAATGCTGATGTCTCACCCTTTAAAAGATGTGTTGTACTTTTCCTATTGGCTTAGAACTTAAACCAATAAGGAAGGAGGAAATCCTTATGAATATTCACAAAGGAGGGCTGGTATTGTGAATGTTGAGTAAAGATTGCTTTGTTCTTCATTTGAGTCTGACTTTCAGAACTTTATAATATTGTTTTTCTTTTACTGGTTTAGTAAGCACTCTTTTTTTTTTTTTTTAATATTCAGCCTGGGTGATGTCTTGGTGGCTTGAAATATACTTTCCAGTGTTAAGAACACTTTATTGTTCAAACCTAAGATGTGATGAATCCTTAACAATGGTCAAAGGAAAATCAAGAATTTAAATGCCAGTTTTTATTATCATGGTTAACATAGTTCATATGAACAAAATTAATATTAACTTGCTAGATTTGTTTGAAGTTTATAATTACTAAGGTTCTTTCGTTTCTAAAGTGGCATATGTCACTGTTATTAGTCTCTTTTAATGGCTGTTCAGAGGCAGAGTTAATGTTAGGTTCTCAGCAACAGCTATTTATATCTTGAGATTCCAGGTACTTTACTAAAATTTTTGTTTTGAAATTTAATAAAATAATAAAGGTGTTTGTATTGTAATTTCTTAACATTGGGACTCAACGGTTCTACAAAAATACAAAAAATCATACAAAAGGAAAAAACCCCTTTTTCCTTCGTATTTTTCTGTGGTTGGTTTCATTAGAAAAAAATTACCATCCCTAGGTCTCTGATTAAATATTTCTGGTTTCGAAAAAAACTACTAGAACGTTTTCAATTAGACTAGTGAAGATAAAAATCCACTTGCACTTTTCTCAAATTTCTACTCAGTTTAATTATTATTATTATAACATCATTGACAGTCCTTCTCTGATGCAAAGGAATATTTTGTCAGAAGGCTACTTCGTTTCTCTATGAAAAACAATCAAGGTGGAATAAAAAGTAATTGCAAAGGGAGGGGAGCAGAGGGAGGAAAAACGGCTAAGCCAAACGACCACCACCAGAAAGGGTGAAAATTTCGTGGACGTGAAAACACTGACCATTTCACGTCAAAACATACAAGAAACAAACCGAGGAAAGCAGAGTTTAGAAGGAAAAAAAATGGAGCAGGCGTGGGGGACTGTCTAATAATACAGTGATCGCAAAAGGGAAAAAAACCTCGTTGCTTTTTCTTGGCACCTAAAAACTGAGGCTCTAGGGGAGCAAAGGCCACTGCCAGCGGTTCTACATGCAAACTTGCACACGTTTGTGCTTCCGCCAGCGTGTTTAGACCGCACATTGGCAGCTCCGCTTGGGACCAGAAAGCCTCCGTGCGGGCCACGGCAGCCGCGGGTCCTTTTGTCTTCCCGCTCCGAGGCGGCCGCGCCGTGTCCGCCGCCCGAGCGCGCGGAGGGGCAGCGGGCCGCGCGCCCGGAAACCTTCCGCGGGCAGCGCGGCGCGCGCGGAGGCGGGGTTTTCGCGCGCCCGCGGCCGCCGTGGCCCTGCCCGCCCGAGTCCACAGCCCAATTAGGCAACGCCGAGGCCGCCTGGCTTGCCCCGGGGTCCCTCCCAACTTGAAGCCGGGACCCGCGCGCTGGCGGGCCCGCCCCGGCTCTCGTTTCCTCCCCCGCCTCGACCAGCGTGTACGACCTTGTGTTTGTTTTGCTTTTTGGGCTTGGGGGAGAGCGAAGACGGCCAGAAACAGCGCCACTCATTTCCGCAGAAAATTTGGGCCCCTTATTGCTACGTTCACCGGCACAAAACGGCTCCCACCTACCCCCGAAACCCGGCACATTGAAAAGGGCTTGCTTGCTCCTCCATGTGACCCCCCCCACCTCCTGCCCCGACAAGGGAAGGGGGGAACACGTCAGGTTTTGGGGCGAGTTTTTTGGGGGGGAGTGTTGGCGAGAGGAATGGATCCAATGCCGCAGAACCGGCCAGACCAGGACTCGCTCTCCTGAGGGCGAGGGAGAGGCGGGGGCGCCCGCGGGCCCGGGTCGCCAGGGTCGGCCCCGCGGGGCGAGCCGACGCGCCACGGCGGAGTTCGGGGACGAACCAGAGGTCGCGGCGGGGAACCGCCGGGTGTGGGAGAGGCGGGGGGCGGCGATCCACCTAGGCAACGTGGCGGCCATTCCCAACTCCCCCATACCCCTCCCCATTCGGCCGCCCACCCGCCCTCTCGCGGCTGGCAGCTGCGAGGCTGCTCTACCCCGGCCGGACGGAGAGCGGCAGTGTCTCCCCGCCGGGCGCTCACCGCGCGTCTGTCCCCCGCGGCCGCCGCTGCTCGCCAGCCCAGCGCCGCGCCACAGAGCGCAGTGGCGGCGGCGGGAAAGGCTGCGGACCCGCGGCGCGCACTCGACGACGCGGCCTCAGCCTCGACGGCCTCGGAGCGTGCCAGGAGCAGGTAAAGGCGGCCGGTGGGAGCTGGGGCGGCGGGGTTGGGATGAGGGCCCTGGGGGGAAGGGGTCCCGAGCCCAAGCGGAGGGCCTGGGGCAGCGGCGGGCGGCGCTGCGATCGAAACCCAAAACCCCGAACGTGGGGGGCCAGCGCGTGTCCGGCCCGCCGGTCAGGCCGCCCGGACGGAGGGGAAGTGAGGCGTCGGCGAGAGGCGGGCCCTGGCGCGTCGCCGAAGCCGGCCGAAGGCGGGGGCCGCGACCGCTTCCTCGGCCTCCCAGTCGTTGGCGGGCCTCCAGGCCCCAGGCACACCCCTCTCGCCCCCCGGGGCTCCTTGCCTGTGAGTTCCCGCCGGGACTTGACCTCCCGGCCCTCTGAGCGCCTTTGGCGTTTCCCAGGGGGAGCCTTCTTGGAACTTCGGGCCACCCTCCCGAGCACGTAGTCCTAGCAAAGCCTTTTATTTACTCACTGCTTCAAATCCAAACACAGCCTCTCACTCCACATGTGCCGATTTTGGATACTGCGCGGACATTCCCTGTCCCTGGTATGTGTACCTCTTTGACCCTCGTCCACACCCTCCTCCCCCACCGCAACTTTGAGCCTCACTGGGACCCTCCTTAAACCCTGCTGTCTTCCAGACCCTCTCCGAGGTGTCCGTTTGGAAATCTATCTTCGATGGAGTGAGTCATCTGACCGAGGGGGGCACAGTTTATTCCTTATGCTCTTTTGGTTAAAACAGTTTTTTCCCTCAGAAAGAGAGCTAGAGTAATCAAGAGAAGTGTAGGTGCCAGATTACGCTCAGTGTGTTAGCTTTACAGAATCTTCCTCTCGGCAACAGTCTTAGGATCTGATATTTGTGGCACGGACAGGTTTGTACACATTCTCGCCATGCAGTGGTTGTAATGTCTCCATAGCACAGTTCTGACTTGAAGGCAGGATTGGCCGCTTTTTCTACTCGACATCCTTAAGCCAATCAAGAAGCGCTGCTTGCCTGGAGACTGGTTAACTCAGAAAAGGTGGGGATTGGTTGAGCTCAGAGAAGAAAATCCTGAAGATCAACCCGGCCTCTCAGAAAACAATGACTGATTTGCAGCTGCCTCTCTTCTCCCACTTAAAAACAAAGTCTTATCATCCCAATGCCAGCCATTTCGTTCCGATTATTTTCATTGCTTTTTTTCTCTCTGAAATACCCAGCTGTCTTTTGTAACTCGTTTTAACGCTTATCCTTCAGTCTTCAATGAGAGTCCTTACACGCGTTAAGACATGTAAACATCATGTGTTTTGATGATTAGCATAGTTCCATTTTCTTACATTGTTCGTTTTTAAAGGTCAGAAATTAAATCAATGATTTTTAGTTCCTGTGCCAGAGCCTTTATTAAAGTGGCTGTGCTAGGATGGGGGTCTGCAGTGGTGGAGATGGTGGAAAGAATAGGAAAGAAATGGCTGATTTTTTACAAGGAGGCTACAATTTAATTCATGATAAAAGACTAACATATAAAACAAAAAAACCCAACCCAGTACAAATCAGCATATAGTACTTATGAATGTCAATTTGTGTACCTGTTGACTTTGCTTGCTTTTTGAAGGGGAGAGTAAATATGATCCAGTACTGGACTTCAAAGAAAAAGTGGGCTTAATTTATGGTAGAGGAGTGTTTTTTTCTTTATGAAAGTAGGCATAGTATCTTGTACACAATAGAGGCTACATAAATATTATAAGTGTAGGTTTTTTTAACACTATCTGAGGAATTGCCTTCTTAAAAAAATCTCCCTTTCCTTCTTCACGATTATCCGTGCTTGTGCATGTCTTTTGATATGCAAAGCAGTAACCATTTATTAGTCAATGCGAATTTTAGAAAATAGCTACCATCTTTGCCTTCCTTCTCTTCAGCTTTTTATTGCAAACTCACGTTGTAAGTCTTGGGGAGAATCTCAGTATGTCAAGTCAAACATGAATCTTAAATCACTTTTTTTAAATTGGGATATAATTGACATGCAATATTATATTAGTTTTAGATGTACAATGTAGTGATTTGACATTTGTATACATTGCAAAATGGTCACCACAGCAAATATAGTAATTGTCACCTTACAAAGTTAATACATTATTGACTGTAGTATTCCACAGGCTGTACATTACATCCCCATGATCAGATTACTGTTGAATGCCTTTAGAAGTAGTTTTATTAGGAATTAAAGAAAAGATTGAACTTTTTTTTTTTGATATTTACCATGCCAGGCAGTGAGTAAGCCAAACATCATTATCATCCTCATCACCCTCATCCTCATAGTAATATGAAGCACTGTTTTATATACATACAGTGTTGTATACATACAACAGCATTGCCAGGCACTGTTTTAAGCACTTTACATATGCTGTTGATTTAATTCTCACAGTTCTATGAGATTTGTAATATTATCGGTACTGTTTTACAGATGAGGAAACAGAAAACCTGAGAAATGTGAAGAAAGTTGCCCAAGGTCACCCAGCTAGTATTGGCAGAGCAGAATTAGGTCAAGCCTGGATCTTTGTGACCCAAAACTTTACTCCTAACACATTCTTTTTGTGTGTGTGTGAGGAAGATTAGCCCTTAGCTAACATCTATCACCAATCCTTCTCTTTTTGCTGAGGAAGATTGGCCCTGGGCTAACATCCGTGCCCATCTTCCTCTACTGTATATGGGACACCGCCACAGCACAGCTTGATAAGTGGTGTGTAGGTCCACACCTGGGATCTGAACCTGCAAACCCCGGGCCACCTAAGTGGAGCGCACGAACTTAACCACTATGCCACCAGGCTGGCTCCTAACCCATGGCTCCTAACCCATTCTTTCCATGGCCATCTGAAACAAAACTTTTGATATCAAGTAAATGATTGCATTTCCAAATAACTACCATTCATCCCATCAGTTGTAAGATGAACTATTATTTTATGTACCTCTACAAAATTGAAAAAAAAAACAGAAATGCTCCAAGTAAACTGTGACAAGTCATTGAGTTTAGGATGTATCCTTACTGCAGAAATGTAAACATATGTCTTAAAATTGATGAAATAAGGTATATTGGTTTGTCACCTGAACATTTTTCCCTCTACATTACAGTGAATAAATTCAATTTGTTTATATAAAACCATATACGGATTTTAACGTTACTTTGAATTTAGGTTTATTGAATTTACTTTTAAGTACTTTCCTACCCACTGTACTGAAGTCTTAAAATATGCCTAAATGGGCAGGCCGTTGGAGGAATCTCAGCATTGTCCTCCAGAAATTATTTTATTGGTACATCTAGATTGAGGTTAATCAGTTTGTGCTATCCAAACTTATATACAGAAATTAAAAGAGCATTTTATTAATTTCCATGGAGGAATAAACTGGCTAAGCCAGCTAGATTTTTATTACTAATACTCAGTAGAATTACAGAATCAAAGAACCCGCATGTTGCACTTGCCTGAGCACTACCTCTGAGTGTACCAATTTCATGATACCTCACTAGACTGATGGTGGACACTGTATTTTTCTAAATGTGGATTGTCTGTTCATATCCTTTGATGATCTATTGGGTCTGTTTTTCTTAAAACTTTGAGAAAGACCCAAACATATGGTTATTAGTGTCTTTTTTCTTGAAAATATTTTTCTTGAGGTTGCTGTTTTACTTTTTTGGTTACTTTTAATTGTCAGAAGTTTAAAATGCTCACACATGAATCTATCATTCTTTTCCTTTGTCATTGCTTCATACTTCCAAGTTAAGAAATTTCGTTGTTTTACAGATGTGATAATCAGGTTTTTCCAATATTTCTAAAATTAACTCTAATCAGTATTTTAGTATAAAATGTGACACCATTGTAATTGTTTTACAAATTACTGTTAAATCATTTTAACACTATTAAAAAGTTCTATCTTACCTTCTTGTTTTAGAAAGCCTATCTTACCTATAAATTTTGAGATATAGTTAGGATTATTTTTGGACTCTTGACTTCTCATGGTTCTTCAATCTTTTATTGGGTTTTTGTAGCTGTACCATTTAATTTTTATTATATTGCTTTCATAATATGCTCTAGTATTTAGTAGAGTGAATTCCCCCTTATCTCTTAAAAAAAAACATTTTTCGGGGCCAGCCTGGTGGTGTAGTGGTTAAGTTCACAGGTTTGGATCCCTGGCACGGAACTCTGCACTGCTCATCAAGCCATGCTATGGTGGCATCCCATATACAAAATAAAGGAAGATGGGCACAGATGTTAGCTCAGGGCTAATCTTCCTCAGCAAAAAAAAAAAAAATTTTTTTAATACATCCTCTCTATTCACTAAATTTAAGAATTAGTTTGGGAGACTGGCATGAATAATATTTACTTTCTCTGTTCTGAAGTAGGGCATCTTTTTTTTTTTTTTTTTTTAAATTCCTTTCTGTCTTTGAATTTATCATTTCTTCTGTCTGGAGTGTCTTTACTGTTCTCCCTGCCTTCCTCCCCCTAAACTGTCTGCTAACTTACTTCAAGATTTAGGTGGTATTTGTTGTAAAGGGTTCTTTCTCCCAGCAGAGATAATCACTTACTCTTTGTTTTGCCTCCACCTTTAATGTATTTCCATTATACACTTATTGCTGTGTTGAGTTGCCTCCCTCTAGTAACTGTGAGCTTCACTGAATCTTTTTAAATTTCCTAACACTGGTCCCAACCCTGTAGGTGTGTAGGTATTAAATAAATATTGGCATGAATAAAGGAGATATTTTACTTTTAAAAATATTTCTCCCAGTTGCCATTTGTATGCTGATAATTCTCTAATTTCCAACCCAAAGCACTTTCCTGATAGCTGGACTCGTGTATCATCTATCTTCATGACGTCCGTTTGTATGCTCCCATAGTACCTCAAAGTGAGCATATCCCAGACTAGTCAATATCAACCTTCTCTCTCCCATCCTCATACCAACAATATGAAACAAACTGCCTCTTTTCTGTCTTCTTTCTAGAGGAGGATTAAATGAGATAATGCATGTGTGGTAAGAATTCAGTACATAGTAGACACTAATAACTTGACAGAAACATGAGCCATTCCTTGTCCTCTTCATTTTTCTTTCACATTCTGGTTGATTTACTGAGCCCTGTTGGATTTTTCCTCCTTAATATCTCTTGAATCTGTGCCTTTTCTCTATCCCCACGGCTACCATCCTACTCCCTGGTAGCATCATCTCTCACCTGGCTTGCTTCAGTAGCCTCCTAAGTGGTTATCCCTGCTTCCAGTCTTGCCCTCCAATCCATTTTTCCCACTGTAGCCAGAGTAATCTAACACATTGGAACACGTAACTCCCCTGCTAAAGACCTTTTTTGTGGCTTTTCATTGCCTTCAGGATAAAGTCTGAACTTCTTAATTTGGCTTTCAGGATCTTCATGATCTGACTTCTGTTTACCTTTTCATCTTCATCCTCTGTGTCACTTGCTCCCATTGCCCTCAATACACTAGTCATATTCAGTTATTTGCATTTCTCCTTTAAGATGCCAAGTTTGTTAAATCTAGACCTGAGTACAGAAGCTTTCCTCTGTCTGGAATGTTTACCCTACTTCCTTGCTTCCCTCTCCTTTGGTTTTGTTAACTCATACTTGTCTTTCAGGTCTCACTGGGGTGATACCTCTATGGGGAAGTCCTCCGTGATACCTCAAGGCTGGGTTACACGCACCTTCCATTTGTTTCCCTAGCACTCTATATCCTTTTAACATATTGTAATTGTTTGCTTATTTGTTGTCTCACCATATACTGGTTAGGATGAAGGAATGAAAGGAAAAGGTAAAGGCTATCTTAAAAATGATGCAAGGGGCTGGCCCTGTGGCCTAGTGGTTAAGTTTGGTGCGCTCCACTTCGATGGCCAGGGTTTGGTTCCCGGGTGTGGACCTACACCACTTGTCAGTGGCCATGCTGTGGCGGTGACCCACATACAAAATAGAGGAAGATTGGCACAGATGTTAGCTCAAGGAGAATCTTCTTCAGGCAAAAAAGGAAGATTGGCAATGTATGTTATCTCAGGTCGAATCTTCCTCAGCAAACAAACAAAAAACTGATTTGCATGGAGTATACTAAAAAGGGAATTAAATAGTAATTTTGGGGTTAACCTAGTAAGGAAGGGAAAGAGACATTCTATCTGATAGATGAAAGTTTTATAAGTCAGGAAAGGCATACTAGGTAGGCCCTTTTACAGCTTCAGTGAAGTATATCTTTTGATGTATAATTTCCATCTATTCAGTTTCTCTGTGTATTAGTTAGAACTTTTGGGATTGCAAGTAACAGAGATACAGTTTGAAATAGCCTTTGGAGGGAAAAGTTACTGGTCCAATAACCATATAACAGAAATTGTATGCATAGAGATGGCCATAAGGAGCTAAGCCAGGAACTTGCCCATAGTTAGGCCTTTCCTGTGCTTACACTCTATGCATGCTGGTGTCATTTCTCCTACTGTGGATATGCTTCTTTACATGGTGGGACCTGGTTCCTGGCAGCACGGGCTTATCTACTTGGAGCCTCATGTCAGAGGCTCTAGATAGATTTGGTCACATGCCCATCCCTTGACCAATTTCTGCAGCTGAGGAGATGAGGTACTATGCTTAGTTCAGCCTAGGTCGTGTGATGTGCTCACTTATATGGCCAGTGGTCCATTAGTAGAAAACAGACCCCTGGTGGGATAGGGGAGGAGAAGAGGGAGTTCTGGGCAGACACGAAGAACATCCATTATAATTCTTAACCACCCTTCTGATTATAAATTTATTTTCCTAGGTGCTTTATTTGTGGAAAAGAGAGGTCCTGTATTATGGACCTAAGTCTTCTAGGTACTGAAATGATAAGTCCAATATTTTGAAGAACTAAATTGGCTTTTTGGTTTGTGCTGGCATGTAACAAATATTTATCGAACTCTTGTTTGCTAAGACCCATCTGCGAGATGCTTATAGGCTAGTAGTCTAAACAAATAAATACAAAGGTGCTAAGATAGAGGTTTATCCAGGGTGCATTGGGAGTTGTGTCTAAATCAGACTTTGGAATAGTGGAAAACTTTGCTGAAGGAAAGTTAGTTGAGCCGAGAAATATGGTTGAATGGGATGGGGTGGAAGGACTTTGGGAAAGAACATGTGCGGGGCATAGAAATGTGAAATGTCCTACTTTGTGTGGGAAACAAATAATTAGGTACAGGAGGAGTAGAGAGTACCTGAGGGGAAGTAGAGGAAGGGGAGGCTAGGGTTAGGTAAGGGGCCAGAACATAGATTTACCAAGGAGTTGGAATTTGATCTTGAAGCTGTAGAGAGTCACTGGAGGATTTTAAATTGGACCTCAGGCTTGAAGTGCCCATGTAATATCCAAGTGGATATGTCTGTCAGGCATTTAACTATATTGGAGTTTGGCAGAGAGTTCTTGGCTGGAATCACAGTTATAGGTATTGAAGCCATGGGTTCAGATGGACTTAGAAAAAGCTGGTGGAACAAAAGGTTGGGGACAGAACCCAGGAGAGCAATGACCTTGAAAAATTGTGAGCTCACACTGAAAATGTGAGCAGAAGAAAAGGAATCAGTGAAGGAAACTGAGAAGGGGCAGCCAGAGAAAAGCCAGTAGATATAGGGAGTAGATCGCAGTGGATCAAGAAGTGAACAGAAAGTGGGAAGCTGAAACAACAAATGTAAACTACTTTTATTTTAAGAAACTGAAACTACAGGAAATATTAGGAGTTTGGTTAGTCTGAATTAAAAATTCCCCTGATTATTATTAATTCTGGGTGCTTTGAGAAAATCAAATTTCTAAACAGTTTTTCCAGTGCAGGAATTTGAACTTTTTAGAATTAGAGTTTTTGAAGACAGGAAGGAGAGGATGGAGGCTTTTTGGTGGGTAGTGGTTCGTAGGAAAGAAGTGTAGGGGATCAATGTGGTATATGTACAATCATTCATATTGGGGAGTAAAGAGTACCTAGTAGAGTATTTTACACCTAGTTTCTGGAGCTATAAAGGTCCAGTAAATCTGTTTTATCAGGGGACCCAGAGTTGATAATTGATTGCGTAGTTGTAATTAAATCTAGTTCACTTCTCAGGATTTCTACTTGTGATTTTCTTTTCTGCTCTATTTCTGACGCTACCTCTCTTGAGTGGACATTTTCTTTCCCTGCTAAACCACCTTCTCTTATTTTTTTTTCTTTGTAGTTAAACTCCTTATAGTTTAAAAAAAATTGTGGTGAACATTAACATAAAATGTACCATCTTAATCATTTTTAAGTGAACAGTACAATAGTTAAATATATGTACATTATTAATACAACAAATATCGAGAACTCTTTGATCTTGCAAAATGGAAACTCTATACCCACTGAACAACTCCACTTTTCCCCCTCTCCTCCAGCCCCTGGCAACCATCATTCTACTCTCTAAGAGTTTGACTACTGTAACTCCTCATATAAGTGCAATCATACAGTATTTGTCTTTTTGTGACTGGCTTATTTTACTTAGCATAGTTTCCTCAAGAGTCATCCATGTTGTTGCATTTGACGGGATTACCTTCTTCTTTCAGGCTGCATAATATTCCATTGTGTGTGTTTGTGTGTGTGTGTATACACAACACATTTTCTTTTTTTTTTTTTTGTGAGGAAGATTAACCCTGAGCTAACATCCACTACCAACCTCCTCTTTTTGCTGAGGAAGATTGGCCCTGGGCTAACATCCATGCCCTTCTTCCTCTACTTTATATGGGATGCCACCACAGCATGGCTTGACAAGTGGTGCCTCCATCTGCGCCCGGGATTCAAACCTGGGGCCGCTAAAGTGGAGTGCGCAAACTTAACCACTGTGCCACTGGGCGGGTCCCCACAGCACATTTTCTTTATCCATTCTTCTGTCAGTGGGCATTTAGGTTGCTTCCATCTCTTGGCTATTGTGAATAATGCTGCAGTGAACATGGGTGCAAATATCTCTTTGAGATCCTGTTTTCAGTTCTTTTGGATATGTAGCCAAAAGTGGGATTGCTGGATCATATTCTATTTTTAATTTTTTTTTTTTTTGGCTGAGAAAGATTCACCCTGAGTAACATCTGTGCCAATCTTCCTCTTTTTGCTTGAGGAAGATTCGCCCTGAGCTAACATCTGTGCCAATCTTCCTCTGTTTAGTGTGTGGGTTGCTGCCACAGCATGACTGCTGATGAGTGGTGTAGGTCTGTGCCCGGGAACTGAACCCTGGGCTGTCAAAGCGGAATGTGCTGAACTTAACCACTAGGCCATGGGGTCGGCCCCTCTATTTTTAACTTTTTGAGGAACCTTCATACTGTTTTCCATAGCTGCACCATTTTATATTCCCACCAGTAGTGCACAAGGTTTCACTTTCTCCACATCCTCACTAATGCTAGTTATTTTCGTTTTTTTGATAATGGCCATCCTAATGGGTGTGAGGTGATATCTCATTATGGTTTTGATTTGGGTTTCCCTGATGTTTAGTGATGCTGAGCATCTTTTCACGCTTGTTGGCTATTTGTATATCACCTTTGGAGAAATGTCTCTTCAAATCCTTTGCCCATTTTTAAAATGGAGTTTATTTATTTTTTGTTGTGTATAGGAGTTCTTTATATATTCTGGGTATTAACCCCTTATAAGATACGTGGTTTGCAAATATTTTCCCCCATTTGGTAGGTTGCCTCTATTGATTGTTTCCTTTGCTGTGCAGAAGTTTTTAAGTTTGTTGTTGTCCTATATGTATATTTTCGCTTTTGTTTCCTGTGCTTTTGATGCCATATCCAAGAAATTGTTGTCAAATCCAATATCATGAAGCTTTCCTCCTGTTTCTTCTAGGAGTTTTATAGTTTCAGGTCTTATGTTTAGGTCTTTAACCCATTTTGAGTTAATTTTTGTAGATGGTGTAAGGTAAGGGTCCAACTTCATTCTTGTGTATGTGGATATCAAGTTTTCCCAGCACCATTCATTGAAAAGACTACCCTCTCCGCATTGTGTTGCCTTGGCACCCTTGTTGAAGATTATTTGACCATATGTGTGAGGGTTTATTTCAGAGCTCTATATTTTATTCCATTGATCTTATGTCTGTCTTTATGCCAGTACCATACTGTTTGATTACTGTAGCTTTGTAATAGGTTTTGAAATCAGGAAGTGTGAAACATCCAGCTTTGTTTTTCTTTCTGAAGGTAGTTTTGGCTATTTGGGATCCTTCTCTTAATATTTATCCTTTAAAAATTTTCCTTTCATTTTCTTCCTTCCCTTTTACTTACAGCATGATTGAATTTTTCTTTTTCTTCTCAGAACATATATGGACAGATAACCAAATATAACCTTTACAATATGGAGTGTGCCCTGCTTTATGAAAACTTGGCATATTTGAATTGGAAGTTTCAAATTAAGGGTTGGTATTTGAATTTAAAAAGGATTTTTTTACCTTGTAGAGGTAAACAAACCAGTTTACTTGAAGCATGGTACATTTTAAAAACTTTTATTAGCAAAACACTTAGACATATAGAAAAGTAGAATAGTATTTTGAACTCATGTAATACCCAACTTCCTAGATTCAATAATTGTTAATAATTTTGCCATATTTGCTTTATCTATATGTATATTTATATGTATGTATATATTTCCTGAACCATTTAAAAGTACATTAATGGTGGCAAATGAGATTTTTTTTTTTTGGTTTTTCCTTTTTGGGTATTATACATTTGTATTATAAATGTTGTATATATTTTGTACTTTAAGTTTCATTTAAGGATTTAGCTTGAAATTTGCTCTTTGAAAAAAAGTCTAAGAAAACATTATCTTTAGGATAAATCTCTCAGAAAAAGGATATTTTCCTATAAAACCACAAAGCCATTATCATTCCTAGCAAAATTATCAATAATTCCCTAATATATAATACTCATACCATATTCAGATTTCTCCAGTTGTTCCAAAAATGTCTTTTATTGCTGCGTGTTTTTTTTTTTTTTAATACCAGATTCCCATCAAGAGCTACTCATTGCATTTGGTTGTTATCTCCTGAGTCTTTTTTATTATAGAACTGCCTCTCTTACATACCCACCCCCTTTGCCACCCTTCCTCTCCTCCGCTGTGATATAGACTTGTTAGCTCTGTTAAGAATATCTGACATTTTGTATTGCTGATCACTTCCTCATGGTGTTGTATAACTTCTTCCTCTATTCTCCATATATCTTATAAACTGGGAGTTAGATCTAAAGGTGTTTCAGATTCAGGTTAAACATTTTTGGAAGAGTACTTCATTTAGTAATGCTGTGTACTCACATTGTTTCACATTAAGAGGCATATAATATTTAGTTGTCTCACCATTTTGATGCTGTGTTTGATCACCAGGCTAAGATGGTGACAACTGGATCATTTTATTGTAAAGTTATGTTTTTCTTTTTGCATCTAGCAAGTAATCTGTGGCATGGTACTTTGGTACCAGGTAAATTTATCAGCCTTTCACTAGTCATTTTAGCTTTCATTGATGATTGTTGATGATAATTGATGATTCTTGATCAGCTATTTAATTATGGGTTACAAAATGGTAATTAGTTTTAGATTCCATTGTTCTTTTACATTCCTTTTGTATAGTCTTCTTCTATACATTCCTAAGTCATCTTCTATAAAGTTTCCCTCACCAACTAGGGCTATTTTGTTACCTTGAAATAATGTTCTACTTAAAAGGCAGAAAAAATGCTTAGTTCTTTCTCGTTATATAACCATTTCCAGAGTGTAATAGTCCCCTCCGATGGTGGCAAATGAGGTCGTTCTTTTTTCTTTTTCTTTACTTTTGTGGCTTTCTCTTTGCAATAGCATATGTGTTTATTTTATAAATATTATATATATTTTGCACTTTGATTTCATTTAGGATTATAGTTTGATATAAATTTTCCTTTATTATATATGCAATATATAATTTATATATATATTTTATAGTGAGAAGACACTATGTTGAATAACAGGAAGAGCTATAGAGTTGGCAGATATCAACTGTAGCCTTAATAAGCACGTTGATAGCATCACTGCCAGACAGACAGTGAGTATTATTAAAGTCATAGAGCATGAATATTTTGCACGTAGGTTTTTAAGCTTTTATTTACATATTTGAGTGTTTAAAAAATCTTTCATGAGAAGGAAAATGTTATCACAGACTTTGTTACTAGAATTTCTCAAAGAACTTGTGGTTGCATAAATATGTTGACCCAGGAGTCTAAAGAATTGTATTGTGGTCCTGGTTTTCCCATATAGTGTGTGTTTTAGTTTGTCTGCTTCTAAAATGCCACTTCTTGCTCCTTTATATTTTGCATATTGTTAGCCATCCACAAATATTATTTGTGCACCTATTTTATGTATAGGGCTATGGCTAAGTGCCAGACTGGAATATATGTCATAATCCATGTTCTCAAGGAATATGGCTAGTTGGGGAAATAAACACATATAGATGAAATTATGTCAGTAAAACCAACAATGTGAGGCTCTAAAATAAGTAAGCAAGACTAGTACTGGCAGTAAGTAATGAAGGATTATAGAAAATGTTGAAGAATTATAGAGGAAATACATCATCTTGCCCTTCTTTGGCCAAAAGCTATATATTGTTAAGCAACTGGCTTTTTCCCTTAAGAATATGTCTCAGAGATCTTTCTGGTTTCTACATTCCATCTTAAACTTTTTAATAGCTGCGTAGTATTCCAAAGGGTGATTTTTGCAGTAATTTATTAACCAAACTCTTATCCATCCAATATTTAGGATGTCTTCAGTTATCAATTATAATAGTTCTTATGACAGAGAGAGACATTTTAAGATTCTTATCTCAATTTGGTTACATTTTCTATAATACTGTCTTTTTTGATTACATACCCCTTGGTACCTTGATGAGATTTTGTATCTACCTTACCCTATCACAGTAGTACACTTAAAATCATCTTGTAGGTAACTTAATCCCCAGTAAAGATTGATTGTATTGGTTCTTGGTGGCATTTGTTTCTGAGGAAGATACTTTCTGATCTTGTCTGGAATCATGCCATGTTTGGGTCCTGTAACTTCCCTATATGTTCCTTGTAGACAGATATTTTTTGTTTTTGATCCTTTTTTTGATGGTTTTAAAGAGGTAAAGTATTATTAATATATTTTATTGTTAGTATCAGTTTTCTTAGGCCTGTTCTTCCTAGATGGTTGATTTGAGTATTAAATAGAATATCTTTCTTGGTTGTTACAGAAATTTATTAATTTGTGGGTATTTTTCCATAAAGGTAAGTTATTTAAAATTACTTATACAAAATCCTTATAATATATACATATAATAGATTTAGTCATAAAATGATACGGGGAATTTTTTTAGTGTTGTGTTGATGATGTAGTTTTCAGTAGGATGGCTTTTTTTTTGGTGAGGAAGACTGGCTCTGAGCTAACATCCATTGCCAATCCTCTTCTTTTTGCTGAGGAAGATTAGCCCTGAGCTAACATCAGTGCCCATCTTCCTCTGTTTTGTATGTGGCATGCCACCAAAGCATGGCTTAATTAGCGGCACATAGGTCTGCGCCTGGAGATCCAAACTTGCGAACCCTGGGCCACTGAAGTGGAGTGCGTGAACTTAACCACTACACCACCGGGCTGGCCCAGTAGGATGGGTTTTTTTGAAGTGATGTTAATTGGTATATCCACCTTAATGGCAGTACTGACCATTGCCATATCACTGTTAGAGTTCGTGTTCACTCTACTAGTATTTATAGATTTCATGTTCACCCTGAATTTTTTTTAACGGTTAAAAGAAAATATGTCCTCTTGTGTCAAAAAAACCCTAGAATTGGTAAGACCTCTGTTTACTATGCTGGAATATTTTGATGATAATCAGTGAGAAAGTATGTATTGGTTAGGTTCTCTCTCAGGTTAAAATTGAATAATAGAGTTAGAAGAGCTTGGAAAATATGTGTATGAAATTTGTATTTTCATGATATCACTTAATAAAAATTTATGTTATTTGTTTTTAGGTTCTTCATTTGAGCCAGTCCTTTCACATTTCTCCATAATATATCAAACCTTACTTACCCACCCGTATTTCCCATATCTTTTTAGAATACACTCTATTTAGGTCAGGTATGTATGTGAAGAAGTTACACAAGCTTGTTTAAACTTGTATATTAATAAGATTCTCCTTATGGAAAAAGGAAGATACATAAATCAGGTGATGAGTTGTATGTGAACATTACTTAAGTGAATAAATGGGATTGAAATAAACTGGATATACAAAGTAAAACTGGTAATTGGGAGGCAGTGTCAGCTACGTATATTTTTATACATAAGAGTTTCTTCACTGTACTGAGTATTGGTTGGACACTTAAACTGCCTGTATGTTTAGATCTTCTTCCATAAAAGTAGACACAATGGAAAAAGGAGGTGGAAGGAATATATAGTTTACAAGCTGGAAGAAGTATAGAGGGAAGTCCAAGATTTGGCTCTAATTGATAATAGTGATTGTTGTTTTTGCCCTGATTGTGAAAGAATGTATATATTATAGATTATTTGGAAAATACAAAAGTAGTATATAAAAAAACTATGTTAAAAATAAAGTTACTTTTAATCTCATTACCCAGAGATTTCCTTACCAGTCTAATATTCTAGTCTAATCTAATCCAGTCCCATTTGGGTGTCTGTATAAATTTAGTTTTGTGTCTTGCTTTTCTAACATTGTCTTAAAAATTCCAATGAAGTATTATCCAAAATATAGTCTTTAACATCTGTATAAAATTCCATGTTATGACTCTATAGGGATATTGTACTTAGTGGAGTCTAACAAACCTGGGTTCGGATCCCAGTTTTGCTACTTAAGAGCCTTAAGCCTGATATTTACTTCTTCTAGTTCTTATTTTTCTTATTTGTAAAATATGCGTAATATTACTTACTGTTTTAAGAATAAAATAAATCATGATCTTAGCATTCTAGCTGGCATATGTTAAGTAAGTATTTAATAAATTTTACTTGCTATCACCAGAAATTATTTTATCATTCTTTTCTCACCAAATATTTAGTCAGTTTTTCTTTGTAAAAAAATCACTGTATTTTGAAAGTCTCTATATAAATATGTATGTAAATTTGTGATTATTTTTTATGATGAATTCCTAGAATTCTTTGTTGGGTCAAAGAATATATGTAATCTACAATTTCTTGATACATAGTGCCTGTTTGCTTTCCAGAAAGGTTATACCAGTTTATACTCTTCACAATGTGTGAGAATTCCTGTTTAGCTATAGCCTTGCCAACACTGGCTATTATTATTGTAAAAATTATTATTTTTTATTTAATAGGCAACATAATATTCTCTTTTAATTCTATTTATTTATTAAGGAGTTAAACTTTTTAATGTTTATTGAGTATTTCTATTTCTTCTTCGAATTCTGTACCTGTTGCTTTCCTGTTCTTCTTGGTTCTTATTCCCTACCTTAATCCTTCATTCATCCAGCAGGAATTTATTGAGTGCTAACTATGTGCTGGACATTGTTTTAGTATTGGTATTTAGTTTTGGTACTTATTATTTAGTTTAGTGATGGCAGTACACAAGTGAACAGAATTGACAAAAACATTTGCCTTCAAAGAGCTTACTTTTTAGTGTCAGGGTATATAGACATTAAACAAAATAAACATCTAAATTATAGAGTGATAATTGCTTTGGAGGAAAAAAATAATGAAGGGGAAATGGAGAGAACGTGTGTCTGTGCAGTTTTACATAGAGCGGTTAGGGAAAGCCTCACTACAAAGGTGCCATGAGCAAAGTTTTATAAGTCAGGAGTGAGTCAAGTAGATATGTGGGGAAAGTGCATTTCAGGCTGAGAATCAAGTATAAGGGCAGTGAAGCAGGAGAATACTGGATGAGTTTAAGAAAGAGCAAGAGAGAGAGTAGCAGAAAATGATTTGAGAGATATTAGGGAACCAGACTGTTTAGGATCCTACCGAGGCCATTTTAAGAACTTGGGCTTTTACTCTGCATGAGATGCAGAGCTATTGGAGGTTTTAAAGCAAAGGAGTGGGCTGATTTGACTTATGACCTGCTGATTCAGTGCAGTCCCCGTCAACATTCCATCTGGCTTCTTAGCAGAAATTGATAAGCTGATTCTAAATTTCACATGGAAATGCAAGGGGCCCAGAATAGTCAAAACAGTCTTGGAAAAGAACAAAGTTAGAAGAAGCACATTTCCTGATTTTAAAACTTACTAAAGCTACAGTAATCAAGACAATGTGATACTGGCATAAGAATAGACATACAGATCAATGAAATAGAATTGAGAGTCCAGCAATAAACTCTTATACTTAATGTTGAATTGATTTTTGACAAGGGTGTGAAGACCATTCAATGGGGAAAGAATAGTCTTTCCAGCAAATGGTGCTGGGACAACTGGATATGCACTTGAAAAAGAATTAACTTGGACCACTATCTCACACTATATAGAAAAATTATCTCAAAATGGATTAAAGACCTAAATGTGAGAGCTCAAAATGTAAAAGTCTTAGAAGAAAACATAGGTGTAAATCTTTGTGACCTTGATTTAGGCATTGGTTTCTCAGATAGGACACCAAAAGTGTAAATGACAAAAGAAAAAAATTCATCAAGATAAAAAATATTTGTGCTTCAAAGGACACTATGAAGAAAGTGAAAAGACAACCTGCAGAATGGGAGAAAACATTTGATAAGGGACTTGTATCCAGAATATATAAAGAACTCTTACAGTTCAAGAATGTAGACAAATAACCCTTAAATTTAAAAATGAGCAAAGGATCTGAATAGGCATTTCTTCAAAGAAGATATACAAATGTCAATAAGCACATGTAATGATGGTCAACAACATTAGTCATTAGGGAAATGCAAGTCAAAACCACAATGAGCTATCATTAGGATGGCCATAATCAAAAAGGTGGGCAATGACAGGTGAGGATGTAGAGAAATGGGAGCTCCCATACATTGCTGATGGAAATTAAAATGGTATAGGCACTTTGGAAAACACTCTGGCAGTTCCTCACAGGTAACATAGAATTACCATATGACCTGAATATATTTTGAATTTAGAACTGTCAAGATGTGCTGAATGATCAGACACGAGTGTGAGGGAAAGAGGAGGCAAAAATGACTCTTAATTTTTTGGCCTCAGCAACTGGAAATTGCCATTAGCTGAGATTGAGAGGACTGTAGTTAGGGCAGGTCTGCAGTGGAGGCTCAGGAGATCACTTTTAGACCCAGCTGGTGTGAGATGTTTATTAGATACACAAAGTGAAGATGTTCAGTGGGTAGTTTGATGTTGGTCTGTTTTGTTTTTTTTCAAGCCTAAGGGCCTTCTTGAGCATTTCTTGTAGTGGGGGTCTTGTGGTGATGAACTCCCTTAGCTTTTGTTTATCAGGGAGAGTTATTACTTCTCCATCATATTTGAAGGATATTTTCACTGGATAAAGTATTCTTGGCTGAAGGTTTTTGTCTTTCAGGATTTTGAATATATCATTCCAGTCTCTCCTAGCCTGTAGAGTTTCTGTCGAGAAATCAGCTGAGAGCCTGATGGGGTTTCCTTTGTATGTTATTTTGTTTTTTTCTTTAGCTGCCCTTAATATTTCTTCCTTGTCACTGACTCTTGTTAATTTAGCTATTATGTGGCATGGTGTTTGTCTATTCCTGTTTATATATTTAGGTGATCTATTGATTTCATTCACTGTCCATCTCTTTCCCTAGGTTTGGGAAGTTCTCAGCTATTATTTCTTTGAACAAACTCTCTGCTCCCTTTTCTCTTTTTTCTCCTTCTGGAATACCTGTTATCCTTATGTTACTTTTCCTCCTTGAGTCTGATATTTCTTGAAGAATTTCTTTTTTTTTGTGGGGAAGACCAGCCCTGAGCTAACATCCGTTGCCAATCCTCCCCTTTTTGCTGAGGAAGACTGGCCCTGGGCTAACATCTGTGCTCATCTTCCTCTACTTTATATGGGACGCCGCCACAGCATGACTGACAGGCAGTTCGTCGGCGGGCGCCCAGGATCCGAACTCGCGAACCCCGGGCTGCCAAGCGCGAACTAAACCGCTGCGCCACTGGGTGGCCCCTCTTGAAGAATTTCTTCATTTCCTTTTAGTCTTAGCTCTCTCTCCTCCTCTATCTGGAGCGTTTCTGCATGGCTATCCTCGATAATACTAATTCTTTCCTCCATATTGTCAGTTCTACTCTTTAAAGACTCCAGGTTTTCCATTATCTTGTCCATTGTGTTTTTCATCTCCAATATTTCTGATTGGTTTTTCTTTATGGTTTCAATCTCTTTTGTGAAGAAATCCCTGAATTTGTTGATTTGTTTCTCTGTGTTCTCTTGTATTTTGTTGAGTTTGTTTATGATAGCTATTTTGAATTCTCTGTTGTTCAGGTTATAGATTTCTGTGCCTTCAGGGTTGGTTTCTGGGTGTTTGTCATTTTCCTCTTGGTCTGTAGACTTAAGATACCTTTGCACAGATCCCGCTGATTTACCTTTGCTATTCTTCATCTTGAAGATGGTCCTGCAGTTTCCACTTGCTGCCACTGGATGGAGGTCACCAGCGGTGTGCTCTGAGCCCGCTGCAGTCCGTGGAGGGATTGTGCTGAAGTGCAGGGCGTGTGGGGGGGAGGGGTTCTCTCTTTCTCCTGCTCGACCTGGGGGCTTCCTTTCTGGCTCTCTTGGGGTGTTTACCACACCCCTGAAACAGTCTGTCCTCGCTTCCCGGTGGGGATCTCTCGACAGGTGTGAGAGCACCTGGAGGGCGATAGTTTTGCCCACAGAGGGCCGCCCCTTCCCCCTCTGCGAGCGGTGCTGTCTTTGCCGATCCATTGGGGAGGGGGAGTAAAACTCCTTATCTCTCCTCAGTCCTTTGCGGCTTCCCGTGCCTCCACCGTCAGATGTACTGTGGCAAGGGTTTCTTAGAAGTCCTTTGTAGTGTTTGATTGACCTCTGTTGGTATGCGAATGATATTTTTCTTGTGTCTTAGGGGGCAGAGATTCAAAGAGGGAATTTCACTCCACCATGATGCTGACGTCACTCTTGATGTTGGTCTGGAATCAGGGAAGAGGTGCAGGTTGGATGTAAATTTGTTAGCATACTGTTAGTGTTTAAAGCCATGAGACTGGGTGAGATCACCAAAGAAGCAGGTAAGTCAGGGAAAAAAAGAGATCCCAGGGCTAAGCCCTGGAGCACTCCATTGTTTCCAAGTTGAGTGATAAGAAAATCCGAAGAGTGGTACTGTCCTTAGAAGAAGATAATGAATATCCTCAGGGTGTTCTCCTGAGGAGGGATTATCAGCTGTGTAGATGCTACTGATAGGTCTAGACCATTAGATTTTATTTCATTTTCTAATTGTTGCTGGTATAGAGAAATACAATTCAGGAACCTTGCTAAATTATCTTGGTAATCCAACAGATAATCTGTAGATTCTTTTGGATTTTATATGCAGTCAATTGTGTTGTCTGGACATGATAGTTTTATTTCTTTTCCCATCCTTATAACTTTTATTTTCTTTTCAACTCTTAATGCTCTGGCAATGACCTCTGGTACAATGAGGCAATGTAGAATAGAAGTGGTGATAGCAGTCATCCTTGTCTCATTTCTGATTGCAGACGGAAAGCTTTCAGCATTTCACATTAAGTACAAGGTGTTTTTTGTTTTGTAAATGCCTTTATCAGTTACCTTCTATTTCTAGTTTGTACAGAGTTTTTATCATGAGTGGATATTGATGTTTTTCAAATGGTTTTTCTGCATATGTTGAGTTATGTGATTTTTTTCTTTATTTTGTTAATGTCAGGAATTGCACTCATTGACTTTCAAATATTAAAACAATCTTAAATTCTTTAAATAAATTCAGGTTAGTTGTGATATATTATTTTATAACTCACTAATATAATTTTTATATTTTGTATATCACTCATATAATTTATGTATCACTACTTTAATATTTTGTTTAGGAATTTTGCATCTATTTTCATGAGTGAAATAGGCATCTAATTTTTCTTTCTTTAAGATCCTTGCGAGGTTTTGGTGTCAGGGTTAAGCTGGCCTCATAAAATTAGTTGGGAAGTTTGTTTCCTCTTTTTCTATTCTCTGGAAGTTCATATAGGATTGGTATTAGAGGTTATTTAGTGGAATTTACTGATGAAGCCATCTATACCTAGAGTTTTCTTTATTTTGGGAGGGCTTTTTTTTTTTTTTTTTTTTGGTGAGGAGGATTAGCCCTGAGCTAATGTCTATTGCCAATCCTCCTTTTTTTGCTGAGGAAGATTGGTCCTGGGCTGACATCCATGTCCATCTTCCTCTACTTTATATGTGGGACGCCTTCCACAGCATGGCTTGATGAGTGGTGCACAGGTCTGTGCCTGGAATCCGAAGCCGTGAACCCCGGGCCACCCAAGTGGAGCACGTGAACTTAACCACTACGCCACTGGGTCAGCCCCATCTTTGTAGGAGGGTTTTAAGTTACAGATTCTATTTCTTTAATAGAGGTAGGAGTATCAAGATCTTGTTTCTTATATCAGATATGGTATGATGTGTGTTTTTTAAAAAAATATGTGCATTTTATTTAAAGTTTAAAATTTGTTGGCATAAAATTGTTTATGATATCCTCTTTTTTTTTTAATGTATCTATGGGCTTTATAGTAATGTCCCCTTTTTCATTTCTGATATTGGTTATTTGTGCCTTCCCTTTTTTGGAACACTCTTGCCAGGGATTTATCATTCTTCAGAATGGTGATTTTTTTTAATAGTTTTTTTTTTTTCAAAAAACTGTCTTTTGACTTTGTAGATCCTGAAGCTGGGTACCTGAAGGTTACTGTAAATATTCAATAGGAACCTGGTTACCCGTGGACCTTGTTCCCAATACAGTCACAGATTAAAAGAAGTTAATCATTAATTTGCTGTTTTCTTGTTTACCCTGAGGGGTGACTCAAGGGTCACAAGGATTTATGAGCTTGTTTGCAGAAGAAAAAGAATGCCTTTAAAAAGTTATGATCACCAAATAACCAGCCCCCTGTTGCCATTGGCACCCAGAAGTCTGGTTGCCCAAGAGCTTATCTGGCGTGAAAGAAACATGGATTTCCCTTTTGTTTCTCCAAAACTCCTCCTCCTAAGCCCCTTAGTTCTATAAAGACTCCCTGCTTTCTTCTTTTTTAAGGTGGATTTGAGAGAACTATCCTCTCGCCTTCTCATTTTGGCCAATTTGAATAAACCTTTCTCCATCTCCAAGCACTGATGTCTCATTGATTGGCTTATTGAGCATTGGGCACATGAATTTGAGATTAAGTGGTTCGGTATCAATCCCTTTACTGTATATTTTCTATTTTCTATTTGTTCTTTATTATTTCCTTCTTTCTAGTTTCTTTGGATTTGATTTGCTGTTTGTTTTTTTTTTCCCAACTGCTTGGATTGAATGCTTAGATCATTGATTTTTTTGGCCTTTTTCCTTTTCCAATATACACATTTGTATGCATCTTCTATGCATGACTTATTTGTATGTCACAAGTTTGGATATATAACATTTTTATTTTGTTCAAAATATTTTTTAATTAACATAGTGGATTCTTCTTTGACTCATGTAGAACTGTATTTCTTAATTTTCAAACAATTGGGTTTTCTAGTTATATTTTTGCTACTGATTTCTAGCATAATTCCATATGTATGTGAAAATAAAGTCTATCCTGTGGTTATTGGATCCAGTGTTTTATAGATATTAAGTCAAGTTATATTTATTGCTTGCTTCAAATCTTCTGAGTCCTTACTGTTTTTCCATCTCCTTCTCCCCTTACCTTTGTGTGTGGGGGGGATAGGGTGCAGGGAAGCTCCTTGTTCTAATAGTTAACGGAGAGAGGGATTTTATTAGTTGAATACAAACTTAGAATTCCTGTATCATCCTGGTGAGTTGGATCTTTTATTGTTGATGTTAGCAACATGTAGGTCAATGGTGATTTAGCTAAGAGCAACTTTAGTTTAGTGGTAGAAATGGTGGGGGGAAAATCCTGTTTAAGAAAGAATGGAAGGAGAGAATTTGGGAACAGTTGCCATATGTCATACATATTTTCTCCTCATTTTGTTTTTGATGTACAGGTATTTTACCTTTAAATGTAGCCACAGATGTTATTACTTTTTTTTCTTTATGATTTCTTATTTGTACTTTTTTGTTTATAAAGCTTCTTCCTAAGATGGGATATTCACTTGCCCCATGGAACTTATATTCTAGAACAGTGCTGTCCCGTAGAACTTTCTGCACTGATGGAAATGTTCACTATTTGTGCTGTCCAGTATGATTGTCACTAACCACATGTAGCTATTGAGTACTTGAAATGTGACTAGTGTGATTGAGAAACTGATTTTTAATATATGTGCTTTTTTTCAAAATTTAACTTTTTATTTTGAGATTGTAGATTCACATGCAATTGTAATAAATAATGTAGAGAAATCTCCTGTACTCTTTACCCAGTTCCCCCAATGAAATATCTTTGCAAAAATGATGTCACAACCAGCATATGGACATTAATACAGTCAAGATACAGAACATTTCCATCACCACAAGAATCCCTCAAGTTACCACAGCCATTTTTTATATAGCCACACTCACTTCCCCCTCTCCCACCCCTACTTTAACCCTTGGCAACCACTAATCTGTTCTTTCTATAATTTTGTCATTTCAAGAATGTTAAATAAATAGAATCATTCAATATATGGTTTTTTTTTATTGATGTCATAATAGTTTATAACATTGTGAAATTTGTACATTATTTGTCAGTCACCATATAAATGCGCCCCTTCATCCCTTGTGCCCACCCCCAACCTGCTTCCTAGTGGTAACCACCAAACTGTTCTCTCTGTCCATGTGTTAGTTTATCTTCCACATATGGTGTTTGTTTTTCTCTGTCTGGCTTATTTTGCTTAACATGATACCCTCCAGGTCCATCCATGTTGGAAATGGGACAATTTTGTCTTTTTTTATGGCTGAGTAGTATTCCATTGTGTGTGTGTGTGTGTGTGTGTGTGTGTGTGTGTGTGTGTGTATATATATATATATATATATATATATCATATCTTCTTTATCCAGTCATCTGTCTATGGACATTTGGGTTGCTTGCACTTCTTGGCTATAGTGAATAATGCTGCAGTGAACATAGGGGTGCATAAGCCTCTTTGGATTGTTGATTTCAAGTTCTTTGGATAAATACCCAGTAGTGGGATAGCTGGATCATAAGATATTTCTATTTTTAATTTTTTACTGTTTTCCATAGAGGCTGCACCAGTTTGCATTCCCACCAGCAGTGAATGAGGGTTCCCTTTTCTCCACAACCTCTCCAACATTTGTTGGTTTTTGCCTTGGTGATTATAGCCATTCTAATAGGTATAAGGTGATATCTTAGTGTCATTTTGATTTGCATTTCCCTGATGATTAGTGATGTTGAACATCTTTTCATGTGCCTATTGGCCACCTGTATGTCTTCTTTGGAAAAATGTCTGTTCATATTCTCTGCCCAGATTTTGATTGGGTTGTTTGTTTTTTTGTTGTTCAGCTGTGTGAGTTCTTTATATGTTATGGAGATTAACCCCTTGTCGGATATATGATTTGCAAATATTTTCTCCCAGCTGGTGGGTTGTCTATTCATTTTGATCCTGGTTTCCTTTGCCTTGCAGAAGCTCTTTAATCTGATGAAGTCCCACTTGTTTGTTTTTTCTTTTGTTTCCCTTGTCAGTGTAGACGTGGAATTTGAAAAGACCCCTCTAAGACCGATGTCAAAGAGTGTACTGTCTATATTTTCTTCCAGGAGCTTTATAGTTTCAGGTCTTACCTTCAAGTCTTTGATCCATTTTGAGTTAATTTTTGTGTATGGAGAAAGATAATGGTCTACTTTCATTGTTTTGCATGTGGCTGTCCAGTTTTTCCAGCACCATTTATTGAAGAGACTTTCCTTTCTCCATTGTGTGTTCTTAGCTCCTTTGTTGAAGATTAGCTGTCTGTGGATATGTGGTTTTATTTCTGAGCTTTTAATTCTGTTCCATTGATCTGTGTGTCTGATTTTATACCAATACTGTGCTGTTTTGATTACTATAACTTTGTAGTAAATTTTGAAGTCAGGGATTGTGATGCCTCCAGCTTTGTTCTTTTTTCTCAGGATTGCTTCAGCTATTCAGGGCCTTTTGTTGCCCCATATGAATTTTAGGATTCTTTGTTCTATTTCCGTGAGGAATGTCATTGGGATTCTGATTGGGATTGCATTGAATCTATAGATTGCTTTAGGTGGTATGGACATTTCAACTATGTTTATTCTTCCAATCCATATATATGCATGGGATATTTTTCCATTTCTTTATGTCATCATCGATTTCTTTCAATAGTGTCTTACAGTTTTCATTGTATAGGTCTTTCACCTCCTTGGTTAAATTTATTCCAAGATATTTTATTCTTTTTATTGCAGTCATAAGTGGGATTGTATTCTTGAGTTCTCTTTCTGTTAGTTCATTATTAAGAGTATAGAAATGCAACTGATCTTTGATTTTGTACCCTGCACCTTTGCTGTAGTTGTTGATTATTTCTAATAGTTTTCCAATGGATTCTTTAGGGTTTTCTATATATAAAATCATGTTCTTTGCAAACAGTGAAAATTTCACTTCTTCATTGCCTATTTGGATTTCTTTTTTCCTTTTTCCTGCCTAATTGCTCTGGCCAAAACCTCCAATACTATGTTGAGTAAGAGTGGCTAGAGTGCGTACCCTCGTTTTGTTCCTGTTCTCAGACAGATGGCTTTCAGTTTTTCCCCACTGAGTATGATGTTGGCTGTGGGTTTGTCATATATGGCCTTTATTATGTTGAGGTACATTCCTTCTATACCCATTTGGTTGAGATTTTTTTTTATCATAAATGGATGTTAGATCTTGTCAGAGGCTTTCTCTGCATCTATTGAGATGATCATGTGGTTTTTATTCCTCATTTTGCAATGTGGTGTATCACATTGATTTGTGGATGTTGAACCATCCCTGTGTCCCTGGTATAAATCCTACTTGATCATGGTGTATGATCTTTTTAATGTATTACTGTATTTGGTTTGCCAATATTTTGTTGAGGATTTTTGCATCTGTGTTCATCAGCAATATTGGCTTATAATTTTCCTTCTTTGTATTGTCCTTGTCTGGCTTTTCTATCAGGCTGATTGATGTTGGCCTGGTTGAATGTGTTAGGAAGTGTTCCATCTTCCTTTATTTTTTGGAATAGCTTCAGTATATAGCATTTTGGGATTGGCTTTTTCACTCAGCATAATTCTCTGGAATTTCATCTAGGTTGTTTTGTGTATCAGTAGTATGTTCCTTTTTATTGCTAATAAGTATTTCATGGAATGAAAGTACTGTGGTTTGTTTAACTGTTCACCCATTGAAGGACATCTGAATTGTTTTCTAGTTTTTATTTATAATGAATAAAGCTGTTATAAACATTTCTGTACAGGTTTTTGGGTAAACATAATTTTTCATTTTTCAGAGATAAATGCCCAGAAGTGCAATTGCTGAGTTGTATGGTAGTTACATGTTTAGTTTTTTTAAGAAACTGCCAAAGTGTTTTCTAGAGTAGTTGTACCATTTTATGTTCCCATCAGCAGCGTATGAGCCATCTAGTTTCTTTGCGTCCTTGCCACCATTTGGTGTTATCACTATTTTTTATGTTATCCAATTTGATAGATGTGCAATTAATGTCTCCCTGTAGTTTTAATTTGCAATTACTCAATGACTAATGATGTTGAACATCTTTTATGTGCCTATTTGCCGTCTGTGTATCCTTTTGGTGTAATGTTTTCTGCCCATTTTCTAATTGAATTGTTTGGTTTTGTTTTAACTTTGAATTTTGATAAGTTCTTTATATATTTTAGATATTAGTCCTTTGTCGGATACATGGTATGCAAATATTTTCTCCCAGTCTTCTGCTTGTCTTTTCAGCCTCTTAACAAGGTTCTTCACAGAGTAAACGTTTTTAATTTTAATGAAGTACAGTTTATAAATTTTTCCTTTTATGGATCATACTTTTGGTGTTTTTGCCTAACCCTAGATCGTGAAGATTTTCTTCTGGTTTTTTTTCATGAAAGCTTTGTAGTTTTATGGATTTAAGTCCTTGATCCATTTTGAGTTAATTTTTCTATTAAGTATGAGACTTAGGTCAAGGTTTATTTTTATCTGTGGATGTCCACTTGTTCCAGTATCATTTGTTAAAAAGCCTATCTTTCCTTCATTGAGTTGCTTTTGCACCTTTGTCAAAAGTTAGTTGGACATATTTATATTGATCTATTTCTGGGTTCTCTCTTCTGTTTTCAAATTGATAATCTATTATCAGATCTATGTGTCTGTCCTTCCATAGATACCACACAGTCTTGATTAGTGCAGCTATATAACAAGTCTTAAAATTGAGTTGACTGATTTCTCCCACTCTTTTCTTTTTTTTTGGTGAGGAAGATTAGCCCTGAGCTAACATCTGTTGCCAATTCTCCTCTTTTTGCTGAGGAAGATTGGCCCTGGGTAACATCTGTGCCCATCTTCCTCTACTTTATATGTGGGACATCTGCCACAGCATGGGTTGATGAGTGGTGCTTAGGTCCATGCCCAGGATCTGAACCTGCAAACCCTGGGCCGCCAAAGCAGAGTGTGTGAACTTAACCACTACACCACCAGGCCAGCCCCTCCCACTCTATTCTTTTTCAAAATTGTTGTAGCTATTCTGGTTTCTTTGTCTTTCCGTTTAATTTTAGAATACTCTTGTTCATATCCACAAAAATTTTGCTGAGATTTTGATAGGAATTGTGTTAAACTTATCTATCAATTTGGGGAGAATTGACATCTTTACTATGTTGAGTCTTCTAGTCCATGAACATGCTGTGTCTTTTGTGTTCACTTAAATCTTTGATTTCTTTCATCAGTCTTTTGTAGGTTTCAGCATACAAGGCATGTATATGTTTCATTAGATTTATACCTATTTCATATTTTTTGAGGGTTTGTGAATGATAATGTATTTTAAATTACAGTGTCCATGTGTTCATTGGTAGACTATATGAATATAGTGGCTGTATAAATACAGAATATATGTCTGTATACAGAGTTGACTGATTTCTCCTACTCTTTTCTTTTTTTTGGTAAGGAAGCTAACATCTGTTGCTGTATAAATCATCTCTGTATAAATACAGAATATATGTCTGTATAAGCATAGACTGTCTAGAGTTCTCCATATATACGAGTCCCTGCCCTTGTGGAGCTTACACTTTACTGGAATATGGGTAGTAAATACTAGCCTCATAAAATGAATTGGAAAGTGTTCCCTCTTCTATTTTTGGAAGAGATTGTATAGAGTTACTGTTAATTCTTCTTAAAAATGTTTGTTAGAATCCTCCATTGAAGCCATTTGGGCCTGGAATTTCTTTTTTGGGAGTTATAAAATTGTGAATTAGATTTCATTAAAAATCATATAGGGCTTTTATCTATTTCCTGTTGGGTGAGTTGTGGTAATTTGTGGTTTTTGAGAAATCGGTCCATTTCATATAAGTTGTCAAACTTCTGTTTGTACAATTGTTCATACTATTCCCTTATTAGTCTTTTGATGTCTGCAGGGTCTGTAGTGATATCCCTTGTTTCATTCCTGATATTGGTAATTTGTGTCTTCTCTTTTCTTTTTCAGTTTTGCCAGAAGTTTGTCAATTTTATTGATCTTTTCAAAGAACCATCAGTTTGTTTCATTGATTTTTCTCTATTGTTTTTCTGTTTTCAGTTTCATTCATTTCTGCTCCTATCTTTATTATTCCCTTCCTTTACTGTCTTTGGGTTTATTTCGCTCTTTTTCTAGGTTCTTGTGATGGGGGCTTGGGTTATTGATTTGAGACTTTTCCTCTTTTCTAATGTATGCATTTAGTGTTATAAATTTCTGTCATTGCTGCTTTAGCTGTGTCCTACAAATTTTGATATGGTGTATTTTCAATTTCATTTACTTCAGTGTATTTTTTAATTTTCCTTGAGACTTCCTTTTTGATCCTTGGAGCATTTAGTATATTGCTTAGGTTTCAAGAGTTTGGAGATTTTCCTGTTATCTTTCTGTTACTGATTTCTAGTTTGATTCCATTGTGGTCAGAGAACATACTTTGTATGATTTCAGTTATTTTAAATTTGTTGACGTTTAGTTTATAGCCTAGCATATGCTCTATCTTGATATATGTTCTGTGGGCACTTGGAAAGAATGTATATTCTGCTGTTGTTATGTGGAGTGTTATATAAATGTTTATTAGATCCTTAAATGGTGGTGTTATTAAATTCTTCTATATCCTTGCTGATCTTCTGTCTACTTGTTCCATCTGTTATTGAGAGGAGGGGTATTGAAGTCTCTAACTATAATTGTGGATTTGTCTATTTCTCCTTTCAGTTCTATCAGTTTTTGTTTCACTTATTTAGTGGCTCTGTTGTTTGGTGCGTACCATTTAGGGCTGTTGTATCTTCTTGGTGGACTGATCCTTTATGATTATTATAATATCCGTTTCTGTCTCTGATAATTTTCTTTGCTCTAAATTCTACTTTATCTGATGTTAATATATAAAAAATGTAGTTTTAATTAACTTAAATTTAAATAGGTACGTGTGGTTGGTGGCTGCCGTATGGATAGTGCACTTCTGGAAGATGGAGAGAGCTATGACACAATAAATTTAATTAAAAGACAAATTTTATAGTATGTTAGAAGATATTAATGGCAATGAGTGGTTATTAGGAAAGGGAGATTGGGACAGAGGGAGTGGGGGATATGATTTTAAATTGGGTAATCAAGGAAGAAATCGTTGAATGTGACACTTGAACAAAGATTTGCAAGAATGAAAGAGTTAGCAATGCAGATATCTTTGGGAAGAGTATGTTAGAGGCCAGCAGGGAGGTGGGCCATTGTAAGAACTTTAGCTTTTTCTCTGAGTGACATGGAGAACCACTTGAGGATTTAGAGAAGACCCTAATTCATTCTGACGTATGCCATATGAAGATCATTGTGACTTGTGTGTTGAAAATAAGACTATAGAGGGCAAGAGTTGGAAGCAGGGAGACAGGAATACTGGTGAAGGATGATGGGAGCCAATGAAATGCTTAGGGCAGATTTGGAGGAAAATACCAGACATTTCGTTTTAGATATGTTAAGTTTGAAATATTTATTAGATAAGCGTAGACTGTCTGGAGTTCTCCGTATATACAAGTCCCTGCCTTTGTGGAGCTTACACTTTACTGGAATATGGGTAGTAAATATAATAAATAAATAAAACATATACTATGTTAGAAGATGATGAGTCTTTTGGAGAAAATTTAGGTAAGGGAGGAAGGATAAGTTGTGTTGGAGGACTGACTTCCTGAGAAAGTAACATTTGAGAAATGATAGGAAGGTGGTGAGGAAATAAATCTTATGGATACCTGGGAGAACAGTAGTTCAGGTAGAGGGAACCAAGATGTAAAGGTTCCCAGGTGGGAGCATGGCTGATGTGTTTGAAGAAGAGCAAGGAGGCGAAGTGTGGTTGGAGTTGACGTGAGCGAGGGAAAGAGGATTAGGGATTATAGCACCGACACGTAACAAGTGTCTGGGTTATAGGCTATTATAAGGGCTCTGGCTTTTACCCTGAGTGAGATGGGAAGGTAGTGGATAGTTTAGCAGAAGGGAGGCATGATCTGACATACGGTTTAACTGAGTCACTCTGATTGCTGTGCTAAATAGACTGAAGGGGCAGGGGTGGAAGCAGGGAGATTCTTTAGGAGACTGTTATAGTAATCCAGGCAAGAGAGTGTGGTAGCAGTGGAGATGGTGAGGAATGATCATATTTTGGATGAATTTTAAGGGTACTGACAAAATTGGCTTACTGATTGGATGTGGGATGAGAGGAGTGAAGAATTATTCCAAGGTTTTTGATCTAAGCAGTTGGAGGGATAGAGTTGCTTTCACTGAGATGGGAAGAGCAGGTTTGAAGGGATGATCAGGAGCTCAGTTTTGGACATGTTAAGTTTATGATGCCTAGTAGGCATCCAAATTGTAGGTCTTCAGTAGGCATTCTAATTATGAACACTGTTTTATGTTTTTACTTTAAATGAAATGGTATTAAAACAGTGTACTTACTGTTCTGAAAATATATTACATTTGTTCATATCTTAATTTTTAACATGTTCAATCCTGGCAAAACTTGAATATTTTGGAGAAAGAGAAATTGTTTGAATGCTCTTTGGCTTTGCTGCCAGAGTTGGTGATACTTTCTTAGAGTTAAATAAAGATATCATTCCGATTTTAGAAATGGAAATATAACTATATAGTCTGAGTGTTTCTACTTGCTTTCTATTTTAGGTCCTATTACTGCTGGATTGTGCAAGATATTTAACCCTGTTTTCTTTGAGGTATGACTTAAATATCAAACATCTTAAATAAGAAAAGGGAAACATTTTAGTTTTGGAAGTCAGAATGCCAAGGAGAAGGAAAAATCTTGGGGGAAGCCCTTTTCGGAAGACTGCAAACTCTAAGGAAGTTGTCGTATCCAGTGTTGCTAGTCATGAGGAGCCAACCACTACTCTTCCTTCCATGTGTGAGACAAAAGTTGATCAGGAAGAACTCTTCACCAGTATCTCAGAGATGTTTTCTGATCTGGATCCCGATGTAGTGTATTTGATGCTTTCTGAATGTGATTTCAAAGGTGAGAAAAAGTTTAGTTTGAACCCTTTGCATCTTGTAAGAAGACTTCATGTACTATGCCGTGACCAGTAGTAATATAGAAAAACAACTGCCTCACTTATTGAGCATCTGTGTGGGCAAGGTACTAAGTTTGGCATTATGAGGGATATGAAGAAGAATAAAGCATAGTTTCTGCTTTTAAGAAATGTGTAGTTCTAAATGTAAGGTTTATGTATATATATCATATTCTATGTTTTATTTTTTTTAACCTTCCGTTTAGAACAGGTTGGCACTATTGACATTTTGAACCAGATAATTCTTTGTTGTGAGTGGCTCTCCTGTGCATCGTAGGATGTTCAGCAGCATTGTGGCCTGTACCACTAGATGCCTGTAGCACTCCCCCCACCAAATTGTGACAATTGAAAATGCCTCCAGATATTGTCGTATGTCCCCTGGGGGGCAAAATCATCCCCATTTGAGAACCGCTGTTTTAGCTGTAAGCTCTATAAAGAGTGATTTTAAAATTGGTTTTGTTTTACTGCTGTATCCCCAGCCCCTAAAATAGCAAATGACTCATAGCAAGACCTTAGTAAATATTTATTGAGTGAAGTGGTAATTATAATTGTGGGAATGAGAGCTGATTAAGAGTTGAGGCTAGTAGAGTAGTATGGTTTCAAAACATTGGCTTTGGAGTCAGGAAACCTAGATTGGATTTCCAGCTCTGCCACTTAACCTCTCTGGGTCTCAGTTTCCTATCTGTTAATGAGAAGAATAATAGTATATACCTTGTGGGCCTTTTTGGTAAGGATTGAGGTGGTTTCTTTTTTTTTTTTTTGGTAAAGTCTTCAGTATAGTATGTTATTAATAACTTGTAATAAATTGTTTAGAGGTATGCTTGCAGACAGAAGGGAAACTCATCCCAAAGTTGATGGGATGAGTAAATGTTGATGCTTAGTATTGCTATTAGCCATGATTAGTATAAGATAAAATTATTCTAGATTTGGGAAGTTTTGATAATACATGATAAACTTACATTTTTGTTCATTTTGTGGTCTGTGATGTGAACATGTCTTACCTATTCTGTTATATATACAGAAAACCAGTTTTCAGCAGTCCACATGATGCTCAGAAATGATAGTGTGTAGAATTTTATGTGTGAGTTCAACATTTATTTCCTAATTTTGATGTCTGTAAAACTTATTTGTTGCACATACACTAACATAGCAATGAGGAATTACAAGAAAAGTATATTACCCTCACATACTAACAAAAACATATTTCTCTTTTCCGGGATCTTCTCTACACTTTGTTCATAAATACTGATATTTTGATTAGTTTGAATAATAGCACTGATGAAATTGTATATTCTGCTTTTTAAACTTAATCTAACATAAGCATTTTTTCAATGTTGCTGCAATCTTTATATTTATTTTTAGTAGCTTTCTAATATTTCACTGAGTTGTACTTTAATTTATTTAATTATGTCTAAGTTTTTCATGAATAATTAATATTCCAGAGAACATCTTGGTACCAATGCCTTTTCGTTCTTTTGACTTTTTTCCTAGTCCCAGAGTTTTTTTGTGTGTGTGTGTCACAGGGTAAGAACAGTTTTTGCTTCTTGGAAACATACTGCTAAATTGCCTTCTAAGGAGGTGTGCCGATTTATAATACCACCAGCACAGTATAAGTCTAGTGGTTTCACCACAGCCTTTTCAGCATTGTATAGTATTATTTTTAAGATTTTAATAGGAATAAAATGACACCATTTCTGAATTTGTGTTTTTTTAAAATATAGAGGAATGTTGAATGTTTTTTTAAGATAAAGGGGAATACATTTTTGTATATGATTGTTCATTAATTCTTGTATTCTTGTGTGAATTGTTCATTCATGTGTTTTTTGTTGTTTTATACCATTTTAATTTTTTCCAACACTCTGTAAGAACTTTTGTATAGTATATATGTTGATCTTTTACTTATTTTTACTTAATACTTTTTTTCATTATATACATTTTAATTTTATTGGTTGATTTTTTTTGTGGTTTTTCTATCATGTAGAGTTTTTTTCGTAGAAATACGTCTTGTATTTGCTTTCTGTTTTTTTTCTTTTTCCATGTTTAGGGCATCTAACTTTTGTAGTATTGCTATAATCTCCTAACTGGTCTCTCTGCCAGGTTTGCCCCCTCCAATCCCTCTTTGTTTTTCTTCTTAAGGGAACATTAATTGGTGCCTACTAGGTGCCAGTCCTTGTGTACAGCACTTTTTCATGGATTATCTCATTTAATCCTCACAACAACCCTATGAGGTAGGTACTTTTATTATCCCCATATTGCAAATGAGAAAATCAAGGCTTAGGAAAGTTAAGTAACTTGTTCAGTGTCATAGCCAGCATGTAGGGATTTAAATGCTGGTGTTCTGACTCCAGACCAGAGCTGTTACCTACTGTACTGTGCTGTTTCCATATTTATCTTCCTTAAAACAAAACAAGATAAAACAAAAAAGCCCCAAATTTGAAATGCTTAACAATTCTAATGGCTCCCTATTTGTCTTATAATGGAAAGAGCCCAGCATTGGAGTCAGGCGTACCATTCCTGGGTGTGTCACTTATTATCTATGTGACTTGGGCCAAGTTATGTACTTTTTTCTTTTTGGATTTTTCAATTAAGGTCATATTGGCTCATCACATTGTGTAAATTTCAGATGTACATTTTTATATATCAGTTTCTATATAGACTGCATCGTGTTCACCACCAGTAGTCTTAATTTTTATCTGTCACCATACATATGTGCCCTTTTACCCCTTTTGCCCTCCTTCCAAGTTATATACTTTTTGAACTTCATTTTCTTCATCTCTTTGCTAGGAATACTATGTATACCTCATAGTATTATTTGAGGATTCAGTGAGGTGATACGTATAAAGCTTCTACCCCAAATGCTATGACAGGTAGTTTCCTTAGAAAATAAAATTGATATTTCTTATCATGATATATAGGACCCTTACGAATTTCACCTGATCTCCCTTTCCGGTTTTGTTGTCTTTTCTTATCCACCATACTACTGTGTGCCCACGCTCCAATTGACTTCTCTTAATACCGTAAGCATGCTTTGTGTTTTCAAGACTGGCTTTGCCTTTCCCTTCTGTGTCTGACAAGTTTCTTTTTGATCTTCAAGTCCCAGTTCATGTATCACCTAATGTGAAATCTTTCCGTATTCTCCTATAAGGCTGCTTATAGCATTTTATATTATTAAAAGTATGCATTATTTAATTTATATTATAATGTAATTGTCTTCTAATGTAATTATCTTTAATTGCCTCCATTAGACTGCAGAAGTTCTTTGAGTATAGTAAGGCAATGTCTTATTCATCTTTGTACCAAGTATGTGTGATATATAGTACATGCTTACACATATTTTTTTCTATTAAGTGAAATTGACCATATAAACAAATTAGATTTACTAAGAGAGTGCTTAAAATACTTAATCCTTAAAGGACATGCAGTAGGTAAGTATTTGTTGAATAAATCAACTAGTTTTAGAATCTTGATAAATAGCCCAAATACATGCAATTACAGATACTTTTCCATTTACTCAATAAATTTATCAGAGAATATCTGCTTGATGGCAGTTTATTAGCCTACTTTATTACTGTTTGTCTAAAAGTAACAACATTGCTCGTCTCTGTCATTCATTTAAACCTTTTACTAATACAGACTGGTATAGTCGTAAAATATTAATTTAAAAAATGACTTGAATATTTATAAATTTCTCTACAATGCAGAATCTAGTATGATTATAGTGGATTTTAATCAAATTGTGTTTTACTATTTTAGCACACATGTATATATTTTCTTGGTGTTATTGTTGTTCTTGTTGTTGTACAGTTGAAAATGCCATGGATTGTCTATTAGAATTATCTGCCACTGATGCCAAGATAGAAGAATCATCTTCAAAAAGCTTTATTGCTTCGGAAAACCAAGTAAGTGCAGCGGGACATGAAATAATGGAGAAGTGTCCTCCTGAAGGAGAGAGTGAAGATTCAAAAATGGATTCATTTTTGGACATGCAGCTAACTGAAGACTTGGATTCCTTAATACAGAATGCTTTTGAGAAATTGAACTCTTCTCCTGATGACCAAGTATACTCATTTTTGCCTTTGCAAGATGTTAGTAGTTTTAGTGACCCGAGTGCGTTTATAAGTTCAGATTCAAGTAGTATGACTCCCATTCTTTCTACACAAAATATGGATTTGAATAGTGAAAATTTAGAGAATTCTGCCTCTACATTAAGTTCAAACCCTTTAACTTCACATTCAGTTTCAAATGAGTCAAGAAGTGTTATAAAGGATAACGTATTGGCACTGGAAGATTCTCTTCTCAGTAGTTCTTTAAATGTAGCAAGTGACACTATAGTGGGTCGTAGCAATCTCAATCAAAGACAGAAAGAGCTTTTAGAATCTGAGTGTCTTGAGGCTCAGTTCTCTCAAGCCCCTGTGGATTTGGATGCCAACGAACCTCAGGCTCCTTTAAACCTTACTGTACAAAATCCGGGGCTTGGTTTACTAGGTACAGGTGGGGATCAGAAATCTACTTCTGTCCCTGATGTGTTTGTACCTTCTGAAGAATTCAATTTCAAGTCACACAAACATACTGAACTGCCACCAAGGGGGAAGGATGTGAATTACTGCCCAGTACTTACCCCTCTCCCTCTACTCCTGCCTCCTCCTCCACCTCCACCAATGTGGAATCCAATGATTCCTGCTTTTGACCTCTTTCAAGGAAACCATGGCTTCGTAGCTCCTGTTGTAACCACAGCTGCACGCTGGAGACCTGTCAACTATACATTTCCGCCCCCAGTTATTTCTCACACTTCCCCAACAAAAGTATGGAGAAATAAAGAGGGAACAAGTGCTTATCAAGTACAGGAAACGCCAGTTTCTCAGGTTGTAAGAAAGAAGACATCATCTTATGTTGGACTAGTTCTTGTTCTTCTCAGAGGGCTTCCAGGATCAGGAAAATCTTTTCTGGCAAGGTATGAGGTTTAATTGAGTTTTTAAAAAGTTTTCACGAACCTGAACATTTATAATAGAGGGTATGAATATGTGAAATGCTTTTGCTTAATAGAGATGTTTAGTAACCCCTGAATTGTTTTGTTTTTACTTTTTTTTCTAATTTTGTAGCCAATAGCACTGTTCTCTCCAGAAGTTTTTTTTTTTTTTTGTCAGGAAGACCAGCCCTGAGCTAACATCCACTGCTAATCCTCCTCTTTTTGCTGAGGAAGACTGGCCCTGCACTAACATCCGTGCCCATCTTCCTCTACTTTATATGGGACGCCCAGCATGGCTGACAAGCAGTGCGTTGGCAGGTGCCCGGGATCCGAACCCGCGAACCCTGGGCTGCCAAGCGCGAACTAAACCGCTGCGCCACTGGGCTGGCCCCAGAAGTTTTTATTGAATTCTTTCATCTTAGATTATCATTTTGAGAGACAGAATGGAAGAAGAAATTGAAGATGATTTCAAGATTGTGAGCTTGTGAAACCAATAGAAATAGTCTTAGGTGGAAGAAAACTAATTTGATAGAAAGATGAGTTCATCTTTGATTATATATAGAGTTAAAGAGCCGTGATTGGTTTTGAATTCAGGGAAGTCTTAAATACAAGGATTCTACTGGTAGTTGGAAATTTGGGATTGTAGCATGTTGTTAAATAATGCTTTTAGAAATGTGTGATTTGAAGGAAGAGAGTATAGGATGAATCATTGGTAGTCAGAGAACTTAAAATTTTCGATGACTTATTTGCTACAAAATATGATACCCTCAATTATTTTATCTCATGCCCAGCTGTGTCCCTGTTGTAGTTAAGGTAGGTTGTGGATACCTTGGTCTGGGAGACTAGAGTCAGGGTAAGAAGCAGTTGTTGTGTTTGTTGTGTTTTCAGTGGCACATGTTAAAAGAGTATTGTTTTCAGAGTCTCTCCTACCCTGCTTATCCTTTAAATTCCAGCAGATTTACATCTAATATATTTTATTTGCCAGTTATTTTTTTCTTTTTCTTCCAAATTTTTAACTTTTTTGCTTTCTTCTGTTCTTAGCTGGTTCTTTGTCATTTAATCCTAGGTGTGTCTAGTCTTAGTTAATATGCATAGTAGTGAATATGTATATATACTTGGGAATGTCTTTGATGAGCTCATTCTCAGTTGTTTTCTGATATACTTTCTTTGTCTGGATTTATCTTCCAGTAAATTTCACATTTTCTACTCATACAGTTACAAGCATATTCTTCTGTAGACGTAGGCTTTCTCATTGAGTTAATAATAACAATAATAAAACAAGTTAGTATTATGGATATTACAATTCTTCATGATATTGCATTTTGTGAAAGAGATTAGAACGAAAGGTGGTACCTTAAAAGGTAGTAGAGTTGTGGGGCTGGCCCAGTGGCGCAGTGGTTTAGTTCGCTCTTGGCAGCCCGGGGTTCGTGGGTTTGGATCCCGGGTGCCTGCTGACGCGCTGCTTGTCAGCCATGCCGCGGCGGCGTCCCATATAAAGTAGAGGAAGATGGGCACAGATATTAGCGCAGGGCCAGTCTTCCTCAGCAAAAAGAGGAGGATTAGCAACGGACGTTAGCTCAGGGCTGGTCTTCCTCAATAAAAAGGTAATAAGAGTTGTAACACAGGTTTGAAGAACTAGGTTTCAGGGGCCATGGAGCCAGAGGCAGCTATAGTTAGAGAATGGGAAGAGAAAGAAGTGCTTTTCATAAAGGATGAGCTTACTAATGTTTTTTGAATGAGTAGAGAGAAATAACTGGGAAGTGCAGAGACATAGAAGCTGAGTTTTCTCAGAGAGAATGGTCCATAGTATTAAATTAGTGTGCAAGCCCAAGCAAAATTAGGGATGAAAAAAGGCTTTTGGATTTATTGGAAAGAAGGTCATGAATGTATATCTTAAAAACAATTTTGTTGCACTGTGAAGGTAGAAGACAAAGAGTTAAGGAAGCATTGATAGTAAAGCAGTTAAGGGAAGGAGAGAAGTTGGGTAAGAATTGAAAGGGGTCCTTAAAGCAGGGTGAAAATTTTTAAAGATAGATGAGATACATACAGGTTTAAAGAGAAAAGAGGAAGTGTCAGAGAAGGGAAAACTTAAAAGATAAAAGAGAGGAGGATAAATGTTGGAGTCTTAGAAGGTGGGATCAAGTGAGCATTCACTAGAATGTAAGCTCTATGAGTGCCAGAATTTTTGTCTTTTTTTGTTCACTGATGTGTGCTCAATGCTTAAAATAGTGCCTGGCACTTAGTAGATGCTAAATAAATTCAAAAGATATATTTTATCTTTAGATATATTTATGCATATTTTAGGAGGAGAGGATAAATGATGATATTTTACAAATGGTCAAGAATGGTAGCATTGAGCCAGCCCTGATAGCCTAGTGGTTCAAGTTCGGTGCACTCTGCTTCGGCGGCCCAGGTTCATTTCCCAGGCCTGGAACCACACCACTTGTCAGTCAGTAGCCCCCCTGTGGTGGCAGCTCACATAGAAGAACTGGAAGGACTTATAACTAGAATATACAACTATGTACTGGGGCTTTGGGGAAAGGAAAAAAAAGAATGGTAGCATTGTTATGTCTCCATGGATTCCATTTGCTTAGTTTTTGCATGTGTCTCAATTATGTGGAAGATAAATTATGAAATCAGGAAAGAGAGATGTCAAAAAACCCCCACAAAACTATCTTAACTTTGTATAATTTAACAGATTAATAGTCTATTAACATAAAATTGTTGGATGTTTTTGGCATACTCACTAAATTTATAGCAATATATGAAGAGCTTTATCTGCTTTTGAAGATCTGTTGAATATCAAGGTACTTGCCTACCTTGAAGTGACCTACCACTTGGAGTGGGTGAAGTAGATCAGTGTGTATCAAGTGACCAGTTGAGGGGGATGCCTATGACTGATAAGAGTTCTGAAGCATTTTCAGTTACCAGGTTTTCTTGATAATTAAAAAATTTGTTGGGGCCGGCCCGGTGGCGCAGCGGTTTAGTCCGCGCTTGGCAGCCCGGGGTTCGCTGGTTCAGATCCCAGGCGCCCGCCGACGCACTGCCTGTCAGCCGTGCTGTGGCGGCGTCCCATATAAAGTGGAGGAAGATGAGCACGGATGTTAGCCCAGGGCCAGTCTTCCTCAGCAAAAAGAGGAGGATTAGCGACGGATGTTAGCTCAGGGCTGGTCTTCCTCACCAAAAAAAAAAAAAAAAAATTTGTTGATCTTCAAGCCTTTGTAGTTAAGGATAAAGGACTTTAACATTAAAAAAAGTTTTTGAAATAATTTATATAAAGTAAAATAGACTTGCTTAGGTCAGTTTTCTTGGGAGTCAAACTTTTGCTTAGAGGATTTGCAATATGATTTGTTTGAATATTACAATATTCTCTTTTAAATAATAATACTTGAATTTTTTTGTTTGGATTGTGACCTTGTAAAAATTAGGAGAGAGAATTTGAAGAAAAATTAATGAAAATAATTCCATTTATCATTCACAGGACTTTGCAAGAGGATAATCCGAGTGGAGTCATTCTTAGTACTGATGATTATTTTTACATAAATGGACAGTACCAGTTTGATGTAAAGTACTTAGGAGAAGCACATGAATGGAACCAGAATCGTGGTAAGAACAGACATCAGATTCTGGATAATATTAAGAGTAGTGTAAAGAAAAAGCCTGCTTAGTATTTGTATTTTGAGAGAGGTATAATTTTTAAAAAGTTGTAATTAACTTTAGTTCTCTATTATAACTATATATAACATATATAAAATTATAACTATAACAATTCTTACGTTACATAGTAAGAGGTAGTCTTATAGAGTTGTTATGAAGATTAAATGAGTTAATTTTTGTAAGATGCTTAGGACATCGCGTGGCATATTTAAGTTGTATTTAATCAGTTTCTTGTCAGAAGTAAATCGGATTTTCTACCTGAGTCTCAGAATAGCTCAAGATGGTTACAATTGTCTGATATGCTCTGGTTCCTGTTTCCCAAAATGAAATTTGCGTTGTTAACCACTAGTCTTCCCCAGGTTGGTTTAATTTTAATTTTTATGGAGGATGATGTGAGAGTAAAAATGGCTCTCTTCAAACTGAATCTGCAGGGAGATTATAGGTAAAATCTTAATTTCTTTATTAGTGTAACTGTTTATTTACTGAAGATGGTTTTATCATGAAATGTTTAGTTGTATGAATAGTTTGAATTTTATGTGGGGAATTCTTTTTTTTGTAACTGCTGTGATAAAATTTATTTTGATCATCATTGCTGTCTGTTTTCATCATTCTGAAAAAAAAATGCTGAGGCTCTGTTAAAAGAGCTTTCACAGCAGGATCCTGTAGCAGAGACCTCTAATGAGAAATCTGAGTAAGTGATTTGCAGAGTTACACCTTTAGAACTATATTTACATCTAAATGAAGTGTCACATCTCAGTTATGAACCACAGAAACATGTTTATAGGCCTGGGGACAAAGTGAAAAAAATGAAAGGCTATTTTTGTGAACTAAAAACAAAATCAACATATATGTTTCTTTTTAGTCTTAGCTCTCTCTCCTCCTCTACCAGGAGCATTTCTGCGTGGCTATCCTCAATAGTGCTAATTCGTTCCTCCATATTGTCAGTTCTGCTCTTTAAAGACTCCATTTTTTCCACTATCTCGTTGATTTTGTTTTTCATCTCCAATAATTCTGATTGGTTTTTCTTTAGGGTTTCAATCTCTTTTGTGACATAATCCCTGAATTCGTTGATTTGTTTCTGTGTGTTCTCTTGTATTTCATTGAGTTTGTTTATGATAGCTATTTTGAATTCTCTGTCATTCATGTTATCAAATTCTGTGCCTTCAGGGTTGGTTTCTGGGTGTTTGTCATTTTCCTTTTGGTCTGTAGCCCTGGCAAATTGTCGCAAGGATCCGACGGGGACATCCTTATTTTTTCCCCTCATGATAAGTTGGTCCTGCAGTTTCCCCCTGCTGCCACTAGATGGAGATCGCGAGCGGTTTGCTCTGAGGCGGCTGCAGCCCCCGGAGGGATTATGCTGAAACGCCAGGTGTGTGGGGGGAGGGGTCCTCTCTTTCTCCTGCTTGACCCGGGGGTTTCCTTTCTGGCTCTCTTAGGGTGTTTGCTACATCCCCTAAACAGTCTGTCGTCGCTTCCCAGTGGGGATCTCGCGACAGTCTGTGAGAGCACCTGGATGGCGCTAGTTTTCCCCGCTGTGGGCCGCCCCTCCCCCCTCTGTCTGCGAACCGCGCTGTCTTTGCCGATCGATTGGGGAGGGGGAGTACAATCTCCTACCTCTTCTCCTGTCCTCCTGGGCTTCCCGCGCCTCCACCGTCCGATGTATGGCAGCAGGGGTTTCTCAGAAGTCCTTCGTAGTGTTTGATTGAGCTCTGTTGGAATGTGAATGATGTTTTCGTTGTGTTGTAGGGGGCATAGATTCAAAGAGGGAATCTCACTCCGCCATGATGCTGACGTCACCCAAAATCAACATATATGAACAAAAGTGCAAGCTCCATGAAATCAGGAAAACTTCCAGACTTGTTTACTCATCTATGCTCATCTCCTGTCTTATGTTGGACACATTGTGGGCCCTTGATAAATGCTTGTGAATGAATGAATGAGTGTAGTCATCCACAGCAATAAGATATTCAGAGTGTTAATGAATACAAAACTCTCTATTACATTTTCTGTCAAGAAAACTAATGCATAATATCGGTAACAGAGGACTTAACTATAATTAATGCAAAGGAAAACTCTATCATAATTGTGTAGTGGCTTGCTTGGTACTTGTGGTGACATAAAATATCCAAGTTGAAAGTAAGAATCTATAAATCTTTAACCAGCTATGGCCAAGAAAGGGAGTGCTGTTATTCTTTCGAAGGAAATCTCTCTAGATAGAGAAAGACAATCCATCTGACTGTAATAGCCCAAAGAACATATCTCCTGAGAACATTCAATACTCTAAAGTGTAAAACGTTTGTTGAACTGAAGACCTAAGATGAGCTTGCTCTCATTACAAATCTTATGGCTATCCTGAGAATCAATCAGCTCAAGAGTTAGAAATTCTGAGCCCAAATCCTGCCTCTGTTTTTATTTTCTCAAAAATGTAGGCCAAACACTTATCCACTGAGGCTCTTTGTCCATAGAATAAATTGAGTAACCAGATCCTTCAGTTCTCAGCTACTCAGTGAGGTCTTCCCTGATACCCGATGGAAAGTGAACTTTCCCACTCTTCATTTGAGCATTTCCTTCATGGGATGCTTCACTCTAAAATTATCTTGTTTACTGGCTTGTCTCTCTTGCCCTCCCCCCAGCTAACTCAAATGAATGCCTAAGAGGACCTGCTTTTGTTCACCGTTGTACCTCTGGCACCTAGAACAGCATCTGGCATACGATAAGAACTTGATAAATATTTATTCACTCCATAATTTTTGATTAAATGAATGAATGAATGTTCACTCCATCTTTCATTTAATCTCCTGAACTGACTTCCTTCCTAAGAGCTCTGTGCAGAACCTAATTCTTTTTTTTTTAAATAATAAATCACATTTATCCTGTACCTGCTATATGCCCAAATCTCTACTAGATATTTTATAGTTTTTTTTCTTTTTTTTTTAATTGCGGTAACATTGGTTTATAACATTATATAAATTTCAGGTGTACATCATTATACTTCTATTTCTGCATAGATAACATCATGTTCACCACCCAGATACTAATTACAATCCATCACCACACACATGTGCCTAATCATCCCTTTTGCCCTCTTCTGTCCCCCCTTCCCCTCTGGTAACCACCAATCCAATCTGTCTCTATGTGTGTGTGTTGTTGTTTTTATCTTCTACTTATGAGTGAGATCATGTGGTATTTGACCTTCTCCCTCTGATTTATTTCGCTTAGCATGATACCCTCAATGTCCATCTATGTTGTCACAAATGGCTGGATTTCAGTGTTTCCTATGACTGAGTAGTATTCCATTATGTATATATAACACATCTTCTTTATCCATTTGTCCCTTGGTGGGCACTTAGGTTGCTTCCAAGTCTTGGCTGTTGTGAATAATGCTGCATTGAACACAGGGGTGCATGTTTCTTTACGCGTGCATGTTTTCAAGTTCTTTGGATAAACACCCAGCAGTGGAATAGCTGGATCGTATGGTGGTTCTATTCTTAATTTTTTGAGGAATCTCCATACTGTTTTCCATAGTGGCTGCACCAGTTTGCACTCCCACCAGCAGTGTATGAGAGTTCCCTTCTCCCCATGTCCTCTCCAACAATTGTTTCCTGTCTTGTTAATTATAGCTATTCTGCTGGGAGTGAGGTGATATTTCATTGTAGTTTTGATTTGCATTTCCCTGATAGTTAGTGATGTTGAACATGTTTTCATGTGTCTGTTGGCCATCTGTTTATCTTCTTTAGAGAAATGTCTGTTCAGGTCTTTTGCCCATTTTTAAATTAGGTGGTTAGTTTTTTTGTTGTTGAGATGTATGAGTTCTTTATATATTTTGGAGATTAACCCCTTATCAGATATATGGTTTGCAAATATCTTCTTCCAATTGTTAGGTTGTCTTTTCATTTTGTTGATGGTTTCCTTTGCTGTGCAGAAGCTTTTTAGTTTGATGTAGTCCCATTTGTTTATTTTTTCTGTTGTTTCCCTTGCCCGGTCAGACGTGGTACTTGAAAGTATGTTGCTAAGACTGATGTCAAAGAGTGTACTCCCTATGTTTTCCTCTAGAAGTTTCATGGTTTCAGGTCTTACATTCAAGTCTTGAATCCATTTTGAGTTAATTTTTGTGTATGGTGTAAGATAATGGTCTATTTTCATTTTTTTGCATGTGGCTGTCCAGTTTTTCCAACACCATTTGTTGAAGAGACTTTCCTCTCTCCATTGTATGTTCTTGGCTCGCTTGTCGAAAATTAGCTGTCCATAGATGTGTGGGTTTACTTCTGGGCTCTCGATTCTGTTCCATTGATCTGTGTGTCTGTTTTTGTGCCAGTACCATGCTGTTTTGGTTACTGTAGCTTTGTAGTATATTTTGAAATCAGGGAGTGTGATACCTTCAGCTTTCTTCTTTTTTCTCAGGATTCCTTTGGCTATTCGGAGTCTTTTGTTGTTCCATATAAATTTTAGGATTCTTTGTTCTATTTCTGTGAAAAATGTTGGAACTTTGATAGGGATTGCATTGAATCTATAGATTGCTTTAGGAAGTATGGATATATTAACTGTGTTAATTCTTCCAATCCAAGAGCACGGAATATCTTTGTATTTCTTTGTGTCTTCTTCAATTTCTTCCAACACTGTTTTATAGTTTTCAGTGTACAGGTCTTGCACCTCTTGGGTTAAGTTTATTCCTAGGTATTTTATTCTTTTTGTTGCAATTGTAAATGGGATTATATTCTTAGTTTCTCTTTCTGCTACTTTGTTGTTAGTGTATAGAAATACAACTGATTTTTTGGGGCCGGCCCGGTGGCGCAGCGGTTTCATCCGCGCTTGGCAGCCCGGGGTTCATGGGTTCGGATCCCGGGCGCCTGCAGACACACTGCTTGTCAGCCATGCCGTGGCGGCGTCCCATGTAAAGTAGAGGAAGATGGGCACGATGTTAGCCCAGGGCCAGTCTTCCTCAGCAAAAAGAGGAGGATTAGCAACGGATGTTAGCTCAGGGCTGGACTTCCTCACCAAAAAAAAAAAAAAAAAAAAAAAAAAAGAAATACAACTGATTTTTTGTATGTTGATTTTGTATCCTGCATCTTTACCATATTCATTTATTATTTCTAAAAATCTTTTGGTGGATTCTTTAGGGTTTTCTATATATAAAATCATGTCACCTGCAAATAGTGACAGTTTCACTTCTTCCATTCCAGTTTGGATTCCTTTATTTCTTTTCTTGCCTGAGTGCTCTGGCTAGGACTTCCAATACTATGTTAAATAGGAGTGGTGAAAGTGGGCATCCTTGTCTGCTTCCTGTTCTTAGAGGGATAGCCTTCAGTTTTTCACCATTATGGATGATATTAGCTGTGGGTTTGTCACATATGGCCTTTATTATGTTGACTTGCTTTCCTTCTATACCCATTTTATTTAGAGTTTTTATCATAAATGGGTGCTCTGTCTTATCAAATGCTTTCTCTGCATCTATTGAGATGATCATGTGATTTTTATTCTTCATTTTGTTAATGTGGTGTGTCACATTGATTGATTTGGGGATGTTGAACCATCCCCGCATCCCTGTAATAAATCCCACTTGATCATGATGTATGATCTTTTTAATGTATTGTATTCAATTTGCTAGTAATTTGTTGAGAATTTTTGGATCGATGTTCATCAGTGATAGTGGCCTGTAATTTTCTTTTTTTGTGTTGTCCTTGTCTGGTTTTGGTGTCAGGGTAATGTTGGCTTCGTAGAATGCATTAGGAAGCTTCCCCTCCTCTTCAATTTTTTGAAAGAGTTTGAGAAGGATAGGTATTAAGTCCTCTTTGAATGTTTGGTAGAATTCACCAGGGAAGCCATCTGATTCTGGACTTATATTTTTAGGGAGGTTTTTTATTACCGTTTCAATTTCCTTACTGGTGGTTGGTCTATTCCAATTCTCTATTTCTTCTTGATTCAGTTTTGGAAAGTTGTGTGATTCTAAGAATTTATCCATTTCTTCTAGATTATCCAGTTTGTGGCAGATGGCTTTTTGTAGTTATTCTCTCATAATTTTTTATATTTCTGAGGTGTCCCTTGTAATTTCTCATCTTTCATTTTTGATTTTATTAATTTGAGCCTTCTCTCTTTTTTTCTTGGTGATTCTAGCTAAAGGTTTGTCAGTTTTGTTTATCTTTTCAAGGAACCAGCTCTTGGTTTCATTGATTTTTTTCTGTTGTTTTTTTGGTCTCTATTTCATTTATTTCTACTCTGATTTTTATTATTGCCCTCATACTGATTTGGGGCTTTGTTTTTTCTTCTTTTTCCAGTTCCTTTAGTTGCACTGTTAGATTGTTTGAGATTTTTCTTGTTTGTTGAGGTATGCCTGTATTGCTATAAATTTCCCTCTTAGAACCACTTTTGCTGTATCCCATAAATTCTGGCATGTCGTATTTTCATTTTCAATTGTCTCCAGGTATTTTTTGACTTCTCCTTTGATTTCTTAATTGACCCAATCGTTGTTCAGTAGCATTTTGTTTAATCTCCACATATTTGTGGCTTTTCTGATTTTCTTCCTATAGTTGATTTCCAGTTTCATACCTTTGTGGTCAGAAAAGATGCTTAGTATTATTTCAATCTTCTTAAATTTATAGAGACTTGTTTTGTGGCCTAATATGTGATCTATCCTGGAGAATGTTCCATGTGCATTTGAAAAGCATGTGTATTCTTCGGTTTTGGGATGGAATGTTCTGTATATATCTACTAAGTCCATCTGGTCTAGTGTGTTGTTTAAGGCCACTGTTCCCTTATTGATCTTCTATTTGGATGATCTATCCATTGGTGTAAGTGGAGTGTTAAAGTCCCCTACTATTATCGTGTTGCTGTATATTTCTCCTTTTATGTCTGTTAATAATTGCTTTATATATTTAGGTGCTCCTGTGTTGGGTGCATAGATATTTACAAGTGTTATATCCTGTTGTTAGATTGTTCCCTTGATCATTATGTAGTGCCCTTCTTTGTTTCTTGTTACAATTTTTGTTTTAAAGTCTATTTTGTCTGATATAATTATTGCTACCCCAGCTTTCTTTTCATTGCCATTTGCATGGGCTATCTTTTTCCATCCCTTCACTTTTAGGTTGTGAGTGTCTTTAGGTCTGAAGTGTGTCTCTTGTATGCAACATAATATGTGTCTTGTTTTTTTATCCAATCAGCCACCCTATGCCTTTTGATTGGAGCATTTATTCCATTGACATTTAAAGTAACTATTGATAAGTACGTACTTAGTGCCGTTTTTTTTTTTACTTTTTTTCTCAGTAGTTTAGTATGTCTTCTCTGTTTCTTCTTCTTCTCTTGCTCTCTTCCATTGTGGTTTGATAGCTTTCTTTAGTATTATGTTTGAGTTCCTTTCTCTTAGTTTTTTGTGTATTTATTATAGGTTTGTATCCATTATCCTCTGATCATGGAAATAGATAATTGTTTCCTATTTGTGGTCTTATCTTTCCTCCTTAAATAAGTCCCTTTAGCATTTCTTGTAGGACTGGTTTCTTGGTGATAAACTCCTTTAATTTTTGCTTGTCTGGGAAACTCTTTATCTCTCCTTCCATTCTGAATGATAACCTTGCTGGGTAGAGTATTCTTTGCTGTAGGTTTTTTCCTTTTAGCACTTGAAATATATCATGCCTCTCTCTTCTAGCCTGTAAGATTTCTGCAGAGAAGTCAGCTGATAGCCTTATGGGGTTTCCTTTGTATGTAACTTGTTGCCTTTCTTTTGTGGCTTTTAGGATTCTCTCTTTACCTTCAACTCTGGACATTTTAATTATGATGTGTCTTGGTGTGGGCCTCTTTGGGTTTCTATTTTTTGGTGCTCTTTAGGCTTCCTGTACCTAGATGTCTGTTTCCTTCCTTAGGTTAGGAAAGTTTTCAGCTATTATTTCTTCAAATAGATTCTTTGCCCCTTTGTCTCTCTCTTCTCCTTCTGGGACACCTATAACACGGATGTTAGTGCACTTGATGTTGTCCCAGAGGTTCCTTAGACTGTCCTCACTCTTTTTAATTCTTTTTGTTTTATCTGTTCAGCTTGGGTGATTTCTTCTAGCCCATGACCAGCTTGCTGATCCATTCTTCTGTATCATCTCTTCTGCTTTTTTTTTGGTGAGGAAGATCAGCCCTGCTCTAACATCTGTTGCCAATTCTCTTCTTTTTGCTGAGGAAGATTGGCCCTGGGCTAACATCTGTGCCCATCTTCCTCTACTTTATATGTGGGAAGCCTGCCACAGCATGGCTTGATAAGCAGTGCATAGGTCCACACCTGGGATCCGAACCCATGAACCCCAGACTGCTGAAGCGGAGCGTGCAAACTTAACCACTATGCCATCGGGCTGGCCCCACATCTACTCTGCTTTTGAGTCCCTCCAGTTAATTTTTCATTTCCAGTATTCTTCATTTCTGATTGGTTCTTTTTTGTATTTTCCATTTCTTTGTTGATGTTCTCACTGAGTTCATCTATTCTTCTCCCAAGATCAGTGAACATCCATATGACTCTTTGTTTGAACTCTTTGTCAGGTAGATTGCTTATTTCTGTTTCATTTGGTTCTTTTTCTGGAGTTTTGTCCTCTTCCCTTACTTGGAACATATTCGTTTGCCTCCTCATTTTCCTTTTTTCTCTGTACTTATATCTATGTTCTAGGTAGGTCAGTTACGTCTCCTGATCTTGGAGAGGTGACCTTATGTAAGTGATGCCTTATGAGGCCCAGCAGTGTACTTCCCTCTTGTTACCAGTTCCAAATGTTCCAGGAGTGATCCCTGTGTGGGCTACTTGTGTCTTTCTGTTGTGACAGGGTTGCTCTTGCTATAGGTGCCCAGGAAGGCTGAGCTGTCCACCTGGCTGACTGGTTGTAATGCTCGGCTGCATGTGGTTGTTGTGGACCCTCAGTCTCTTTATTGGGTGTGGGGAGCCCCAGCGCAGTTGGCTGCAAGATCTAATAGCACATTCCTGTTGCAGTGTTCTGTTAAGTGAGTAGGCCCCCAGCATGGCTGGTTGTTAGGCTCAGGGGCTTACAATTGCTATAGGCCTTGAGCCTACAAGGCTCTTGTCAACTGTCTGAGGATTGCAGCTGGGCAGGGCTGGCCCCAAGCACAGGAGCACCCAAATGTTTCAGGCTTTGGAAGGTGGGGTTGATCCCCTATGTGGCTGTTTGAGAAGCACAAGTCTTCTGCAGTTGAGAAGCCCCACTGCCCACAGAGCCACACACACTGTCAACATAGTCCTCCTGCCCTGTGCATATGCCCCAATCCCCTGAAGTGGACCCAGTCGCCCCACAGCAAAAGCCCCACACAATCCACCAGTGCCTCACACACTCTGCCTGCTACTTGTGCGTGCCCTGCCCCACAGAGTTGGACCCACTTGCCAGGCTGCAGAGAATTCAGGCACCTAGCCTATGCAGGCCCACAAGTTGCCTGAGGACTTGTTGTTGGGTGGGGCCAGTCCCTAGGGCAGACTGCTTGGCTTGGCTGAGCTGGATTAAATCCGTGCTCTAGTGGGTAGGGCAGACTCTGGGCTAGCAGGCCAGGGGGAGAACTCCAATGGTCTCTGCCAGTGTCTGTGTCAGCATGCCTGCATCAGGTCACAACACTGGCTGCTGCCAATGTCTTAGTCCCTGGAGAGGTCTCACCTCTCACCGAGATGCACCCAGAGCCTATCAGGTGAGTCTCTTTTCACCAAAGGACTGTGCATCTTTCTTTCTGGTGATTTTAGGTTGCTTTCCATAATGGGTGAATATGTGCATGGGCCCTTTAAGAGCCAACTTTAATTTCTTTGTCTCAGTTTTTCCCCGTTGTTGTTAGTAGCCAGCAAAGCCAGATATCATGACACTCGTCTTGGTTGTGCAGGGTCCAAAAAATGCCTATAGCGGGAACACTTCCCTGGCTCGGGTCCCCCCCTCCTCCAGGGAAGGCAGTGTACCTCTGGATTGCTTCTGGGCGCCTGTGAAGCCCTGCAGCTTGTGAAGGTGACTTTTCTCTCCAGAAGGGGATTTCTGCCTCTTCCACCTCAGTCAGGACTGTCCCTTGTTGCAGGGTTTCCTCTTATCCAGTTTTCAGTTTGCTCTCAGGGGTAATTGTTCCAAGAATAGTTGTAAGTTTGTTGTGTCCATGGGAGGAGGTGAGTTCAGAGTCTGCCTATGCCGCCATCTTGACTTCCTCTCCTATATGGGGAATTCTTATTAAGACATGTAGACAATATTACTTAGACAATACTTAGACAATATTTTCTTTTGTGATAAATGCACTGTGAAGGTGATTCTTGAGTTGGCTGTTTTCAGACATTGTTAAATTCTTCTGTATTCTTTCTTGAACTAAATCTTAAAGTGAGAACTCAGGAATATGAAAATACCAACACAATTAAAAATGAAACAGTATGATGTGAAGAGCACTTTTGGATTTGTCAGTTACTAGCTGTGTGATCTTGTGCAAGTTTCAGTCATGCATCACATAACAACATTTCAGACCACGTAAATGACTATAGTCTTATAAGATTGATACCGTATAGCCTTGGTGTGTAGTAGGCTATACCATCTAGGTTTGTGTAAGTATACTCTATGATATTCACACAGTGATGAAATCACCTAATAACACTTTTCTTAGAATGTGTCCCTGTCATTAAGCAACGCATGGCTGTGTTTATACTCTTCAAGGCCTAGTGTCTTCATCTGTAAAAGGACATAATGCTTAACCCCCAGGATTGTTGTAAAGGTTCAAAATGAGAATGAAAAATGCTTAGGAATGGTTCAACATGCCCTTACTACAGCAACAACCATAGCAATAATAATATTAAATCTTTGAATAGCCCTGAGCTAACATCTGTTGCCAGTCTTCTTTTTGCTTGGGGAAGATTGTCCCTGAGCTAACATCTGTGCCAGTCTTCTTCCATTCTGTATGTGGAATGCCATCAAAGCGTGGCTTGGTAAGTGGTGTGCAGGTCCACGTTCGGGACCCGAACCGGCAAACCCTGGGCCGCCGAAGCAGAGCATGCAAACCTAACCACTACACCACTGGGCCAGCCCCTAAATCTTTTTAAAACAGCTTTATTGAGATATAATTTTCATGGTTTTTAGCATATTCAGAGTTGTACAACAATTTTAGAACAGTTTTATCACCACAAAAAGATACTGTACCCATTATCGGTCACTCATTTCTCTCCAACCTCTTAGCCCTAGACAACCACTAATCTACTTTCTATCTGTAGGTTTGCCTATTCTGGGCATTTCATATAAATGGAATCACATAATATGTGGTCTTATGTCTTCTTTCACTTAGCATAATGTTTTCAACATTCATCCATGTTGTAGCATGTATCAGTACTTCATTTCTTTTTGTGGCTGAATAATATTTTATTATATGGATATCCTACAATTTATTTATCCATTCATTAGTTGATGGACATTTGGGGTGTTTCCACTTTTTGGCTATTATGAATAATGTTGCTATGAATGTACATATCCAAGTTTAACCTTTTTAGGAACTGCCAAGCTGTTTTCCAAAGCAACTGCACCATTTTACATTCGCACTAGTAGTTAGTTTATGATGGTTCCAACTTCTCTGCATCATCACCAACACTTGTTGTCATGTCTTTTTTTTTTTTTTTTGATGAGGAAGATTGGCCCTGAGCTAACATCTTTGCCAGTCTTCCTCTATTTTGTGTGTGGGTTGCCCCCACAGCATGGCTTTAATGAGTTGTGTAGGTTCGTGCCTGGGATCCGAACCTGTGAACCCCATGCCACCGAAGCGAAGCACACTGAACTTAACCATTACACCACGGGGCTGGCCCCCTTATCTGTCTTTTTGATTTTGGCTATGCTGGTGTGTGTGAAGTGGTACCTCATTGTGGTTTTGATTTGCATTTCCCTAATTGCTGATGGTGTTGAGCATCTTTTTGACTCTTTGGCCATTTGTTTATGTTCTTTGGAGAGATATCTATTCAAGTTTTTTGCCATTTTTAAATTGGATCTTTTTTTTTTATTATTGAGTTGTAAGAGAGTAGACAGAACATGTAAAACTTCCAGATACTTTCCTTGTAAGTCTTATTTATTGTGGTTTATCATTAGTTTTCTGAATGGTCTAATTCCTTGGGAAAAAGGTAGTTTTATGAGAACATCTCTTGAACAACAGTATATAATATTTTCTTTATTTCAAATCTTTTATATCGGTTTTTGGTGTTTGTCTATATTTTTTGTTTTTAGGCTTTATTTTGGAATAATTTTAGATTTATGGAAAGGTTGCAAAGGCAGTGTTGTTTCTTTATATCCCTCACCCATTTTCCCCTAATGTTAACATCTTATATAACCATGGGACATTTGTCAAGACTAAGAATTTAACATTGGTACATTACTATTAACTAAACTCTAGACTTTATTTGGATTTTAGTTTTTCTACTAAAGTCCTTTTCTGTTCCAGAATCTTATCCAGGATACCATGTTGCTTTTAGCATGATATTGTTTTTAGTGATAGCTTTTTTTCATTTGTGCTGTTTATACATGTAACACACACAAAACTTAGATCAGATAGTTTTTATTTAATAATTTTCTTTGATTATAACCTTAGTATTTATTTATTTAGTATTTATTAGTCAACATTTACCTGTACTTTAATTTTTCATGTACTCAAAAGTGATATTTACAAGTAGGGCAGTGAGTAAAATTAGCACATATTTATGATTTGCAAATTATGAAAACAAAATCAGGTTTTTAAAATATGATAATACTTAATATTATTAAAAATGATTTGTCATTTTCTGTGTTTTTCAGCAAAAGAAGCATTTGAGAAGAAGGTATCTCCTATAATAATAGATAATTCAAATCTACAGGCATGGGAAATGAAGCCATATGTTGCTTTGGTTTGTACCATAAATTGTCTAAAAGTCTATAATAGTGGGTTAGAAACTATTGAGATGTTAATTACATAAGTGAATCTCAAGCAAACAGTCCTTGGATTGTCCATAACTGAGCTTTTTCTGGTCTTCAGCAAAATGAGAAAAGTAGGAATAGTTTTTTCCATGGAACTTAATTTATTCAATTTTCAACTTCTGAGATTCACTTTTTAAATTCTAAGATTATTTTTGTTTTTGATGTCTTTTATGGAAAGGTAGTGGTAGTAAACTATAATTTTATGTTTATGTGTATATATATATTATAGTTTTATGTTTATGTGTGAATATATATATATGATTTTTTTTCTTATTGTTCTCATTTGGCAGAATCAAAATTTGGTGGTCCTTTGTTATTCCCCACATTCTTTTGAAATTTTTCTATTCTAAGAAATTCAGAATTCTGTGAACTCAAGTATTTTCATTTCTCCATATTTGCCACATTTCTTTTTTGCACAGCCTTGATCTCATCTTTTTCAGGAAGTGAGCATTCATTAACTTACTAAAAAGCTGAGTTGAATACTCTTTCTGCTTTCGTGGCACACTGGCTTGTTTCTGTCATAGCATTAAGCACACTGTTTTTATCAGTAGGCCATGGGTTGGCTAACTTTTTACTATAAAATGCCAGATAGTAAATATTTTAGGTTTTGTGGGTCACATGCAGTCTCTCTTGCATATTCTTTTTTCCCCCCTATGTTAAAACAACTTTTTTTTTTTTTTTTTGGTGAAGAAGATTAGCCCTGAGCTAACATCTGTTGCCAATCCTCCTCTTTTTGCTGAGGAAGATTGGTCCTGGGCCACCATCCGTGCCCATCTTCCTCCACTTTATATGGGACGCCTGCCACAGCATGGCTTGACAAGTGGCATGTAGATCCACACCCAGGATCTGAACTTGCAAACCCTGGGCCGCTGAAGGCGGAGCACATGAACTTCTTCACCACTACACCACCAGGCCGGCCCCTAAAATAACTTTTTAAAGATATAAAAACTATCTTTAACTCCTAGGCTGTACAAATACTGGCTGAATGGCTGAATTTGGCTCTAGGTCATCTGTATATTCTTGAGGGTAGGACTATTGTTTTATTCGTCATTGGCTTTCCAGGGTATAGCTCTGTGCTTGACATACAGTAAATATATATTTGTTGAGTCAATTGATGAATGAAGCTTTTGTGAGTATGGGGTATTGTTTGGTTTATTCCCCCAAGATTAGCACATGCCTGGCACATGGAAGCTAAATTTATACTTTAGTATATAAATGTTGTACTTCCACTTTTATGTCCTTGACACATCCAACCTCTACCTCCTTTGCTGTATCTAGTGCACTTGTACTATTTTGAGGGTGTGATTCTTCACCTTCTGAAGAAAATTATGTGTCTTTTGGAAGCAAATGAGATTTTACTTATGTGCAGGGTTAGTAGAGGAAACAAAGACTCAATTTTAGTGTATTGGGAGCTGAAATTTGGTTTGCTTTCTGGCTTTAGTAGTTCCTAATTTCTAGTCTATATATTCACCACGAGGGGCATGCCTTCCCCCTTAACCTCACTTGGCTTCTCTGTAGGTTTTCCTTAGCTTCCTGCTGTCATCTTAGAAAGTTTAACAGTTTATTTTCCTGTGTAGAGAATGAAGAAGGCCCTGAATTACTGTTTCTGATTTTCATTTATCTTCAGGCTTCTATAATGTTTTCCTTTCTCTTTTTTTCTTATATAATAATTGAAAATATAAAGCTATTTTTCCAGTATTGATTCCTTGGCTCTTACCAACTCAGAAGTATAAGGGACTCCTGCTTATCATAGAGTGGCAAACTCATTTTTTCTTCATAAAGAAGTAGAGGAATTACTATAGAGAAGGAGAATCACTTTTTGCTTCTTTTGGTAGCAAGATAATGAGAACTCTGGGGGAGTGGAATAGATTGGAGATAATTGTCTATTACTGTCTCGACTGTCATTTACAAAAGTAGCTAAGTAATGAGTTGAGGATAAATAGGGAGCAGTCAAGTATGCTTACTGACAACTGGCAAAACTTATTACTTTACTTGTGAGCTATCATATAGCTTGACATAAGTCAGTCAGAATCCTCTCTAGTAATATATATATTATTAAGATTTGCCAATTGATATATGGGAGTTGAAAAAGTCTTTAAATTCATAGTTTCTCTTTTTCTCTGTGTGTGTGTACATTTAAAATTAATTTAACCCTAAGAGCTACATGACACCCCTTTAGGTAATTAAAGACCCAGGCAGTTGCCAGGCCCTGAATAAGTTGTATGAAATTTGGTGCTAGGATGAGGAGATGGAAGTGAGTAGACTCATTGCAGAGTGTTACGTCACTTCCTACCTTGGTGTCTGGGTTGACTTTTGGGCTTTTCTGTTAGTAATGACAGAATGTAGCAATGGCCACTTTTGGTCTCTTGTCATAAAACTGAGGGGATGAGTTGTGGGGGATGAGGTGAGGTCAGAGATGTAATGGTGGTTGGAGAGATGGTAGGGCAGATTATGTAAGGGCTCATGATCACTGTAAGGACGTTGGATTATACCTTGAGTCGCATGTAAGATGTATTAGCTTTCTCAGTTTGCCATAACAAAATACCACAGACTGGGTGGCTTGAACAGCAGAAATTGATTTTCTTACAGTTCTGGAGGCTAGAAGTCCCAGATCAAGATCCAGCAGGGTCAGTTTCTGGTAAGACTTCTCTTCCTGGCTTGCAGGCGGCCGCCTTCTTGCTGTGTTCTCACATGGTGGAGAGAGTGAGTTCTCTGATGTCTTGTCTTATAAGGACTCTAATCCTATCAGATCAGGGTCCCACCCTTATGACCTCATTTAACCTTAATTACCTCCATAATTAAGGCCTTATCTTCAAATATAGTCACATGGCAGGAATGAGGTTTCAACATATGGGGTTTGAGGAGACATAAACATTCAGTCCATAACAGAGAGTTTTGAACAGTGGTGACATCATCCAGTTATTAACAGGATCAATTGTAGTGTAGTGTTGAGAATAGACTTGGGAGGACAAGGATGGAAGCAGGGAGACTACTTATAGGGCTATAGCAGTAATTATAGTAAGAGATCATGTGGCTCAGACCAACGTGGTAGCAGTGAAGGTGACAGTTAGTAGTGATTAGATTCTGGATATATTTTGAAGGTAGAGCCAACTGAATTTCTTGTCGGATTGATGTGTTTGTGAAAGGAAAAGAGGAGTCAAGTATAACATCAAGGTTGGTTTTTGGCCTGTGTAACTGGACGTTGTCATCAGCTGAGATGGAGAAGGGTTCAGATAGAATAGTTTTGGGGTGGGTGTGGGGTAATGGATTTCAAAAGTTTAGGTTTGAATATGTTAAATTTGTTGAATAGGTAGTTGGATCTCTGAATTTGGAATTCAGGAACTAATTCTGGGCTAAAGGTATATATTTGAGAGTCATTACCATATGGATGATATTTAAAGACAAGGAATGGAGTGATTACAAAGGAAGTGAGTCTAGATCAAAAGTAGAGGATCTAGGACTAAGTCTGGGGCATTCCATTGTGAGAAGAGATCTGAGTGAAAAGGAAGGACTAGCAAAAAGACTGAGAACACTCACCCAGTGGGACAGGAGGGAAAGCAATAGTGTATAATGAAGAAAAATGTAAGGAGAAGAGAGTGATGGACTATAACAAATGCTGCTGAAGGTCAAGTAAGAGAGGACTGAGAATTCACCATAGTATTTTTCAGTGTGGAAGTAATTTGTGGTCTCGATGCCCAGTTTCAGTGGAGTAGCCAATTGGAATGGGTTTAAGAGAGGCTAGAAGAGAAGAATTGGAGACAGAGAATACAGTAATTATTTTGAGACATTTTCCTGCAAAGGGGAGCAGGAAGATGGGGAAATAGCTGGCAGGGGAAGTGGGTTAAGAGTAAGATGGGAGAAATAACAATGTGATGGGATTGATTCAGGAGTGGGGGAAAAATAGCTGAACTCAGTTATCCTTGAGATAGAGAGAGGAGATGGATCTAGTGCACAAGTATAGGGCTTGGCTTTTAGATTATATCCATATTAGAGTTTTGAAGAATAGAGTGAGTTGTTATTTAAAGTAGTTTCAAAAATTATTAAAGTCATGCATATATATGATAAATATTCAAACCATAAAAAAGAATGCCTAAAGTCCTACTCCCTTGAGGTAGATGCTTTTAATATTATTTTTGAGAATCTTTCCAGACGTTTTCTATACATGTACAAATGTGTGAATAATCCTTTTTTACCCAAGTGGAAATTCTGTATCTTACTTTCTTAACAATTTATATTTAGGACCTTTTCTCATTAATATGTATAGAATTAAAAAAATTACTGTATAATATTTTCATTGATTATACCTTCATTTATTTACCAGTTCCATATTAAAAGCCACTGAGTTGTTTGCATTTTTTAGCTATTACAAATAATGGTGAACTGGATATCCTGGTCTATATATATCTTTGTACTTTTACATAGGTATTTATCAGTAGCATAAGTTCCTGGAAGTTAGTTGCTGGGTCAAAGACATTGTGCATTTTGCCAGTTTAACACACTCATCAAGGTTAGATAATCTCTTAGGTTCTTTCAGTTTTAATATGCTATGAATTTGGATACAATGAATTTAATTTCATGGAAGTCATTATTTTTAAATGTTTTTGTCTTTTTTGTATATAGTCGCAAAAACATAAATATAAAGTTCTTTTCCGGGAACCGGACACATGGTGGAAGTTCAAACCAAAGGAACTTGCAAGGTAAAACTTGGAGGCTATCTAACATGTGTTTTATTTCCTGAGAGTGATAGAAAGTCCATCTAGATTTTTTCCCCCTTATAAATAAGGAATGAAACAAAATGTGTTAGATTGGAGCTTTGCCACTTAAGTATTGTTAACAAATTTTGTATTGCCTATAGACTTTTTTTTCAGTTTATGACAAGCTTGTATCTTTTTGTTCCTAAAATTGAGTTAACAGAAAAATTCCAATTATCTTATATAGTCAGAACTTTATTACTTATTAATATAATGTCAATATCTGAAACTAGAACAGACCCTAGGGTTTGGCATGCCTGAGCCATGTGCTACTGGGAGGAACAAATTATTGTAGCTGCCTAGTGACTTGGAATACTGGAAGGAAGTGAGGATGTATAGATGGAAAAGGTAGCAAATGTCCAGCTGTTGAGGTATTTCACTCTCCTCCCACCCCCATTCCAAGATTAAACTTTCTTTATTTGCTTGTTTGACTTGAATAAAAATGTTTCTTAGGACGTGGACATACAATGTGTTTTGCTTTGTGTTCTAACTCTAGCTCTAACTTAATTTTGGTCAGGGTATTTTCTTCTTAAGAGGTAATTTTAATTGATTTCAATACTAAAGGACAACCTAATTTTAGTATATTTACAATATTGTGCAACCATCACCTCAAAAAGAAACCCCATATCTGCTATCAGTCACTCCCAATTCCCCCCTCCACTTGGCAGTCACTAATGTGCTTCTCTGTTTCTGTGGATTTGCCTATTCTGGACGTTGCATATAAATGGAATCATTCAATATGTGGGCTTTTTGTCTGGCATCTTTCATTTAGCATAATGTTTCAGGGTTCATCCATGTTGTAGCATGCATCAGTACTTCATTCCTTTTTATTATCCTTTCTATACATTATTAGATTTGGTTTTCTAATATTTTGTTTAGGATTTTTGCATTGGTATAAATGAGTGAGACTGACCTACAGTTTTCTCTTCCTTGCCCTGCCTTGCCTGGCTTTGGTATCATGGTTTTACGTTTATAAAATTAGTTGGGAAGTAGTTCTTTTTTTTTCTGGAGTTTATGTAAGTTTGAATGTTTAATAGAATTAACTTACGAAACTGTTTGGATCTGGTGTTTTCTTTGTGAGAAAGTTCAGTTGGAGTTTGTCCATTACACGAGTTTTCAAATTTATTAAGACTTTACTAAAATAGTTATAGTGTTATCTTACTGTTTATATCTCGGCAGCATCTATACCTAAGTTCCCCTTTTCAGTCCAAATATGTTTATGTGTATCTTCCTTCTTTTTTTTCTTGATTAGTTGCACCAGAGATCGGATTTTTTATTAACCTTTTCAAATAAACATCTCTTTGCTTGGTTGATCTTTCTATTGTAAATTTGTTTTATGTTTAATTCATCTCTTTTGTTCTACTTTCCTTGCTTTTTAAAAATCTATTTTGCTTTGTTTTTTTCTGTTATTTTTAAAAGTTTAGGTCATTTTCTACTGTGAGCATTTGAGGCTGTAAATTTCCCTGGGTACTATGTTAGCTGCTCCCAGAATTTTAATATATAATACTTTCTTTTTATCATTTTCTAATTTGCATTATGATTAATTTTATTCTTTAACCCTTGGGTTATTTAGAACTATGTTTTAAAATTTCTGAACAGATGGTTTTTAAATTTGTCTTTTAAAAAAAATTCCTTTCAACTTAACTGTGGTAGGTAAGATTATGTGGTTTGTGTGATACTAATTTTCTGATGTTTTTTAAAACAAGTTTTATGGCCTAGTTCATTGTCAGTTTTTTATAAATGTTTCATGTTTGGTTGTTAAGAATGTATACTGGTTATAGTGTATTAGTATATCATTAAATTATACTTATTTATTCTGTTGCTTACATCTTCTTTAGCTTTACTTTTTAAAAAAATCTTCTTGATGGATTAATGTTTAAGAGAGGGATGAGGAAATCTCCTGTGAGACAGGTGTGTTGAAATCTCCCTCTGTTATGTTGAATATATCAGTTTTCTCCTTAACAATTTTTGCTTTATATATTCTGAGGATGTTTTTTGAAGTGCATATAAGCTTAAGATTTTTATATCACTAATTAATTGAGCCTTTTATTCTGTCTAGTGATTTTCTTTTATCCTTAATATTAATTTTTGTTATAAAGTCTAATTTGTCTAATATTAATAGAGCTACACCAGCTTCCTTTTGGTTAGTATTTGAGTGTTATATCTTTTTCCATACTTTTACTTTCAATCTTTCAGTATCTTTATGTTTAGGTGTATTTCTTGTAACCAGTATGGCTGGGTTTTAAAATATTCACTCTGTCCATCTTTGCCTTTTAACTAATAAGCTTCATTCTTTTACAGTTATTTTGGTTATTTATATAGTTGGTCATTTCTTACTGTTTCACTCTGTGTACTTTCTATTTATCTTACCTTTTCTGTGACTACTTTTTTCTCTATCACAGATACTATATAATTGAATTTTTTTCTCCTATCATGCCTTATTTTGGATTTTTAAAAAAGTAATAAGAATGCAGATTTTCTTATTCATTTCTTCCTTTTCTACTAATTTGGAAATTATATACACTATTTTTATTCTTTAAGTGGTTACATTAAAAATTTTATCATGCAGTTACATTAAATTTAACTTTAAATTTAAAGTTAAACCATTTTCTTAGCCTTCCTCCTCACAAATACAAGGACTTTCAAATATTTTAACTCTGGTACTTACCTCCCTTCCAACTTACATGCTGTGATTGTCTAGAATGTGCAGACAGTGTTTGTTTTCACTCATGAAGTTACTGCTTTGTGCTTAATTTTTCTTTCCTCATAGACCTTTCATCTGGGAATTTCCTTCTGCCTGACATTTCATCTTTTAGAATTTTTTTGGTCTAGGCCTGCTTCATGTCAAAATCTTTTTTTTTTAAATCTGAAAATCCTCTTACTTCCCATTCTTATAAGATGTATTTGCTAGGTATTGTATATATTCTAGATTTGACAGCTTCTGTTACTGAAGATAACATTTAACTCTCTTCTGACTTCCATTATTATTGTTGTTAAGTCAGCTGTAATTCTAATAGTTGGTTTCTTTGTAGATTATTGGTTTTGTATTTTTAAAAATTTCTGGTTGCTTTTAATATCTTCATCTTTGGTGAATGACAATTTTAGTACTATGTTTCTAGTTGTGGATTTCTTATTATTTATCTTGTTTGGGATTTGTTGAGCTTCTGAAATCAGGGAATTGATGTCTTTCATCAGTTCTGGAAAGTTCTCAACCATTTTTCTTTAAATTGCTTCTGTCCCACATACTCTCTTTTCTCCTTCTGGGACTTGGATTAGATGTATAGTAGACCTTTTGCTTCGTCCTCTGTGTCTATGTCTCTTAACGTCTCTTTCATATTTTCTGTCTCTTTGCTTCTCTGTGATCTGAAACCAGTCAAGATCGAGGTAGGTAAATATGAAAGCCAGACTTGCCCAGGTGGCAAATGCTAATATTAGCTCTGGGATCCAGACACAAAGCTTTGGATCCAACCCAAGATAGAAGAGTTGCAACTGACATGTTTTAATTAAGACAAGACCCTTGAGGGACTAAAGCATACCCATCTTGCCTTCTGGCAGATGCAAATCTAGATGCTGTATGAATGAAATCATTCCTAGTTTAAGGCCTAAGAATTCCTATATATTAGGTTCAACTAAATATGTGCTCATAAACAAAAACACATAAAGAAATAAGCCACCATGAGTGAAAGTACAAATATAACTTCATATTTGGACATCCAGAGATTTCAAATATTAGGAATTTTTTTTCTTTGCTTGAACTTAAAGTGTATTAAAATGTATATTTGCTTTTATTCACTTGGGATCCAGTTTTATTGTACCAACAGGGCCCTTCGGGACATCTAGTCTGCCATAATGGCATAAAGGGAAGCCTCTGTAGTGGAATTTTTTTACTCACTAGTTAATAATTAATTAAAGCCTTGAAATGCTAGTCATATTCTTATGAGATTTTTTTTGCAGAGTTTGAGTAAACTTCTTTTAAAGTTATTAGGATCTGTTAGTTTTTTTTCCAAGTTGATAAAAGATGTTTGGAAAAGATTGTATGGAATGGTTAAGAAAATGGTAATTTAAGACATCCTGAATAAAATGAAAATTAGAGTCAAATAGTATATATTGTGTCATAATAAACCAGCTTTGATATTTTTATGTATTAGAAATATATCATTGTTTTTCTTGACATTATATGTTTTGATTTTTTTAAAAAAATTAATTACCAATATTCCTAACCTTTTCTTCCCTGGAATTTTTAGGCGTAATATTCATGGGATAAGCAAAGAAAAAATAACAAGAATGTTGGAAAATTATCAACGTTTTGTTTCAGTGCCAATAATCATGAGTTCTTCAGTTCCAGAGAAAACTGAACGTATTGAGTTGTGTACATATTCTTCTGAGGACAGAAGTACTAGGTAGGTTAAAGTCCCTATGTTCAAAAATTCAATTTGAAAGATAATTTAAAAAAAATACACTTTTGGAGCTTGTGAAATCACTGCCAAAGAACTTTAAAAATAAGATAGATGTTTGTTATTTGTAGGGTTTAGATACAGTCTTATCTGAAGCAGGATGTGTATGGTTAGTAAGAGAAGTAAAAGTTTATATGCACAATGGCATGGGAGTTTTTTCACTGTCCTCAGCGTTTTGTGGGTCCATGTTTATACTGTGAATACTTCTGCATTCTTGATGTAAATTCCTACTATTCCAGTATTTATCTGTTATATTATCTCCTTTCTGTTATTATTATAGTCATCACTTCTTAATTTCCTTAGGTATTAGTAAAAATACTCTTTCAAGCTGGTATCATAAAAATTAATTATTAACGGTATACTTTTACTAAGTAATACAAGTTATAGCCTTTTGAAAGTTTGCAATTTGGAATAGTACTGATTCTGTTAAAAATTTAGGACATATAAACAATTGAATAAATAAATGAGTAAAGAAGAACCTTAAGTACATATAGATGTCTGAATTGCCCATATTTTGTGATGGCAAGAGAGGGAAAGGGTCTGTTAAAAAGGGGTTGAGAGTTGGGAAGAGAAAATTCATTAATGCTCTTTTATTGAGCATTTACTTCGGCTCTTCATTTCTAACATGGCAGTAACAACACTTTGCTCATAAGGATTATGAATTAACACTTATAAAGGACTTAGAATAGCATCTGGCCCATAGAAAACTTAACGTTAGATGTGTTTTCACTTAGGAGGGCTTCATGGGAGAGTTGGGACTTTGAGAGCTCCTGAAATAAAGAAAGAAAAGAAGATGAGTTCACAAATTGAATAAGGAAAAAGCACTGAAAGTTGAAAGTGTAATGATTAGGCAAAAGTGCTCTGAGTCTGAAATTAACATCAAGGATGGTTTTTAAAAATTTAACAAGTGACATCTCAAATGAGAGCTCTCCTCCCTTTCTTTCATTTTTCTTAATAGTGCACATCATGTTTGTTGACTGTGACTTTGTTCATAAATGAAGCTTAAGTGTTTTCCTCTGTAGCAAATGACAGGTGGTATAGAGGCAGACCTAGTTTCACAAGTATGTTAAGCTTAAGTAGGTCAGAAAGAAGCCAGGGAGATGGTGTCCTCTTCTGGGAAGAAATTTAGAACCTTAACTTTAATATTTAATGCATAATAAACACCTGAACTGAAAATCTCATGTCTGTTATGCAATTTGAAAAATAATTGAGTGCTTCCAAATGCCAAGCATTGTGCTAGATACTGGGCTTACAACAAAGGGATGTGTTCATAGTGCATTAGAGAGAGATCAAGATTAGCTTTTATAATGATAGTTTATTTCTAGAATTTTTTAGAATAAATGAATGTTAAGTGCCCTGTCTTTCAGTTGAATGCTTCTTTAATTTAAATCATAATATTAATGGTAACATTAAGAGACTGCCTTATAATACTTTAAAAAAAAAATCTTACAGCCCAAGAGACAATGAAGATATTACCTCTGAAAAAGAAGAAAATGTTTTATCCTCATCTTTGAAGCACCTAGAGTTAATTGAAGAGAAGAAACTTGAAGTGACCAAAGAAACTATGTTACCTGAGAATGTTGCTTATCTCCCTAATGCGGATTTAAACAAAGGAAGAAAAGAAATAAGTGATATGAATCCTAACATTGAGAGTGCTTTCATTCAGGAAGTTCCAGACATGGATTTTTCTGATTCTGAAAGCACAGTACCAGTAACAGACAAAAGTGAAAAAGAAGAGCAAGAAGAAATGGCTTCTGAAAAAGAGTCTAGTAAAACTGATGCAGATAGTTTTGTAGAGAGAATGTCACCAAGTATTTGCTATGATGAAAATAATCAAGAAGACTGTGATCTTTCAAATACTGTACCACTTCAAAATGAAAAATCTTCACCTAATGAAATATTGGAAGAAAGAGCAACCATAAAGAAAAAAGCCTTTGGAAAACCAAAAAGCAAATCAACTTTGGAAAAGTTCCCGAGACAGGAGCTATCAAATTTTGTCGGTGACTGGCCAGTTGATAAGACTATTGGTCAGAGAACAAAAAGGAACCGAAAAACTGAAAAAGCTTCATCTGTACAAAGTGACAAAAAGTACAATTGCCCTCCATCACACAAAGTATTAGATGATAGTCTATCTGTGAATATAGATTGTATCCAGCAACAAGGATCTCTGCATGAAAGTGTAGACAATAACAAGAAGTCACAGTGTGATGATGCTTCAGAATCTTTCAATAGCTGTATATATGATACTTATAAAAATACTGAAAAAACCTCATTTAACATTGTGGGTGACTGGCCTTCATCTGATTCTTTAGCGCAGAGAGAGCACAGAACAAGAATGCCAAAGGCTGGTTTAAAAGAACCCAACCTAGAACTTGGAACTAATGACAATATGAATGAAATATCGTTATACACGGCACATGAGGCCTGTTGGGGCACGAGCCCTGAAGAATTAAAAACTTTGGATAGCTCCTCTCTAGGAAGTTCTGAAATGCTATCCAGTGAAATGACCCATGAGGATAAGACTTGTCCAAGTAAAAAGATCCATGGGCAACACACATTGTCTCTTAATTTTACCAATAGTGCGCCACCTATTCCTGGAGCAGTAGGACCACAAACTTTAGTTGAATTTCCAAAAGGAAAGCCTAAAGAAATCCCTGGAGTAGAAGTAGGCATGTGTACCCAGACTGAACCACAGGATTTTGCTCTCTTATGGAAAATAGAAAAAAATAAAATTAGTGTTTCAGATTCTGTGAGAGTACTAACAGGAAGATTAGATGGATTTAAACCAAAAGCTTTCAGTATGAACACAAAATTAGATGTTCAAGAAACAATTCCATATAGGGTAATGTATGATAAAAGTACATATGTTGAAGAAAGTGAGCTTACTAGTGCTGATGAATCTGAAAATCTTAACATTCTTTGTAAACTATTTGGATCCTTTTCATTAGAAGCCCTAAAAGACTTATATGAGAGGTGTAACAAAGATATTATTTGGGCCACAAGCCTTTTGTTGGATTCTGAAACTAAATTGTGTGAGGATACTGAATTTGAGAATATCCAAAAGTCATATGATGAAGCACAAATCGGGCCATTTTCTCTGGGATTGAATTTGAAGGAAATTATTAGCCAAAGAGGAACCTTAGAGGATTCTAATTCTTCCATGCCAGAATTTTGTGATGGAATTGTTATCAGTAACACTAATGTGCAGTCTACCTGTGATTCAGAAAAAAGAAACTCAGAGCAGGCAGAAATAAGAGCTATAACTGCTGAAAAACCTGGATTAATAACAAGTATATTTCCTAATGCCACTGTAGATCTAAAGAATACTAATGAAGTACATCATAATAGTCAGGCAGAACTTTCAGGTTTATATAACATTAAGCAGTCTTTTCTTACTACCACTCAAGATGAGAGTGAAATGAAGAAGAATCTAGAAGTCACAGAGATTGGAGACAGTATACATTCCTTGAATTTGTCTGATGGTGTAAACTCTGTATCAAGCACTTCAAATCTTGAATTAAATGAAGAAATTTATTTTACTGACTGTTTTGAGATAAAGAAAAATGAAAATCTTCCAAAGGATTATGTGAAATTTCCAAACACAGAAGAATTTATGAATGAAGATGAACAGGAAATGGAAAAAATTCTAATGGCAGGGAGTACTTTGGCAGCTGGAGTTAGTGAAGAAGATAAAACTGAGATGTTGAATCCCATGCCAGTGATGGCCAAATCTCTGACCATAGACTGTCTGGAATTGGCATTACCCCCTGAACTGGCTTTTCAGCTCAATGAATTATTTGGCCCTGTTGGTATTGATTCAGGTAAGGGAAAAGTAAATTACCTATATGTGTATCTTTGTATGAATAGAATATAGGTTGAGGGTTCTATTTCAACTTAAAAATTATTTCATATGTTAACTGAAATGTAAAAGTAAATTGTATTGCCTGCCTTACTTTTGATACAATCTGTAGAGAATTTTAAAAAATGTAATTTGAAGAAATAGAAAGTATTTATATGGAGTTTCTTCATCCCATGCATATATTGCAAGTTTTCTCTGGTATTTACCTTATACTTATTTGCACAGATGAAACATTTTGAATCATTTGGTGCTACTCCAGATACATCTAAGGCAAGATTAATTTCTTGAACACACTCATTGAAATGTCTCAACTAATGGAAATGAATAAATTAAATATATTTAGACTAGTGGACATGAATAACTTAAATATATGAAGTATTGTATAATTGCAGCAGCCAAGAAGTGTGAAAACAATGACATGTTACATAAACAAAAATATTCCAAGAGATTTAGAACTAGAAACAGGTTAGTAATTAATAATAGAAATTAGTTTTATGATGCATAAGGTCATTGAGTACGTTTTCTGCAAATGTATAATGAGCAATAATTATATTTTCTTTTCTTTTTTTCCCTCTCTCAAGGGTCTCTAACAGTTGAGGATTGTGTGGTTCATATAGATCTGAATCTGGCTAAAGTGATTCATGAGAAATGGAAAGAATCTGTAATGGTTGGTAGGCTTCTTTTTATAAAGAGCTCCGTTTGTGTCCATTTTGTCACCTTTGCTCTACAATAAGACCTACTATGTTAAAGAGTTCTATTGAATTTTGACTTTGAGAGAGAATGAACTTTTACCATTTAACAGATTACTGATTTTTTTCCCCTCTTTCCAATAGTTGAGGTTATTTCCAGACTGGCTAAATTGTATAATTAATGATGGAGCTCAATATGATTGTTAATTTTTTTTTTTAGGGAAAAATCATATATAGTTTTTTACTCCCTAAATTAAAGACTTGCAGTGCTGACTGATTAAATTTCAAAAACAGTTTTTAAAAAAATGCAACATAAGAGCTCTTTAAGTGGAAAAAAATATATAGATGTAGTCATACTTTATAATTTTATCTAATTTTATTGTTTTACTTAGATTTAACAAGAACAATTGATAGTTTTACATGGAGAAATGATTTCTAGAGAAAAATAATATAATCTTGATTTCTTTCCTTTTTTTTTTTTGGTTTGTAATAATCTTGTTTTCTGATGCATCCTCCTTTGCCAATCCTCTTTTCTGCATTTGTGTTTAGGAGCGACAAAGACAAGAGGAGGTATCCTGTGGCAAGTTTACACGAGGTAAAGCTTATATTTTTACTTCTGATGTTCTTGTCTTGATGTTGAAACTTGGTGTGTGTGTATGAATTTTAACTCATTTTATTTTATTTTATTTTTTGTGGGGAAGACCAGCCCTGAGCTAACATCTGTTGCCAATCCTCCCCTTTTTTGCTGAGGAAGACTGGCCCTGTGCTAACATCCGTGCCCATCTTGCTCCACTTTATATGGGACGCCACCACGGCATGGCTGACAGGCAGTGCATCGGCGGGCGTCCGGGATCCGAACTTGTGAACCCCGGGCTGCCAAGCGTGGACTAAACTGCTATGCCACCGGGCGGCGCCTTTAACTCATTTTAAATATACTTCCACAAAATAAGTAATCCAAGAATTTTGATTTGCAAATAAAACTCTTTAAAAATATTTAACATTTAATATTGATATAAAATAAAACTTAAGAAAAAAGCCCTATAATATTATTTAGCTTTCATGAGTGCTATGGAACACCTAAAGTGTGTTCTAATACATATAGTCAAGGTGTTTCCTGTTAAGATTTTGCTCTGAATGAAGGAAAACTGTTCTGCTTTGAGAGCAATAAAGTATTCACGTGTTTGATTGAGAGCATTGTTGAAATATTACTTGGTTATTCAAAATTTTTATTGATGTTAATATTAGTAAAGCACAAAAGTCAGCCTGTTTTTTTGGTACATCTGCCAAATTGAAAATATTTGATTTCAGAAGACCTCTGTTAACGTTGTCCTCAGTGATTAGTGCGGGGTGGTAGACCTATTAATAAGGGTCCTCCTTTTGTGCATGAGTTGCTTCATATACCTCTTTTGTCCACACCACACTGGGACTCCAGGTTGAAGATTCTTAGGATGTGCTTTAGTTCAGGCCTGTGCTTGTGTTGTAGCTTCAAGAGCTAAAGCTGAGAGCTAGAGGTGCCAAAGGATTTCCGAGTTGTGCCAATGATAGTATTTGCTGTTTCTTCACTCTCCAGGAAAGCAAAGGAATGTATCAGAATGTGTTGATATCCCTTAGAGATGCTGAAATGTTACACGTTAAATTCTTTTATGTGAACTTCGTAGAATGTTCACTTCTTTCCTTATGTTGAATATCATTTGCTCAATATTTATTGTGTGCCTCCAGTAGGTTACGGTTTTGCCAAAATATTGATCCTTTCAGTCCTTGGAGTGGCTGGGCAGAGCTGACCAGAGCTGCTCTAGCTGGGCACTTCCAGCTAGCTGTAGCTTGCTTTGTTTACCAGTGTATACATGTATTTTCTTTGTGTTGATGCGACACGAAAGAGTGGGAAGCAGTGAGTTGATTTACAGTGATACCCAGATCATAGCTCATTTGAAGTATCATTTCTTGCTTGCAATTATGTGAAGATGTATTTTTGAAACTTCAAAGTTGCATTATATCTATAAGCTAGAAGTGAAAAAACCATGTCTCCTGGATCTCTCTGAGGTAGATGTAACAGAGTGAATTATGCTTATTTTGTACGTTTATTGTTGAGGGTCTGACACTGTTTATACTGCTTTTGTAGATTCTTCCCTGGTTGGGCACATTGGTTTTGATAATCCTGAACAAAAATCATCTCAGAGAGCAGGCAAAAAATTACTGAAGACTTCAGCAGCACCTGAAATGCTACCCCTATTGGATCATTGGAATACTCAAACTAAAAAAGTATCACTCAGAGAAATAATGTCAGAAGAAATTGCCTTACAGGAAAAACATGATTTGGTATGAGCTAGTATAAGTATTAAGCCTTTGTCTCTGACTCTAGTTTGATTATGTGTGTTTACTTTGTGATTTTCGTTTGATTCTATATTTCCTAGTCTGGAATCTGTATTTAACCTGATTGAAGTTAAAAGTGAAAAATGTTTCAAATGTAGTTTAAAGCTGGAGGTTTTTGCCTCTGGGAAATTAGTTGATATTCTATAACAATAAGCCAATCTATGTTAAATCTGTTGTTTTAGATTTAATTTTGCAGGTGATTGAGCTGCATATTCCTTAGCTTTTGACATTTACGTCTGTAATTTTTTAATTCTAGAAACATGAAAAATCTTTAGAGATAATTTTGTTCATAAATTAATAATAAAAAATGTCTGTCTTGTTACTAAAGTGTCCATCTTTGAAACAAAATTCTTAAAGAAAAATTTTAGAAACTTAAGAATTTGAATTAAAAAATTAAATACTCTTTTTCTTCTAACTTTTCAATTAAACAAGTTCAAACAGAAACTTCACTTTGAACTTTATTTTTGTTCTTTATTCAACATTTCTATCCATATGAAGCCATAAGAAAATTTGGTTTCTTTTGCATTTCTTCTTCTTAGCCTTTTTTGGAATTCTGAAAATTAGTATTAGAGAATTTCAAAATCAAAAGGGAAAAGACCTTAGAGGTTATTTAGTTCAATTCTCAAGGAAAAAAAAATTCTTAGATGGTGATCTTAAAAACATTTTTACTTTTTTTCCTACTCATTTGACTATTCAATGGAGTACTTTTATTTTGCTGAAATACATACGGCTGGGGCATAGGAGGAATGATGGGATTCCTCCACCTTCGTATTTATTTTCCCCAGTTGTCTTGTTAATTAAATTGGAAATATGGTACCATTCCCATCTTTACATGTTTATATAATCCAAGGAACATTCTCTTCAGTAGGATCTTATAATTTAGTGTTCTTTCAGATATCTTCTTCAGTTTATATATGTAATAAATTGGAGAAATGGACTTTCTTAAAAAATAAGTTAAGCCTAGATCATATGCCAAAATAATGTGACAATTTTTGTTGAAATGCCGTTTTCCACTATTGAAACTTATCTTTATGGTTCTAACTTGCCTTTTGATCTCTCAGTATAATAGTGAACAAATGAGCATCTTTGACTTCTCAACTAAGTGCGTTTTTTTTCTATCAGTGATTTTTGCTTGTCTTTCTGTGGGTTGGGTGATAGAAGCTGTACTCTTTTGGTCCCAAGGACTCCCCCTTAGTTAGAGCCTCAGTAAGAGAATTTCTTGATGCTTTCTCCTCACTTTTTGTCCCCAAAGAGGAAATACACTTTGCGTTTTTTTTAAAGCAAAGAATATAAAATAAACTTTAGGCATAATGTATGAATAGAATAATTAACTGTAAGATGATTAAGGTCATGAGTTTTCAGTTTATTGATGAGACCTTAGAATTTATAGTTTAGAAACTTAATGACCTAGTAGATTGCTAGTAAATCTTATCACTGAATTTTTTAGTAAGTTCAGATTATAATGCATATCTTAAATAAAACATGAAATATTTTAAATTCTTAAAGTGGCTTGTTTCCATCATTCTTGTGATGTGTTCAACTTTACCAGTCCCTTTTAGTGGTCAGATTGTCACCTATTGTGGTTCCTCTTTTATTATTGTTTGGTGTTATAAATTGCCTAAGTATGGTTAGGCTTCAAAACCAATAACTATTCTAGGATTGTCCTAGATTAGTGTCATTTTTATATTTAGAAATTTTTAGAATCACCTTTGAAATTTGATAGGAAGTTATTTTTCAGACATTAGGATCTTTGTAGCAAACAAAAATATTGTTTAGTTACATCGCAATCTCAACAAGTTGTCGTAGAGTTAGAAATCACTAAGAATGTTTACCATAATCCTATGTTAGAATTAAAATAAATTTTAGGAGAGTTCTTTTGGTTTGGCAATTTGAACAGATCCAAATATGACTTTTGAAAAAATAACATTAACAATTCTCATACAGTTATTTTGGAGTAAATATGTCTGTGAAAATTTTAAAAATTGTGAATTTTAAGATTTTTCTGTCAACCTGAATTTGCAACTTATTTGTACATTGTAGTTTCTGCCCATTGAGGAGAATATGTTTTTGAGGACGTTGTTCACAGCATCACACAGTGTCCCTTTTATGAGGACCCATGGGAGAAATTTCTCTCAGGTCTCAGTACCAGAAAAAGCTGTACTTCTCCTGAGCAACTGGTTTGTTTATATTTTATGGACACTGAGAATCTTTGTTTCTCCCTTTGCTTTGGCCACTAAGAAGCTCAGACTGAATTTGTGGCCCACTTTTAGCAATTGTACAGGGTTTTGTGGCATGCATTTATATACTAATTTTACTCGCTAGCTTTATGCTATATTCTTACCTTTATTTTCTTTACTCTCTGACTTCATTTATTTATATCCTGTTTACATATGTATATATCTTCATCCTTTTTATATAATATGCTTGAATGTGTTGAGTGTGTATATGTGAGAGTATCTATGTATGTATTTATATACACACGCACATACGTATATTTGTATAAATGTGATTGTGTGTGTATATATTTTGAGTAGCTTCAAGTGTTTTGCAAAAAAATGGGATATAAATAAATAGTGCAAGAATACTTATATTACTAATTTCTGCCTTTAATCAGTGAAGAAAGTCTATGATTGCTTTTAAATTATTAGTCTTTGCAACAAAATAACTATGCTTTTGGATCAGCAGAATTAGTATTATAGATTCCATCTTAGGGATGATTTTTGTCTTTTTTTTTTAGAAAAGGGAGTCACCTATGTTTGAAAAAGATTGCGCCACTAAACTAAAGGAGAAACAACTCTTTAAGATATTTCCTGCCATTAACCAAAATTTTCTGGTGGACATTTTCAAGGACCACAAGTGAGTGCTAGAAGGATTGCCTGTAGTTTCTACTGTGATGTCATTGAAAGCATATATCATACATTTTAATCTCTTATTTTTATTTTTCTGGTAAAAATAATATAGATATAAACCATTTAAATGCAGTGTAGAAAGTGAGCAGTTTCTGGCAATTGGTTTATATTCCTCCTCAATTTTTTTCTCATATATGCTAATGTGTGTGTGCATACATGTGTGCCTATTTGTTTTTGTGTCTATATATAAATATATATTTCACCAAAAAAGAGGTTGTGTTTTATGTGCTGTTTTGTAGTTTTGCTAGTATTTATTTTTCCTGTCCATACTTAGTGATCTGTTCATTTCTTTTTAAAGTCTACAGGGTATTCGATAGTATTCTTAAAGTGATTTCTTAAAGGTCTGTAATTTACTTAAGCAAGCTTCTATTTATGGATTTTTTGACTGTAAGAAAAATTGGAAACCTTGTTGCGCTGAGCATCCTTGAACATACATCTTGTGTTCATGGGTGAATGCTATTGTAGGCTCATTCCTAAAAGTGAAATTGCTGGGTCAGAGTGTACGCATTTACAATTTTATACCTAACGCCACATGTCCTTTGATAAAGGCTTTCTGTATTAGTTATATGCACTCATAGTGTAACCCACTCTGCATATTAAGATTCTTTAGGGGCCGGCTTGGTGGTACAGTGGTTAAATTTGCACATTCCGCTTTGGTGGCCCAGGGTTCGCCGGTTTGGATCCTCGTCGTGGACCTACTCACTGCTCATCAAGCCACACTAAGGTGGCATCCCACATAGAAGAAGTTGTACATCCTACAACTAGGATGTACAACTATGTACTGGGGCTTTGGGGAGAAAAAAGAAAAAGAGGAAGATTGGCAACGGATGTTAGCTCAGGGCCAATCTTCCTCAAAAAAAAGAATATCTTTCAAAAAATTTTTTTTTAATATTTGTCAAGCTGATGGGAAAAATGATATTTCATTCTTGTGAAATAAATAAATTTTTATTTTTCTGATTACTAGTAAGGTTGAGCTTTTTTCATTTCTTTCTTTTTCTATTAATTGCTTATTTACTTTGTGCCTGTTTTCCTTTTGGTTGTTTCTATTTCTTTCTAGATGTGCGAGAGCTCTTTGCATATTATCTATAGTAATCTTTGTCTATTAATGTAGATTACAATTATTTTTCCGGCTATGTAGATTATCCACAAGAAAGCTTTCTTTCATCTTATCAGCTATACTTCTTAAGTCCCTTGTTGGATTCACACATGGTTTAAGTTTCCTTCAAACATCCAACACAGGCAATAGATCTTTAAACTGACATTTTTATTGTGTCAAATTTTACTTTTTACTTATACCATGGGATTCTAGTCAAGGAAATTCTAAGCAGAGATACAGAAAGGAAAAAGTAAAACATGGTATCATCTCTTTAGTTATATACATGTTTTTTTGTTTTTTGGGTTTTTTTTTGCTGAGGAAGATTCTCCCTAAGCTAACATCTGCTGCCAGTCTTCCTCTTTTTTTTTTTGGTATGTGAGCCGTCAGCACAGCATGGCCACTGACAGATGATGGGTATCAGTCCATGTCCAGGAACCGAACTCTGGCTGCCAAAGCAGAGTGTGCCAAACTTAACCACTAGGTCACTGGGACTGGCCCACATGTTTTAATTCATATGTTTTATCAGAAAACCTTTTCCTTTATTGTTTCTGAATTTTATGTCTCTTAGGGAGTCCTACCCCAATATTATAAAAATATTTCTTCAGTATTTTTAATAGTTAAAAAAATTTTAATTTATCTAGCATTTTTATGTGTATATTATGAAGTAGACTTTAATTGTTTTTCCAAATAATTAACTGGATGAATAGGTTGTCTTTATCCACTGATAGAAAATATATCCACTAATATTTACCACATTCCCAAGTATACATTTTCTCTTAAAGACTCTTTGATTTCATTGAGCTATTTGTTTGGTCCTGAGTTTCTACCATATTGTTTTAATTATTATAGTGTTACTATGTGTTTTGATGTTTGGTTTGTTAGGAACCCTTCTGGTTTGAATAACGTATACTTTTGATCTTATATTTTTATTAAATTCCTATTTTAGCAAGAGTTGTTTTAAATAGATGCCCTTTTAGAATCTTTCGAGAGTCGAATATAAATTTTTTTCTTTAGTTTATTAGTATATTTTGTGTCAGTCACAGTAATAGATTTCTTGAATAAAACCTGCTTTACCTTTAGATTTTTGTTTTTTAATACAGTGTAGGAATTGATTTTAGGATTTTTGCAACATTTATTAAATGAGATTGGTCTGTGATTTTTCTGTTCCTGTGCTATCTGTGTCAGATTTTGGTTTGAGGATTTTGTTTAGTGTTAGGCTTAATAGAAGAAACTGGCAAGACTGGAAAGCTTAATAACTTAGTATCTTGAAGGTTCTAGGCTTGTGCCTTTTCAGGGAGAGGATCTTTAGAACCTTTTAAGGTTATTACTTTATTCACATGTTTGCTTTTTTCACGAGTCTTTTCTAGAAGTTTGTCTTCCAGAAAATCATCAGTTTTACCTTGGTTTTCAAGTTTATTATTGTCAAGTTGTATGTAATATTCTTTTATAATTAAAAACATTATTTTATATTTGATCATATCCCTTTTCTTTTTCCTAATTTTTTTTTCTGTTTTCTCTTTGTTTTTGCCCTTTATTAGATTGGCCCTTTTAAAGAACAAGCTCTTGGTATATTGATCAAAGTCTATTTTATGTTCTCTAATCATTTATTTTGCTTTTATTTATTTATTTATTTATTTTTGAGGAAGACCAGCCCTGAGCTAACATCCATTGCTAATCTTCTTTTTTTGCTGAGGAAGACTGGAGCTGGGGTAACATCCGTGCCCATCTTCCTCTACTTTATATGGGATGCCGCCACAGCATGGCTTGACAAGCAGTGTGTCGGCAGGCGCCCGGGATACAAACTGGCGAGTCCCGGGCTGCCAAGTGTGAACTAAACCGCTGCGCCACTGGGCCGGCCCCTATTTTGCTTTTATTTTTGATGATTCTTTTCTATTTTTGATAGTTCTTTTCTCTTAAAATTTGTTGATATGTTTTCAACTCTTTGGTTAGCTTGTTTCCTTTCAGTCTTTAATGACAAATACATTTAAGGGTATGAATTTTTCTCCGTATAATGTTTTGATTTTGACATATAGTATATTCATTTTCATTATTTTCTAAATAATCTCTAATTCAGTTTGATTTTCTCATTTACCCAAGAGTTTTAAATTTTCTAAATGGTTTGATGGTTTTGGTGGTGGTGGTGGTCAGGGAAAGGCTTTTGTTTATTTTGTTTTGTTATATTGGGGTATAAGAATGTGGCCTGCAAGAGTTCTTTTTGTGGAATTTGAGATTTTTCTTTGTGGTTTAATACATGATCAGTTTTTATAAATATTTCATGAAAGTGCTTTTGAAAAAGCATAGAACTCTGCATACTCAGCAGAGAATAAATAAAAATATCACTTAAATCAAGTTTTTAATGGTATTATTCCAGTCCATAATTTCCCTATTTACTTTTGCTACCTAATTTGCTGGTTTCTTAGAGGTATGTGTTAAAATCTCCCAAGGAACTAGGGGTTAGGGGCTGGTACTAGCATATGGCAACTCTCTTCTGTGGGGACCTGGGGCAAGATGACCTGAAGTGAAACAACCCAGAGTTGTGGTTCCCCAAACAAGGTAAGGGGGCTGAGTGAGTTCTTCCCTGGGGATGGCCAGAGTGGTCGGTCAGACCCCTCAGGGTAGGCGGTTGATTCTCTCCATTTGTCTGCCAACAGCTGGATAATTTTCTCAGCAGTAGCTTCAACTTCATCCCGGTAAGAAGGGTAGTTGGGTTCAGTTACTGCAGTTTATGCATGAGCTGTAATATTCCAGGGCTGTACCCCTTGAACAATACTAGTGGTGGAGACTGGCTTCTAGCCCTGTGAGTGGGCAAGCTGGTTGATTTTAAGGGCTAGAAAGGATGTGGATAATTGCTGGTAGCTTCCAGCCCCTAGAAACTCCTATGTGTTGAGCATATCTGAGGCAGCAAGATGAGAGGACTAAAGTGGAAATGGTAGTCCCAAATGGTTCCCCTTTAAGGGTTGTCTTTAATAAATTGAAGAACAGCAAAATATCACACTATTTTGGATAACGTTATTACATTTCAAAAATATTCCTTTGTGGTCACCTCTTCATTCTCTGGCCATTGAGAGAGATCAAGGGGCTTAAATAATCTGAAATAATGAGTATTATAAAATCGTTTATAATTTGCTTTGGGATGAGTTTTTTTTAGATATTGGAACATGAGTGTATCAGATGTTGGTCAATTTGTAGAATTTTATACTACAGCTAATGTAGTATCACCATGAAAAGGTGCCTGAGTAATGTAGGAGTGAGAGGTAGGATAGTGTTTTACTTTTTCCTTTCTGTATCTCTGCTTAGAATTTCCTTGACTAGAATCCCATGGTATAAGTAAAAAGTAAAATTTGACACAATAAAAATGTCAGTTTAAAGATCTATTGCCTGTGTTGGATGTTTGAAGGAAACTTAAACCATGTGTGAATCCAACAAGGGACTTAAGAAGTATAGCTGATAAGATGAAAGAAAGCTTTCTTGTGGATAATCTACATGGAATAAAAGATCAAAAAATGAATTAATTATCAATATGTTACCTTTTGGTATTCATTTTAAAAAATTAGTTTTTCAGAGCCTATTACTGACTTAACCCTCTGTTCATTCTTGATTCTTTGAGATACACAATTAGCATTTAATTTCAACGTTTAAAACTTAAAAGTGAGCCAGTTTTTCATATTCTAAAATGTTTGAAGGATTGCTTCTGTTAATGTTTCCACATAACTTTTACTTTCATTTACTGACATATTTGTACATAAACTCTCTACAGCTATTCATTAGAGCATACAGTGCAATTTCTAAACTGTGTTCTTGAAGGAGACCCTGTAAAAACAGTTGTAGCGCAAGAGTTTGTTCACCAGAATGAGAATGTCATTTGTCATACTGCACAGAAGTCTAAGGAGAAAAAGGTATAGAGTTTTTTTTTCATTATAATGGTAAATAATTGTGTATGAAAATATAATTGGTTTGTTGAGATAATTTAATGATTATTTCTCACCATTTTGACTAGATTGACAATTTAACCAATTTGGTTTAGAATATCTTTACTCAAAATAATTTATAGCTGATTTTTTTTTCTTCAATGTCCTTGTGCATGACAAACACTTGAATTTCTGTAACTTCTTCTTTCTCCTTTTTTTTTTGCTGAGGAAGAGTCCCCCTAAGCTAACATCTGTTGCCAGTCTTCCTCTTTTTTTTTATGTGAGCCACTGCCATAGCGTGGCCACTGATAGACGAGTGGTGTGCTTCTGAGCCCTGGAACTGAACCTGGGCCGCTAAAGTGGAACACGCCAGACTTCAATCACTAGGCCATCAGGGCTGGTCCGTCTGTAACTTTTTCTGTGTAGACTCTGCACAGTAGAGTATGAGGTTTAATTGACTAGCAGTGGGGTGATAATATGAAGGGTTTTAGGTTATAAATATGTGGGGAGAAATATTTAACCAGTTGAGAAACTGCCAAACTTTTTTCCAAAATGGCTGCACCATTTTATGTTCCCACCAGCAGTGTATGAGGGTTACAATTTCTCCGCATCCTCTCTGACACTTGTTATTATCTGTCTTTTTGGTTATAGCCATCCTAGTGGGTGTGAAATTGTTTTAAGGGTACCTGGGATTTGTTTTAATTGGGTATGGTAAGACATACAGACATGGAAATGTCATGAAGAAAGAAGTTTATTATATGCACAGATCTCTAGAAACAGGCATGGCCTACTACCAAGGGCCACATGAGGAAACCCCAGGATCAGTCAGGAGGCAGAGGGAGTAGGGGAAAATGTGGGCAGGAGCAGAGCCTTTATTGTGGTTTCTGTGGGAAGGAATTGGTGAGGCAAGGTAGGCAGGCATAGAATTAGATAGTTTGAATAATTTCAGCAGCCTCTGGGGCATAGCAACTCTTAATTTTTCTGGTACCTGGCCTGGGTGATTAGGGTATGTGGATGGTGGCCTGAAGTGTGAGAACTCCATAAAGGAGGTGATTGAGTGTTTGGGCTCTAGATTGGTTGGTTTGCATATGTAAGGTGCTTTAGCAGGCGAGTTGTTTGTTATCTATAGGAATTAGCTAACCCTAGGGTGGGGGAGGAGGGGGTTGTCTCTCCAGGGGTTAGCAAGGCCCCAGGTGGCAGAGCACCAGAATACAGGAAATAAAAGACATGATTAATACAGAAGTGCTATCTCGTGGTTTTGATTTGCATTTCCCCGATGACTGGTGATGTTGAGCATCTTTTCATGAGCTTATTGGCCATTTATATATCTTCTTTGAAGAAATGTTTATTTCTTCTAGATACAAGTCCCTTATCAGAAATATAATTTGCAAATTTTTTTCCCATTCTGAGGGTTGTCTTTTCACTTTTTTGATGGTGTCCTTTTAAGTGCAAAAGTTTTTAATTTTGATGATGTGCAATTTATCATTTTTCTTTTGTTACTTGTGCTTTTGGTGTCGTATCTAAGAAACCATTGCCTAATCCAAGGTCGTGAAGATTTACACCTGTTTTCTTCTAAGAGTTTTATAGTTTTAGTGCTTACATTTAGATCTTTAATCCACTTTGAGTTAATTTTTGTGTATGGTGTGAAATAGGGTTCATTCTTTTCCATGTAGATATCCACCACTCGTAAAGACTGTTCTATCCCCATTGAATTTTCTTAGCAACCTTGTTGAAACTGAATTGACAGTGTTTATTGCTAGACTTATAATTCTATTTCATTGATCTATATGTCTGTCATTATGCCAGTGTTGATTACTGTAGCTTTGTAATAAATTTTGAAGTCTGGAAGTGTGAGTTTCCAACTATGTTCTTTTTTCAAGATTATTTTGGCTATTCTGGGCCCCTTGCATTTCCATGTGAATTTTAGGGTCAGCTTGTCAATTTCCACAAACAAGCCAGCTGGAATTTTCATGGGGATTGTGTTGAGTCTGTAGATCAATTAATTAGAGGAGTATTGCCTTCTTAACAATATTGTCTTCCAAGCTGTGAACATGGAATATCTTTCGATTTATTTAGGACTTCTTAATTTCTTTCAACAGTGTGTTGTAGTTTTGAGTATGTTTTGCATGTCTTTTGTTAAATTTATTTCTAAGTATTTTTTTGATGCTATTGTAGATGGAATTGTTTTAATTTTATTTTTGGATTGCACATTGCAAATATATAGAAATAAAATTGATTTGTATATTAATCTTGTATTAGCTTTATGCTTTTTTTTCTTACAGTCCTTTATCATCCTGCTATTCTTCCTTATTAATAAGACCACTCAGAGTTAGCTTGTTTCCCCCTTTTTCTTTAAATATTTCACCATCAATTAGTTGATTTATAGGACTTAGGTATTTATGTGATCTGTTAGTGCTGTACATGGGGCAGGAACCAAGTGATACCACTGATGCCTGTGTTCATCGTGGATAGATAGGTACAGTATATTAGAAGATGCAGAGAGTGTACACATGATGATGAGACCTTCAAGGTCAAACTGAAATGAAGATTACTCTTTCTGTCTCCTGATAATAGAGGGGTCTGTGGGTCATTTTGATGATGGAGGAGGTCATGGGGAAAGGTGCTTGCTCAAAGTGGGAGATGATTGGAAAATGCTGCAATCAGAAGAGGAGATTCTGTGAGTTATGTAAACATTGGCTAAAATGTAAACTTTAAGTTACTCTGGAGATTTTTCTTAGCCTTTCTCACAAAATGTAGGCAGGTGTCACAACACTGATAAAAATCGTTTAAGATTTGTGGGCAGAAGAGTCTCTCTCTGATATCCCAGGACCCTAAGGGACCACAGATACTAAAAGGGACTATCATGGTACCAGTAACATTTTGGTTTATCTGTTTTAAAGAAACTAACATTTACAACTGTTTTATTAATACTTTTTCCCTTCAGCCTTTAATAAAATTTATAAATTTGTTACCATAGGAAATGGTTTGGGTATTATAACATCATGGTTTCAAGAGAATAAGTGACACTAATTAGGTGAGTTCTTAGGAAGCAAATATTTCACTTGGCCCCTAATGAAGTTATAGTAAACCACATTACTATGAAATGGATATAAAAATAAATCTTAGTTTTATTTTAAAAGAGAGTAGCTATATGAGAAAGCATTTCTTATTATATACTGTTTTTTCTTTTTTAAAAATAAGAAATGAAGGGTCGGTCTCTTCCCAGAGAACCACATATGATTTGTGTTTTTTAGTATGAACACCAACAGAGAGACTCTAATGTTATGAAATATGTTCATAGTGTTAGGCACTATGAACTTTTAAAAAGTCATAGAAAGCTTTTTTATTATCCCCTCCCCTAAAGTCTTTGATTTTATCAGAGATGCAAACCATACACTCATAGAATAATATAAACATTATTGTGAAACAAGCTTGTGATTAAGTACTGATGACAGTGACATAAGGATATAGGTTCTATGAATATTCTTAGGTGAGAGAGAGCCTTGTGCTCTTTCATAAAATAAGCTGGATATTTGTTGCAAAAATAAATTGACTATATCTTCTCAGATTTACAGATTTTTGACTCTGGTCATGAGTTAGGAGTATAGTGATGCCTTTATTTTATCCTTTTCTTCAACTCTTTCAAGCCTCCAGAGTTCTAGGGGCTAAGTAAGCAAAACGTAATGAGTGAAGAAATTATACAGCCAACTTCTATTGTATGTTAAACCAGTTTTCCCCAATCTTTCTTATCTTCTGAACTCCATTCATGGGCAGGAAATTTGAAAAAAAATTTTTATCAATTAGTAATGTATATATTACATAACATATACATATAATTCAAGTTCAAATCAGTATCTTATTAAAGATTATATTATAGAGTACATTATAATTATAATCCTTGATAATATTTCTAATTTAATGACAATTTTCAGGTTTTAGAAATTTAACAAGTAACCTATACTATATAGTTTACTTTCAATTAGTTATATCAGAAAAGCATAATTTGTGTAAAAAATTGAAAATTATGTATTTTGGTGGGTTTTGGGATTGAATGTTCATAAGATGTTCGTTAAGTTACTTGGTATGGCTCCTGATGCTAGGAATTCTTTTAAGCTTTTAAGAAAATCAACTTAAATCATAGTAGCTAATTTTCCCCCCAATGACACACTAAGAAACATATCGGATTGCTGTTTGCAAGCAGTTTTCTGCAAATAACACTTTGGAGAATGGGATAAATGAAAAGCCAAATTAGATATAGAAGTCACTCTATTTTGCTGTTTTTTAACATAGACTTGATATTCTAAAGACATCTGGATATACTGTCTAAGAATTTTGTTCAGAAAAATGCAATTTTCCTATTTGGTGGAGAGCATTGAGGCAAATTTGCATCATAATAATTATTTTCATTACTGTGTGTTTTAAATTAGAGTTACTTTTGCTTTGATAATTTAAGGGTCCATTTTGGGTAACAATTACTTGATAGATGATTTTTCAAAAAGCTCATTGAAATTGTGTAATAGTCAACATTACACAATAGTTTGTAGTCAGGCTGATTGAAAACTTCTCCATAAATAATGATTTTTACTAACTGCCAGGTGTGGTCACTCCACATGTCCTTCTGTTTTAAAGAGAATATTATTCAATTGTTTTGTTGACTGGTTTTTTAAAAATATAAACTGAAATATGCCATTACTACTTTCAATGACTGGACCCTTTGAATGGGTTTTCAAACTAAAATTTAGAAGATTTTGCGTTAGATAAATTTTTTTTTTCTGTTTTGTGAGAAAGACTAGCCCTGAGCTAACATCTGTTGCCAATCCTCTTCTTTGCTGAGGAAGACTGGCCCTGGGCTAGCATACATGCCCATCGTCCTCTACTTTATATGGGACGCGTCCACAGCATGGCCTGACAAGCAGTGCATTTGTCCGCGCCTGGGATCCGAACCTGCAAACCCGGGCCGCCAAATTGGAGCGCGTAAACTTAACCACTACGCCATTGGTCCGGCCCCTAGATAAATGTTTTATTCTTTGAAATCATATTCTCTCTTTTGGCTTGATTTTGTGACCTAATTATATTTTGGTAATTTTAGAGAACTTTTCAACATTTTCTAAGGTAAGAGTGGTTAAAGAAGGGGTACCTGTATGGCATGTTAAAGTTAATGATAGCAGCGGAGTGCTTGACTTACTAGGTAGACACTGGAGAATCTGTTTTTTTGAGAAGAAAGATGAAAAATAGTACAGCCCAGTTTTCATATACATTTTCTGAGGATAAAGCCTGTATTTCCTACTTTCTTCGTATTTTACTTATTGTGTAACATCTTATAGGCAAAGAAAATGAAAGAGACTGAAGATATACCAAGTGAACCATCTTTCCAGGATTTTGAGTACCCAGAGTATGATGACTACAGGGCAGAGGCTTTCCTGCACCAACAGAAGAGGATGGAGTGCTACAGCAAGGCAAAAGAAGCTTATCGGATGGGGAAAAAAAACGTTGCCACCTTTTATGCCCAGCAGGTAAAGTAGAAAACTGATTATTATTTTTTTCTTTGTCACTCATGAGGTCTGAACAGTCTTGAAGCAGATAATACTCATATTGTGACTAGATTAAGTTATTCTGGGAAATGTAGATTATAAAAATGACATAAAAAAGGTATCTTAATAGATAAGAAACATTTGGTTTTGAGAATTTTGTCTCCTTTGAAATGCTCAATTTTTGTGGTTGCTTTTGCATTTATGGCATACATGAATTTCAGTTTACTCTGACAGTCCTATTTTCTTTTAGGTTAGAGTCTATCATTCAGTACTAGTTCTAGACAGGTATAAGTTTTCTGGAGGAAAAACAGCAGAATGTTAATATTGGCCATCTCAGGGTGGGATTATAGGGGCCTTGTACTTCTTTTTTTTTTGCTGAGGAAGATTCACCCTGAACTAACATCTGCTGCCAATCTTCCTCGTTTTGTATGTGAGCCACCACCACAGCATGGCCACTGACAGACAAGTGGTATAAGGTCCATGCCTGGGAACCAAACCCAGGCTGCTGAAGCGGAGCATGCCGAACTTAATCACTAGGCCACTGGGGCTGGCCCTGTACTTTCTATCATGTTTGAATTTTTAGTGATGTATCACTTCTATAGTGAGAAAAAGAAAATTACATAAATATCTTTCAGGGAAGTAAAATTTCTACCTGGGCTCATCTGGCATGGTGTTACAAGAAACTTAGCTGATTTACTTTTTGTGGTTCCATATGGCTTGCTTTTTTGTGAGAGAGCAGAGAGAGGTATCAAACTGTTAGAATCCCATGAGCCCTAACAGTAAACCTTGAGGGATGGCTTTAGGGGTAACTACAAGGTGTTGAAAGGGTTGAGACCCAGGATTATCAAAGGATAAACCAGTGGATTTCTTGGGTAGTGTTTATTTAAGTTTCCCTCTTCTATGAATTTTGGTTCAGAAGGTATATTAGAAATGATGATTCAGTTGTTTAAGAACTGTATTATTGATCCACTGAAATTCCCCTAAATTTGGTATATTCTTGCATATTAGCCCATTGCATTATTTAAAATTTTAGATTTATTGTTCCCTCTTTTGTTCTACCTTTTATTTGGGGCACTGTTTGTTTCCTCATTACCTACTAAGTAGCAAATATCAAAAGTGTTTACTGGTAATATGTTTATAATTAAAGGGTAGTCTCCATGAGCAGAAGATGAGAGAAGCCAATCACCTTGCTGCTGTGGAGATCTTTGAGAAAGTCAATGCCTCCCTGCTGCCACAGAATGTTTTAGATCTCCATGGGCTGCATGTGGATGAAGCTATAGAACATTTGATGACAGTTTTACAGCAGAAAATCGAAGGTAGGACTGTGGTAATGACAAATTTTTAATAGAAAATATGTCTCTGCTTGTATTGGTATAGCTTGTAAATTCAGGATAGTCTGAATGTGCAGGCTGAGGATATCTGTGCCACATTTATAGATGTTTGTATTAGGCTCATTCTTCAAGGGAACCTTCCTGGGAAAGAATTCTCATTAGCGTGACCATTAGCATTTTCTTTTTTATTTTCCTGTTTCAGTTATTTGTTGTATTTATTAAAGGGAGGGCGTGGTGTAATCTGAGAATCCTCTGTGGCTTATAAATGGGACCTTTCAGGAATTATATGTCTTTGTTTAATAGACATTTATTAAAGATAACAGATATTTGTTAGATATCAATTGTTCAATAGATGTTTAATAAAATACAGAAGTAAATAAGGTGATAGGATTTTTACAGACTTATCACAAAAGCCAGGATTTCTGAGTGTTTACTATATGGCGATGCTCCCTTCTCCCTTTCTACTTATATTTTGTCTTTGCAGATCAATGGGAAGGGCCACTGCCTGCCTCTTATCTTAAGTTCTGCCTCTTCCCAGGGCTTTGGATGAGGATCTTTCTCTTGCTTCCATTCAGTATCTTGTACTTCACATACTTGAAAGTATCTTGTTGATTTAGCATCTTGTTTCCTTTTCATCATCAGGTGGTAACACTCAGAAAAATTCAATCTGTTTTAGTTACCCCAGACTCTAATACCAGAAGTCATCTCCTTTAGCCACTGCTAGAGTATTTTTGAATTATCAACTTGGCTTTCTCTTCCATTTTATTATGGAGATGTAGAGTCCCATGCCTCAGCTAGTACCTTGTGGCTCTTTGGCCTTGCCTATCATTGATAGCTGTACTGTTTTGATTAATTGATTTATATACATTTTAGAAAGCATTGTACTGTACTTTATATAGGTTTATCAATTCAACACATATCACTTGTAATTAATTAAATACTTGATTAAATATGATTGATATAAAAGGTTGAAAATTCATCTGTTTATCATGAAAACTGTTGAAAAGGTTACAGAGGAATATACTAAACACTCATGATAACACAAGTGATAACATTTTACCATATATGCCTCATATTTTATTTTTACTCCTCCCTTTGTATTCTTCCCAATCCTTTTCTCTTTCTTCCCTCCTTTTCTAGTGGAAATCAACATCCTTTGGTTTGGTCTACATTCCTCCTGCCCAGTTTTTTAAATACCTTTGCTGTGTGTACATTCATCCATGATCAGTCTACAGTACTCCTTTTATGAGTTTTAAAAAATGAATGTACAAGGTATCACACTATATCATCAGCTAAGTCACTTACTTTCACCCAATACAGTTTTTCAGATCTTATCTTGATGGGTCTGGTTAAAGTTGCCGTTGGTGAACGTATCAAGAGACTTGTACAGTCAGTTTAGCCCCATTATTGGTGATGTTAGGTTTGATTTCCTTAGTTAAGGTGGGACTCTATAAGATTTCTCTATGTAAATGTACCTTTTTGTAATTAATCGGTAATTTTTGGTGATTGATAACTTGGTGACTGTGTGAATAACTGTTCTCCTACAATATTTTGCCTAATGCTTTTAGGATCCATTGATGATCCTTATGTGAATCAATTATTGTATTGGTGGTTGCATAATGATGTTTTATGATTTGTATTAATTCTGTGTTTATTAGCAGACAACTTTCAATAAGGTAGAGGATCCCCCTCCCCCAATAGTTTTTTAAATAGAATTTTGGAGATACAGGAGAAAATCTAGAAAATAATAAAAATAAAGATTAGGAAAGAGAGAATTTAAGAGCAGTTTAAATACATTATTTAATCTGGAGGAAAGAAAAATTCTTAGGATATTCTGTCTATAGAGGATGAATTAATCATTTACTCAATAAAAATTTGATTATATTCTATATTTTAGGATTCAAGGATAAAGCAGTGAAAAAGACACATAATCCCTGTCTTTATGGAGTTTGCTAATGGAGTGTGCTGTCTAGTGGGGTAGATGACAGTGAGCAAACAGTTACATAAATAATTAGCATTGTGATAAGAAAGTACAGGTTGCCATGTTGCATTTAGCGTGAATTCCAAAATCTCTGCGTAATCTGTTCCTGGCCTGCCTCTCCATTCTTATCTTGTGTTGTGCTCCTACTCCTTGTCTGTATGTTTAGCTACACTGTCATTTCTTGACCTCCAGACTAAATTGCACTACCCATTGATAGCCTCTCATAGTACTTCTGTGTATCACAGTCTTTATAAAAAGCTTATTGTATAATTGATTATTAAATATCTGCCCTTCTAGCCAAGAATTGAGTCAGTGATGATTATCGTATATAGTGCCTTTCATTCGACACTCAAAAAAACTTGAATAAATGACTGAATAAAGGGTAGGTATTCCTCTCATTTTATAGACAAGGAAACTGATGATTTAAAAAGTTTAATAAAATGGAAAATAATAAGTGTTGGTAAGGATGTGGAGAATTGGAATTGCTGGTGGGAATGTTAAATGATGCAACCACTGTTGAAAAAGTTGGCATTCCTTGAAAGTTAAACAAAGTTACCATGTGATCCAGCAGTTCTGCTCCTAGCTATGTACACAAGAGATTTGAAAACATAATTTATTTACGTGAAAACTTGTACATGGATGTTCATAATAGCCAAAAAGTGGAAACAACCCAAATGTCCACTCAACTGATGAATGAATGAACAAAATGTGGTATATCTATACCATGGAATATTATTCATCCATGAAAAGGAATGAAGTACTGATGCCACAACATGGCTGAACCTTGTAAACATTATGCTGTGTGAAAGAAGCCAGATACAGAAGGCCACATATTGTATGATTTCCATTTATATGAAATGTCCAGAATTGGCAAATTCATAGAAACAGAAAGCACATTACTGGTTGCTGGGGCTGGGAAGGGAGGGAATGAAAAGTGACTGCTAAGAGGTACAGAATTTCTTTTTGAGATGATGGAATGTTCTGGAGTTAGTGGTGATGGTTGCACAACATTATAATATACTAAAAACCACTGAATTATGTTTTAAAATCGTGAATTTTATGTCATGTGAATTTTATCTCAATAAAAATAATTACAGGAAAAAAAGAGTTAAATCACTTGTGTAAGGTGATAACTTGGTCAGACCCAAGACTCAACGTCTTTTCTGGAAACCAAGGCCCATCTTGTGCATGCTGCCACCTATGGTAGCCTGTAGTTACTGTCAGTCACCAGTAGATGGTAGTATTGTTGAATAGAAATGTCTCCGTGGGAAAATCTGTAGCTCTGCCCTGCGTTGCTTTTAGTTGTGAAAGGATCTCAAAATTGGGGATGAATTTAAAAAAAAATCTGAACCTTATGTGCCTTCTGATTAAAATAATACACCACCACCACCTATGAAGTTTTTTTTGCCCCCAAATAAACCAGAATCAGATCAATCCTTTAGATCTATTACTTTCTAGGGATTTACAGGGAATAGAGGAAAATGTTAAAAAGCACCATGGGAATACAATAATTAAGATCCAGACTGTGAAAATCTAGAATAAATGATCCAATTTTTTCAACAAATTGTAAAGAAAAACACGGGGGGGGGGGGTAGAACCTTTAGATTAAAAGTATTTAAGAACTATATCAGCCAAACACAACGTGTGGACTTGTTTTAACCCTGATTCAAAAAGTAATTTTTTTGGTAAAAACATATTTTTGAGACTATTGGGGGAAATTTTTAGCCATTTTAAGAAACTGATGATATTAAGGAACCATTTTTAATTTTGTAAGATATGATGGTGACATCGTGGTTATGTTTTTTTTTTTTGAGTCCTTATCTTTTGGAATACTGAAATATGATAGTTGAAATGATAAAAAATCTAGGATATGCTTAAAAATGAGTTAAACAGATTTTTTTAAAGGTGATAAACAGCAGGAACAGCCTGAAATTTGGGAACCTAAACATATACATTAATTCATCCAACAAACATCCTTTGAACACCTACTTTATTTGAGGCATGTGAATCAACTAGAGAACATTTCAGAGCAATAAATGAACTATGGAAGGTGAGGTGGTATAAATGATTGACCTAACTGATGAGGGGAGCAGTAGTGAAGGAGTGATGAGAGTGAATTATGGTTAGTTAAGAGATTTAAGTTTTTTTTAAGTAAACTTTTGTTTGTAATATCTCATATGTAAAAAACAATGCACCAATTACAATTGTGTAGCATAAAAACTTTTTACAAAAGTGAATACCCTTGTGTAGCCAGCACCCAGAGAGAGTTGAATTTTGAACAACATATTGCTTAAAGTAATGTGATATGCATTAGAGTAGAAATGGAGATCTTAAGCAAAGAAGGAATTAGAAATGCAAGAGCAACGTATCCTTTTAAAATTCTAGGCTAAATATTGCCCCAGAGATGTGAGATAGGAAAAGCCATCTGTTTGTAGATCTGCTGGAGTCTTAGGGCAACTTAATGAGCAAACATGGAATGTTTATATTATGTGTATATGTATTTTGTGCTAAAGATCAAAACTTGTGCTATTTATAACTGAGGAACAAGTATTTATGAAATTCATTAAATCAACTCATTATTAATAGTTTTTTTCTTATTCTGTTGCAGCTGTTGAGTTTCAGGATTTATATATGTACTTGATTTTCACAAAGTCATATCCAAAGCAGGTGCTGCAGTCTTTCAGGGTCATTCAATATTTAAGAATCATCTATCTGCAAGAGTTTTTAAGTTAACAGTTGATTATCTTGAACAGTAGGGCTGCAGTCCATGCTATAATTAGTGGATTTGCTAATAGCTATTCCTGGGAGGGATATTCTATAAAGTAGTTGCTTTATGTCCCATTTTACTGATGAGGAAACAGGCACAGATAGGCTAAGTAAATTGTCCCTGGTGGTATCACACAGTCATTTAGTGGCAGAGCTGCTAATCAAAACAAGTTGGCCAGCTTCAGAGTATTTAATTAATAGGGTTCTTGTGAAGATTCTTAGTTAATAAATGTCACTTCAAGCAGTGCTTGATTCCATGTGTGTAGTAATTGTTAGGTATTATTACTGTTATATCATTATCATTATTTCAGAGACAACTTCTGGGAGCACACAGAAATATCCCTCCCCACAGGGGAAGAAGTCCCGCTTAAGTCTTTAGGTGGATGAATTGCTATGAGGCTTTCATACTTACAGTGTAGATGAAACATACATTTTAAAACATTAATTTTGGGGCTTTCTGAGGTAATAAGTCTCTAATCCCATGAAAATAATTTCATATGTGTTTGAGTGGTTAAGGTTTGTTTTCTATTGAGAATGTAAGATAAGTGAATTTTAACTGTTCCAATTCCTGTTGTAACAGAATTTAAGCAGAATGGTGGTAAGCCCTATCTCTCTGTGATTACCGGGAGAGGAAACCACAGCCAGGGAGGAGTTGCTCGTATCAAACCAGCTGTCATTAAATACCTCACAAGCCATAACTTCAGGTGAGTATAGATTTCTGTTATCGATAATGGCAGTTGTCAATATATAGAGAGTAAACACTAATAGTATACTCAGAACGATTTGTTATAGTAAACTAAATTTAACCATCTGATTTTAGCCACAGATTCATGCTTAAATTATGATATAAAGTTCCCTGCTGGATTTATGTTGTCCAGTAAACCAGAAATGAAAGAAAAATGTGTTTGTTGTTGAAGCAATCATGTGATAAAACGGTTTCATCATAAATTTAAAATTATAAAAGAAAGTAAATATATTTGTGTTTCTTTGATAATGTATTATCTAAGAGAACTAGATTATACATATCATATTGTAAGGTTGCTGTTTAATTATTCCTTTGAAAAGAAATATGTATTTGTAGATTTTGGAAGGAATTGGGGGCTTCTGCTGACATATGGTTATAATTTGAGTGTGTTTAAACTTTAGTGGAAATGCTCTAGTCAGTAGGAATTTACACATCTTTGTAAGTTAAATGCCATTAATGATCTTAGCTGACAAACGTGAAATGTCCTTTTTCATTAAGCGATTATTATTCAGTAACAGGAAATGACAAGAAAAGTCCAAGCACAAAGATCTGTTGATGGATAGATGCCCTGAGGATGTATATCATTAAGTACCCTCCTCCCCCTAGTTCTAGTTTCAGTTAGTATAGCATATTTTGTTTATGCCATGTAATAAAATGTTGTTTGGCTACATTATAGTAAATAGTAACATTAATTCTGAGCATGAAAACAGATGACATTTCAGAGTTAGTTTTACAAAATGAGTAGTTAGATCAGAACATTATCATGTTGGGATTAATCATTTATTTTAGAGACTACTGTTTCTTTAAATTTCACACTGAGGGGGTTGAAAGCATTTCATGTCCTGATGAATCAGATTTACCTCTTATATTGGAGATTTCTTCTTGGTGCTGGCTTTTAACGCACAGAAATAATATGATGCAGACATCATCTTATCCTTCATACATTATATTCTTCTTCATGAAGGTTCAAATTCAGGCTTGAGAGTTTTGAAAAATCTTAAATTGTTATAACTATTAAGGAGTAATCCTCAGCCTTAGGATTTTATTTATTTTGACAATAGATTAAAAGGCACTTAAGTATAGATAATGGTCCTGGATAGTGACTTAATAAAGGAGAGTACTTTGATATTAAATATTATATTTAACATAGGCATTTGGAATTTATTACAAGATATATTCCTTAACCAGTTTGAAATTTTTATCTTTAAAATAACTCTTTTCTCATTTCTGCAGGTTCTCTGAAATTAAACCAGGGTGCTTGAAAGTCATGCTAAAGTAAAATAAATGTCCTTGACTTAGAAGTGTGAAGGTTTGTAGGTTAAAATTAGTTTTATTTGCAGTAATTTAGTCAACTTTACTGTAAACGTGTTTTATTAGAAATAATGTCCAGTTATAAAACAGAAAAATATTATGGTGTTTTTTAAAATTCAAGAGAAGTTTAATTTTTTACTGAATCAAATGCCATATATGTTGTCTGTTAAAAATATTAAAGAGAATTTTTATTGATTACAGCAGCAGTTTTAAGTTGGAAGTGCTCTGATTCTCAGAGAGAAAATGTTACTTTTGTATTAATTGTTGTTTGATGTTTAGTAAAGTCCTAAAGGCTTCTATGAGAGGTATTTAAAGTGCTTTGAGATCTGGTTTATGCCCTCCAAAGGCTTGTATTAAAAGAAGTAGTAGTGGTAGTAACAGTAATAACGAAAGAAAGGATATCTAACAAAAACACTTGAATGCTTTTTGATTTTAGAACTAAAAACATAAACTCTTTTCATTTTGCCATAGTCTACAGAAAGGAAGACATTCTATTGCACTTTCTTCCGCTTTTTATACGATCTTGATCTCTTACCTTTTTGTTCCTTTCTTCTGTGTATGTGTGCATTTTCTGGGAGGAATGTTGAGGTCTGAGATTATATTGCAGTTTTATACCTTCCATAGGCAGAAAAGTTTTCAGAGAAGAAGAAATGATTAGATATCTACCAAGTGTTGCTGTCTTATGGGACCACTTCTAGAACTGTCTGTGTAAGTGGTATTTAATAGACAGTACTAAAGAGCTACATTTTATATTTGAGGCGTGTAATTTCTAAACTGCAGTAGGTCAAAATCCTATTAACTTAAAACAAATATAAAAAACATTTTTGATATAATCATAAAAGGAATCCTTAAAACTTAAGCTTTTTACCTTTACTTTTAAAAAGACCTAACTTTCTGAAAGGAAACTTTCATTGACTTCTGTCTTTTGCTGAGCTAAAAAATCCTTTTAGTATGTTAATTATAATTTCCTTTATACAGGTTTAATGTGGTAAAGTGTAATTTTACAATATGAAACAATGGCTTAAATAAATTTGACTTTGCATATGGAGAATATTTTCAACGTATATGATTTTAGCAAACAAGCGTGTTGCTTTTTGATATAAAAAAATCGTTTGGATCAGGAATTGTAGGATTGAGTTGAAAGAATGCTGAATTGCAGAATGGTTTCCCCAAAGAACATTTTAATGAGAATAAAACTCAAAAACATGTTTTTATATATCATGAAAGCATGCTTTTAAAAGAAGAGCCGTATCATTGAATTTTATTTCCACCAAAATGTTTATTATTTAGAAATGGTTAGTGACTGGCATTGAAGTATTATTCACATTCTTATGTTTGTAGTAATTTGTTAAAAAAAAATGCCAACAGTTTAACATATGTTTTTTGTAATGTCTAGAAGAGTTGTGTACATTAAAAATAAAGCAGTTCCTTTCAACAACTTATTATAAACTACAATTGTTCGTTAATGAAATAAAATATCTCTGTATATAAATTAATATGATTTAAGAAATATGAGTAACAATACTAAAACCTGGAGTTATTTGAGTGTATGCAGCTGCATACTCATTTTCTGTGTTTTTTATATTTCCTCACCGCATTTAAAAAAGCATCATTTTTGAGCACTTCTGCTAGACTTATTTCAATATTAATATAATTATGATTAGTGTGGGAGCAGTCAAAAAGAACGAGAGGTGAGGTATTTTGTGAGCAGAAACCAAATGAAAGAAACTATGTTTTATATTGTATCAACTTTAATTTTATGGCTTATTTTGGTAAATCTAGTAGTATTTCTTCTTAATCATTATTCATAAATATATAGGCAAATTTTGAGCATCATATGTGTTTTTATGAAGTTGTTTAATCCTAAACTGCCTCCTACTTCACTATCTAGCATAGTGTAAGCAGCATATAATTATGAAAGAAAATTGTATAATCTCTTTTTTCTTGTTTTACCCATTTCTAAATCCTAAATGCCAAAGATAAAGATAGTTTGGGGAATTATCAAATTTTCCTCTTTTGCCCATTTCTAAATCCTGTGTCAAAATAAAGATAGTGTGGGGATTATCAACGTTTTCATGTATTGTTATAGTTGTGCTAATACATGACTCATTGGAAAGACTCTTTGCAAGCATATTAATATTTTAAAAGTGCAACACTTCTGTAGTTTGGAAGGTTTTAGTAACAATTATATCTTTTAAGTAGTCTCTTACCAGTGGAAAAAAGAGAACTAACGTGGAAACCCACAGGGAAAGTAGGGTTGCTTGGAGGGGTCTCTTAACAGTATTTTCAATCCATCCTCTTCCTTACTTCAGTGTGACAAATGGAAGCTTGCTGTCTTCATTTATTGGCTGTCTATGTCTCTATATTATTTTCCAGTTGAGATTTTTTTCAAATTATTAGTGTTTCCATACTATTTGCAATTCTATGGGTTTATATATAGGATATATTACATAGTAGAAATCCTGACTAATACCTTAAAGTGTCTTGTATATTACAACACATTTTGAGAAGCTAAACAATTCTGTTGGATTGTTTCCAGGCCTTTAATTTGGTCTTTTTCTTTTTGAATTCAAGTGTTCCGTATGCTTAAAAAAAGGACATGTATAATAACAAGATTGGTTATTTCTGTGCTGGAAATTGGAAACTTTGAAACTCAGGAAATTGCTCTGACAATGTTTTAACTGCTCTCAATTTAAAAAAATGACAAAATGTATAAAAAGGACACAAAAATAATGTGTGCTGTTTTTTCCAAGTGCTTTTTCTAAGTGCTTTTCCATTGTGCAATGAGGTGAAGTTTGATAATTTTTCTGTGTAGTGGTTAAAATATTGCTTATTTTTATTAACATGATAAAACAGATTTAAATGTTTGTGTGGTCAAAAAAAGTGTCATTTAAAGATAAAGTTTATGTAGAATGTATGTTAATGGTGCTTATTTTTAAAATGTAATTCAAGTTTACAGTGTTACTTAATGCCTCTTTACGGAATTTAATAGAGAAGCAAGGCTAGAATACATCTACATCCTGAAGAGACTTTTATAACTTCACATTGTATGTTGACAGAGTTTATTCTTTTCCTTAAAGTTGAGTAGTTGACTTTCATGGTCCAAATGATGAACATGTTGTTAACAAATGATTGAATTAACTGTGAGACTTCTCATTAAAATACAATATTGCAGCTATCAGTTGGAGAATATATTATAAAATTTTCAGACAGTATATCAGAAACGAAATGTTTTTATTTGTACTGTAAAGAAAATGTAATTTTGCTGTTAACTCTGTACTTTTTTATTGAAAATGTTTTATAACTTTGCTTTTAAAATTTCTTATGAAACTATTTGCAAATTGCATACTTAATTTAATAAAATACTTTAGCCACAGTTCAGTGTGAGGAAATCCTTCATTTGATGTGGTAGGGTTAGTGGTCTAAATATTAAAATATATTTTTATGTGTAACTTGGTAATTTCAAGGGAAAAGGACCATAAAAATTTCATTTCTGTACCACGACGTTTCTTCTAGTTTAAATTGTTTTGCTATAGCAAATAACTATAGCTAATGTCAAAATTAAGAATTGTGTCTCTAAGGGACTCAAGTAGTATTTTAATTATCATTAAAGACCTCTGAATTTTATTTAACTCCAAAGCAGAATAATTCATTCATTTAGCAAGGACTTAAAAATATTTATTTAACAAATATTTATTGAGCACTTGCTATTGAGGATACAATGTGAGACAGACAGAGCTTCTATCTACAGGTATAAAAAATTATTCTCACCAACTGTTTTGTGTATACTGATTTATACTGTGGAACACTTTCTATACGTTATATTTTAAGTCTCAAGAGAATCTTATTACATAAGTAATGCTACCCAATTTAACAATAAAGACACAAAGGGTTAGAGAATTTGACTGATTTGCCAGTTAGTGGCAGAGGTTAAGACTTGAACCTAGATTCTCTGACTTCTAGTATAGAGCAACTTCATCTGTCATGAGAGTAAGGATAATTACTTAGAAAGAGATAATATCCTGGGGCCAGCCCGGTGGTATAGCAGTTAAGTTCAGGTACTCCGCTTCGGCGCCCAGGGTCTCACAGGTTCGGATCCCGGGTGTGGACAGATGCACTGCTTGTCAGGCCGTGCCGTGGCGGTGTCCCATATAAAGTAGAGGAAGATGGGCATGGATGTTAGCCCAGGGCCAGTCTTCCTCAGCAAAAGGAGGAGGATTGGCAACAGATGTTATCTCAGGGCTAGTCTTCCTCACAAAATAAATAAATAAATATCCTGATATCCCCATCTCAGAGAGATATGGCTTCACACTGTATGTCTATGAAAATCTGCCATTTATAAATCTGCCTTCCTCCTTCATTCAAAGGAAGCTGATATTATGGATTTTCCTGATAGCAAACATAAAAGTTTATTTCAATATAAAATTCCACAGATAGAGTCCAGGACTTATGGGTGTGCTCTTTTCCATGAAGTTTTTGGGTATTTAGGATCCTTTTAGCTCACTACTCTACTATACCCAAAATATGGCCCTCATTTTCCTAGACCAGGGTGGGTGGCTAGAGCTCTTATTATCATGTCTACATTTTATTAGGAGGAAGGACAAAGAAGAAGGGAGCAATGGGCAAGTCCCAGTGATCTTTTATGGAAGATTTTTGGAAGGTGCCATAGGACACTTCCACTTAGATCTTATTGGCCAGAACTTAATCACATTGTCACATCTAGCTGCAAGAGAGGCTGGGAAATTGTCTTTTTTTCAGACTGCCATATGTTGAACTAAAATTTGGGCATTCTCTCAGAGGGAAGAGAAGGGATTTTAGGGAATGAATAGCACTCTCTGTCACATCATTTTTTTTTTTTTTTTTGTGGGGAAGACCAGCCCTGAGCTAACATCCGTTGCCAATCCTCCCCTTTTTGCTGAGGAAGACTGGCCCTGGGCTAACATCCGTGCCCATCTTCCTCCACTTTTTATGCGGGACGCCGCCACAGCATGGCTGACAGGCAGTGCGTTGGCAGGCGCCCGGGATCCGAACTCGTGAACCCTGGGCTGCCAAGCGCGAACTAAACCACTGTGCCACCAGGCGGCCCCCACTGTCACATCATTTTTGATCATTGAATGCCAATAATGTGAAAATTAATTTTTGATACATTCCTTCCACAGATCTTTGTTGATGACTACCATGTGCTAGGAATAATAAAAAGGAAATCACAGTTGTATGTCTTTTAACTTAAATATTCAGGTGATATTAGTAATCAACATGGCTGATGGAATGGGCTTTCAGTTGATGACCTAACTGCTAATGGGATTGCTTTTGATCTGATAACTCAGTTGTGGCAACTAGGTTAGGTATGTTAAGTTATTTCTAGTGATACTGCTTAGTTACCCCAGAACTTGCTCATCTTATAACTGAAAGTTTGTACCATTTGACCAACGTCTTCCCATTTCCCCCACCCTTCAGTCCCTGGCAACCACCATTTTACTCTCTGTTTCTATGAGTTCAGTATTTTTAGATTCCATATATAAGTGAGATTGAGATCATACAGTATTTGTTCTTGTCTGACTTATTTCCCTTAGCTTAATGCCCTCAAGTTTCATCCATGTTGTTGCAAACGGCAGGATTTCCTTTTTTATGGCAGAATAATGTTCCACCACATTTTCTTAATCCATTCATCTCTTAGGGACACTTAGGTTGTTTTCATGCTTGGCTATTGTGAATAATGCAGCAGTGAACATGGGAATACAGATATCTCTTTGAAATACTGATTTTGTTTCCTTTAAATATATGCCCAGAAGTGGGATTGCTGGGTCATAATGGTAGTTCTATTTTTAATTTCTTGAGGAATCCCCTTACTGTTTTCCATAGTAGCTGTACCAATTTACATTCCTACCAACAGTATACCAGGGTTTCCTTTTCTCCACATCTTTGCCAGCATTTGTTATTTCTTATTTTTTGATAATAGCTATTCTAATCAATGTAAAGTGATATCTCGTGGTTTTAATTTGCACCTCCTTGATGATTAGAGATGTTGAGCACCTTTTCATGTACTTGTTGACCATTTGTATGTTGTCTTTGGAGACATATCTATTCAAGTCCTCTGCCCATTTTTAATTGGATTTTTTTTTTTTTTTTTTTGCTATTGAGTTGTATGAGTTTCTTGTATATTCTGGATATTAACCCCTTATCAGATATGATTTGCAAATATTTTCTCCCATTCTGTAGGTTGCTATTTCATTTTGTTGATGGCTTCCTGTGCTGTGCAGAAACTTTTTAGTTTGATGTAGTCCCACTTGTTGATTTTTGCTTTTTTTTACTTGTGCCTTTGGTGTCATGTCTAAAAAATCATTGCAAGACTCATATCGAGGAGCTGCTTCTATGTTTTCCTCCAGAAGTTTTATGGTTTCAAGTCTTACATTTAAATCCTTAGTCCATTTTGAGTTAATTTTTGTGAGTGATGTAGGCTAGGGGTTCAGTTTCAGTGTTTTGCATGTGAATATTCAGTTTTTCCAACACCATTTATTGAAGAGACTATCATTTCCCCATTGAGTATTCTTGGCTCCCTTGTCAGATATTAGTGGGCTTATTTCTGGGCTTTAGATTCTGTTCCATTAGTCTCTGTTTTTATGCCAATACCATATTGTTTTGATTACTATAGCTTTGTAATATAGTTTGAAATCAGGAAGTGTGATGTCCCTAGCTTTGTTGTTTTGTCAAGATTGCTTTGGCTATTTGGGGTCTTTTGTGGTTCCATATGAATTCTAGGATTGTTTTTTCTATTTCGGTGAAAAATGCCATTGGAATTTTGATAGGTATTGTTTGAAATCTGTAGATGGCTTTGGGTAGTATGGGCGTTTTGACGATATGAATTCTTCCAATCCATGAACATGGAATATCTTTCCATTTATTTGTGTCTTCAGTTTCTTTCATCAATGTCTTATAGGTTTTCAGTGTACATATTTTTCATTTTCTTGGTTAAATTTATTCCTAAGTATTTTATTGTTTTTGATGCTATTGGAAAATGGATTCTTTTCTTAATTTCTTTTTCTGATAGTTCATTGCTAGCATATAGAAATGCAACCGATGTTTGTGTATTGATTTTGTGTCCTGCAACTTCACTGAATTTATTTATTCTAACAGGTTTTTTTTGGTGGAGTCTTTAGGATTTTATGTATATAAGATCATATCATCTGTAAACAGAGACAATTTAACTTCTTCTTTTCCAGTTTGGATTTCTTTTACTTCGTTTTCTTGCCTAATTGCTCTGGCTAGGCCTTCCAGTACTGTGTTGAATAGGAGTGTACCTGTGTCTTTTTCTTGATCTTAGAGGAGAAACTTTCAACCTTTAATGTTGAGTATGTTGTTAGCTGTGGGTTTGTCATATATGGCCTTTATTATGTTGAGGTATGTTCCTTCTATACCCATTTTGTTGAGAGTTTTTATCAGGAAAGATGTTGAATTTTGTCAAATGCTTCGCTGCATTTATTGAGATGATCATATGATTTTTGTCTTTCTTTCTATTAATTTGGTTTATCACATTTATTGATTTGTGTGTGTTAATCCATCCTTGCATCCCAGGATAAATCTCACTTGATCATGGCGTATCTTTTTAACGTACTGTTGAATTTGATTTGCTAGTATTTCGTTGAGAATTTTTAATCTATATTAATCAGGGATATTGGCCTCTAGTTTTCTTTTCTTGTAGTATCCTTATCTGGTTTTGGCATCAGGGTAACGTTGGCCTCATAAAATGAGTTTGGGGGTTCTCTCCTCTTCAGTTTTTTGGCAGAGTTTGAAAATAATTGGCATTCATTCTTTAAATGTTTGGTGGAATTCACCCACAAAGCCATATGGCCCTGGGAGGTTTTTGGGAGGTTTTTGATTACTGACTCAATCTCCATACTTGTTATAGGTCCGTTTAGATTTTCTTTTTTTTTTTTATTTTATTTTATTTTTATTTTTTTTATTTTTATTTTTTTTTTTATTGATGTCTTAGTTTATAACACTGTGGGGTTTTAGTTGTACATTTTTGTCCGTCACCTTGTGGATGTAACCCTTCACCCCTTGTGCCCCCCCACCCCCCTTCCCCTTGGTAACCACCAATCAGTTCTCTCTGTCCGTGTGATCACTTATATTCCATATATGAGTGAGTTCATGCAGTGTCTGTCCTTCTCTCTCTGGCTTATTTCACTTAACATAATACCCTCTAGGTCCCTCCATGTTGTTGCAAATGGGACAATTGTGTCTTTTCTTATGGCTGAGTAGTATTCCATTGTATGTATATACCACATCTTCTTTAACCAATCTTCAGTTGAGGGACACTTGGGTTGCTTCCACTTCTTGGCTATAGTGAATAATGCTGCAGTGAACATAGGGGTGCATACGCCTCTTGTGATGGTTGATTTCATGTCCATTGGGTAGATGCCCAAGAGTGGGATTGCTGGATCATACGGTATTTCTATTTTTAATTTTTTGAGGACTCTCCATACTGTTTTCCATAGAGGCTGCACCAGTTTGCATTCCCACCAGCAGTGAATGAGGGTCCCCGTTTCTCCACAACCTCTCCAGCATTTGTTGTTATTTGTCTTGGTGATTATAGCCATTCTAACCGGTGTAAGGTGATATCTCAGTGTAGTTTTGATTTGCATTTCCCTGATGATTAGTGATGTTGAACATCTTTTCATGTGTCTATTGGCCATCTGGATCTCTTCCTTGGAAAAATGTCTGTTCATATCCTCTGCCCATTTTTTGATCGGGTTGTTTGTTTTTTTGTTGCTCAGTTGTATGAGATCTTTGTATATTACTGAGATTAATCCCTTGTCAGACAAACGATTTGCGAATATGTTCTCCCAGCTGGTGGGTTGTTTATTCATTTTGATCCTGGTTTCATTTGCCTTGTAGAAGCTCTTTAGTCTGATGAGGTCCCACTTGTTTATTTTTTCTTTTGTTTCCCTTGTCTGGGTAGACATGGAATCTGAAAGGATCCCTTTATGTCCAATCGCAATTAGTGTACTGCCTATATTTTCTTCCAGGAGTTTTATAGTTTCAGGTCTCACTTTCAGGTCTTTGATCCATTTTGAATTGATTTTTGTATATGGCGATAGGAGATGGTCTACTTTCATTCTTTTGCATGTTGCTGTCCAATTTTCCCAGCACCATTTATTGAAGAGACTTCCCTCTCTCCATTGTATGTTCTTTGCTCCTTTGTCGAAGATTAGCTGTCCATAGGTGTGTGGTTTTATTTCTGGGCTTTCAATTCTGTTCCATTGATCTGTGTGTCTATTCTTGTACCAGTACCATGCTGTTTTGATTACTGTAGCTTTATAGTATATTTTGAAATCAGGGATTGTGATGCCTCCAGCTTTGTTCTTTTTTTTCAGAATTGCTTTAGCTATTCGGGCTCTTTTGTTGCCCCATACGAATTTCAGTAGTTTTTGTTCTAGTACCGTGAAGAATGACATTGGGATTCTGATTGGGATTGCATTGAATCTGTAGATTGCTTTAGGTAGGATGGACATTTTAACTATATTTATTCTTCCAATCCATGTGCATGGAATATTTTTCCATTTCTTTATGTCCTCCTCGATTTCTTTCAATAGTGTCTTATAGTTTTCATTGTATAGGTCTTTGACCTCCTTGGTTAAATATATTCCCAGATATTTTATTCTCTTTGTTGCAATTGTAAATGGGATTGTCTTTTTGAGTTCTCTTTCTGTTTTTTCATCGTTAGTGTATAGAAATGCAATTGATTTTTGTAAGTTGATTTTATACCCTGCCACTTTACTGTAGTTGTTGATTGTTTCTAGTAGCTTTCTGATGGAATTTTTGGGGTTTTCTATGTATAGGATCATGTCGTCTGCAAATAGTGAGAGTTTCACTTCTTCATTGCCTATTTGGAGTCCTTTTATTCCTTTTTCTTGCCTAATTGCTCTGGCCAGAACTTCCAGTACTATGTTGAATAAGAGCGGTGAGAGTGGGCACCCTTGTCTTGTTCCTGTCCTCAAAGGAATGGCTTTCAGTTTTTCCCCGTTGAGTAGGATGTTTGCTGTAGGTTTGTCATATATGGCCCTTATTATGTTGAGGTACTTTCCTTCTATACCCATTTTGTTGAGGGTTTTTATCCTAAATGGATGCTGGATCTTGTCGAATGCCTTCTCTGCATCGATTGAGATGATCATGTGGTTTTTATTCTTCATTTTGTTAATGTGGTGTATCACGTTGATTGATTTGCGGATGTTGAACCATCCCTGTGTCCCTGGTATAAATCCCACTTGATCGTGGTGTATGATCTTTTTGATGTATTGCTGTATTCGGTTTGCCAATATTTTGTTGAGGATTTTTGCGTCTATGTTCATCAGCGATATTGGCCTGTAGTTTTCCTTCTTTGTATTGTCCTTGTCTGGCTTTGGTATCAGCATGATGTCGGCCTCATAGAATGTGTTGGGAAGTATTCCATCTTCCTCTATTTTTTGGAATAGTTTGAGAAGGATAGGTGCTAAATCTTCTTTGAACGTTTGATAAAATTCTCCAGGGAAGCCATCTGGTCCTGGGCTTTTATTTTTTGGGAGGTTTTTGATGACTGTTTCAATCTCTTTACTTGTGATTGGTCTGTTCAGATTCTCTATTTCTTCTTGATTCAGTTTTGGGAGGTTGTACGCGTCCAAGAATTTGTCCATTTCCTCTAGGTTGTCCAGTTTGTTGGCGTAAAGTTTTTCATAGTATTCCCTAATAATCCCTTGTATTTCTGTGATGTCTGTTGTAATTTCTCCTCTTTCCTTTCTAATTTTATTTATTTGAGTCTTCTCCCTTTTTTTCTTAGTGAGTCTGGCTAAGGGTTTGTCAATTTTATTTATCTTCTCAAAGAACCAGCTCTTTGTTTCATTGATCCTTTCTACTGTTTTTTTGGTTTCAATTTCATTTATTTCTGCTCTGATTTTTATTATTTCCCTCCTTCTGCTGATTCGGGGCTTTGACTGTTCTTCTTTTTCCAACTCTGTTAGGTGCAATTTAAGGTTATTTATTTGGGATTTTTCTTGTTTGTTAAGGTGAGCTTGTATTGCTATGAATTTGCCTCTCAGGACTGCTTTTGCTGCATCCCATATGAGTTGGTATGGTGTATTTTCCTTTTCATTTGTCTCCAGATAGCTTTTGATTTCTCCTTTAATTTCATCAAGGACCCATTGGTTGTTCAGTAGCATGTTGTTTAGTCTCCACATCTTTGTCCCTTTCCTAGTTTTTTCCTTGCAGTTGATTTCTAGTTTCACAGCATTATGATCAGAAAAGATGCTTGTAATGATTTCAATCTTCTTAAATTTATAGAGGTTTGCCTTGTTTCCTAATATATGGTCTATCCTTGAGAATGTTCCATGTGCACTTGAGAAGAATGTGTACTCTGCTTTTTTGGGGTGGAGTGCTCTGTATATATCTATTAAGTCCATTGCGTCTAGTGTTTCGTTTAAGTCCATTATTTCCTTATTGACTTTTTGTCTGGATGATCTATCTATTGATGTAAGGGGGGTATTAAGATCCCCTAATATTATTGTGTTATTGTTAATATCTCCTTTAAGGTTTTTTAGCAGTTGTTTTATGTACTTTGGTGCTCCTGTGTTGGGTGCATAGATATTTATAAGTGTTATGTCTTCTTGGTGAAGTATCCCTTTTATCATTATATATTGCCCTTCTTTGTCTCTCATTACCTTTTTTATCTTGAAGTCTACTTTGTCTGATATAAGTATGGCTACTCCTGCTTTCTTTTGTTTGCCATTAGCTTGGAGTATTGTTTTCCATCCTTTTATTTTGAGTCTGTGTTTGTCTTTAGAGCTGAGATGTGTTTCCTGGAGGCAGCAGATTGTTGGATCTTGGTTTTTAATCCATCCTGCCACTCTGTGTCTTTTGATTGGAGAATTCAATCCATTTACATTTAGAGTGATTATTGATATATGAGGGTTTAATGTTGCTATTTTATTGTTCATCTTCTGGTTCTTTTGCATTTCCTTCGTTTCTTGTCCCTTGCGTTTCGGACTGCAAATTCAATTTGGTATTTCTGCATGCTCATTCTCTTGGTTTTCTCTTTATTTGTCATGTGTGGTTCTCTTCTGGTTGTTTGTTTAGTGGTTACCGTGCGGTTTATATAAGCGATCTCCTGGATATGAAAGTACATTTTCAGATGCCTCCTTTTTCCTGAGGCTGGGTCAGTTCAATCCCTTACCTCTTCCCCTCCTTATTTGTTATCTCTTTATTCTAGTTTGTGTCATGAATGTGTGTTTCCAGTGATGAGCTTGAATTAATTTTTGATGTTTTCCAACTGTAGTTTGTTCTGGTTTAGTCTCCTTGCTTTTCTCCTTGCTGAAATCTTTGTATCCCCTTTCTCATTTGTTTTTTTTCAGGCCTAAGGGCCTTCTTGAGCATTTCTTGTAGTGGGGGTCTTGTGGTGACGAACTCTCTTAGCTTTTGTTTATCAGGGAGAGTTATTATTTCTCCATCGTATTTGAAGGATATTTTTGCTGGATAAAGTATTCTCGGCTGAAGGTTTTTGTCTTTCATGATTTTGAATATATCATTCCAGTCTCTCCTAGCCTGTAGAGTTTCTGTCGAGAAATCAGCTGAGAGCCTGATGGGGTTTCCTTTGTATGTTATTTTGTTTTTTTGTTTAGCTGCCTTCAATATTATTTCCTTGTCACGGGGATTCTTCAAGTTTGCTACTATGTGGCGAGATGATTTTTTATTCCTGTTTATATATTTAGGTGATCTATTGATTTCATTGACTGTTATTTCCCTCTCGTTCCCTAGGTTGGGGAAGTTCTCAGCTGTTATTTCTTTGAACAAACTCTCTGCTCCTTTTTCTCTTTCTTCTCCTTCTGGAATACCTCTTATCCTTATGTTGCTTTTCCTCATTGAGTCTGATATTTCTCGAAGAATTTCTTCATTTCTTTTTAGTCTTAGCTCTCTCTCCTCCTCTATCAGGAGCATTTCTGCGTGGCTATCCTCAATAGTGCTAATTCGTTCCTCCATATTGTCAGTTCTGCTCTTTAAAGACTCCATTTTTTCCACTATCTCGTTGATTTTGTTTTTCATCTCTAATAATTCTGATTGGTTTTTCTTTAGGGTTTCAATCTCTTTTGTGACATAATCCCTGAATTCGTTGATTTGTTTCTGTGTGTTCTCTTGTATTTCGTTGAGCTTGTTTATGATAGCTATTTTGAATTCTCTCTCGTTCAGGTTATCAAATTCTGTGCCTTCAGGGTTGGTTTCTGGGTGTTTGTCATTTTCCTTTTGGTCTGTAGCCCTGACATATTTTCGCAAGGATCCGACGGGGACGGCTTTATTTTTACCCCTCATGATTAAAGTTAGTCCTGCAGTTTCCCCCTGCTGCCACTAGATGGAGATCGCGAGCGGTTTGCTCTGAGGTGGCTGCAGCCCCCGGAGGGATTATGCTGAAACGCCGGGTGTGTGGGGGGAGGGGTCCTCTCTTTCTCCTGCTTGACCGGGGGTTTCCTTTCTGGCTCTCTTAGGGTGTTTGCTACACCCCCTAAACAGTCCGTCGTCGCTTCCCCGTGGCGATCTCGCGACAGTCTGTGAGAGCACCTGGATGGCGCTAGTTTTCCCCGCTGTGGGCCGCCCCTCCCCCCTCTGACCGCGAACCACGCTGTTTTTGCCGATCGATTGGGGAGGGGGAGTACAACCTCCTACCTCTCCTCCCGTTCTCCTGGGCTTCACGCGCCTCCACTGTCTGATGTATGGCAGCAGGGGTTTCTCAGAAGTCCTTCGTAGTGTTTGATTGAGCTCTGTTGGAATGTGAATGATGTTTTCGTTGTGTCGTAGGGGGCAGAGATTCAAAGAGGGAATCTCACTCCGCCATGATGCTGACGTCACTCCTCCGTTTAGATTTTCTATTTCTTCATGTCTCAGACTTGGTACGTTATGTGTTTCTAAGAATTTATTGGTTTCTTCTAGGTTGTCCAATTTGTTGGCATATAATTGTTCATAGTAGTCTCTTATGATCCTTTGTATTCTGTGGTATCAATTGTAAAGCCTTTTTTTTTCATTTATAGTTTTATTTATTTGAGTCCTCTTTTGAAGATTTTTCAATTTTGTTTATCTTTTAAAAAAATAGCTCTTAGTTTTGTTGATCTTTTCTATTGTTTTTCTCTATTTCATTTATTCCTACTTTGATCTTTGTTGTCTCCTTCCTTCTGCTAACTTTGAGCTTAATTTGTTCTTTTTCCTGTTCCTTGAGGTGTAAAGTTGAGATCCTTTTTTTTTTTAATGTAGGTGTGCATTGCTAGACATTTCACTGTTAGTGCTGCTTTTGCTGCCTCCCGTAAGTTTTGGTATGTTCTGTTTCCATTTTTATTTGTTTCAAGATATTTTTTGATTTCATCTTTGACCTGTTGGTTATTCAGGAGTGTGTTAATTTCCACGTATTTGTGAATTTTCTCATTTTCCTCCTGTTGATTTCTAGTTTCATGCCATTGTAGTTGGAAAAGATACTTGTATAGTTTCAGTCTTTTTAAACTTTCTGAGACTTGTTTGTGATCTAACATATCTATCTTGGAGAATGTTCCATGTGCACTTGAGAAGAATGTGTATTCTGCTGCTCTTGTATGGTATGTATGTTCTGTATATGTCTGTTAGATCCATTTGGCCTAAAGTATAGTTCAAGTCCAATGTTTCCTTAATTATTGCTGCCTGGATGACTTATCCATTGTTGAAAGTGGGGTATTGAAGTCCCTTACTGTTATTGTATTGTCTATTATACTCTTCAGATCTGTTAGTATTTGCTTAATATATTTAGAAGCTCTGGTGTTGCACGTGTATATATTTCAATTGTTATATTCTCTTGATGACCCCTTTATCATTATATAATGACCTTTGTTACAGTTTTTGACTTAAAGTCTATTTTTTCTGATATAAGTATAGCTACCCCTGCATTCTTTTTGTTTCCTTTTTTGTGGAAACTTTTTCCATTCTTTCATTTTAAGCCTATGTGTGTCCTTTTTGCTCAAGTGAGTTTCATGTAGGCATCATATAGTTGGATCTTTTAAAATCTTTTCAGCCACTCTCTGCCTTTTGATTAGAGAATTTAATCCACTTAAATGTAAGCGGATTATATTTATATTATATATTTTCATGTTACTAATTAGCTTGAAGATCAGCTTGAAGAACTCCTTTCAGCATTTCTTGTAAGGCAGGTCTAGTGGGAATTAACTCCCTCAGCTTTTGTTTTTTGGGGAAAGTCTTCATCTCACCTTCATTTCTGAAGGACTACCTTGCTGGGTAAAGCATTCTTAGATGACAGTTTTTTTCTTTAAGCACTTTGAATATATCATCCCATGCTCTCCTGTCCAGCAAGATTTCTGCTGAGAAAGCTACTGATAGCCTTATGGGAGAGAATTCTTTTTTTCTTACTACTTTAAAATTTTTCTCTTTGTTTTTGATTTTGGACAGTTTTATTATAATGTGGTTTGGAGAAGATTGTTTTGCATTGACATTAGGGGTGACCTATTAGCTTCATGAACTTGGGTGTCCAAATCTTTCCCCAGGTTTGGGAAGTTCTCAGCCTTTATTATTTATTTATTTATTTACTTATTCACTCATTTACTCTGAGCCAACATCTGTTGCCAATCCTCCTCTTTCTGCTTGAGGAAGATTGTTCCCTAGCTAACATCCATGCCAGTCCTCCTCCACTTTGCATATGGGACCCTGCCACAACATGGCCTGATGAGCGGTGTGCAGGTCTGCACCCGGGATCTGAACTCGTGAACCCCAGGCTGCTGAAGCAGAGCACGTGAACCCAACCACTACACCACCGGGCCGGCCCCTCAGCCATTGTTTTTTTAAATGAGCTTTCTGCCCCTTTCCCTCTCTTCTCCTTCTGAGACTTCACATATCAGGTTTTCTCTTAATGGTGTCCCATAAGTCCCATCGGCTTTCTTCATTTCATTTCATTCTTTTTTCTTTTTTGCTCCTCTGACTGGATAATTTCAAATGATCTGTCTTTGAGCTCACTGGTTCTTTCTGCTTGGTCCAATCTGATGTTGAAGCTGTCTATTGGATTACTCAGTTCAGTCATTGTATTCTTCAGCTCCAAAATATGGTTCTTTTTAATGTTTTCTATCTCTTTGTAGAACTTATGATTTTGTCCTTGTATTGTTTTCCTGATTTTGTTAAGTTGTTTTTGTGTTCTTTTGTAGCTCTCTGAGCATCTTTAGAAAAATTATTTTGAATTTTTTGTTGGGCAATTCATATATCTCCATTTCTTTGGGTCAGTGGCTGGAAATTTACCATATTCCTTCAGTGGTGTCATGTCTCTCTGATTCTTTGTGATCCGTGCAGCCTTGCATAGGTGTCTGTACGTTTGAAGAAGCAGTCTTTCTTCCAGACTTTATGGACTGACTTTGGTAAGGAAAGACCTTTGCCTGTGGGTGGGGGCACACTGGAGCATGCTATATCACTTATTTACAAGAGAGCACAAAGCAGTATACTGAATATGCTTTCCTTCTCTGGGTTTAAAGCCATCAGATGAAAATATTCTTTTAAACAGGAAGCTATGAAAACATGTATTAATAACCTTTATTTGATTTCAACATTGTCTTTTCAGTATGTAAATTGTGTTTTATTATACCAGTGGTATAATAAATGAGGTTCTATTAAAAATGAGGTTCCAGAATGTTGTCCTATGAAATTTTGAGAAATCTGGGATGCCCTCTAAAGAAAACAAAAATCACTAATAGCATCACTATAACCACTGGATTTGGGACAAGTCATACCTGCATCATGCTGAACAGGAGAGCAAGATGGGAAATTTATTTGGGAAGGATCGATCTATACTGTTCAAAACTTAGGAAAGAAACTAAGTATCATAGACTAGCTCAGTCGGTGCTCATGGAAGGTACATCAGTCAAAGCATGTTTCTGGTAGTGTTACATCAGCCTGTCCTATTTAATATAGGATATATGTATCTCATATCTGTGTATATGTTGCTTAATTAGATACTCACAGTGACCCTTCCACTGGAAGCATGAGAAAGACTAAAAATTCTTGATGAAAATATTAAAAACATTCTAAAAGTTCATAAGATAGTAAGGGCTTAGGCCAGAACACTAAGTGAAAGGAGGTAGAGGCACTTTTGCAAAATGTGCCTCTGGTCCTGACTCACCTTGGCTTCAGTTTTCAAAGTCTCGTGGGGGAGCAACAACAGAAGACAAAGGCCAGCAGACCAGGAGACTAGTAAGTGATACTCCATGAAGATGAAGGGCTTTATCTTCACTGGGGATGAATCAGAAGTAATTTTGCCCTCTTTCCTACTCCCAGAAGACTACAAGGAATGTTGCTTTGGCACTGAGCAGAGCAAGAGACAAAAAAAAAAAAAAAAGTAAAAAGTTATAACCACTACTGGCCCTCATAGATTAGCAGCCCAGAATTACAGTACCTAGGTAGTCCAAAGAATTTCAAGCTATGAATTGAGTTTAAAGAAGTCCCAGCCTGATAATGCCACCATTAGCTGCCTGGCAGAGGCAAATACAAATCTCAGGGACAAAACACACTCATCTTGGAGGATTAAAGAAAAAGTCCCAAAAATTATTTTCCAAGGAAAATAAGCAGTTTATAATAAAAAATAACCAAGCATACAAGGATCTCATTCACCAAGAATGGTAACTACCAGAGACAAAAAGGCAGAAACAGACCTGCAAAAACTGTATTAAGAGTTATCAAACATAGATTAAAACATAACCATATAAAGATATATCCTATCTTCTTAATGACCATAGATGCAAAAATCCGAGCAAAATATTAGAAAAACAAATCCAGTGGTATATAAAAAAGGATAATATGGGGCTGTCCTGATGGTGTAGTGGTTTAAGTTCACATGATTTGCTTTGGTGGCCCAGGGTTCTCAGGTTTGGATCCTGGGTGTGGACCTACACGCCACTTGTCAAGCCATGCTGTGGTGGCATCCCACATAGAAAATAGAGGAAGATTGGCACAGATGTTAGCTCAGCAACAATCTTCCTCAAACAAAAAGAGGAAGATTGGCAACAGATGTTAGCTCAGGGCCAATCTTCCTCACCAAAAAAAAAAAAAAAAACAAGGATAATATATCACAACCAAGTGGGTTTATTCCAGGAATACAAGGATATAATTTGCCACATTAACTGAAGGGGGAAAAAAATCATATGATTAATTTCATAGATACAGAAACAGTGTTTGATAAAATTCAACACCTAAAATGATAAAATATCTCACATACCTAGGGATAGAAAGGAATTTCTTTGGTCTGATATTTTATTTTTACTTTATTGAGGTCATAGTAGTTTATAACATTGTGAAATTTCAGTTGTACATTATTATTTGTCAGTCACCATATATAATATGCCCTTTTACCTCTTATGCCCACACCCCCAGCCCCCTTCCCCTCTGGTAACCACTAATCTGTTCTAAGGAGTGTTTTTTTAAAAAACACAAATATCATAAAGGTAAATTTATTGAAATCTTGCCTTCTGAGGTGGGCAAACTGGATATGTAGGAAGAAAAATCAAACTGGGTGTTTACCTAACAATATACATAGGTGTACTCCAGAAAGATTAAAGACATAATTGTGACAGATGAAGCTATAAAATTAATAGTATGTGTATGTCATCAACTTTAGAAGTCACAATTTATTTCTGAAATCGAGCTCAACCTTACCATAGATTATTTCTTACAATTGCTGTTGGCTATATTTTTCACAAACACCTGAAATCAGTATGCATCTTTATACGTGGCATCTGAGATTTCATTAAATATTATAAATAATTTTGGAAAACGTCTTTTTGATATAGGGATGAGGAGCAACTTAAAACCCAGAAACAAAAGCGTAAGACAAAAATGTGACGAATTTGATAGAGTTTTCTGCCCAATGAAGAACATCATGAGTGACAATAGGAGAAAATATTTGCAATGTCTGATGACAAGGGCCTAATTTCTAAATATAAGAGGAACTCCTGTAAAATTAAATCCCAACAGGAAAATGGTCAAAGAATATGAGGCAGTTTACAGAAGGGGAGACTAAAAGGCAACAAGCCAATAAAGAGATGCTCAAATTTATTCCTACTGAGAGAAATACAATTAAAATAAAATTTTCACACTTAGTCTGGCAAGATGGAAAGCTGGTTAATGCCAAACATTACTCTAATGCACTGGTGATGGGAGTGCAAACTTGTGAGAGGGAGAGCAATCTGGTAGTATTTCGTTAAATACAGTTGGCCCTCTGAATCAGGTTCCTCATGCCCAGATTCAGCCAACTTCGGATGAAAGGCCTAGGATGGTTGCATCTGTACTGAACATGTATAGACCTTTATAGTTATTATTCCCTAAATAATACAGTACAATAACTATTTACATAACATTTACATTGTATTAGGTATTATAAGTAATCTAGAGATGATTTAAAGCACGTAGGAGGGTGTGTGTAGGTTATATGCAAATATTATGCCATTTTATATAACAGACGAGCATCTACAGATTTTGGTATCCTCGAGGGTCCTGGAACCAATTCCCCACCCCACCCCTGCATACTGAAGGACAACTGTATTTATATATCGTATGATCCAGCAATCATATTGCTGAGTATATGCCAAAGAAATTTTTACATAGGTCCACAGGGATGCAGGAAATTGGAGGTAACTTAGGTCTTCATCTCTGGGGGAATGTGAAGGTGGTTGATACACACTGCTCAATACTATGCAGGAGTTAGAAGCAATGGGCATGATGTATACACAACATGGATAGTCTTAAAAGTGCTATGTGGAAAAAGCAATGAGATCTATAGCACAATACTATTTGTAAATTAAAAATATGTGCAGACAAAACAATAATGCATGTTTTACAACAATACATACAAGCAATGACACACATGGAAACTATTATAAAGCTTGCCTGAGAGTAGGGAAAGGATACGGAAATGAGGAATGCAGCAAAAAAGGAATAAATCAATAAAATGAGAGGGGCCTTGCACAGACCTAAGGCCATTGCACAGTGTGCCATGAACTAGGGAGAATGATTAACTCAACCCTTTGCTATGAAATCCACTTAATAAATAACTTGGTGGGTTAGGGGTGGGGGGAGGCCAAAGTCTGCTTATTTCTAGGAACCGATGCTTAGACATGATTTAGTTTGCTTTGGGTTAACTTTGCCCAGCTTCAGGAGAGCCAATCAACCGGCATCTGCTAATGCTAAAACTGTACGATAGAGCCAATGGTTATGGTAGTTGGGATCTCTTTCTGAAAAAATACTTAGAATTGTTCTTGTTCCCTGAACTGGACCCTGACTAATACAAGGAGGTCGCTAAAATTTCTTACCCAGGTTAGTAAAGTGAAATAAAATGTAGAAGAGGTTACCCAGGATCTTAAGATATTTAAATCTTATTGGAAACTTCATGCTTCCCAGAAAACAAATAAAACAGTAAAGTATATCTCTTGGGAGACATGTGTTTGCCCATGACAGTCAGCAATGAAAACAGTTTTTTGCGTATAGTTACACGTTATGATTTTGACCAGTAAAGTTATGAAAGCCATTATCCAAATGGCCTTTGGGAGGTTTCCTAATTTCAGCTTTGTATAAACTAAAGTCAGCAATTTAAGAAAACTAAGAAACTCAGACTTAGAATTTATCAAGTAGAAAACCAAGATACATTTTACTTGGCTTGTCATAGTAAGCTAATGAACTGGCTTCTCTTTAGGTGGGTACTGGAATACCACCTTTTTAGAGTACAGTTGATTAAAAAGCTCAAATTGGATAATACTGTTAGGGAAAATTTCCTGCCCTTGTCCAAATGATGGGCCAGTTTATTTATCTCCATTAACTCAATAGTTGTGGACTCATCTGATTGAATACAGAATATTAGGCTTTTGTTTTTGTTGTTTTGTTTTTTGATAGCTTCTGCTATCCCAGAAAGGTATCTAATATATAGAATTAGGTGCTCAAGGGCCGGTCTGGTGGCACAGCCCTTGGCGCTTTGGCAGCCCAGGGTTCGTGGGTTCAGATCCTGGGCACTGGCCGACACACTGCTTGTCAGCCATGCTGTGGCATCATCCCATATAGAGTAGAGGAAGATGGGCATGGATGTTAGCCCAGGGCCAGTCTTCCTCAGCAAAAAAGAGGAGGATTGGCAACGGATGTTAGCTCAGGGCTGGTCTTCCTCACAAAAAGAAAAAAAAAAAAAAGAATTAGGTGCTCAAAAATCAGTGCAAATTAGCTTATATTGCCAAAAACAAAACCAAATGGAATCTAAATGTGATTGCGCCTGTAGATCCAACAATCAATTGATAGGAATTAGAGGACAGGAATATGGAGTGCAATCACCAAAATACAGACTGCAGGAAACTAACAACAAAGTTTCTTCAAATAAATTATGAAGGAAAAAAAAACAGAGATGGAAGGGGAACCTATACGTTAAGACTTAAGAAGTGTATCAACCAATTGCAATTTGTGAACCTGATTTGGGTGCTGGTTCAGCAAAAAAAACCATGAAAATTTTTATGACAATAAGACAATTTTTTTTTCTAGGGATGATGATATTGTGGTTGTATTAGGAAAATCTAGTCTTTCCCCCTCCTATGTCTTTCTCTCCTGTAAAGGGAAAAAACCTATTTCTTCCTCCTATGTGTTTCTTTCCTGTGTGTCTCCTTTACCACTTACACAGAACACTACACTTCTGGTCACCAAGTGTATGGAGATGTTCCCCCCACACCAAGCAATTCTCTACGACACCAGCCGGGTGGCCTACAATTCAACTCAATTCTGACACTATCTACTCAGAGATAGCATCAGATTCCACAGGTTAAGGGCTCAGTCCCAAAAGATTGCCCCCGCCTCCAGCCTTCAGGTGCCAATCATAAGTACTAGGTCCCCAGGTTACACACCACTTCTGTCCAACTTGGCTACAAATCTGAGGTCCCATGACCCTGTCCTCAGATTCAATTAATTTGCTAGAGCCACCCAGCTGGTGGTGCACAGAACTCAGGGAAACACTTAACTTACATTTATCGGTTTATTAAAGGATGTGATAAAGGATACAAATAAACACCCAGATGAAGAGATACATAGAGTAAGGTCTGGGAGGGTCCTGAGTGTAGGAGCTTCTGTCCCTGTGGAGTTGGAGTGTGTCAGCCTCCCAGTGTGGATGTGTTCACCCACCCGGAAGCTTTCTGAACCCCATACTATTGGAATTTTATGGAGATTTCCTCATGCGGGCATAATCAATTATTAACTCATTTTCCAGTCTCTCTCCTTTATCTTGAGGATGAGGAGTGGGGCTGAAAATTCCAATCTTCTAATCATGGTTTGGTCTTTCTGGTGATCAGCTCCCATCCAGGAGCCCACCAAGAGTCACCTCAGTAGAATAGGAGATGCTCCTAGTGCTCTTACCACTTAGGAATTGACCGGGGTTTTAGGATCCCTGTGTCAGGGATGGGGTCAAAGACAAATTTTAGAACAAGAGATGCTCCTACTGTTCTTATCATTTAGGAAATGACAAGAGTTTCAGGAGCTCAGTGCCAGGAACCAGGGGCAGAGACCAGTATGTATTTTCTATCATCTCACAGTGGTTATATTTTTAAAGGAGTCTTTACTTTTTTTTTGTTTTGCTGAGGAAGATTGGCCCAGGGCTAACATCCATGCCCATCTTCCTCTACTTTATATGTGGGATGCCTGCCACAGCATGGCTTGATAAGCAGTGCATAGGTCTGCGCCTGGGATCTGAATCTGCAAACCTGCGAACCCTGGGCCACTGAAGCAGAGTTCATGAACTTAACTACTACGCCACTGGGCCGGCCCCAGAATCTTTACTTTTTGAAAAAGAGATACATGCTGAGATATTTACATAGAGTGATATGATGTCTAGGATTTACTTGAAAATAAGATGAAGTGGGTCAGGCTATTTATGAAATAAGATTGGCCCAAGTTGGTAAATGTTGAAGCTGGGGGTTCATTATTCTATAATGTCTACTTCTGAATATATTTAAAACTCTATAATGGAAAGTATTTTTTAAAAGTTGGTGGAAGGGCTGGAGAAATATCCTCTAGACTTGGCTCTGGGAATGACTTCCAGAACACTGTAGATACCTGCCAGAGTAGCTGCCACCTCTGCCGTAATTAAAAGGTGAGGAATCAGGAGGCCACAATTGTGACAACTCACTCTTAACATACCCAGCTGGTGACTAGGCACCTGAAAAGTATTGCAGAAAACCCTAACATCTCCATAACTTGACGTTTTAGCAGAATGAGCCATAGCAATAGATAGATGGCCTCCAGCTTGCTTCTGCCTCTCAAATCTCATAAGAGTGTATCTAATTGGTGGAAACTATTTTATATCCAGATTTTTACCTGCCAGAGGGGTCTAGGAAATGTAATTTTAAACTTTCCAGCCTCTACTGTACAAAAAGTTTCATTAGAAGAAAGTGGAGCTGGAGTTTGAGGTATCAAATGTCCATATTTATGACACTGATGGTACTTGTCAAACCAGGCACTAGAAATAAAATGGGTTGATGTATTTATCACAAAGCCTTGCATGTCAACTGAAGTATATAGAGGTATGCCAGGGGGCACCACAAGTCCAGGATCAACTTAGCATATATTTCAGGAGCATTAATTTTACTCCCTGGCAAATAATGTATATTATTATTTAACATATCTTATTTGCATATTAAAACAAAAATGGATAAATTGTGGATATGAATGGAAAACTTTGCCTTAATTTTTAAGATAAAATAATAGGGTTCAAAGAGATTAATCTTTAGGCTATTTACCTGGACTTATGCTGGTAGTAGTTCTCAAACTTTAGTGTACACAAGAATCACCCACAAAATGCTCAGGTAAAATACAGATTTCTGCCTTCCTTCAGACTTCCTGAATCAATCTCTGAAGGTTCAGCCCTGAATTTTAAATAAACATCCCAGATGATTCTAATGCAGGTGGGCCACACCTTAAGAAATGCTACCCTATTGAGATAGCCCACCACAAAGACTTTATCCTTTCTTTTTTTTTCGCTGAGGAGATGTGCTCTGAGCTGACATCTGTTGCCAATCTTCCTTTATTTCGTATGTGGGTCGCCACCACAGCATGGCTGCCGATGAGTGGTGTAGGTCTGCGCCCGGGAACCAAACCTGGACTGCCAAAGTGGAGTGCACTGAACTTAACTACTAGGCCACTGGGGCTGGCCCCGATTTTATCCTTTTCTTAGCTATTCAAGGTAGCATTCCTTGGCTTCTACTCCAATCCTGGTTTGTAGGTCCTCAACAGTAATCAACTCTGCCATGGGAGACAGAAAGAAATATGTACTCCTTTAAGTTTGTGTGAAGTAACTTATTTACTTCTCATAACAATCCAATGAGGGAAATTGAGGCCCAAATAGGTTAAGCAACTTGCCTAAGATTACACAGCTAAGAGATGATGGAACCAGGATTCCAATCAAGGCAGTCAGGCTCCAGAGTCTGTGATTTAACCACGTTGCCTATTACCTCTCAGCAATGGTCCAAGAAGCTCAGACTTACAATTTGTCAAGGAGAAAACCAAGAAACATTTTTGCCTGGACTGTCATAGTAAGCTAATGAACCTTACTGCCCTCACTGGCAGTCTCCTCAAAGCCCATCAAGCTTCTCTAACAGTCTCTTCAAGGCCCTTTAAGTTTTCACTATTTCTCTCCTCAAAGTCCTTCCAGCTTCTGTCCACTGCAAGTTCCAAAACTACTCCCACATTTTTAGGTTATTGTTATAGCAGAACCCCCTTTTGGTACCAAAATCTGTATTAGTTATTTATTGCTGTGTAAAAAAATTACTCCAAAACTTAGTGGCTTAAAACAACAATAAATGTTTATTATCCTCAGAGTTTCCCAGGATTCTGGGAGTGGCCTAGCTGGGGGCTTCTGGGTTGGAGTCTTTCATGAGGTTGCTGCCAAGATGTCACCTGGGGCATCAGTCATTTGAAGGCTTGACTGGGGCTGGGGAATCCACTTCCAAGGTGGTGGCTCATTTACATGGCTTGTAAGATGGTGCTGGTTGTTGGTGGGAATCCTCAATTTCTCCCTGTGTGGGCCTCTCCACAGGCTGCTTGAGTGTCTTTGCAACATGGCAGCTTTCCCCAGAGTGGGCAATCCATGCGAGAAAACAGAAGCTGCAATGCCTTTTATGACCTAGTGTTGGAAGTCTCATACCATTATTTCTGCCAAATTCTATTTGTTAGGAGCAAGTCACTAAGTACAGTCCACATTTAAGGGTAGGGGAATTAGCCCTACCTTTTGAAGGAAAGAATGTCAGAGAATTTGTGGATGTCTTTAAAAACCATCATGTCTACCATACGCCAGGCACCACTAGGTACGTTGTAAATGTATCCAATATAATCTTTATAACCACCCGGTGAGGTAGGTATTATTGCCCACATGGCAGAGGTTGTTGGCCTACCCAACAGGTAGTCTTCTTTCTTATAATCACAACTCTTTTTTTTCTGGTATCTGGTGGACTGTGCTCAGGGAAGACTGACCTCTCTCTAGGCCCAGAGGGTGAATTATGATTGGTCAAAAAGGCAATTATGACAATTCCATTTCCCTTTGCCAGTGATTGGTTAAAGGGTGGCTATATAACCAAGCCAAAGGAACTGGAGGAGAATTCTACTAGGAGGGTTCTAGGAAAGGTTTTTCCCACTAATATAGAGAGGCACACGGGAGGAAGTGTACCCTTCTTCAGCAAGACTTTATGTCTGTATGTGATGCCTGGAATTGCAGTCACCAATGTTGTAACTATGAAGAGATAAACCTAAGGCCCAAGCCAATGTGCTAAGGATGCTGGAGCATAAAGAGGAAAGAACCCTTGTTCTTGATGACATCACTGAGCCACTGAATTAACCCTGGATCAGACGTTACCTGCCTTGTTATGGGAGACAACAAGCTAATTTTGGTTGGATTTTCTGTTACTTATAGCTGAAAGCATCCTAATGGATACATCCCATTTTACAGATTAGGAAACAGATGTTCAGACAGGGTATGTCACTTGCCCAAACTATCTCAGCTAATAAATAGCAGAACCGGGTTTCAGATTGAGATCTGTATATTCTAAACACTTGTTTATTGTACTTGTTTATTGTATCATTTAAGTGATTTTTCTCCAGCAATTCTCAGGAGTCAGGGAGGAAAAACAGAGACATCAGTTGGATTAAACAGGGTTAGTGATTGGCAAACAGGTAAGGAAGAGGGTCAATGTGGGAAGGAAGGGAGAAGGAATTTATGGTGCTGTATGCATAAAGTTGGAATGGTTGACTCAGGTACAGACTGGATAAGGAGCCAAGTGGACTCCAGAGAGGGCTGATAGACTGGGGAAATGGAGGTGAGTAGTGAAGGTATGGTGGAGGTAAAGAACAGATTCAGAAAGTGTGAGGGAGAGGGAAAGTGGATGGAGGTTGTAGGAAGGGAGAGAATTTCAGAGTTTCAGACATCAGGAATGTGAATATTTGTTCCCAACAGAGTTTAATTTGTGGCTGAGCATGGAGATGATGGTTATCGGAGTGGAGAAGGTCACAGAAATGATATCAAATTTCTGGATCAGACATTTTATGTACATATAGCCCAGGAAGGTGATAGGTAATGGAGTGGAGTGGAAAATTGAAAATCAGTCTGCTGAAAATATGGGTGAATTAAAAAATGTTTTCTTAATTTGCATGGTCCCACATCCTTCACACTGACAGGATCTGACTCAACACAGCCCCACTGTGAAGAAATTATAAGAATTATTCTGCTTCAATCTACTGCTTTGCACCTACTAGAGGGATGAGATGAATGGGGTCATCGGGAGAAGCTGAGAGGATTGTGGGAAATGGACAGTTTCTCAGGCCTTTCTGAAATAACTCTTTGCAGTGGGATTTCACTGTTATGTTTGAAGTCACTTCTTTCCTGTTCATTTATCCCTCTGAATATATGAAAACCAATGAAATATACATTAAAAGTTACCCGTTATTTTGGATTGTCTCAGTTTCCTTGTTTATATAAACAGTTGAGAATTGATGGCACTCTCCTGAATCTCTTTGCTAAGATTCTGGAGTGGATGAAGCTGTACAGTAGGAAGTGCTCACTGTCTTTTTAAGCTCTGGGCTAAGTTTTTCTTTTCATTAATTTAGGTAAAATTAACTTCTTCCCTTCAAAATTAATGTCTGGTATTTGGTTAGTTAGGAATCTATTTTTAAAGTACCTTATTAATTTTTTATTACAGTTATGAAATGAAATTATTAGCTAGAATTTCTGAATAGAGTTTCTCCCTTGGCACTTATATTTCTTGGTTCCTGTCCTTGGAGTCATGTAACAATTTTAGCTCATGTACCTGAGATTTCATTGTAAACTAACTCAATCTTTTTTAGGAAGTAGGCAGGATATAAATAAATCAATCTATATGTTTAAGGGAAAAAGAAGCAGGGTGCAAAAGGGTACTTAAACTATGATCCCATTTGTGTTTTCTAAAAAGGATATATGTAGACAGATCCACTTATATACTATATATCTTTCTTTCCATACACACACACATACACATATGAATGCAAACCCACACATGGATGTGGACAGAATAGATCCTGGCTCCTAATGACAGCCTCATAGGATATCATGTTCAGAAGACAGTAAGTAATTCTAATCTTTGTATTCCTCAAAGAACTTAAATGAAACACTTGTATTTTACGTAACAAATTATATAAAACAACTTGTACGAACACCTTTTTAAATCTGCATTCCCACATAGTCTTTCTGTCTCCCACTCTCTCACATCCTGTAGATAGCCCAAAACCTCTGTCGCCATATTTCTTATTCTCCCCCTTTCACCAAAACCCTCCCTGATATCTCTGCCAGTGCTAGGCTTCATCTATCACCTCTACCTCTTTCTTTCCATTTCTTTTTTTCCTCCCTATGGTGAATAGGCCTGGGCCTTTCGGATATAAATCTTCTACCTCAACTTCTTTGGTTCTTCTCTTCTAAGCTACCCCCCCCTCAACTTGTTCTATCTGCATGATAAGGCAGTGGAAAGTAGGAATGTAGAAGGTAGGAAGGAGTCAGGGTGCAAATGTCAGAATTTTTTTATTAGTGGGCAGGAGGATGAAAGAAGCTATGAATACTCCCACAGTGATAATTTTTGTCCCTGTTACACATGAAGAATTTCTGAAAGGTTCTATAAGAAACTGTGAAGAGCAGTTTACCCTAGGGTTGGGCCTGGGAGTCAGAAGTAGGAGGGAGAGATTTTACTTTCATTGTCTGAACAGATTTTTTTAAAACTGTGTGTGTATTGCTTTTAGAATATTATTTTTTAAACAGACATAATTACATTATAGATGCATATTTTACAATATAGTGAAAAATGTCATACTCGATAGCATGAATTATCTAGTGTGCAAATTATATATATTATTATATTTAACTTTAGGCTGCTTTCTAGTAGCAAATGTTATAATCAGATAATTTAGCTGATATCTGTGATGATCCAGTATTATCAGGAAAAGCATTAATGTATCTTTTCAAACTCTTAAATGTTTAAACTTAACTGTTTAAACAGTTAATGGCAACTCTGATATATGTGTATATTTATGATTCTATGAACAGGGAGAGGGCTATGTAAAGATAAACAGCAGGTAGTTAACTTTGGTTGAGGGGCTAGATGGAGGGCAGAGGTAAACAAGAAGATAAAAGTACACATGTACCCACCTACATACATACAAATACATGAAAGTGCTAGTTAGTAGACACAAAAATATAGAGAGTGGGTGTGGCAATGTTGCATGTGTGTGTGAGTTCTGAAGGACTAAATTTAGAACACTAGAAAAGGCTGTGATGTGGACCAGATGTAGTGAGCTTCACAAGCAGCATTATCTCTATGGAGTTCTTGTAATTCATTAAGATTGGGGAATTTCCAATTTCATTGCCTATGTTAACAGAAATAGACAAGTCAAAATGATGACCCCACTGTCATCAGGGAAGATAGTTGTTTTTCTTGAAACAGATGTTTCTCCTCAAATTTTATCTTTGCTCTGCTATTATTCTAAAAAATAATATCATGTTAGCAATCTTTCTTTTTAGTGGCGTAATCTCTGACTTTTGGGGCTAATGTCTGATTTGGTTACATCCACTTTATGGTTCTAAAATTTTAAACCTAACTAGTTATAAATGATAGTGGAAGGGTTACTTTCTGATGACTAAATATTACATTCCTTTTGGTGTATCAGTATAGCTTTTTGTTTTTGGAAATACTTTGTTATGTGTGATTAAGTGATATATCTGCACTTGTTAGCTCTTACATGGGTACCAGTTATCCACACCTCTCTTTCCTCTCCTTGCTTGCTTTGAGTTTTCTCCTAGTCACTAGTATCTGAAGAGGTTGGGGAGAGGAAGAGAAGAGTCTGAACGCAAACCCAAGTACTATTGCTTTGTCTGGAGTTCTTAGATAAGGCTTGCTTGCATGAAGCTTGAAATCAGTGTTTAAGTGGACATCAGCCAAGGAGTTCACTAATATCGCAAACCACCCAGGGTCAAAGAGACCAATTCCTTCTGAAATTGTGAGTGTCTGTCTTCGTTTTGGTCCTTTATAGATGAATTCTCTCCCTAATGCCAGCAATAATTCAGAATTGAGTATGATATATTCCAGGACCCTATTGCAACTTTACCACTAGAGGTCAGAAATTAGCCCGCGAATCCAGCACAGCTTCATCAAGAGAGTGCTGGTAGATAATGCTTCATATATTTTTCATTTGGTTCATACTTCTGATGAGGTTCAGAATAATTACCAGATATGTTGGAGTCTTCACTCTAATCTACCCTCAAGCATTAACCTCAATTTTTTTTGCCTGCTTACTTACTATACACACTTATACAAACTTACCATCCCAATGTAAGTGTTCATTGTGGTAATATCTTTAATTACAAAGAAAACAGAAAATGAACTCAATAGACTTCTAGTAAGGATACATGCATGAGCTTAGCAGACTTCGTCCATTTTTGTGCTCTAATTGGAAATTGTTGACTATATATTTTTCACCTGTATCTTTTTGGCCAGATGCTACCAAATGAGATCATTTCCTGTTCAATAGCTATATCAAGTTATGCATTAACTTAAATGACCGAGTTAATGTATCACAGGCCATTTAAAACAGTGCAACTGTATTTCAAAATCCTCATTTTGTTCAATGATGTCTTTTCTACTTTAATTCCTCTTTGGTATATTGGAAAGGGATTGAAACTAGGGAATAAGTGATATGAAATGTATTTTTTATATGTTTACAACTGAGGGATCTAATTATTTTTTGGAACACGTTTGAGATTCAGTTTTAATATTTCAGTGAAAGCAGATTGGCATATTTTATTTGGTGGTGTCCAGTTTAGTGATTTTATCAGTTATATTGGGGTTTGGTAGTGGCATTTAGATCTGTTTAGCCCATCTTGCTGGGTTGCATATTTAAAGTTCTGGGCTTCCACTTTTCTCAGGCTGTCTTCTGCCCTTGGCAAGCCCTTTCAAAGTGAAGTGCCAGGACATGCTATCACCGTCACTGTTTGCTGTGGGCCTATCCCTGCTGCCAGGAACTAGACAGGAAAACAAGAGCCGAGCTCGAGGAGAAGGCTGCCAACCCCCTTGGCAGGATGAGAGTGGCATCTTGTACCTTACCTATTGCTGCTGTGGTTGGTATTCCTGCTACCTTTGCTCCTGGGGATAATGCCGGGTGGCAGTCCCCATGCAACACAGCCAGAGAAGCGGTTCAAGGCTGTCTGATGAGGTTCAGATTTAGTTTTGGATTATCTCCTAAGATGTGAGTGGGTATTATGGGTTGAACTCTGTCCTCCCAAAATTCATATGTTGAAGTCCTAATTCCCAGTACCTCAGAATGTGATCTTATTTGGAGGTAGGGTCTTTACAGATGTAATCAAGTTAAAATGGAGTCATTTGGGTGGACCCTAACCCAATACACTGGTGTCCTTATAAAAAAGGAAAGTTAGCACACAGGGATATGCATAGAGGGAAGATGATGTGAAGAGACACAGAGAGAAGATGGCCATCTGCAAACCAAGGAGAAAGGCCTGGAACAGATCCTTCCCTCACAGCACTCAGAAGGAACCAACCCTACCGACACCTTGATTTTGGACTTCTAGCCTTGAGAACTGTGAGATGATAAATTTCTGTTGTTTCAGCCACCCAGTCTATGGTACTTTGTTATGGCATTCCTAGGAAACTAATATAGTGGATTTAGATCAATTCAACTCAGCTGTGTGTGTTTAAGACTGTGAGAGTCACCATTTTACTACAACCTTCCCAACCATATATATTATCATGTAATCTCCCAATATCCAGCACTTGGCCTGACCATGGTAGTATTAATGTTTGATGACTAAATAAATGAATGATTTTGTTGAATCTCTGATGTTCCAAAGCTAAGGACTTTTTTGTCTTTTTGCAAAAGTACCACCCAATATTCCCCGCAGGTATCTCTGGGAGTACATCCAGTTGACACTTCCCTGATGTTGTCTATTTGCTCCCCCAACTTCCCATCCCAGTCTCTACATACATCTAGTTCTACTCTCACCATCAATAGAGGGTGTCCCTTGCAATCAGGCCAACTTCCCCCTTGAGCCCTTTGTTTCCTTAGAGGGGCTGGTTTAGGAAACCTGTCTGTTATCCCACCTCAGGAAATTGCTCAGATCGTGGATGTGAGCAAATCTGAAACCCAAACTTGCAAAAGGCAATTGGCCGCCCTAACTCCAGGGACTTTCTGGAGGGTACCCTATGATGACAGAGTCCTTGCTTTGAATACAGCTGGATGAGAACTCAAATGCAATCTGTACTGTGTTAGGTCCTGCAGGGATGTGGAACAGCAGGAAAGACCATAGGACACATAATTGTTATACTATGATATGATAAACACTATAATAGAGAAATGGGGAAGAGGCTATAGGGAAACAGAGAAAGATATTTATTTTGATTCGAATGCTAGAAAAAGCTTCATGGAAGACAAGCACCTAAGCATGATTTTGACAGATGGAGATGGAGGTAAATTTGCTCTGTACAGGGAGACAGTGTATACAAAGGCTCAAAGTGATGGTCAGGATATTCCCAACAACACCTTCCCTTGTAAAGTGAGCCTAAAAACAGGCTGACGTTCTGTGGGAATACACCAGTGTGAGTGGACCAGTTAGGTACGGTCAAACTGTGTTGTCACTGCGTGGAGCCTGGGCCAGACTCTCATTAATATTTTGAATATCACCCCTACTGGTAAACTATCAATATTTCCTTTTCTTTGTGTTATAACTTTCTCCTCCCCTCCCTTCCCCACTCCTCCCCCTCCCCATCTTCCTTTTCTTATTTCTTTTCTTTCTCTAGAACTGATTGTAAGAAATAGAAGGTACAAATTTGAAGTTTTTGCTCATAAATCTTTCTTGATGTATTTCTGATTATAAAAGCAATAATGAGGGGGCCGGCCCGGTGGTGCAGCGGTTTAGTCCGCGCTTGGCAGCCTGGGCTTCTCTGGTTCGGATCCCAGGCGCCCGCCGACGCACTGCCTGTCAGCCATGCCGTGGTGGCATCCCATATAAAGTGGAGGAAGATGGGCACGGATGTTAGCCCAGGGCCAGTCTTCCTCAGCAGAAAGAGGAGGATTGGCAACGGATGTTAGCTCAGGGCTGGTCTTCCTCACCAAAAAAAAAATAAATAAAAGCAATAATGCTTGTGAGAGAAACACTGAAAATCCAAAAAAAAGCATAAAGAGAAAAAAGTTTAAAAACTCTCCATTATTCCCATTCAAAACAAATGCTAACATTTTGTTGATTTTCCTTTTTGCTCTGTATATAAATAACATTTAAATAGTTGAGATCATATTTTATATATATTTTTATATCTTGCAATGAAAGTTTTGCAATAAAAGTTAAACCATGCACATCTTTTCTCATGTTATTAAAAGCAATTATAATAGTTATGAACATACTCCATAATATGGATTACTGTAATGTAATTTATTTTCCTGTTGTTGGACGTTCATGCCGATCAAAGTTTTCATCACTAGTCATGTGACGAACATCTGTTCCCATTTCCAATTATTTCCCAAACTACATTCCTAGATTCCTTTTCATCTTTTGTTACTCCCCTCTTCTTTGATTAGATCATTGTTTATCATTTAAGGAGTAGAAAGAGTATAAATTTGACCAAAAACTTCCAAGGTGATTCTGATAGCCATACCCCCCTCCTCAGCTCTGGTTAAGAACTGCAGGATTAAGGCAGTGAAAACATTCTGTGGTGATTGGGAGAAAATATGAGAAGGACAGGAACCATAATAAAGGCCCAAATAATTGTAACATATCTTTTTTCACTGAGTTAACTTTAATTATTCAAGTTCCTGTGCTTGCATCTAGAATTCTTGGTCAAAGCAGATGTCACCAACAGCCAGCCTTGTTCTTCCACCTTCCAGAATTTTCTTCCAATTTCCAACATGGAGGGGAGGAGGATGCCTGGGGCAGTGCCTGGCTGAAGCTCAACTTTGAAAACAGAATTTGCACAGTATTTCGGACATGGGTTGATTATGAAAGGAAACAGTTAAGTAGGTTCTTTGTGTGATATTGGGTGATCTGGTATCACACAGTGAGAAAGAAGGGAGGGAAAGGGGTAGCTCTTCATTGCTTTGTTTTTTAAGACTTCTTGCTCAACTAGAGGACAGACTCAGTGTGAGGACATCTGACTCTTTAATATAGGTCGAATGATCTCATTATCTGTCATCAGATCCCTCATTTACAGTCTTAGAGTGTAAGACTTTGGCTCTCCTTAAGGCTGCTCCCGGTTCGATTGTTCTGTCATTTTCTCTGTCATCTTGCATACAGGCCTTTTTTTGAGAGAGCAACTCTACTTTTATAAATCACATGTAGCCTAGATGTCTGCTGGGGTCACCCTGACCTTTGAAATTCAAATAAAATTGCCACAACTAAATACTTGTATTATGAAATGAGAGTAACTGAAAAGATAAAGATTAAGCATTTAACTTAAGCAACCAGAAAACAAACAACAAAATAAATCAAAGAAAGTAACAGGAGGATGAATTGTTTGCTCAGAAATGAGTACTAAATCTAAAAGCAGTCTTTACCTTTCTGTCGCCTGTCAGTGTCAATGCAAACGAAATAGATAAAATCAGAAATGAATGAATTAGAAAATAATAACATAACAAGAGTTGGTAAGTAAAACCAAAAGCTGTTCCTCAGGATATATAAATGTTATGGAGAAAACTCTGGCAAGACTCACCAAGAAAAAGAAAAGAAAAAACATTCAGATTTAGGCACAAAAAAGGTACTCACAGATGTGGAAGAGATTAAGGAATGATAAGAAGAACTAGTGGTACTGGGGCAGTGTGTGCCTTTTGTGTAGATTTCAATGATTATTTACAAAACATGGGTATGCTTTATCATTGTAAAAACAATGAACAGTCTTGGTCTTCCAGCTACGATGCTTAACCAGGACAATGATCAGGCTCTCTAGATAACTACATAAACTTGCTTAAGGCTAAATAAAAGTTTTTGAAAGGTTTGAATATAAGTCCCTGAAACTTGCTAAATGTATAGCTGAATGTATAGGAAAGGAGCTTCCCTTGAATGGGAAGGCACATTTGCCTCAGATAGGGTAAGACAGGTTTGTGCAGCTGCTGTTTGAGAGCCCTGTCGGGGCAAGATTCACAGTTGAAACACATAATTCCTACCTTATGCTCTTCTATTTGCTTATAACTAGTTGAGTTTTTGCAGCTTGCACTTCTATTTGATTTGCTCTGTGGCACTCTGCCCTTCTCATTTGCAGTCTTAAGTTTTCTGTCTGTCTTCAGTTGCAGAGTTTCATTTTTACTGATAAGAGCAGGTGGCAGAAAGGTTAAGACCATTTATAAGGATTGGATGCATTTCTGAAGCATTTATTTATGGGGCATATCAGATTTTAAAGCATTTTGGAAAATACTGTGATTAAGACAGGAAAATAATAGTAGCTAATGTTTATTGAAACTTTCTGAGTTCTCCTAAGCACCTGGTATGTGCTAATTTAATCCTCAGAACAGCCCTCTGAGGTATAGATGCTTATTATTACCCCACTTCACAGTTGAGGAAGCCAAGGCACATAGTAGTTAAATAACTTTCCCAAGGTTACACAGCATAATCAACATTTGAACTTTTGGCAGGTTGGTGCTGAAGACTGTAATCTTTTTTTTTTTTTTTTTTTTGGTGAGGAAGACCAGCCCTGAGCTAACATCCGTTGCTAATCCTCCTCTTTTTGCTGAGGAAGACTGGCCCTGGGCTAACATCGTGCCCATCTTCCTCTACTTTATATGGGACGCCGCCACGGCATGGCTGACAGGCAGTGTGTCGGCGGGCGCCCGGGATCCGAACCAGCGAACCCTGGGCTGCCAAGCGCAGACTAAACCGCTGCGCCACCGGGCCAGCCCCCTGAAGACTGTAATCTTAACTATTACATTATTGCCATAAAATTTTGAAAGAATGATAAATCATAAAATATAGGAAAATATTGTTTACATTTTGGAGTGGTAAAGTCATCCTAAGCAATCTCTAAAATTGGAAACTTGGGCATGGCCAAAGACACCATAAACAAAATTAAAAGACAAATGATAGACCTAGAGATATTTTTGTAAAATATATATAGACAGATTATTGATATTTTTAATATGTAAACAATTTTTCTGAATCAATATGAAAACAAACCATTCAATAGAAGAAAGCAGGTACAGGATATAAATATGTATTTCAGAGAAGAAATACAAATGACCAGTAAATATGGGAAAAGATGTTGAATCTCACTAATAATTAATTAGAATGATACCACTTTTCAGCTGACAAAAACTAGAAAGATTTGTAACATCTAGTGTGGTGAAAGTACAGGCAAATAGGTGCTCTCATACATCATTGGTGGACTTCTCTAGAATGTAATTTGGCAAAATCTACTATAATAAAAAATATATCTACTCTGAAACCCTGCAAAGTCACTTCCTGTCATTTATTCCACAGGAATACTTAATTGCTCGTGCACAAGTGCATTCTAGTGTTACATGGTTTTGTACAAATATAGCACTGTTTGCAATAGCACAAAAGTGAATTTACATCAATATGGACTAGTTAAATTAATTACGGTACTTTGTATGATGGAATATTATGCTGCTGTTAAAGAGTAATGTTAATCTATTTGGAAAGATGTCCATGGCATATTGATTGGTTAAAATAAAATGAAACAAACCAAAAAAAATAAGTTGCAAAACAGTATGTCGAGCATGACCCTATTTCTGGTATAAAGAAAAAAACAATATGCAAAAATATATAACTATTAAAACATGCAAATATATGCAAAACATTGGCTGTAAAAATCATTCCACATTGAGTGGGAAACACAGCATTTCTACCCATCTTTCTGGGGTTTGGGGGAAGCTTATGCTTATTATAAGCTCTGATTTACAGCTTCCACTGAATGTCCAGCCTTTTAGTGTTTCACTTCTGTTTTTTAATACTGCCTTGACCGCTTTTCCTTGATTTTCCAAAAAACTTGCTCACACCAGGCTATTGTGTATATTAGATTTTTACTGAGAATTTGGTGGTAACATTAAGGGAATTACATCGTAGTAGAGTGCAACAGGTGACTTAATATTTAATATTAGTCATCTTTGTTCTTAAAACTCCTTTGGCCAAATCTTTGCCTCCATCCTCTCCCCCAAATAGTCATTGGTGGCCCTGGCTTCTCACTGTATTGCTAGCTCCCTCCCTCTTCTCCAGCCTCTGTTCTCCTTTGCATGCCAGCCTCAAACCCACAAATTTCTGTTCATTTCTTCTGGATAGTAATTCAGTGATATTGTTGTCATCCCTCTTCTAAAAGCCTTTTTGCTACTAGCCTATCTCGTAAATTAAGGTACCAGTTAGGATTAGGTTAGATTGTGTGTGACAGAAAACCCCAAAACAATAGTGGGATGTGCAAGATAAGAGTTTATTTCTCTCTTCAATGCAAAGGAAACCCAGAGATAGGAGCTCCAGGGCTAGTGTGGCAACAACACAATCATCATGGACCCAGCCTTCTTCTGTCTTGTTCCTTCAAGCTCAACTCAAGGCTTTCATTTCATGGTCCAAGTTGGCTGCTCAAACCCAAGCATCTAAGAAGGAAAGGACAAAGAAGAGAGAGTACCTCTTCCTATTAAGGACATTCCTGGAGGTTGCCCACAGCTCAGTAGCCAGAAGAAAGCCATGTGACTACATCCAGCTGAAAGGAAGGCTGGGGCATATTGCCTTTATTCTGGGCTGCAATGTGCTCGGTTGAAAATGTTTTCTATTACTGAGGAAAAGGATTTGGGGAAAAACCAGCAGTCTGCCACAACCGGCAATGTTTGCCTTGCTCACAAGAAAAGGCTTTTCAGGCTGAGGCAAGAACATGCACAGAGGCATAAAAGAGAGTTCACTATAGCTGGAACAGGGGGTGTGGTGGGAGATGGGGCTAGGAAGGTAGGCAGCAGCCATGTTAGGAAGGGCTGTGAAAGTCAAGCTGGGAAGTTTGATTTTGGCGATAGGGAGCCAAACGTATTCTTATATCTGATGTAAATTCTTCCAGAGATTTATATTGCCTGTCTATATGAGTTACTTTATTTTATATTTTTTAATGTAAAAATCGTAACCTATGAGGCCCAATATTTAGAAAATAGAGGAACGGATAAAAGCAATCTATTGGCAATCCTGTTCCCCAAAGACAATTCCTGTTAGTGGTTTGGGCTTTTTTCCTCGCAGTCTTTGAAAACATTTTTGTAATCATAGGGCAGATACAATCTCAAGTCTTATTTTTCTATTCATATAATCTTACGTCATGAGCATCTCCTCATGTGGCCACATGGTCTTCCTAAATATTATTTTTAAATGACAGTATGATATCCCAGAGAAATAATCTACCTGACCATTTCTTTTTATTTTTTGAGCTTTATTGAGATATATTTGACATACAATATTGCGTATACCTAACAATTTCTATATGACATTCTACACTGTTGGCCATTTAGGTTGGGTATTGGCTAAGTTTTTTTTTACATTTTGTAAGATGTTGATAGATTCAACTTCAGATTTTTATTATTTGTTACCACATTGTTAGAAAACCTTCAGTTTCAAGTGTTAGAATAATTAACTGTGGCTTAGCTAATACAGGCATTTAATTGTCTTCATTATAAAAATTAAGAGGTAGTGAGTGGGTCAACGATGTCAGGCTTCTGGCTCTTCATCTCTGCAGTCTTCTTGGCTCTTCCACTTGTCCTAAGATGGCTGCTGTAGCTCTCACAGGATCGCCTTCTCATATGACAACCCCCAAAGCATGCAAGGAAGGCAGATGCTTTCTGGCCATGTCTCCCTGGTGAGGAACACCTTTCCCAGGAACACCCAAGAAGACTTTCCCAAATATTTCATTGACTAGAGCTGGATCACATGGATACCCATAGCTGCGAGATTCTCTTTCACTATCTTAGACCAGACATCATGATTCATCCCCTGGTTCAGGACACTTTGCCCATCCCCCAAACAGAGGTTCTTTCAGCAAGAAAGAAGAAATGACTATTGGGCAGGTAGTCATCCAAATTAACAGTTAAACATTGGGACTTATTGTGGAGACAGAGAAAACCACAGAAATGGTTTTTCAAGTTAAGTTCTCAAAACCTGCCCTATATTGCTACATGGGCTAGAATAGAGAACTAAGCCCTTAAAAATACAGCACTGTGATTTCACATTAGTTTTTTTTTTTCTTACACTGAAACCGCATCTGCCTTTTTTTTAAATAAAAAATTCCCAGCAAACCAAAAAACTGAAGTGAAACTAAATACATTAATCACTGAAGAGAATAAACTATATATTTATAGCACTTTATTAAAAACAGCTTGTAATGTTTATTTTTCTGATTATAGGGTTAATCCTTACTGATTGTTAAAAATTTGCAGAGTACAAAAAATTAAAGGAAAAGAAGTGAATAAATTATCTCCAATTTCACCACTAAGAGACAATCATTATTATTATTTGTTATAATTATTTTTATTCTTTCAGACATATGAATAAATTTTTTTCATATAAAATTAGGACTTTATTGTACAGACACTTTAGTTTTATATTTTACTGTTTATATTAATAAATCTATGACACTTTTAAAATAACAGATTTTCTCCATTCTTTGCATGTCTCTCTTCAATTCAATGTGTACCTCTTATTGTGTTTTATAAATCAATTTGGAAAAGTAATTTGTTTTCTGGTAAGGAAAATGCTGTAGAAGTAAATTGATCTAGAGAGTTCTCTCACTCACTGGCTATCTAGCCTTGCTTAACCTTTCCAAGCTTCAGTTTTCTCATTTATAAAATGAAGTTGCTGAAAATAATAGTAATACTGGTTTTAGCTATTTTACAGTGATTTTGTGAGGATCAAATATGATAATATACATGAAAGTACTTTGTAAGTTGTAAATTGAATCAGAAAGACAAAAATTCAAAGAGAAAACAGTAATTCAATATTTTTCTTTCAAAACATTAAAAAAACATTATTTTATATTTAGAAGATTAATTTAAAAGACAGGAATTACAGAGAGCAAAATCATTTTTATTTTATATTTTGAATAATAAATACCACAGATATAGGTTTGCCCCAAATTATAAAAACCATTTTGTTTTTGATAAACATTTGAAAACTTAAAATTTTTATTTGGAAAAATGTTTTAATAGAAATTTGCTTTTTATAAGATTTATGTGATAAAAAGTAAAAAGAATAGGTATTTACTTATGACTGATCTTGAAATTTTACACATAATTTTAAATGTCATTTAAACAGAAAGTGCTCATTAAGGAGAATGTACAAAAACACTCCCCTTCCTCCTAAATGATTCAATAAAATGCATAGCTATAATAATTTAGGTAATAATAATAGGAAAATAGCAGGTTTAGTTCGAAACCAAGTCTTGCAATCGTTGACTGCCCTTGTCACAAACATGTTTTCCTCTAATAAGCATTGAGCATTTCCCACTACCTCTTTCTTTTTGAGCTTAGACAGTGAATAAGTTTCCCAGAAACCTCACTCTTTTGTTTCTGAGTACTCCTTTATCTTTCCCATGAGAAGATAAAGCTTGTAGGTAGCCTAGGATATCTTTCCCAGGTATGATTTTCACTTTAAGGGAAATTTAAGACAAGACTTCTAAGAGGTTTAATGCAAAAATCTCTGGAATCCCTTGTTTTTGGAGTGTATATGAAAGTGGAATTTGCATCTGGTTGGAATCATCTCGATGTGACCCTGTATGTATAGGCTGAGTGACGAGGAAGATGACTTTGCAAGGTTCAGCTGTGGTTCAGTGATTCTTTGAAAATCAACTGCTATAAAATCACTGGTTGTTACGCAAAACATATTGCGACTAAAGCAGTGACAAGGGTTTATGGAGAAAACTTAGGTAGGCTTGCTCAATGCAGTTAAAGAAAACAACAACGATTTCCCCAGCTGGTTCCTATAAATAATAGATACTTATTATGGAGAATTTGGGAAACATAGAAATGGAAAACACAAAAATCACTGGTATCTTGTCGCCCAGAGGTTACCTCTTTTAACATTTGCATGTGTAATAACAAGTAGAATTCAAATTCCAGTTTTGTATCCTGCTTTTTTCACTTAACAGTATATTGTGAGCCTGTTCTCATATCATTTAAATAGTTTTTGATTAATAGTGAGTTGAAATTGCCTGCTTCTTAGGACTGAGCCACCAGCAGCAAAGAAATGAAATTTCCATGTCTTCTAGAAGAAAGTGGTTGCCTCTGCTGCCCACACTTTCATTGAGTCCATAACTATTTCTCTCTTTCACTGAGTTCATAACTATTTTTCCTGAGAAGCAATGTCAACTGGTGTCAAGTCTCTGCTGGATGACATGATGTCTTGTTTTGGTTTTTATCTATGGGCCTAATTACAATTTATAAATAAGTACAAACTTTCACACAGATGTTTCAAGCTAGTTCTCTCCATGAAGGTTGCATCAGTAATAAAGTGAATGGAATTCACAATTTTACTTAGTTGACTCAACATTTATTATTTGAGCAAGTGGGTATTTTTCCAAGACAAGAAGTTAATTGGTAAAGAACAAGGGATATGCTAATCTGAATCTGACTTCTCAAAGCTCTGGCCAAATTATTCCAGGTTTGCCAGCAGATCAAATATAAACTTTCTATTGAAGTAAATACCAGCTTAAGGAGTATGCTTCTTTCTGGTGAGCTTAAACAGATCCCCAGCTGATTTTCTTAACCATTTTTAATACTGTGAATGGAATTAAAAAGACCCCACAAACTACATTCATCCAACGCCAAAAATCTACACACATTCTGGGCATTTGTGCCAAAGATTTTAAAACTGCCATTTACAATTAAAACACCACTGGTCATCTCGTTTTTGACTCCTTGTGTTGGTTATAGGTTCCTATAAGATGTATTTTATTCATTTAAGAGACCCACCTGTTCAGATTATGAACTGACAAGCCTTATCAATTCTAGTTTTGTGTGATTTTCAGAAGACAGTGTCACGCCTCTTCTATAAATCAGTATATATCTGTAATAGCTTCCAGAACTGTATTCAGGACTGCAAAGGAAAGCCATTTTTACACATGTCAATTTTACACATTGTCAGCGCAACTATTCAGTAGTAGGTGAAATTTCTCTTGCCTATTTGTAGGGTGGCAATAGCTAATAAAAATAGTATCTAAAAACAAGCGTGTCTAAAATTCATGCCTATACACTAAAGCAGGAAATGAGAGGCATCTTAGAAAAGAAAAGACAAAAAGGGACAAAGAACTATTCTTTAAAAGTGCAAGGAATAGGGAGAGGGGAAAGGGAAATATTTCCATTTTTTTGGATGAGAATAATGGCAGCTTTTGAAATTTAAAATCAATCTTTGTAAATGAGTCATGTGGAATTCAGGCAAACACGCTTAGAAGGTTAGGGTACCCACCTGTTGTGAGAGACCCGATAAAGAATATTTAAACAACACAGCTGTATCCTATAGTCACCGGTGCCAAAGATATTGGCAAAATTCAACTGGCTACCATCATAAAGGAATGCAAAGATGGACTATGGAACCAGGCTGTGCCATTTATTGCCTGTGTGATCTTGAGCAAGACACTTAGTCTCTGTGCCTCAGTTTCCTCCTCTGCAAATAGAGATAACAATGGTAACTACCTCATAATTGTTGGGATGGTTGAGTGAGAAAATGCATATAAAGTGCTTAACTGGCAATGTTAAATGCTCCATAAATGGTAGGCCAGTGTGACTATTATTATTAAGTTATTATTATAACTTGGTTAAAAGGATCTAGGGAGCAGAGAATAGCACTTGAAAGATGAGGCAGCTTTGTGACACTGTGTCTTACAAAACTCCTACTACCCTGGAATTTTCCACTAGGTTCTTAGCTCTGGTCATATTTCACTCTAGAAGTCAGCAGTCTGTCATGAAAATGACTTACGAGGATTCAGAGAGGAGACTCAGAAAGGACCAGAAAGGTGGATGAGTGAGTGGTTAAGTGCAGGGCTGGGGCTGAGAGGTGAGCATGTACAAGATCCCCTTCCTGCCACGCAGAGCTGTGTAGTCAGCTCCTCTCTCTCCCAGGTACGGGCAGAAGAGGAAGCAGGTCTCCCATGAGTGAGGAGAAGGCAAATGATCATTAAACCTAGGGATGCATGCGGATGTTAAGGATCATTAAACATTAAAATGGCTATTGGATGCTTTAAAAAAGACCTTACCTCCCTCATCTTCTCACTGAGGACTTTCCTGACGCGGCTATTCAAAAATGCACTCCACCCAAGCTTCCTAACCCTCTTCCTTGCTTTATTTTCCTTTTTAGTAATTAGCACACTGTAACCACCATATTACTAACTTATCATGTTCATTGCTTATCTCTCCAGTAGATATAAATGCATGAGACCAGGTTACTTTATTTTTGTGGTTGTTATTGCTCACTGTTGTCTCCGTAGCATCTAGCATATTGCCTAATAAATATTATAGCAAGTGCTTAATAAATATTATAGTTGGGGCCAGCCCCAGTGGCCTAGTGGTTAAGTTTGGCACAGTCTGCTTCAGCTGCCCAGGTTCAGTTCCCTGGGTGGACCTACACCACTCATCTGTCAGCAGCCATGCTGTGGCGGTGGCTCACATACAAAAAGAGGAAGATTGGCAGTGGATGTTAGCTCAGGGTGAATCTTCTTCAGCAAAAAAAAAATTATAGCAAGTGTTCAGTAAATATTTGTTGAATGGGTAGGGAAAGGATAAATTCTCGTTTATCTTAAGGTGTTTGTAGTGTGGTGAGCAGATGACTTCAGAAGGCATTTCTGAAGATTCTGTGATTGTTCAGATTATGTGTAAGGAATAAAATATTTAGGCCTAAAGGTATTTTTTAGAACTTTTTAAACTGTTGAGACAATAGACACATGTCATTAGAATCCTATGCATGATGTATAAGCTTGTATGACTTTATTCAACCAGAATTTGGGCACCGGCAAAGCTTCTCAAAATCTGAGATTCAACAGTCATTATTTAAAGATGGGGCAGGATGGATGGAAAAACCTCCAGAAGGCAAAAGTCCAAAACAGGAGTGGTTAATAACAGCTACCATGTGTTGAGTGGCTACTATATTCCAAGGACTATACAGCTTTTGCACAAAATCCTTCTGAGGTAGGGTATATTATTAAATAGGTATATTAGGGTATATTAAATAGGTATATTATTATATCTATTTTCCAGATGGGAAGATCAGGGCCTCATCCTTGCTAATAAGTAGAGCTGGGAATTGAATCTTGCTTTGTCTGAATCCAAATTTATACTTTCTTCAAAATTTCAGACTGCCTTTGGGTACAAGCTTCAACCTGATCCCTTCAGAACTGTGCGGGAAATCTGTTATTTTGAGAAAATGGCAAGTTAGCACTCACTAGGCTCTGCCTTATAACCGAAACATTTGCAACCCCCACTCTGAGCAGGTGTGCTGAGTTGCAGTTACCCTGTGATGTTTGTGCCCAAACCGAAGATCCCTATCAGGGCAACGGGTAAAATAAGAATGCAAGAAGAAGCAATGGTGGCCTTTTTCTTCTTTTTTAAACAAACCAGAATTTCTACATCGGTGTGAATGCCGTGCACTTTGCAGGAGTCCCCTGGGAGTTCATGTACTTGACCCAAAGATGCTGCTCTTACATTAGGTTTCAAACTACTCTTCTGGATTTGCTCTCAGAGCCCAAGGCACAATCTTTTAAATTTCTTCCATGATAGCAAATCTTTGTCCTTTTCGGGTGGATTTGATTTTGGGAGACAGCCCTTTGGAGCCATATCCAGTGAAGAAGGTAGGTGACCAAGCTGGGTTATATTTTGACTCAAAAACAAGTTGTGAATAGAATGCAGTGATACTGGCTTTCTTTTGTAGTTTATTAAACTGTCTCTGAAAGATATTGTAAAAAGGCTCTAAGAGTGCTTTGACCCATGTCTGCAGTGTTGGAAAAGTGCACCAGCTACTAAGGGACTGCTTTGAAGGGTAATGGTCATTTGACTACATCAGCTCTGCTCTGATGCAAAAAATAAAGTTGTACCATAACTTTAGAGCCACAGCTTGAATGATTACTTTGGATGCTATCATCTTCTACAGCAAGACCCTGCATTGTTATGAATTATGGCTCTGCAATAAAAAGAACCAGGATATAAATGTTTGCTAGATAAACACAGTTATACAGGGCAAACAGACCAGGATAAAAATGGCAGTTGAGAATCCTGAGAACCTAATATTCACTGAAACAAAATGCAATATGTTATGTTACATTAAAACAGTTAAAGAGAAAATAGATGATGAGAATAACAGCAGGAGAAATGATGTTTCTATGGTTATGGCTATAAGAAGGAAGCTAGATGATTGAAATGATATTCTTTCTTATCTGGCTAGGGAGGCTGTTGTTTATAATGAATTAAAATGCATAAGGAGGAAATAATTCCTAGCCTGTGGCATTTCTAAGATATTTTAATATTTAGAATTTTAAAGGGCATTTTATATGAATGTGCTTTTACACTGAAAGTGATATATCAGAATTAAGCTCTTTCTCTTACAAAGATCATACATTTTACAATCTCCATCATGAAATCTCTCAGTCAGAAGGAATGCATGTTTTTGGTTTAATACAGTTATTTATCACTCAGTGGGGAGCTGGGTAAGAATAATTAGAGTATGACTAATGCCCTGGGTTTGAAACTCACAGCATTCAGACAAGGTTTTGGTACATATTTCCCATCTTCAGAACCCACTGGAATATTTTATTTTATTAGGTGGCACGTCACAAATGAGGGTCTGTGTAAACATTAAATGCTACCCACTAAATCTAAGTCATTTCAGTCAATATGCTAATAGTAAGAAGACGGGGAGGCATCTTACTAGCCCAGGGTAGAAATAATTTAGTAAATAATAGATATCACAAGGTTTCCAAGATTTACTATTTATTACAATTACCATCGTCGTTAAGGGTTCCCTCTGGTATAAACGGCAGAGCACCTTTGCAATGAGCAAGAATACCACTTATGCATAAGTTCAAGGTACACCGATGGTTGTCATATTGTTTAAAAATCCTCAATAAAAGAGGTCCTTGTTCTTAGGAGAGTGTTAAAGAGTAAACAAGCTGTTTTCTGCCGTATCAGAGGACATTTCAAACGAAGGTGTCTTTGGGAAAGCATGTCTTGCCCTTTACTACATTGTGTTTGACTGGGAATCTCAGAGGAGGGGCAATCAGCAGAGAAAAAAATGGATCTGTGGCTTTGGGGCTTGGCCTGCCTCTCCCTTCCCACCGTGGCCCAGCTATCTCCATTGGGACAGCAGTGGCGTGAAGAGCCAGGACAGATGGATGGGGTGAATCTTTGTTCTGCTTTTCACAGGCCATATAGTTTCATGCAAATCGTTCAACCAGCTGAGGTATTCTTGGCTGGAAAATATATTTTAAAATGTTTACCACATAGGGTTATTGTGAGGACTAGATGAGAGGATCAATCTATTGGTCAGCAAATGGTTCTTGAGTGACTGACTACTCAGTGCCTAAGAAACACCAGTGAACAGGGCCAGGCCCTGGGCCTCAAGGGCCTCTGAAGTGGACATTACAGGGCATCACAGGACTGTTTGGTGGGGGCTCCGGCAGTGTTACATAAGGTGCTGTGGGAGCTCGCAAGAGGGTACATAACCCAGCTTGCAATGGGGGTGAGTGGTGTCATGGAAGCCTTTCCGGAATGTGGCTTATAACAAGGGTCTGTTTCCTACTAGGAACTTCATACCCAGAGTTTCCTTCCTTCCTGAATTCCCCAGGATTTTCCTCCACTTTTGTCCCAAGACTGGACTATATATATACATCTAGCATCAGAACCGACACACCGAGAGGTTTGGGTGTGTATGTGTCTGTAAGTGTGTGCATGTTTTTTAAGTCATTTGTTTCTTCCCCTCACCACTACCACTGTCTGTTAAGAGAATGAGGGGAGAGAGAGAGAAACAAAAAGAGATTTCCAAGAAAGGAAGAAAGTTAGATAGCTGTCCCCAACACCCCCACCCTCCCCAGGAAAATCTCCTCTTGAGGTTAGACTATATGTGAAGATCAGAGGTGTATAAGAGGCGAGAGGAAAGACTGTTTCTCACTGTCGGGAGCAGGAGGAAGCACAAAGCCTAACTGTGTGAGAACGTCTAAAACTACAATTACGGACATAGAGCGAGTCCATCAGAAGAGGAAGGGTGGTCAGCCGAAAAACCAAGAGGGAAAGGGAAGTCTTGCAGCCGGAGACGGCGATGCCCTTCGCAGCACTGTCCAGAGTGGAGCGGGAGTGCTTGGGCCTGAGGACACACCCCATCTATCCTGACCCTGGAGAAAGCGTGCCCTTTTGTGGAGAAAATGTACAAGGCCTGAGGCCCTGAACTTATAAACCATGCTGTGGTGCCTCTTGCTTTGTTTTCTAAAGGGCAGAGTCTCCTCTCACTTTCTACTGGAGATGGAGGGGGGCTGTCCATGCAGGCAGCTGTCCTTGCCCAACTCCTCTGCTTTCTCAAAGGGACACCAAGACACTGAGAAAACCACTGGATCTCTTGCTGGAAGTACAACCAATTTTGAACTCTCTGCTGCCCCAAATCTTTGAGAAGCCCAGATGAAAAAATTCTTTTATCCTGAATTTTTTGAAGCATCTGTGAAGCCAGTCTTCACCTCTGCGTTCAACTGGCACGTGAAAGCAGTGTCCTGGAGTAGCGCACGCTGTATTAATCTCCTGGCACACCCTCCCTTAGGTGCACCCTGGGATTGCATTTAGTTAACTCTTTCGTGAGATGAAATCAGCCTACACTGAGGAAAAATGTAAGGACCCACCTCACAAAACTTGCCACCGGCTGGGTTTTGTCTAAGGATGGTGTTTCACTTCAGTCATGATGTCGTATCTGTGAGAATCCGGGTGCCAAGTTTCTCTTTAGTCTCGGCATGGAGAAGCCAGGAAGACCTCACCATCCTGAGCAATACACTCATTTTATTTAGTGGGCATTCAATTTTCTGTGTGGTGGTGTTTGTTGTTTCGCACTAGTTGCTTAAAAGCTTAGACCCACTTGGCATACATTTTCTTTGTCAACCTCACCCCTGGTTTTAGCTTAACTTTTGTCTTTGTTTCTCTTGGCCTCATCTTTTCATTTCTTGTTTTTAATTGTTTTATCTTGCTAAGGTGTATGTATGATTACACGCTGCCCTAAATCTTTTGATGAACAAAACCAGAGGTAAATAAATTATCTACCAGCCGTGTGTTCTGCTTACCTAATAATATCATGATGGTGATCGGGCTTTCCACAGAGAATTTTCTAGAAGGAGGTAATTTGTTCATCAGAGGGCTCAAGGATCTCACCTGACAGATTATGTTCTTACTGCACATTAAGAAATTGACTCTTAGGTTTACGTAAGAGTCTCTTATGTGCCTAGTAAATATGTCTCCATCTCTGAGAATGCTCACTTTGCACCGTTTATTCCTGCCATTACTACACACCAAATATATTAATCCTCTTTCATTCCCTTGAACATGCCCACCTTAGGGCCTTTGTACAAACTATTGCCTCTGCTTGGAATGTCCTTCCAATCCTACTCTCTTCAGGCTCCTCTTTCTCATCATTGGAGTGGTAGTGGCACATTAGAATGATCAGGGGAGTTTATATTGATGCCCAGGCCCCAACCCAGACAAATTAAACCAGACTCTCTGGGAGTAGGGTCTAGGTACTGGTATTTTTTTTTTTGTGAGGAAGACCAGCCCTGAGCTAACATCCATCGCCAATCCTCCTCTTTTTGCTGAGGAAGACTGGCCCTGGGCTAACATCCGTGTCCATCTTCCTCTACTTTATATGGGACGCTGCCACGGCATGGCTGACAAGCAGTGCGTCGGCGGGCGCCCGGGATCCGAACCGGTGAACCCTGGGCTGCCAAGAATGGACTAAACCGCTGCGCCACTGGGCCGGCCCCTGTACTGGTATTTTTTAAAAGCTCCTCGATGATTCTAATTTTCAGCCAGGGCTGAGAATCACGGTTTTAGGTCTCAGCTTAAATGTCATCTGCTCAAAGAGGCCCCTCCTTGATCACTTGTAGGATGTGGATATTGTCTTGCTCTTTAGCTCACCTTCTTCTTTGATTCTTTTGTAATAGTTAGTACAGTTTGTAATTATCGCATTTATTTGAATGCTTTTGTTTGTCTCCCGACTAGTATGTAGGTGCTGTGAGGACAGGGAATATGTCTGTCTTGGTCTTTGTGCTTTACTTCAGTGCACAGTATCAGGCACATAACAGGATTCTGAGTCTGCAATGATGAGGATGGCCTTCAAATGATGCACACTGGTCTGTGGGGCCTCCTGGAAGCCAGCCAAGGCTCCCTGGAATATTATGAGAGAATTTATGTCAATGTTCATTGGCTATTTTAACTGGCAAAATGGTTGCACACACTTTCCTTTTGCTTGGCTCTGGTGTCCCAGGATATTTTGTTTGAGATTTATAAACAAATCCTGACTCACAGTATTTCCTTTATGCCCATGTCTTTCTCCTTCACTTAATTTTGACCATTATGAGTGAGAGATTCCATCTTGTTCTTTGTGTCCCCACCCCACCCCACCCCAGCACCCAGCACTGGATCTTGCACATAGTAGGAGCTCTATAAATGTTTGTTGAATGGAGTTGACTTTATCCTTATGGCACATAGGCATTTTGACCAAGATTTCACCCTGGGCAGCAGCATTTACAATTATTCAGGGATTTGAGGCGTGGGGGACTGCGATCACTTCATGAAAGTTAAATTTGTTGGTTTTGGTAACTCAGCCATAATCTAAATATGATCTCTACACCTGGATTGCACCAAAGGACAAAACAAGTAAATTTGTGTTTGGAGGCAAATAATGAAACTCTGAGGAGTCTGAAAACAAGTCATAGTCACGTAACTTACAACACAGGTGCCAGTTCATAAAGGGGTGAATGCATGGCCAGGCTGTTTGAGCTCTCGATGTGGCTGAGTCTGTTCTTTCCGAATTATTATTTGGTAGTTATTAATAAAGTGAAGCAAAGCAAACCACCCACTTAGTGTTTTTCCTCCATGGTTAGCGTGTTCACCAAGCTGACACGTAAATTCTAAGGTGCTTTCTCCTAAGCTTAAATTAATCAAGACCTGTCAGTGAGGTAGACTTTTTTCTCTTTTCTTTTTGTTTTTTTATTTCACTGCCTTAAGGAATCATCTTGGTTTTTCACTCTTCCTTTCCTCGGTTTTACGTAGGTGATTTGCTGGTGGGAAATGGGGGAGTGGGGGAGAGGGAAATTGTCCCGGGGGTTGATAAATTAAACACAAATCCAGCCATGCAGCAAAGGCTGTATTCTGCCTTTTATCTGGGGAAGTTTTCACATTATCATGGAGAGAAATGCACGTGCACACGCACACACACATCACTAAACCCACACAGATGAAACCCCCTTTTCGGAGAACCAGCTACAGGAAATTGACTTCTGCACAGGAACTTGCTAACCTCTTTTGTCACATTTGGATCGTTCCTGCCGCCCCAGTCGCCACTCACACTCAACCCAACCATCTTGAGTTGAATTCTCAACCAGCTCGGCTCTTACATTTTTAGTTCTTCCAAGGTGAAGCACTTATATTCTTGGGGAAGAAGGAAAGGTTGACCGTAGAAGAAAATCATAGCAGTGAAAGGGCTTGGGCTGCTTTTGTTTTTACTTACCTGACTGAACAAATTTGACTTCCGGAGTCAGTCATTTTGGTGTCAAGAAATTTCGTCGGCATTCTTCAACAGGTAAGACTTTTGCTTCTTCAAAAATTTTTCTTCAGTGTCAAAAGAAATCTTTCTAATTTTATTTAGCTTTTACTCTAGGCTAATCATAGTAATTACCCCGTTCTACCTGTTGTAAAGTATGAAACCATGTTATGGGGGAAAGGGGAGTTGTTCTGATATCCAACTAACCGCCCCCCCAAGTCCTAACAAGATGCATAGAATTTTTGAAACAGTAAAAGTTATAATAGTTGGCTTTTTGGTTTGCCAGATACTCTCCTAGAGAATTCATATGCTTGTGATTGACTATGACTGAGCTCAAATGTTTGGATAGTTTAAATATCACCCTATGTTTGATGAAGAAAATCTAAAGATCCTATGAGTTGTGCAAATATGAGTTTTAAAATTTTCTGATTCAGAAAAGAAACAACCAAAATCCAAATGATGTAGATTTGGATTTGGAATTCCTAGCTTTTTGTTTCACCTATTGCCAATGCTCAAGTCCTCTTTCTAAAAGTGGTCTATTATGTATAAGTATATATGTTTAAGTTAAATTAAATTTAGTATTTGAGGTGGTTTGATTTAGAGACATGCCATGAGGTACCAATCAGTAGCCTGGGTTGTACCTAAATAAAGTTTGGGAAATCACTGGTTTTAGGTTCTTTACTAAATTAAAGCTGCCATTGAAATATTCAAGCAAGCAACAAGTAGTCAGCGATAATTTAATTGGTTCTAAGCTAGTGCTGTGGAGGATATAAGAGAAATATAAAGAATTCTCTACTTTGAAGCACCTTATAATCTAGTAGTCGTGGTTAAGAATTAAAATTTAGGAAGCAGTGAAAAATGGGAATTAAGTGATAAATGGGGCGGCATAGACTATAAGAGTTACACGAGTTCTGAGAAGGGGACTTCGGGGTAAGCTGGAGTAGCCTGGAAGACATGGGCCTTGGAAAGGTATCAGATTTGAGTAGATGGAGAAGGGAAAGGTTATTTCACTCTGGGACGTTTGTGTGGGCAAAGGCACAAAGGTGAGACTGACTTGGAACCAGCCCAGTTGGGGAGAAAAGAACAGTTTGTTTTACACATTGGCAGGAAATAAGCTTGGAAGATTAGGGTGTAGACAGATTATGGAGGACCTGGAGAGGCTGCAGAGAACAGACTCCATTCAATAGTTTTCATGTCTTCTTATGCATTAGGCTACTCTTTCTCAGCTTTCACAGCTCTAACAGAATTCCACGTGAGAGGGGCCTGGAGATCCTTGCTTCTTCATCCTTGAGCTGCTTTACCTCCACATCTGTGACCCTCCACTTGTCCTCTACTGTTTTCCCTTAGTACACCATTTATGCAGAGAACAGTTTGTGTGGCTGGGGGTACCTATAAGCCCTCCATTTCTGGTTACTACATTTTAAGAAGGCCCTTCAGTCATCGGGTAATTAAAGTGGCCTTCCTCTTGGGAGAACGAGTTGGTTGACCAATTACAAGCAACTCTCTATTCTTCAAAACGCATCCAAAAATTCCATGAAATACGTCTTACTTTGCATGTCTGAATGAGATGTTAGGGATTTGTTGCTGCTCTTTTCCTAATGATTCAGAGCAGTTTTTTTTTTCTGGACCATGAAATATCTACATCCATATAATAACGAAAATATAGTACAGTGAATAAGAAGCCAGACTTTGGAGCCAGATTGCTTTGTGTTGAATCCTGATGCCATCACTTCTGAGCTATGGGAATTTCAGACACATTACTTCAATCCTCAGATTTAAAAAGAAATCTGTAAAGTAGCTCTAATAATAACTGAAAATACCTACTTCAGAGGGTTGTTGTAGGGTTCAAATGAGATAAAAATACGTAAAGCATTTAGCCTAGTGCCCGGCATAAAATAAACTCTCAATAAGCATAGCTATTACGAATCTTATTAAGGCTGGGGACACTAGAATGAAAATGGTATGGTGCCTGGCTTGGGAACAAGATATGTGTAAAGTAACTTTTTTAATGCCAATATTCCTTTCAAAGGAAAGTGGAGGTGATAGGTAAAGGCTGGGAATTAATTTTTTTGAGCACCAAGTATGGACTAGGCACAGGGTTGGATGTTTTATAGTGATAATACATATGAAAAAAGGAAAACAAGATTATAAAACTGATTTTTAAAGCGTTTCCATATCAGAGTCTCAGACTTGTAAGACAACTCTCGGAGTAACTGTTGTGTTATTTGTGAACATCTGTGGCTGATGTTCTCTGAATGCTTTGGGTAGAATTATAGAGTGTTTGGAATTAGAGGTGAGAGGATGATTCTTCTTTCTTGGCCAGCTTAAATTAAATTATTTAATTTTACGACATTTTAATTTTAGTGCTAGCAAGGCACAGCTAAAAAATTCATTTCTATTCAGGAATTGGGACCATTTTGACAATGATTGCCCAAAGTGCTTATTTGGGTTCTGGATGCTTGGATCTGGGTGAAAGCCAAGATTAAAAAGTATCCTGCTTTCCCATTTCACTCGCCGGATTAGAGATTCTTTTGAGTTAGGAAGCTCCCTTAAAAAAGTGCAAATATGGACAGTATGTTCGTTATGCAGGGGATTTTCAATTATACGTGCAGGTTACTTTTTTCAAGCAGTAATATTGTTTTTCTTTCTAGAGCCCACTAATATCCTAAGGGAGAAAATTTGGGGGCTCTGTGTATGGAAAGGGGGAGACACAAGTCAGGATGGGGTGCCAAAGTGGAGCATGCTGGAAGGCAGCATGACAGTGGGCAGTGAGAGCAAGGAGGGGTGTCAGAGATGGAAAGGGTGAGTAGAGGGAGGTGGAAGGGTGCCAGAAACAAAGGCTCCTCCTACGTGGCTCTTTAGTCATTTGACTCTAGCAGCTGCTTGTGTGCCATGAGCAAATTCTTGACGCCCTGCATAAGAAGTTGTCACATTATTCCCCGGATGTGGACCATTGCTCAGAGACAATTTGTTTTGTCTGTTTCTAGCCTGGAAACATAGTTCCTAAAGCTGACTAGATATCAAAACCACTTGGGGAGCTTTTCAAAAATAGCGATTCTCACATATCATACCCCAGCCCTAGAGTGAGCTCCAGGAATCTGTGTAATAATAAATACAAACCCTTTTCCCTCAAGTGACCTGGAGGTTATTGTTCTACAGGTGAGCATTTGGGAGTCATTAATCCAGAACTCTCCTACCAAGACCCCAAGCACTCAGATGGTAAGTTGAGTACGTGCTGAAATGAGGCAAAATGATCTTCTCTCTATTGTGATTAATATCTTCATACAAAAGTATTTTCCTTTATTTTGAATTTATTTCTTAGGAGAATTCCTGGAAATTTTTGTCAACCATATTTACATTTTAACATGCAACGTAGGGTGTCACTTTAAAAATTCTAAAATGTTATACACATGTAGAGTCTATTCATTATTACTCAGGGAAAGCCCAAAGAGAGAAATTTTCTTTCAAGGGAGAAAGTGCCAATTCACTCTCCCATTTCTCATTTCCAGTAAGACGGAATACTAATGAATTACTTTTGGAAGACAATTGCAAAGCGTTACAGAATGTTTGATTGCTTCTTAGAACATAAGTTGGAGCCTTCTTATCTCTACACTAATTTCTCGTAAAACTGAAGTCAGCAGTGACCTCTTCCCCATTTCGTAGAAAAGAAAACCAAGGAAGAGAGTGGTTAAGATGAAATATGGTTCTTATCACATTTACCATGAGAACTGTGTATAGCCATCCATTCGGTCATTGTTTGAGTATATGAATGATTGAGTAGTTTTTATAGGTGACCCTATGGAAAAACGCTAGTAAAATGAATGCATGAAGAGAGTATTGTCCAACTTGGGGGAGGGTGGGCAGAATTAATTGACCCAGATAGACCTCCTGCTCTATCCTTTTTTTTTGGTATTATGTTTTATTCATTACACATTTGCGTAATCTGCTAACATAAAAGCATAGTTATTGTTTGTGTCACCGATGGCAATGAGGTGAATTTTCAACGGCTTCAATGAAAAAAAAAGACAAAAAGACATGCTCTTACAAAATATCATGTGAGATATTGCAGTGTGTGTGGAGCCTGCCTATCCCTGCTTGTAAGAGCTGACTGTAATATTTCAGAAATTTTGCAAGCCAGTCATTAAACACAACCACCATTAAAAATTAAATTATGTTTAATAAGTTATATAATTTATTAACTTATAACTTATTTGAAACAAGTTATAGTAAAAATAAAGGTGATAAATACTCAAAATTCATTACATCCTAATTATTTACTACATTTTACTATTATGTATACTCTTGAAGTTATTTATTTCAATTTATCTGTATGATAGAAATATTATACAATGGTGTGCTACTGAACATCTTTCTAACTCTGCATTCAGTAGTATCATGTTCGTAGCTTGAAACTGGCCATAGTAGGAGTAATTACACCACGGAAATTGGTAAATACTATCAGTCAGGCTCCCCACACTTTGTTGAGGAGAGCCTGTTAAACATTTACCGGCATACCACCCAGGAACTGTGTAAATACAAATATGGCAACTCGGCAATATGTGTCAAGAGCCATTAAAATGCTCACACGCTTTGATCCATTAAGTCTATCCCTGGTAATAATTTATTATAAATAAATAAAACAAAGAAGGAAAAAATCACATGCATGAACAAATTCACTGTACTACCATTTATAACAGCAAAATCTGAAAATAACCTAAATATGCAGGAATATTTTGTCATCATTAAAGGTAACAGCTAAGGTAGTTATGAAAATATATTTGCTATGATGTTAAGCTAGACAAACAGGATTAAAAATTTCACTTGCACTCAGATTTTGTTATGAATGAAGATTAAATGTGAGCATAAGAAAAATGAAAGAATTTGGTGTGATAGAATGGTGAAAGAGTAGAATTTTGTTTCTACTTAATTTATTGTAGTAGTTGTGTATGTGCATTTGAAAAATGTGGAGAGAGACTGTAGATAAGGCATCTTAAGTAGTTTTAATATTTAAGGGAAAAGCTATGAGTTTTGTGGACCAGATGAGGTTTGCCTTTGACATGCAGATGTGTGCTGTGAGTCCCTGGGCAGAGTATTGCAAAGGGAGTTTGGATCCAGGCAGTCTGGAGTGGTGGATGCTAAGGGGGTTTCTTTAGGGCAACTCAGGAAGGAGGCAGAAGTGGCTGGCTGGGTACTGAGGACTTGCTAATGTAGATAGACTGAGGAAACTGAGAAATAGGCCAGAGAAAAGCTACTGGTAAAGGCCAGAGAAAGAGGAAAGAAAATTTCTTAGGAAGAGACAGGGAGACGCTGATCTCAGAGATGAGCAAGATGGATGTGAAAATAGTTCCATTTAGATCCGAAAACAATAGGGCTCAAACCAGAGAGAAAATGGGTCTTCTAAATCATGAGTTCTTGAATTTGAGTGCATTTAAGAGTCACCTGGACAGATGGGGAACATGGTAACAAATGCAGCTTCCTAGGTTCCACCCCCATGGATTCTGATCCAGTTGGTCTGGGGGTTGGCAGGATAACAAGTCCTCCCACCCCCTAAAGATTCTGATACAAATGGTCTGCAGATCACATTTTGAGAAATACTAGTAGATTAAAGGTAATAGTCTGGGCTGGCCCAGGGAACGTATATCTGTGTGTGTGTGTGTGTTTGTTGGGGTGAGGCTATTACCCTGAGGCTTGGGATCTAAGGGCTTACGATGTAAAAGGGGTATGACAACAGAGAAAGCCCAGAAGGGACAAATTTTTGTATTGAATCTATAGAAACAAACTAAAAACAGGAGGCTGTACTTATGATCCTTAAAGGAACATAGTTTGTACCACTAAATTCCCTTCCACAGGTAAATAACTTTTGTCAGGCATTTGGGCCAACTGAAAGTAGCCATGAACGAGGGAACTACAAGGGAATAGCACAGAGAGAAACGGTCATAGGGAGGGTCTAGGACCCACAAACATTCTATTTCAAACCATTGGGAGGTGGTAATTAAGAATAAACTTGAGTAAAATATGTGATGCCATGTCCAGGAAACCCATTTGGGGCCTTAGTGTATGATAATATTACATTAAAGAAGGAAAGAAAGTCTAATTTTTGGTGAAATGTAGTACTTCTTAGCGCTCAAAATAGTAATAACAATTAGACATATGCCATAACAGCAATGTATCACAAAATAAGCATATCGAAAGTAAATGACATCGCTGTATGAGCCGCCATGGTACGGAATTATCTGCTTCACCTGGTTTTAGAAGAACTTTAGTGATGGTAATAAGCTCTCAAATAGACTTTAATATCTTGGGTTCTTCCAACTTTACACTGAAGGTGATTCTTTTACTTTGAAAAAGTTTTCACGTTCCCTATAATCAGGATCACTAGTCTCTTGGGACATGCATGATAAATCAAGGACAGATCAACAACCCTTCTTAGCACTGGAGGCACAATGCAGGGTCTGTTGAATGCGTAAGGGTCTGACACCTGAAGTCAGGCCTCCTTCCACAAGCAACTGTTGACTGTCCTATTCCCCACTTAACACTGTTTTTCATGGACCGATTGGCTTACACTTTACAGCAGGGTTTCTTAAGCACGTTTTTGCTTACAAATTCCTTTGAGAATCTGATGAGAACCAAAGACCTTCTCCGTGAGGAAAAAGAACATATACAGGAACATGCACATTTGCCATACAATTTTATGAGATTTAGGGACCCTCTTAAAATCATCCATGGACTCCCAGTAGTCCAGAGGTCTCATATTAAGAACTCCTACCTCAGAGGCTGTCAATACAGCAGAGGAGGCCTTGCAGAGGTTGAGAAAGTTCTGATTACTGCTGATGTCAAATTTAGCTGCTCAAGAGAAATGCTGACTCTCCAATTGATGGCTAAAATGAGGACAAGATGGCAGATGTGTCTGTAGTTTTATAAGAACTGGATCCTTAAGTTGAGTAAACACAGGCTAGAGTTGGTTCTTTTCAGAGTATCTATGCCTTGTTCTAATTCCTTAAATCTGAATTCTCTTATGTGAAGCCAGGGTCAGTTCCCATGTGGGAAAGCAGTCTCTCAAAATTCTGCTTTATTTACTGTCATGTTTTATTTACTGTCGTGTGGTACCTTGGATGGCACAAGAAATGCAGACAGGTTGAAAATACCAATCTGGCCAACTCCAGAGTGTAGTGAGTGGTGTGGGGCCAACTGATGCCCCTCAGCAAGTACTGGATACCCAGCCAGGCTGCTCTTAGAGGCAAAAGGCATTAGCCAGTGTATAATGTGCTTTCTTCTGAGTGTAAAATGTAGGTTTTCCTATCTGAATCTGAACATCGGTTTGGGCTCTGATGACTTTGGAGATAGTCCTTTTCCTGTGTAGCCTTTAGACCACAGAAGCCCAGTTGGCCATCTTCCATTAGTGGGTATCTGACTTGCAATTTGGGGAACTGGGTGGTTTTGGCTGAAAGCTCATGGCTTTGTTAATCTCCTTTCCACCTGGACTGTGACAGGGGCTCAGGCAGGGTGTGGAGATTTACCCCAAACCCATCTGTTTAAATTAGCCAACTCTGTTGAAAGTGATAAGACCATGTTATCATGTCATGTTCATAGAGTGGGGAGATAAAGAATGGGGAAGGGAAATGCACCCCGTCTTCAACCCTCTAGAGAAAAAGTATGTGCAATTGGCTAAATAAATTGTGAAGTATGAGTCAGGCTTCTTTTGGTCTGGCATAGTGTAAGAACTATAAATCTTTCTTTGAGATAGAAAAGGAAAATCTATAACAAATATATTCAAGTAATTAATGCACCTCAACTTCTACAACCATTTCAATTATTGTGCACCCATGACTAGGCCTCCTTCCAACTTCAATCCAAAATATTCAATGTATTTTTCAATGTATTCAATGTATTTTAATACATTAATTGCATTTTAATAATTATAGTGAATCATAAAATCCTATGATGCATTAAAGTTACAGCCCACAAAGCAGAAATATTTCAGGTACACCAGAAGGCCAGTAGTAAACTCTTTACCCCTCTTGTCTCCTAGAGATCGCTTCCGCTGCTTTGTCACTACACCTGGCAACCTAGTTGCTGATGAAAGGAATTGACTGGCATGCATCTCTTCCTTGGTGCTTTTCCTGTCTTTCAGAGGATCCTTTCTTTTGGAAAGGAGCCCTACTTTCCCTTTGCTTTCCCCACTGCTGTTCCAGCTGTCACCTTCTCCAGCATATCTACATACACGTACCTCATCACGAAACTTTTTCTCAGTTGCCACAAAAAATTCGGCCTGTCTCTGTTCCAGTTGTGAGCGGAAAATGATCTCAACCATGTTTGAGAAGCGTAAGAATGCCTGTGATTATTCCTTCTAACAAGGAAAAGGAAAGCTGTATGTTTGGATTCAAATTTAAATGATGTAAAACTACTGCCATCAAGTACAAGAGTACAAAAAGTACCTCTTAAAGGGTCTAGAAATCCCCTTCAATATATATCTTTTTGGATAAAACCAAATTTTCCTCAAGCTCCAATATCTTTGGGCAGTAACTTGCTGAAATTTATATCAGTAGTCTCCCTCTCTCTCTTCCTCTGGTTGTAGAAGGGAGTAGAAGGAGGTGTTGGATGTATATATAGGAAATAGGAGGAGAAAAGGAAGAGAAAACCTACATATTGACAGTACCACAATTTCCTACATCTGCTAAAATAATATTACCACTATATGCCTATACACAGACTATCTGGTAATATCAGAGAAATATCTGTAATAATCTTGACTTTAAAAATATAATAGTAATACATTACATTGTAGCAAATGTGGCATATGCCTTTTAACTTAAATATACATGTATAAATTTTATTTGTAAGTATTTAATTAAATTTTTATGTATTAAAAATTTTAAATGCCATCATCCTAGTACTTTCCCTCCAAAATGTGCAAAATCTGCCGAAAGAAGCTTAAAGTAAGTATTGCTTCCCAATGTAATAGAAATACAGCTAATGCTTAAAGGATCGCTTGATTTAACGAAGGGCAACTATGGTATCTTTTCTGAGTCCTATAACTATCTTTTCTTTCTTTTCATCCTCTACGTATCAGGAAAAGCAATTTCAAAATGTAGATTGTGGCAACGTTTTTATTAAATTCTAGAGCCATGAAAATACATGGACAATTTTTGCATGGTGGCAGGGGAGTTATATGTAAAACTTGGATCAAAAGTTCAAAACCCAAACCAATAGTTTTGGATTTTCCCAAGGGCTACCCATTTGACTTGTCATCCAGGAAAGACCCAACACACATATATGGAAGGAAAAATAAAAAGTTTCTCTGCCATTAGGGACTAGACTTTTGTGGTTTTCAGTTTAAAAACTAGATTGTGCAATTGTACTCATGAAAAAAAATCACCAGCGTTTTCAGCCTAAGTTCACGTTCACTTTTTTTTCTGACCTGTAACTAGCCAACCTTGTGAAGTTGTTATCTTAAAGCTTCCTCTAATTTACTGGTCCTTTCTTCAAAGAGCTGAAAATGATCCTGCTTTTTAAATTTTCCTACATTCATTCATGCTATTTGGAATTTAAATATTAGTGCTTCTTCCTTTATATATTTAGTCATGACTGGTTTTATTTCTCAACAGGTATGTAGCTCATTAGTTTATCTACCAATTATAATTACTTTTTGTTTCTTTGCTAGTTTTGAGAGTGCTTTAAAATCCTTAAATACTAGATATTTAACAAACTAATTACTAGGGTAAAATACAGGATAAATAACAAAAATTCAGCTGCCTTCACCGTCTTTTAGACTTTGAGCAGGAACTTCTAAATTATCAAGTTTCTGTTTTTCCTGTAAAATATTGGCCAAAGTACAATTTATAAACAATATCACCAGTCAGTCAGGGAAAAGAGTTGAATGATCCCTTTTTCTCACCACTTAATATGCTCTGTTATAAATTATTATTTTGAATTATTTTAGATGGCTTTAAGACCTCTTTTCAGAAAAATTGCAAGTAACTGGGCAGTATGAATGAATAGCCTTAAAATGTTCATAGCCTTTGACCACTGCTAAGAATTATTCCTAAGAAAACAATGAGGTGTTTTATTATAGAAGCTTTTTAACACAGTGATTTTTTTTTATAATAGAGAAACCTAAAAGCCACCTAAAATGTCGAAGAGAAAGGTATGATTGAATAAATTATACTTCAGCTTATTAAACATTCATTAAAATACTTTTTGAAGAATGTTTAAGTGAAAAAAATCAGAGTATAAAATTATCTATTTTTATTTAAAAAGGCCTATATATATTTTTTGTATATGAATTCAGAATATAAAGGTAGATAAACCAATATGTTAAAAGTTATCTGGTAAATGATAAGATTACACATGATTTTAAAACGATTTTCATTTTTTCCTGTATTTCCTATAATTAGCATATACTATTTTTATAATGAAAAAGACAAAAAATTTTTATATAGAAAGAAAGTCAATTTATGATGTGAGGTTAATAATGAAACTAGTAAAATGATTTTGATATGAGAATTATTTTGACATTTTGAAGGAAACTTAATACTTTGAAAGCCTTTAGCCTATAATTAAATTTTATCTTTTAAGATTTAGTGGATATTTAGATTTAAAGGGATCTCACGTTTCTTTTATGTTCCTTAGTAAGCCATAGAAAATCACTTTTAATGAGAGATGTTGGAGTTATTAAATAGGTTTATGAGTGGTTTATGTTTTTAAAATAAGAGAGGATTAGCTTTAGCTAGTATCAGAATTTAAGTAAAATATAAAATATTCAAGTGATGAATATAGATGATTATTTTTAAATTTTTAACATGTCAAAGATTCCCAAAGGGATCTTTTAAGAGGCACATATTCCTTATGCAACTTAAATATTTAATTTAGAAATAATTGTCTTTCAAATATTTTGAAAGACATTCCTACTAGGCAAATCATAAATGTATTCATTTTGGTATAAAGTAGGAAAATTATCTTGTAGACTTTCGTGGCCATTTTTCTACACAATAGTATCAAATATCTAAAAGTTTGTTAGTTTCAAATGCCAAATATTAGTTGGGATGTTTTAAAATTATTTGAAAAGTTGATTAGTTTAGAGAAGGAGAGAGTTTTCCTTTTAAACGTGAGTGAAATCTTGTTTGATTTGTGTAATATTCCTGATTACATTTTTTGTTTGTTTTTGTGCGTGCTTCTCTCTGGCTTTGGTTTAACAATAACTCACGATCACATTAGTTATTGTTCGTGAGACAGACATCATATCAGTTAGCACCACTTTCAGCTGTAAGTTATACAACACCTGGCTAACAGTAATTTGAAAAAAATTCAGATTCACTTCTCGCACAAAACAAGAAGTCTGGATGTCTGCATTTCTATTACTGGTTCCGAGGCTCAGTGATACTGTGTCTGCAGTTCTCTTGTCTTTCATCATCCTTGCAAGATAGTTTCTGCAGCTTCGAGCCTGATGCCTCCATCAAGAGGTGTAGAGTTGGGTGAAGGTAGAAAGGAAGCTGACTTGGCAGTGGCTGTTGCTTTTTCTAGGAAAACAGGAGTTTTCCCAGAGACTTTCCAAACAGATATCATCTTCTATGTCTCTGCTAGAATTGAGTTAAATGGCCACCCCAGCTGTGAGGAGGGTGGGGAAACAGGAAATAGAGTTGGTATAATTGCCTTAGTGCATTCTTAACGAGGACGGAGGGCAAAGAGTGTGGTGTGAGTGGGAGTGGGGGATGGGGTGAGGGTGGATGGGGTGGTGCTGTTATCATCCCTAAGCAGGAAAATATTGTTTTCTGGGGGAGAGGAGAGGCAGAAAAAAAATCTTACTCTTTTTTTGTATAAAGCACAGATATACATGCCATCCATAAACAGATATATAGTATATCTATGGTATTAAAATTTCATGGATGGTGATTAGGAAAAAAGTGTCTATAAGTGCTATTAAGGGGGTGATAATGAAAAAAGATTGAGAAATAGTGGTCTAGACCAAGCATGAGCCATTGCTTGAGGCTTTGCATATTGTCTTACAAATATAACTGGATTCTATTACTGATGACAAAGAGAGGCACGGATGTTGAGCAGAAAACTAATGATGTCTGCCACAGATAATGTCATAAATTAACTTAATGAACAACTTACACTATCTTGTAATTGGTGGTCTTCTCTCATTGGACTGTGAACTTCTTAAGAGTAGGAACTGTATCCTATTCATCTTTGTATATCAGTACACTAGGCCCTCAATATATATATTTTGTTGGTTGAATGGAACAAACAACATTTCACCTAATATATGTTTTACAGCTGGACCAATTACCCCCAGACATTAATTTGAACATATTTCCCTACCCAAAAACCTTCAATGGCTTCCAATTCCTTACAGGAACAAAGTCCAACTTCTCATTCTCATTTTCTAGTACTTCCCCAACTATAGTCTGGGGTCCAGGCACATTGATCTCCTTGGTCCCTAAACTCATCTTTGGTTTCAGTCCTCTGTGCTTTTGCACATGCAATTCCCTGTCTCCCTACCCTTCAAACTCCTTTCCCCTTGAGGCTCTATTCAAAGTACTTCCTCTTGGACCCCTTAGGCTTTTCCACTTGCCTAGAAGGCCTTTTCCTTCCTCTCCAACCTTTCAAATCCTTCCCTTCACAGCAGAGTTTAAGTCCTGCTTCCTCCACAAGTTATTTATAGGCTCCCAGCCCACATGCAGCTCCATCCTCTTTAGATCCTATTGTGTTTCTGGTCTGTTTCATTCTTTGGTGTATCTAATTAATTAATTAGATGTACCTAATGTCTTTAATTGTTAGTCACCTGACTCAAGCATCTATATCTTGTCTTCACGATAGGCTAAATTCTAGGAGAGCAGGGAATGTCCCACAATGTCCAGTGCAGTGCTGTGCATCTAAGAAGCAATTAATAAAAGCTGGTTAAGTAATAGATAAAATCTATAAATAGCAATAGATAAAATGAGAGCCAATAAGTAATTGGAAATTCTGCTTTATTTGCAGTTCTAAAACCCACTGTATTTGTTTTTTAACATAAATATATCCAGCATCATGGGGATTCACTCACAAGAGAAAAAGCTTAAGGCCTGACTTAGGAGCAAGAAGCTGTCCGCTAGAAGCTGTCCACTAGAAGATGTTCACTAGCTCTCTTCCACCTTCCAGTTCCCGATCATCTCTGCATGAAAGGAGAGAGAGCACAGAGATGTAGTGTAAAGCTCAGGGCTTTGCAGTTAAACAGGGACAAGTTATTCAGTTTCTCTGGGCCTCAGTCATCACATCTGTAAAATCAGGATCATGTTATTTACCATGAGGTATGGTTGTGAGGATAAGGTGGGATCATATATGAAAGTACCTGCTTCAGGATCTGGCACCCTGTAGGCCCTCAATAAATGGTGCTGTGGATGGCTTGGCTTATCAGCCTAATGTTTTGGGGGCAATAAGCCTTTGCTTTACTGAATATCCCTCTCAGCATTCCCTTGAAGAGAGGATGTCATTTAGGTGTATTTGTTTAAAAGATATTTCTATCCGAGGAGTTGGAATAAGAGTAGCATCCACATGTCATAGCATTTTGAGCAGGGATGAAACCCTCTTGTTTTACATGTGATGAAAGAAATGCCCAGAGAAGATGAGTGGCTTGCTCCTGGTTACAAGGCCAGTGGCAGAGATGACATTGAACCCAGATATCCCGATGCCTGATTAGGGCCTTTTTTCCCTTGTCTAGGGTTGCCAGACCTAGCAAATAAAAAACAGGATGCCAGCTAGATTTTGAATTTCACATAAAAAAATAACTTTTTAGTATATGTATGTTCTGTGGCCATTAGTTAAAGAAAAAACACAACACCTGTTTGGAGAACAAATTAGAAAAAATAGATGTGCCGGGGATAGCTGATACATAATTATGCTTATTGGCAAGCTGTTTTACTAGGCATTGCCTTTACAAGGGAAAAATGGCACTCTGGGGGAAGTGAGAGTGTTGATTTTCTTAAAAATTTGTTTTATTATAAAAATTTCAAACGTCTAAAAGTCCACAAATGCCCATCACCCAAATTCAGCAATCATCAAGATATTGCCATATTTGTTTCATCTATCTTCCCCCCCATTTCCTGAAGTTACAGTAAATCCCAGACATCATGTCACTTTACCCATATATACTGTGCATCTCTGAAATTAAGAATATTTTCTTACACCACCATGCTGCCATTATCCCACCTAACAAAATTAGCAGTAATCCTCTGGAATTTTCTAATACCCAATCCATGATCATATTTCCCTGATTGTCTCAAAAATACCTTTTTATGATTGGTTTATTTAATTCAGTATCCAAAGTCCGTCCGTTATATGCTTGTTATGTCTCTTATGTACCTTTAATGTTGATTATTTTTAATGGCAAAAATGATGAAGGAAGACATTGGTCAATGTCTTGGGGTAGATTTATTAAGTTCACAGAAAGCTGTTTGATTGCTCTTATGTAGATGGTACAAAGACCAAAAGAGGTTTTGCAAACAGCGATATCATAAATGATTGTTTATGAGATAATCAATTGTGATAGTCCCGTTGCTTTACTTATAATAGATGAAAAAGAAAAACGTGGAGAAAAAGAGCTTTGTTTTGGGGGCTGATTTTTGGGGGGTTAAGCTGCTTCACATGTAAAATGGAGATAATAAAATAATAATCCTTACTTCCCAGACTGTGAAGGTCAAATGAAAAGCTGTCTGAGAAGGCTGTGCTGAGCTGTATAACAGTGTTTCTCTAATCTGACTGTGCTTCTGAGTCATCCCAGTGCTTTAAAAATAGCTTCTCTGGTTCTTCCCAGACCTACTGAATGAGAATGTCCCATGAGGGGACCAGGAATACATTTTAAACAACCTCCCAGGGTAATTTTGATGATATTCAAATTTGGGGAGCACCAACTTTATCCCCCTGGACCTCGATTACTTTATCTATAAATTATGAGTAATGGTACTTTCCAGGGTTAATGGTATTTTACGGTGCTGCAGGGTGGGTAGCAAATGCAGTGAATAAACACCAAATGCTTCCTTACACCTTCGTCATGATGGGTATTATGAACCCAGGTGATCCTCATCCATAGGGTGGACACCTGACTTTGGGATGGGTTAGGATTCCACAGCTGACTTCACCCCCTGTGCAACATCTAGTATAGTGCCCAGCATGTGGTCGGAGTGCAGCGCATATTGGAGGAATGAACACGTGAATGATATTATTGAGAATTCAGATCAATGACACTTCAGATTACTGATCCACAGACAATACAGGAAAGTGGTGGGCCACCAGTGCTATTCTAACTTAGGAGGGGCCCAGACTTAGTTAGATGGGAATGGCCCAGAGAATGGGATTAATGCCCAATAAAATATATCTTCCAATGTCTTATCTTTCTTTGTATACAGTGTTTGTTTTTGTGAAACTTCCTGCTCCTTGAGGAAAGAATGAGACTGGAAGCACATTTATATAAACGTGGGAATGGTAAAAAGGGCTTTGCCTTCCAAGGATATTTGCATTTCAACAAAGCACCAAGCCTCTAGAGAAAGGACTGTTCCAATGGTGGGGGATATGTTCAGTGGGGAGGGGACTTCCCATCATGCTTGATGTCACCCCATGTAGGTGGGTACCTTCTAGTAAGGCTGTCCCTTGAAGGGGACATGCTGGGTGCCCGCTGGGCTAGCTGGCTGGAAAACCTGATGGTCAGACTTTCTTGCAGGGGGTCCTTATCAGTAGGGATGGCAGCTGCTGCTGATAGATTGGGGAGCTACTTCCTTTGCCATCTTCCTGTGGGGAGGGTTCCCCTGAGCTAGGCCTCTTGATTATCCCAGATCAAGAATTGTGCTGTAGGGATCTTATCAGATGCTTCTGAACTATATAACCCTTCTTCAAAATGAGGAGCCCAGAACACTCAGTTCTATGCGTGAGTAGCAGTGGTGACTCATAGTTGAGAAGATACTGGAATTCAGCCAGGAGAATATCATTAAAGGGAGAAGATGAGACAACAGACTTTTCATGTGAGAGAGAAAGGAAGTCCTCTATCTCGTTTTGGGCCCAGTGATGCAAAAAGGAGAGGACATAGTTTACCCAGTGATAGCTGACTCCATGATAGTGAAGTTTCCTGAGACCTGATTTTAGAAATATAGCAAATATGGGTCTTACTCTTCTAGTTCCTGATTACACACACACACACACACACACACACACACACACACACGCACACACACACACGCCTTGGACCAGGCTAGTAAAGCTTCATGGGAAATGGAAACCTATAGAGTTCACTGGGAGGTTTTCAAATTTAATCTTACTAGGTAAGCACTTTGGGGATAATAAAACAGAAGGGAGCCTTCTGATGGATGTCCGCATGGTCTATGTGAGTGTTACAAGATACGGGCATAATGTACAAGAGGTGGTTAGAGGAGGATGGAATGAAGTTAGGGGATTATCTTCTGGTGGATTTCAGTTCACTTTGGGATTAGGTTGGCTAATGCTGATATCCAGGGTGGTTCCTTTTGGAGTCTTACTGTTGTCTCTTGAAAGTAATTTCAGGTGGGCTTGTACCACTAAGGCAAGAATAGGGTAGCCTAGTACATGAAGATGACTAGAGACTCATCTCCTGAGAAGTTGGATACATACAAAGAGGAATTAATCAGAAAGAAGAGGTTGGTCATCCATGGAAACATCGAAAACAAGCAAGTCTGAGAATCATACTTCGGCAGTGCCCATCCACGCATTGTCAGTGGAGAGAAAATCTTGGCTAATGGACTTCCTGTATTTTAATCCCATTCACAAAACCATAGGGAGGAAGTGAGCCTTAGGCTAAAGCATGTTCTTGACCGTTCTGGTACTCAATGACAAAAGGAAAGAAGTTCCCATAAATCCTAACAGTGGCACCCATCTCTATTACACAAGAAGCCTCTTTTTTTTTTTTTTTTTTTTGTGGGGAAGACCAGCCCTGAGCTAACATCTGTTGCCACTCCTCCCCTTTTTGCTGAGGAAGACTGGCCCTGGGCTAACATCCGTGCCCATCTTCCTCCACTTTATATGGGACGCCGCCACGGCATGGCTGACAGGCAGTGCGTCGGCGGGCGCCCGGGATCCGAACCAGCGAACCCCAGGCTGCCAAGCGCGGACTAAACCGCTGCGCCACCGGGCGGCCCCGAAGCCTCTTTTCTTAGGATCTTAGTTCCCCCTGGAATTTTTCTAGCATGCTGAGCAGGGTGGTCTGGGCACAATCCAAATCACTGGACTATTCCAAGGTTTGTTTTGTTTTTTTTTTTTTAACTTGAATAGTGTCTGAAAGAGCCCTGCTGTGAGGAGTTCCAGACTGAGTTAGAAAGGGACTTACAGACCCAGTGAGGCCTGCTTATCTGACAGATGAGATGACTGTGGTGATCTGGATTTGTTCAGAGTCATTTCATTAGTCAGGGGCTCATCTGACCCATGATCCAGGCCTCCTGCACCACACTTTCTTGAAAGTGACTATCCAGTGATCCTAGCAAATGATACTTTTACCCAGGAAGGAAGTGCAGGACACATTTATATTTTCTTTTACAAAGGATCGTGAGTTATTTTTACAACCTTTTTTTTGTTCCAGAGGCAGTATATGTTTATGAAGGAAACATGGAAAATAGAGATAAGCACAAAAAAAAAGGGAAAAAAATCTGTAATTGCACCAATAAGAGCATTGTTAACATCTTGGTATAATTCCTTACTTCTCTCTCTATTTTTTATTGAAAAATCAGGATGATGTTGCACATACTTCTTTGAATTTGCTTTTTTTCATGTCACAATGTTTTCATATACTTTTTTTCATACTATTAAATATTTTTCTAAAATAATAAGGAATTCAATGATAAAAGAGGTATGTGTTTTTTTTTTCCTCCTTTGAAAAGTTATCCTGTGTGGCAAGTTGTCTTGTATTTAAAAAGGAGAGACAAATGAAGGCAAAAATGGATAGAAATGGCAAGTCAATTCCACAGGAAGTGTGTTTTCTGAAAGTCCTGCTGCTAGAAACAGATTTAGGATTGTGCCTCCTGCTTTCAAACATGTTGATAATAGCTGCGTGGAGGCACGGGAGTTGGCATAAAGGATGAACATCAGACTCCAGGTAGGAGCTGTGGATTGTCTAGTGAGAGCTGCACGTCGGATGGTTATCCAGCACCTCTCCTGCTAGGACCTGTACTAGTTGCTCCCCTGTGGACATCCGGTCAGTGATTTTCAGTCATTTTAAGGTTGTGGGGAATGCTTTCACAAGGCCTGAGAACTTCTGTCCTTGGTGTGGACATTTGGGAAGCAAATGAGTAATATGGCCAACAGCTGCTATTTTGTCCAGGAAAGCCATGAAGATGCCTTAGAGAACTGAGGGATTTTGTGGGGCCTAAATGATACTCATTTTTGGACCTCTCAGCCACCTCGGCCACCAGTTCTTCTGCTGCCGAGATCTGTAAATGGGCTGGGTGTTTTCTCCAGTCAGGCTCTCTAAGGCTCTCAGTGTTTGCAAGTTCTCTTTGTCACAAGTTAGGCCAGTGAACTCTAAATTGAACTGGGACATGTTCCCGGAAAAGAGGTCCAAATTCTGTTTCTTGTGTAAATCTAAGATGGTTGTATGTGAACACAGTGTTGAAATCAGACACCTGCTGGGGCCCCTTAGCTTGGCTGATGCACCCAGGCCAAGGGCTTTTCAGCACAAATGCCTCCAGGTCAAGGTGTGGGGGTGGTGGTGCAGTGGAGAAGGAAGGACAAGTAAGGCGAGGCCAGAGGAAAAGTCTGGGAGTAGAGAAAGGTCATCCATGGCCGGATCTTTGAGCTGTCTGCCCCTTCACCCTCTCCTCTGCTCTCAAAGCAGCGTGTGATATCGGTGCTTTCATAGAAACATGAAATATCAGCACTGGATGGGCCCTTAGAGCCCATTGAGTTCAAAGCCTAATTTTACAGATGAGGAAATCGAAGTCCGAAGAGACTAAATGGCTGAGAAGAGGCTAAGCAGTCACATAGTGGTAGAGCCAAGATCCGAGCCTGACTCACAGTCCAGGGCTCTGGCCACTGCAAGCTGCCTCTACATGCAACACGGTGAGAAAAAGTCTAAAGCACACACTGACTCTCCATTTAGAGTTAGTACTATATTTATATTTTCAGATTTATCCGTAACTGAGGAGGAATTGCTTAGTCCTCCACTAAATAGATTTAGAATCAGGCAACTCAAAATCTACTGATAAGGAAAAAGCGTCACGATACATTGTTAAATGAGAAAAGCATCAGAGAGTATAGTATAGTATGCTGTAGTTTGTATATTAAAAAAGAGTGAATGTGTGTGTATGATAATTACACATATGCATTCATACATATATGCATGTGAATGTGCGTCATATGTAATAGCTTTGGAAAAGTGCATGAGAAACTTCATACAATGGTTGTTCTGGGAAAATGGCCTGGGGTCCTGGAGGGCAGGCATTGGAGGGAGACATGTTTTTCACTTTTGGGTTTTTTTTTTTTTTTTGCTGAGGAAGACTGGCCCTGGGCTAACATCTGTACCCATCTTCCTCCACTTTTTTATATGGGATGCTGCCACAGCATGGCTCGACAAGCAGTGTGTCTGTCTTCGCCCGGGATCTGAACCTGCGAACCCTGGGCTGCCAAAGCGGAGTGTGCAAACTTAACCACTATGCCACCGGGCCAGCCCCTATGCTCTTTAAATTTTCCTATAGGTGTTTATTAACTATTCAAAAAAGTATGTAAAAACATTTAAAGATGACATGTGAGCTCAAAGAAGGGAGAAATATAATGCTTACTGGGAGTTTCTGGAAGGCCTCATGGAGGAGGTGGTATTTGAGCAGGGCTCTGGGACAGGAAGAACTTTACCAGGAAGAGTCAGAGCAGGGAAGATCATATTTCAGGAGATGAGAACAGCGCGCTTCAGGTTATTGAGGCAGGAAAGGCAGGGAGAGTTTGAGGGAGGTTACATAGCCCAGAGAGAGGGCAGCAATGGCTAAGTGACGTAGGAGAAAGGCCATGAGAGAGGCGGCTGGATGGAGCTGATTTTATATATAACACCATCTCCCACCTGTGCTTCAGCCACAAAAGCCAACTCTCTATCCTCCAAATACACAGACCTTTCCTACACGCACACGTGGGCACTGGCCACTTCCTCCGTCTGGATGAGGTACACCAATCCCATTTTTTTCCCTCCTCCAAGACCCATTTCAAATGTCAGTCCTTTCTGCCTCCTCCACTCCCACCACCCTCAAAGGTTTGAGCACTCTGTCCTCAGTGTTCTCTTGGCGTTTTGCCTTTACCTTTATTATAGTACTTGTCCATTTAAATTTTAATTTTTTGTGGGATGAAGCTGATCGTGAGGTTGTTTGTATGCAGAATGTTGCTTCTTTTCTCTCTAATTTAGGATTTTATTCTCTCAGGTCCCAGCTCTATGGGACCTTATGGTGATGAAGTATAGCCATGACATTCTGCCTTTGCATGGCCATCACATACCTCTCCCCGTCTTCAAGAGAGAACAAAACAAAAAAGTGAGGGTCAGAGACGTTATTAATTAAGAAAAAAAATTTTTTTAAAAACCTCTAGGCCTAGTGTAAACTATGTTAACATTTTCTTTATTATCTTCTGCCACCATTAAGCTTTTTAAAAGTAGGCCTAGTTTAAAGTCAATTAAAGGCAGATAATCTGTCCTTTTTTTCAGACTTCTATGAATTTGGAACTAAATGTTAATAGAGATTATGTATGCATATGCAATGAATTAAACAGTTAAAGAGAAGTTTGCTCTGGAGATCCCAGTAGACTCAGGGTCATTATGAACTTGTTTCTCAGTTTCTGTAAGTCCTTGATCTGAAGTTGAGATCTAGGGAGATATTTAATGCACTGCTGTGTATTTTATCTGCAATATAATCAACATGGAAAATATGCACATCTATATTTGAAAAGGGGGTTTAAAGAACTTAAAAAAGGCTGTGCAAACTTGTGTTCTTAGGTTATTCCTCTTTGATCCTCTTCTCCCTTAGACAATTTAGAGAGTAACTGCTGTCCTCTTAGTACAGTTTTATCTGTGGAGGGACATGTAAAAAATGAGCTGAGAATTCACAGTGAGCCTGGACTTGCCCACTATTGCACAGATGCCTCTCCTCTGCCTGGATCAATGCCCTTTTGGCCCTTGTGGGCACTAGACCAGGCCTGTACGTTTATTTCTGTACGTAAATGGGATCCTTTACCAAACTATTCAACTGCTTGCTTTTTTCAGTTACTAATGTATCATGGGTACCCTTCCCTCACAATACATAGAGGCTGACCTAATTCTTTTTAAGGCTGTATCAGATTCCACTGTATGGACACGGCAGAATTAATTCAACCACTGCCTCTTGATGGGCCTTTCAATTATTTCCAGTTCTTTTTTTGCTGTTGTGAATAATGCAGTGAAAATTCTTTCACATACATCTTGACTTCTTGCGTAGGGACAACAGGACAATGTATTTAAAGAATTGGAATTGCTGGGTTAAAAGGTGCATGCATTTAAATTTTTGATAGCTACTGGCAAGGTCATTCCAAGGGTAAGGTATGGAAGGGGTCCACCTCAGGCACCAGCAGTAAGGGAGCGCATCATCTGCTGAGAATTTGAAAACCATAATAAAACCAATGTGGGTCTGCTTTTTATTATCACCGTGAGCTGGCAGTGATAAAGTCAGAGTAAGTTCTTAGTGGTGTGTATGGCTTCCACCAGAGCTGACTTCGGGGGCAGATTGCAATTCCCACCCCTATGGCACTAGGTATTCCTGAGTTTAAACAGTAGATTAGAAATGAAGAGTGATAGCATGATGATTATAGAGACTGTGAAACAGAGCTTGGTTTACTTCAGTTCTGTTATTCTATGTGACTTCCTGGAGTTTGGTGTTTAAATATAAAACAGTGAAGCAGAGTGCAAACTGCAAAGTGTAGTATTTTTGATTGAGAAATGCAAGTTTTAGTTCATACATGAAATATTTTACTGCATTTAAACAATACTTTTAAAATTGAAATTTATTTTTTTAATTACTTGTTTATTTTAAAGCTAAAGAATGAATCAAGAGAATAATGATTGTTCCTGACTCGTATACATTATTACTGAACCTAATTTTGTCATATAGATGAGGGAGATTGAAAAATGATCAGCTATGGGTGTCAAATACATTAAGTGCACTGCTGGATTCTGTCAAATTGCCTTCTACGAAGATGGCACTCTTTTGCACGTCTACCAGTGGTGCATGAGAGTGTCTGCTTAAGGGAGAAATCTTTCAAATGTTGTTAGAAACCTGGACTGTAGTATTGAAGAAATCACCCACCAGCTGAAAAGTCTTTCCAGCTCTCCATCCTCACCTCCTGCCTTTATTTTAGGATTGTGTCTTAGTCTGTTTGGGCTGCTATACTAGGATAACACAGATTGCGTGGCTTATAAACAACAGAAATTTATTTCTTACAGTTCTGGAGGCTGGGAAGTCCAGTATCAAAGCCCCGTCAGATTCTATGACTAGTGAGGGCTCGCTTCCTGTCCATAGATGGCACCTTCTTGCTGTGTGCTCACATGGTGGAAGGGGCAAGGGAGCTCTCTGGGGGATCTTTTATAAGGGCACTAATCCCATTCATGAGGGCTCCACCCTCATGACCTAATCACCTCCCAAAGGCCCCACCTCCTAATACCATCACCTTGGGGATTAGGTTTCACCATACGAATTTTACAGGCATGCACACATTCAGATGATAGCCGATTGCTTAGTTTCATCAAGGTTGCAAATGTAGGTAGTCTTCCCCCAAATGGGAGATAGCAGGATGGGAGACAGCACTACAAATGGGCTCAGAGGCCAGACTGCTGGGGTTCAAACCCCAGCAGCTCTCCTCACTAGCTTGTCATCTTGGGCAAGTTACTTTCCTTCTCTGTGCCTTAGTTTCCCCAGATATAAAACGAGACAACAATGGTATTGACCACATAGTATCGTTGTAATGATTAATGAGCTAATTTTCATAAAGCACTTCAAACAGTGTCTGGCGGATGGTAGGTACCATGTGAGCGTTTATTGTTACCTACTAAGGGTCAGGCACTCTGCTAGGCATGGAAGATAGATTCTTTTCAATTGCCTTAAGAATCCTACCAACTGTGCATCATTACCCACATTTTGCAGTTCTGCTTATGTGACTTGCCCAAGGTTATGCTGCTAATCAGTCATGGAGATGAGAATCTAACCAAGACCCCGACTCCACAACCTGAGCTTTTGCAAATGATGGAATATTGGCATTTGAACCTGAAACTAAATTACCTCACTCTATTCAGTGCTCTGGGCTAAATATCCAGAACAAAATACCTTGACTTCTTTTATAGTTTGAGCAATTTGTAAATTAAGGATTTATCCTAATTCTAGAAAATGTTGGAAGGCTTAATGATTGCCCCTAAAGAGAGATGATCTGTCTCTCAAAAGAAGTTAATGAGAAAGGGAACATTTATTTGAAAATTATTTTTATATTAAAACTGGGAGCTATCTTTTGAGTAAAAAGCCACCAATTTAGAATATCTATCTAAGCTATCTATCTGGGCTTTGCATTTAAAATATTAAGGAAATTAAGTGTGGGATATAAAATGAAGATGTAACATATATTTGAAAAAATCCTGTGTAGATGGAAAGAGTGCTGACTCAGCCTATCTGGTTTCTTGGCTTCCAGTCAGCCCCCAGTAGGTAAACCACCCTTTTCTCTAGGCCTTGGTTCCCTCATGGGGGAAATGAGTGGGTTGAACTAGATGACCTTTCAGGCATCTAATCGTGCTAAGTTTCTTTCCACATCAGGGAACATGCTATTTTACATTCTATTTAGGGTTTGCTCAATGATGGGGGAGTGCCAGGAATTTGGGGAATTCCCAGAATACATGGGCACAAAATATACACATACATGAAAATTTGCAACATATTTATTTAACTAAGAAAGGATTAATATCCTTAATCTCTAAAAAGATTTTTAAAAATCATTAAGAAATGATGACCACCTTGCTAGAAAAGTTGGTAAAACAGCTGACTTAGAAAAGAAAAAATATAAGTGGTCAGTAAACAGATGAATTTTAATTTTCACTAGTCATAAATGAAATGCAAATGAAAATAGATCAAACTGGAGAATATTATACACAGTGGTAGTTGGTAGTGTGATAAAATGAATACTCTCATACACTGCTTATGGAGTATAAATTGGTCCAATTTTTTCATCCCTTTTGTTCCAGTAATTGCACTCATTTCTATTTGTACTAAAGAAATAATCACATGTTTATACAAATTTATTTTTAAAATGTTCACTCAGTGTTATTATAGTAAGAATTAGAAACAATTTAAGTGTCCAACAATAGGCAATTGGTTAAATAAATATTACATTCATGTAATGAAATATTATACAGTCATTAAAATTGTGCTTTAAGAATCTTAATGATTTAGGAAATATTTATGATGTAAATGTTAAATAAAAAAAGCAACATGCCAAACTATATAGAAATCAGGGTGTTGGTTTTGAAAAAAAATGACACGCTGAAAAAAGAAACAGGAAAATGTACACTAATATCTTATACTTTTGGTTCTAGGTGGTAGTTGGTTTCCCCCAACTAGTTGGTTGTCCTTTAGACAGTTTAGTAGTTTTGAAATGTTCTACAATGTGTATGTAGCACTTTTATAATTGGGAAAAAAGGTGTGTAGAAATGGTCCAGAGAAAATGAGGCAAGAAGTTAGCCGGAGTGAGGAGGCCATCTTCAGTCTGATTGGATCAGCAAATAAGAGAGGGAATGCTGTTCACCACCTATGGCTTGAATATGCGTGTTGAATGATGGTTGGGGTGGTGTTTCCTGCGTGGGGGGATGGGGAACCCCTGGGATGTGATAGTTTTCTTCGTTATAGGTGGTGCTTTAGAGCTGGGAGGTATCTGGGCTTGGTGGAGGTCTCCCCAGACAACAGGCAGATTTCCTATTTTCACAGTAAGTAAAGATCAGACAGGGAGATACTTTTAAGTCTAAGGGGAAAACATAAAATCCTAAAGCAGAAATGCCCCACTGCCCCCTCACCTTTTCAGACAAGAAAGACCCCCAGGGCAGAGGGTCTTCCTCATCCTCAGAGTTACTTTGATTTGTGATCTGGTTTTGTGTAGATAATACATTTTCACTCCTGAGTTTCTTTTCTTTTCTTTTTAAGTCGTTATGACTTTTTTGCAAAGAGCTAATTCTGCAGAATTGGGGCAAGGAGGGCCAACGGAAGTTAGTGAAGGTATTACACAAATTAGGAAGTCAAGAGTTCAGGTAATCTCAAAGTGCTTCAAGAGTCTCCTTTGGCTAGAATATTTTCCAGAAGCGGCCCTTACTTCCCAGGGACAGATGGTGATGTCTTACTGAGATGCAGGTAGAGCTTGTACCTGAAGCTCAAGTTTCTCTTTTTATGGTTTCATGGGGGAATCCTGACTCACGGCTGTGGCTTCTCCTCCTCCACACCCCTTCCACCAGGAGGCAGGCTCTAAGCCTTTGCACTGTCTACCCTATGTCCCTTGTTATTTGATGCACCAACATTGCTTCAAATACTTGAAAAAGTCACTGTAGCATAATTTATACCTTTTTTTTGGTGATTTTTTTTTTTCTGCATTTTCTCTATAAGTAAAGATGAGAATAAAACTACAGCTTGGATGAAATGCTACACAAAAGACCACACCCTTTAAAACCTTTATCATGAAAAATTTTGAACATCCATAAAAGTAGAGAGAATAGACTAATATACCTCCCATGTACCCATCATTCAACTTCAATAGTTCTCAGCATTTTCTTAAACTTATTTCATCGATCATCGTTACTTCTTGTTGTTTTTCTGGAATGACCTAAAATAAATCCCAGACACCATATTCATTTCACCTGTCAGATAAGGACTTTAAAAATATATATGACCACAATACGATTATTACCTAACAAAATTAGCAAGAGTTCCTTAATGTCATCTAATACCCGGGCCATATTCAAACTTCTCTGAATATCTAAAAAGTAGAAAAAGGGCTTTAAAACTCTCATGGACAAGAAGAAGAGAGATGGGCTTGGGATGTTTGTGAGAGGAGGCAGAATTACTCAGCTCTGCCTGTCTTCTCTCCAAGACAGACCTTTAAAAAGGAACCAGAAGCCAGAGACAGGGCTTCTAGGAATTTTAAGCAAATTCAGCTGTCCAGATCTAGAAAATTTTATCTTTGGACACTGATGGGGGCTCATAGAAATTCCTCAAGGGATTTCGGATCAGCCTTTTCTTTCTCTTCCAAGCCAAACTTAAAAAACAAAACAACACTTACAAAGCACTTCAACATCACACAAGTAACACAGGCTTATTGCAGAAGTATTTTTAAATGCACATAAGCAAGGGGGCCAGCCTGGTGGCGTAGCTGCTCAGTTCGCCCCCTCCGCTTGGGCGGCCTGGGCTTCTCAGGTTCGGATCCCGGGCGCCGACAGACACCCCACTTGTCAGGCCGTGCCGTGGCGTCGTCCCATATAAAATAGAGGAAGATGGGCACGGCTGTTAGCCCAGGGCCAGTCTTCCTCAGCAAAAAAGAGGAGGATTGGCAATGAATGTTAGCTAGGCTGTGGAGGGGTCGCAGATGGAAGGTGCTGGCCGGAGATGAGTTGCTGAGGAGCGTGATGATTTCCTAATCCTCTAAGTGTGTTAGACTCACAGCAGAATCAATTTCCGTAATGAGTGAATTGGCTGTTGCCAGCACAGGTCCTTTGCCAAAGCTCTTCCGAGGAGGATGACATTTAGATGCATTCTCTGTAATTGACAGGCCATCCCTGGTCGCTGGCTGCCATGGGTTCATATATTTGAAAAACTGTGAGGATTTTATCAGCATTTTGAAGTAAGCCACTTCAGTCAAAGCCCAGATAACCTAAAACCTGCAATAATAATAATTAGTTAGTAATAGTCATAATTTCACCTTAGTTTTATATTGTACTCTATCGTTCTGAAGGGGCTTTCTCACAAAACAAACAAGAGAACATTTCCTAACGTGCAAAGTCTTGTGAAAGTACAAGCACAAATTCTCGCTGTGCTGTCGTCATTTCCACCTGATCCTTATATGCTCCGTGTGAGGAAGGTAGGGCAGATCTTATTCCAGTTTTACAGATGAGGGATAAGCACAAGAGGACCAGCAGTGTGATGTTTGAGGTGCAGGGGCAGAGTGTCAAGATTTTCAAGAGTTGAGGGGTGAGTGAAGAGCAGGTCTTTCCAGGCAAATAGAGAAGCACAGAGTGTGTCTGAAGAAAGAGTGATAGTGAAGAGTGGGTATCTGTTAGTTGGGAAGAGAATAGAGGCTAAAGTGAAACCAGGATTTCCGACTGGACAGTCCTCAGCTCTCTGGAAGAGGAAATGGATCTGGATGTCTCCTCTCTAAACCCGCCTGTTCGACTGCCTTTGTCCCTTTGCTATGGTAGACAGACGCACCCGACACCTTTGCCTTCACAAGGTGGAGCCTCCCTTCCTTCCTCCTCTCTCTGTGTGTGAAGCATGGGGGCCTGCTGAAGGCGCCCTTTCTGTGAAGACGGTGAAAAGAGGAGAAAGGGAAGAGAAATCAAGTCATTGAGAACTGAAAGGTTCTGGGATTAAAGGTTTCTTAATTCCAGTCTGATTTAAGTCCTAAAAGAGTCACACAGTGGCACCACTTACGATACTGTCTGAAGTCACTTTCAGTAACTCTTCTGTATCAAGAGAACACATATAATTGGGGTGCCCCTGCCAATTAGCCACTTGTGAAATACCACTGAAAACACACTTCTATTTCTCACCCAAAGGCCCTTTTTGGGAGAATCTCTCCCTTTTGGAGAAATTCCACTGAAATCAAGCCCATCAGCCTTCCACACTGACGATGTGACTGACAGCGGCTCCGTCTTGGGTACACGTGGCACACTGTCTGATCTGGCATGTCTATATAGGGTGTTGCTCTAATCTGGACTGGAGCTCCTCCCTGCCCTCCTCTCTTCTCCCAGCTCCATATTTAGCCATCTGCTGAAGGCTACCCATGTCATCAGAGCTTATCATCCATCTTTACTGCTATGGAATAATGCAGAAGTTTATGTTCTTGTATTCACTGTGGCAGGCAAAGAAGTTTTCTCTTTTGGCCTCAGTTTTAATAGAACCACCGAGAAAGCTAATCTTGTCTAACCACTTTACAATTTAAGAAACCGAGGCCCTGAGAGCTGACTTGATCTTGCCTCTCAAGGCCAGAACTGGCCGGGGAATGAAGGTCACTTGACTAAACTGAACCTTTTCTCCAGTCTGACTCTTTGGGGCTCTCTGGGTGGCAAAGGTCAGACACGAATTTCTTTGTTCACGTCATGTTTTTATTTTTATGCTAAACAGAAGAAATCCTATACGCGTATTGTTTTAGTCATGGCTGGGTATAAGATACACAGAGCACCTTTTGCAGGAGAAACCTCTTTAGTGCTACTTCAAATTCCCTATTTATAATTAATAATTGTTTATCATTGTATTTAGTAATTACTACTTAACACTGATATTAATAATAAGGACTACATACTGTGTGTTTGCTCAGTGTTGACTGTATATATATATAGTATGTTTACATTACGCACTATGCTAAGGATTTTATACATCCAAGCACACTTAATACTGTGTTATAGATATTATTTCCTTGATTTTACAGAGGAAACTGAGGCTGAGGGAGGTTAAGAAACTCCTCTAAGATTGTCGCACAGGGAGTCGGTTGGGCAGCCTGAATTCAATTCCAGATCTACCCGATTTTAGAGCCTGTGTTCTTAACAGTTTTGCCTCGTTAACTTCCTTTGGCAGATATTTACTCAGGAATTTGGCTTTGCTCAATCTATTAGAAAGATTTTATTTAATAAACAAAGTCTGACACATGCACATTTTTCCTAGTTCTGGTTTTGCTACATTGGGGTCAAAATCAAACTTAAAAAATGTCTTAAGAGGTTGCGGCACTGGACTAAGCACTGAGGGGGTCACAGATGCATCTACTGAAGTCATTCGTAGGTCTAAGGAGCTAAAGTCTGAGAAAAATGGAGCTCCCAAGGAGACCTTGCTCAAAGGTCTGGTGACAAAGAGGTTTCCAGGACCATGGTGTCTGAGAGTGACCTGGGATGAGCCTTTAGGTAGAGTCCAGCAGAATATTTGACATCCCAGCTGCTATGCTATGGACATTCAATATTTGGCATTTTAAATAAATAGTAGTGGAAATAGAAACATATGATGCCTCACTATAGATCCCACGTGCCAGGTTCTGGGTTAAGCCGCACTTTCCACACAGTGAATCTTTACAATAACTGCATGAAGAAGGTACTTTTCTTATTCTCATTTTTAAGAAGAAACCAAGGCTCAGAGAGGTTGAGTACCTTGGCCAAGGTCATCCAGCTTATATGTGGTTAAAAGAATGAGTGCATGAAAGTCATGTGAATTATTTATTTGATTAACTCATTGGCAAAGGTATCATGTTTAATTAAACAAACAGAGACAGTAGGTTGACAAGGATAAAAATGTCTTGGAAGGGAATGTCAGGATTTAGAGGAGTGATTTTTAAAAATTATGTTTTGATGCAGCCATATAGGTCTGCTTTACATTGCTTTACATATGACACATCAGGAAGATCACCAATGGGGGAGGTTATAAGCCCAGACTGTATTAATAGCCTTTACTTTGAATTTTGATCTGAAAGAACTTTGAAGCTGGGCTGGCCTTGTGGTGGTGTCCCTCAGCAGACGGACACTGTCTCCAAGGCTGATCTCATTGTCTGGAGCTCTCCCACCTGCAGCAAATGAAAATTTACTTGACCTTTTTATGAAATTCAGATTCTGTCATATTTATGCAACCCTGTTTAAGTGACAGTCACCGAATATGGCTGCTTTTAAGAAAGTCATTTTCTTTAACCAGGGGGCTAGCAAAGTTCCTGACACATAGGCAGCTGTCCAGAAATGTGGAAAGAAAGAAAGAATTTAATCCTCACAACATCTCTGAGAAGTGGTTCCTAAATTTATCACAGTCTTGCAGATGAGCAGACTGAGGCGTGGAGATCAAGTGGCGCGAGCTCAGAGCCTCGTTGTTGTATAGGTAACGGAGTCTGGTTTCAGATGCAGAGAACGTTGAGGATAGTGCCCTTTCCATTACATCTGTAGGCAGTTTTTTGGAAAAACCTCAAAGGAAAAACCATAGCAAATTTTTAGAGTTCTGGTAATTTCTTTTCTCTGACCTCAAATTCCCACATAAACCAAGGACTGGCTGATTAATCAATAAATGCAGGGAATAGCTTATAGTATCTGTCGCTCATTACATTTCTCTTTCTTGCAGTTCCCAAGGTGGCTGGGATGCATTAGAAACTAAAGCGACGGAGAGCGCTGTCAGCTGCCTTCCCCACTTCTCGGAGCAGAAGCCAATAGAGAGCTGTTTGAAAACGTCTCGTTCACACACCAGGTTGCTATCGAAGTCTTTTTCATGTTGTGATCAGAGCAGTTGCTTGTGTTTTTATCACTAGGCTGATTTTAGAGATAAAATCATCTTTTGCTTCTTGACTGGGTGGAGTTGTGGGGGCATGTGCTGGGGGATAACAGATCCAAGCTTGCTTTGTTGGGGGGAAGAGTGGGTTGGGCGAGTGGGGTAGAAGGCTACTCGGTGGTGGGTGTCACATTTAATCAGTTTGCCAATGAGGAAGCGCCCCGTCATCAAAGAAAGAAAGACTTAGCTTTCCCCTTCTCTCTCTGTTCCAGTTGAAGACTAGCCCTTGGAGGTTTTCAAAGTAGATCGTGCGTCTTCCTCAGATGGACGGGGAGAAGTAACGTTCTGCAGATTGCTGCCAGAGGTCTTGAGAACGCAAACCATCTGGTTTTTCTCCCCCTTGTTGAATGGCCTTTGCTTCAGCAGCCCACTGAGGGCTCTTTTCCTCAGGATTCTGAACTTGTAACTAAGAATGCAGGCTGGGAAGATGCTGAGTTCCATCAAGTGTGTGCTGGTAGGAGACTCTGCCGTGGGGAAAACCTCTCTGCTGGTGCGCTTCACCTCGGAGACCTTCCCGGAGGCCTACAAGCCCACAGTGTACGAGAACACGGGTGTGGACGTCTTCATGGATGGCATACAGATCAGCCTGGGTCTCTGGGACACAGCTGGCAACGATGCCTTCAGAAGCATCCGCCCCCTATCCTACCAGCAGGCAGATGTGGTGCTAATGTGCTACTCCGTGGCCAACCATAACTCTTTTCTGAATCTGAAGAACAAGTGGATTGGTGAAATCAGGAGCAACTTGCCCTGTACCCCTGTGCTAGTGGTGGCCACCCAGACTGACCAGCGGGAGGTGGGGCCCCACAGGGCTTCCTGCATCAATGCCATAGAAGGGAAGAGACTGGCCCAGGATGTGAGAGCAAAGGGCTACCTGGAGTGCTCAGCCCTTAGCAACCGAGGGGTCCAGCAGGTATTTGAGTGTGCCGTCCGAACTGCTGTCAACCAAGCCAGGAGACGCAACAGAAGGAGGTTCTTCTCCATTAATGAGTGCAAGATCTTCTAAACCCCAAGAGACTTCACCCAACACTCATTTACTCACCCTAAAGACTAATGGAGACAGGGAGAGCAGGCAAGCCAGCAAAGGTTGATGCTCTTTCTGAGTACATCATTTCCTTTTGGATACAGTTGTTGATGGGACTTGGCCACTGGATGTTTTTTATTAAGTTCACTCTACAGATGAACTCTGCCCAGTTCAATTGGAAGATCCTTTGGGAAGCTGTAATGAATGTTCCATGTTTGATTAAAAAACTAAAATAGTCTGTATAATTTTGGACAATGAAGTGAGTTTTCCAAAGAATTCCATATTTAAAGACACATTTTATTTAAGTAATAACAAAATGTTTAGCTCTTGTTTATAATTAGTTTTCACACGTGGAAAGTCTTTTCCTCCATACTCACAAACAAACTTCTTTTTGTGAAAGAATCTTCTGGGGCTCTGCCATATGTCTGTAGTGTTATTTTCACCCGAAGTAGTAATTTTGTGGAAGCCACTTGCCTGCTAGATTTGACTAGATAATCAAATTTTAAAATGACCATAAATCGATCCTTGCAATTAATTTTCCACCCAGCTGTTATTCAGAGTTATATATAAAATACAGTTCAATAACATAAGATACTTTAATACTGCCTAATGATTTTAAACAGTTATCACTATATTTCTCTGTAATTATAAAAAAAGTATTTCTTATTTACGGTATTACCTTTCACCCAAAGAACTCCAATTACTCACTAAGTGTTCCTCCCTCATTCACCAAAACAGGTTGACGATAAACCTTTCAGGTAGAGAATCAGACTGCTCCAAGTAACAGCAGTAGAACTTGGAACAGAAGTGAGGGACTGCACTTTCCCTGCTTCTTCCGACACCGTGGTTCCCATTTGGTTGCGGGTAATGTGAAAGGGAATGGGCTCAAAGTTCTGGATGATAGTAATTTAGTGAATTTGTTACTTGAGCTCTAAACTGAGCTGGCACAGCAACATAATTTATTAATTTTAGGATCTAATCAGAATAATTGGGAAGATGTCTAGATAATGACGTGTGTGTGTCAGGGAAAAAAGGTGGAACTTATAGGTTTTACTATTTCATGACTATGAAGCACCAGATTGAAAAAGAAATCACAAATTCTAAGCACAGGGAACAGGCAAACTGTATAGCAATTGCTTGGGTAATAAAAGGTTATCAGGGGAAATACTGAATAATTAGGGACACCCCCTCCCAAACTCCATTCTATCTAATAGTTTAAAAGCAATGGTATTGATCATCTGTTAAGTTGAGAACAGAGGACTACGTAAGTTGAGGAAGAAACTGTGAAGGCTGACACCCAGGTATAAGAGATTGGCCTAATCAGATAAAACTTAGAACCACTCTGAACCACGTTTATCAAAGTACGTCATTGTTATGGTATAACATGGCCGTCACATACAAACGGTAAGGCAGTTAGCACAAATGACTATGATTAGACTTATGTCGACATAACCAAACTAATTTTTCAGTTTCCTTATATAGTTAATTCTTTATAGCTATAATCAGCGTGAATATCACATTTCTGCTCATCGGCACACTGCTTTCTCTCTCTCCTTTTCTCTCATCCACATCTAGTAAAAAGCCTGGGACCTGAGTCTTAGACTGGGGGCTGAGGTTCCCTTAATCCCCTGGGGCTGAGGTATCTGCCTTCACTGAGGTATCTCCAGCCTTCCAGTCCTGAGGCTTGTCCTCACCTCTGTGTCACCCATGTCCCTTGATTTGAGAGCCCTGTATCCAGCTCTCGGCATTGGGCATCTAGACGGTTGGAGGGCTTGAAACCTGATCAAGCGGGGGAGGTGATGGGAGCTCATATCCCCTGACAGCCCTGCTGACCCCTGTCCTCTCCTCTAACACGCAGTCTTCAATAATCACGCAGATTTTCCTTCAGGCCAGTCTTTAGGGTGGGGGGGTATTTAACATGGTAGTAGGAATAAATTTCTATTCACTAAAATTGGCTGTGGGCCAAGCTTTTCTTTCTTTCTTGTTAAGGGGAGATGGCGGGGGTGTGAAAATGGGACGGGCCCAGGTACTTGCTTCTAGGTGAGGGAAGAGGAGGTGATTCCATGGCAGAAGGGGAGGAGGAAGGGAAGGCCAGAGAAGGCACAGTCATATGGCTTTACCTTCACCTGGGCAGACACACAGATGAGCCTGTTGGCAGGAGGCAAACTTAAAGCTCCCCCTGGGAACCCTCACACTTGAGAACAGGAATCCATGGGTAAACCCTCCCCAGTGATGGGACCTGGCAGAAATTGAGGCCAATAGATGTTTGTCTCCTACTAGACTATGAATTCTTGAAGGCAGAGCTACCTCCTGTGTGTCTCAGTGTCCCCAGGGCCCAGCACAGGGAAGGAACCATCGGTAAACAAAGTCGTGTTGAATTGAATTGGAGAGAGAAAGACGGGAATGGGGCTGCTGTGCCGCGGAGTGGGTATGGAGGGAAGCCGAGCCTTGTCAGCCTTGCAGGGGTAAGAAGTGAAAAATAGGTCATTTTGTGAGAATCCATGTAATGTATGTTCTACATGGGTATATATTTATTTTTGCCTGCCTAGACTCAGGCATATGTTTCTCACCTTTGCAGGATGTTTTTGTAGACTATTGTATGTCAATTCTTAACTATTCCAAGTAGCAACATTAAATATGTTCTTGTTTACATTAAAGAGTTGCTCTGAGTGGTTGAGTAATTCGTCCTGTTCTGTTTTACTTTATGCTGACTGTCTAAATGGGGCAGCAGAGTCTAGTGTGATGAAATTAGCTGAGGGACAAGAAAGCTGAAAGCGTCCTAATGATTAAAGTTTGTTGAGTGCTTCGGATGTGCCGGGCACTGTGCTAAGCACTCGAGTGTGCATTGTCTCAGCACATGGTGTGTAGGTGGCCACACTATAATGAGTACCATCTTACGTGAGGAGACTGAGGCTTGGCACATTGACGTGACAGGTCCAAGGCCATATGGCAGGTGAGTGGCAGCACCAGGACGCTCGAGCAGGTCTGTCTGACTCCAAAGCTCTGCTCACTGTGTATGAGCCCCACTGTGCCCCACTTCCTCCCAGAGCGGCCCAACCATACGGCTTTGCCACATCCGATCTCACATAGCCTTGTAGGCCCCACCCCCACCAGTCAAGTGGCCTGTATTTAAAAAATCATTTTTAATAAAATATTCCAAGTCTGATCTTAGTCCTCCTCCTTTATTTTTCTTTCTGGCATTGAGAAGGAGACCCGCCTAAATCACAGAGCACCGTCATTTGCAAAGATCCCTGCTCCAACCTTTGGTTTAGCTTAAACCAAATTTAAACAGATACTAATTTCTGAGTTTCTCTAGGAATTAGTACAATAATGACTGTGGAAGTGCTTTATATCTGTAAACTATTGTTCAGTTGGTGGTGTCACTATATTTTTGGTGGATCCCTATGCAGATACATAGGCTGAATATTCTAGATCAGATTAGAATATGTTAGAACTTGTCAATAGTAGGCCACATGATGGGAAACCCATGTAGAAGCAAGCTCCATTTGTAGCAATGTGAAATAGAGTAAGATGTGTAAAATGACACAAAATGATAATAGCAACAAACTATGTTTGAATGCCTGCTGGTTCCAGGCCGTGCGAGGCCCCTAACATACGTCATCTAATTGACTTCTCAGAAGGTCGATATTATCCTCTTTCTGTTGAAAAAAAACTGAGGCTCAGACAGATAAATGGAGATATTTCCCTCGTACAGATACATTTCAAAATGTTCCAGTTTTACCATGTAATTTTGGTGTAATTAAACTTGACCAGCTAAAAATTATATGATGAATTATGTTTAATGGTCATTACACATGCTAATACAGTTAAGATGGTGAGAATGATCCCCATTACACACTGTAGGGGCACACTGATGATCAGGGCTCGGTAGCCTTCCTGTGTGAGCTCCCTTTAGTCATTCTTCCCATGAAAGTCTTATGTGGTTCACATCCCACTGTCCTGGTGGTCTCTGCTGGCTGTTCCCACTGCCCCCATTTCCATTTTCCACCCTTCACTGCCCTCCCCTGTGCCCGGAAGGCTTACCCTGTGGATTACATCACCGAGGATCTCTTCCTGGCTGGCTTCCACTTGGGTGCAGCCGACGGGAGACTTGGGGTGGAAGTCAGAGGGTAGGAGGAGAGAAGGGTTGGGTGTTTTTTCCTGCTTTGGTGATGCTTATCTGTCAATAGCTGCCAGTCCCTCCAGGGCTACAGCTCCTGCTGGGCCACTTCTCTTCCAAGTCTCCAGCTTTCACTGGGCTCCAGAACAGTATTTCCTCACCTAGCCCCTCAGCCCTAAAGGAGGTAATGACTTCCTGCTGGTGCTAGTCTTGGGCTGCAGCAACATTCCTCATATGTTCCCTTAACCCAGACCTCTACAAGTAGCACCTTCTTTCAAGTCTCTTCATCTCAACCACCTGGAATTAATTTGGTTTCCTCTGAGAATCTGACTGAAACACTCACTAAATATTAAAAGCTGTCTATATGTTCTGGCATTAAGTGAGTACTCAGACCTCTACCGAAGGGAATGGGCTTGGCAGCCTGGATAACTGCCCTGTGCTGAGCCCCCAAACCCTGGAAATATCACTCTCCACATCTGTTTGCTTGGAAGAGAAAGGAGGAGTATGTTGACTAATTCTAATCTGAATAAGCAAAAGAATAGTTCTGGGATAGTAATGTTCATGAATTGTGGGTCTTCTAATGATGTATTTATATTTAAGAAGCTCTGCTATTATCCATAATATATAAAGAACTACTATGAATCAATAAGAAAAACAGCCCAATTTTAAAATGGATCGTTCTCAAAAGAGGAGCTATGCATGACCAATAAATAACAGAAAAGGCGCTCAATCTCACAGGTGGTCAGGGAAATGCAAACAAAACCCACATTTTCACACCACCATATTGGCAAAGAATTAAAAAGTTTGACAAATAAGCATTGGCAGGGATGTGAAACAATAGGAAATCTTATATGCTGCTTGTAGGGGTGTAAATTAGTATAACATTTTGGCATTGCTTAGTAGTGCTGAATTTTCTATACTCTTGACCCAGAAATTTCATGCCCTAGAGATATACTTGCATAGATTTCCTGGGAGCCAGGTATGAGAATGTTCTTAGTAGCATTGTAGGTAATAGCAAAAACTAGAAACAACCCAATGTCATTAACAGAAAATGGCTAAATAAATTTTGGTATATTCACCTATGGAATACTATGCAACAATAAACATGAATGAACTCTAGCCAAATATATCGATATAGATGAATGTAGACAATGTTGAGAAAAAAAGCAAGTAGCAAAATAATATATACAGTATGATTCCATTTACATGAAGTTCAAATGCAAGCAAAACCTAATATAATATTTTGGGTCAAAAAAATTTTAAAGCATGGGCATGATTAACACAGCATTTAAATAAATAGTTACCTCTTCTGGGAAGGGAAGGGAATACTATGGAGAAGGGTCACCCAGAGGTGTCATGGGTATTGGTAATGTTCTATTTATTAAGTCTGGGAAGTGCGCCCATGAGTGATCATTTAATTTTTTCTATTTATTCTTCAAAAATATTCTTATGTGTTTTATACACTCTTTTGTGTGCCTGATATAGTTCATAATTTTAAAAGTTTCTTGAAAGTTTAGGTTCTACAGTCAAATTGCCTGGACTTGAATTTCAGCTCTGCCACTCACTAGCTTTGCAGCCTTGTGTCAGTTAACTGACCTCTCTGTACATCAGTTTCCTCATCTATAACATGGAGAAAATAATATCATAAGGTAGTGAGATTAAAAGAATTAATACAGGTAAAGGCTGTACTATGTCTGGCACACAGTAAGTGCTCAATAAACGGCAGTTAAATCATTCAATTGTCATATGATATTCCTCAGAGCTGGGAGGCCTTGTTGTTGTGTGGTTGAAGACTTGCCCAAAGCTCCACGAGTTGGTGGCAGACCCAGACCACCTCACTCTTCCTACCACCCTTTTGGGTGCTCTTTTCTCTAAGTTTCATGAGTAGAGAGGTTTTTTTCACTTGTTCACTTTTCATAAGTTTGCTTTTCAATCCAGGTTTTCTGTGCTTTTTTTTTTTGCAGGGAAAGATTCACTATGAGCTCACATCTGTTGCAAATCTTCTTTTTTTCTTTCCTTCCCCAAAGACCCAGTACATTGTTTTATACACTAGTTGTAAGTTGTTCTAGTTCTTCTGTGAGCCGCTGCCACAGCATGACAACTGACAAACAGGTGGTGTAGTTCTGCAACCAGGAAGTGAACCTGGACTGCTGAAGTGGTGAGTGTTGAACTTTAACCACCAGGCCATCAGGGCTGGCTCGGGTTTTCTGTACGTTATAATTTGTAGTATCGTTTCTTAGCACAAAACAGGTGTCTTTCAGTATCTTACAGAAGGCTCAACAGAGGCTTGGTTCCTTAAGTGAAAACAGATCTCCATTCACTTATTTGTTCCTTCAGCATTTACTAAGCTCCTTAGGTTCTCTGTGGGGGTGATTTAGAGAAAGTAGTGGGCTCAATCACTAAAAGAGATAATGACCAAGCGTATCTCCACTACCGGATTTACCACGTTGTCTCAGAAGCATGTGTTTATGTTTCCACTCCCCCATTGGACCATGACCTTCTTAGCACCAGGACTGCAAACAGCCAAAGTTCCTGCTTTTGTAGGGTTTAGGATCTAGTTAGGTAGGGATAAGTGCGTATGTGCAGATAATAATTGTGTAAACAAATCAGATAAATGTGGTTGGGTGATCAGTGCTATAAAGAAAACAAATTAGGAAAAAGGAGAGAGAATATTCAGTAGTTTATTCTCCTAATTGAGGAGAAGTTTGGATGATGTAGACAGATGGCATCATTTAAAAATAAGCCATCCCTCTGAAAAAGAAAGAAGGCCTAACTTTTTCTCTGTATGTCCCTGAGAAAGGGACACACATGTTTTCACAATAATCAGTGTTCAGTACCCGGTTCCCTCCAGAAGTGATTGACTTCACTGGTGATTCCAACCCATGGCCGATGCGTTAGGGCTGTTCCAAGGGATGGATTAGCAAACAGATTGGCACAGAAAAGTGACATGATTTACAGAAGCAGGGTGGTGCTGGCGGCTTACACAGGCAAGCGGTTTCCAACGAATTCTGAAAACAAGGAAGGAAATGACTAGAATTCAGGGTCTAGAAAGGACTCAGTGTAGAGCCCAGGGCTTGTCTGCTGGGTCCTGTGCGGCGATTCCAAGAATCTGTGCACGTACGTGGCAGCACGGGCGTGAGAAACAGCAAGGTTCCGGCCCGCCAGAGCCCACCTGCTGATGTAGTTCCACGTGCTTGCCCTTTACTGTCATGTTGTTGAAACCGAACATAATAGGTGCCTCAATCTGATGGTGGAACTTTCCCACCGATGGAAACAGGCAAGGGTACGATTTACAAGTGAGTCACTGGTCTTAACCCAAGGGCCACTGTTGGATGGTAGAGCTGTCATCTCAGGGAACTGAAGATTTACTGAGGATTTTGACAGAAGAGATTTTTTTTTTAAGAGAAAGTCCCAAATAAATCACCATACACATGTATTTCTCAAATACATCTCCTCTCCCTCCCTTTTCTCTTCGTCCTTCTCTTCATGTCTCTCTGCAACCAGGTACCCCTCTCCCCATCTTTGACTGCTCCAGCATCTGAAATGGTGCCATGCCCATAGGAGATGACCAGCTCTATTTCTTAAGTGAATCATTCTTCATTATCATCATCTCACACATTCATTCCTACAGCACTTTAAAAGTGTCCAAAGTACTTTCCCATGTCTTATGGGAATAATTGCCAGTATTTCCTTAGCACTCTTTGGTTATCAAGGACTTCATGGACATTATCTCACATGACCTCACAACAATGCTGTGGGATATTATTATTTGGCTCATTTTATAGGCAAGGGAGCTAAGGCTCGGAAAGGCTAAATGACTCATCTACATGCATCTAACTAATGCTCAGCAGAATTGGGATCATACTTAGATCTCTTAGCTCCAAACTCCCCTTTTTGCGCTCCACATGCTGTCATCTAAGGCTCAAGATGATCCTGTGAAGTAGAAGTGGGAGTGATGAGGCCCAGGAAGGTGACGAAGGTCCAGGCTGCATACACAGTTACTGACCGAAGAGAGGTCTCCATTTCCAAGCCCTGGCTGTCACTATTATCAGAACACATTTCTTATTAAATTGGACCCACCGCTGTGTGGTGTCTGCTAAGCACTCATTAGGCAAGTGAAACAGACATAGATTATACCTCTGTTCAACAAATGGAAAAGTCTGAAAGAAGGAAGATATCTGTTAAACCAGGTCTCAAACCATATTTGCATTAATTCTCTGGATACCGCATGAAAACTCACACAAATTTTTTTTTCTTCTGTTAGTGTATATACTTCCACAGAGGGTCTGATATCTAAGTCAACTTAGCTGGAACATTTTCTTCTGTTTCTTTATTATTTTTATCATTTTATCACTATTATTGTACTATATATTATTACTGTTCTTATATTATTATATACTACTACTGGACTCACATTTTTGGAGTTGGAAGGGACCTCAGTGAGGATTTAGCCCAACTCATCACTTTACAGACAAGGAAACTGACGTTCTTAGTTGCCCAAGGACACGCAGCTGGCTTCAGGCAAAGCTGGGACTGGAGTGCCAGGTCTCGGCTACCAGGTGTTCTTCCCTTTTCTCTCAGGCCTTGGACCTTCCAGCCTCTACCTTTGAGCTATAGACTCTGTGTCTATCTGTTTCAGGTTTCAATGATGGAAGTTCAAAGGTTTACCCTTTGCTTAAAATGTTGGGGGCATTTGTAGATGATTAAAAAAAAAATGAAAATGTCAGAGGCCAAGGCCAGCACGTAAAACCAGCCACGGAGGGGAAGCAGGAAGACATAGGACAGCACAGCCAGCCAGCGGCACTGCCCTGCCTCTTATTAACACACTCAACAGCCAGAGCTACAAGCCTTGAACAACTCAAGGCTTCACGGGTTCAGGGGGAACCTGAGGGACGCTCTCCCACCCTCCACCCAAACGTTCAGAAGGGAAATCTGCAAGCCAGCTGGTTAGGACAGGCTAAGGGACTCGTAAAAGGAAGAGTCTTTATATAGATATATATTTCTATATCTGTCCCTCCCAAATTATACAAATATTGCATGCTTATTGTTGAAAAGATTAGGAAAAAACAGCACAGCAAAAAGAGAATAATAAAAATCACTCTGACAATCCCTGTTACATCATCTTTTGTACTTACTCTTCCAGAATTTTTCTTTGTATATGTGTATATTTTTACAAAAATAGGATTATATGGTACAATCTGATTTCCAATCTGCTTTTTTCATTTACTATATTGTGAACAGCTTTCAATGTCAGCATGTTAATGAATATACATACTCCTACACTGTTTTGTGTAAAGGCAGTGAGGTAACTATCCCAGATTTTCCAAGAAACCTGTAACCAAATGTTTGTTAATTGCATCTACAGGCCTCTATTGAACTTTTTACTAGAAATGTAAGTCTGTGTGTGTGTGTGGGGGGGGGGGGTGGGCTTGCTTAAAGCCATAGTAAAAACCACAGATTTATTTAGCACTATCACTTTACATGTATTAACTTATTTACTTGTAAGGACCCAAGATAAAGGTACTATTGTCATCCCCATTTTACAGATGAGGAAACTTATCAAGGTCAGGCACCTAGCACGTGTCTGAGTCAAGATTTAGTCCAGGCAATCTGGCTCAGCCTATGTTCCCCACCAGCACACTTCCAACAATGGTTCCACCTATTTGGTTTCACATCTAGCTTCCCGGTTTCATAACTGGGAGGGCCTGTAGGAACACCCAGTCCCAGAAAGAAAAATCTTAGTAAGACAGACATGAAGTCCAGAGATTTCTTTACTTTGCTATCAAGTCACCTGTAAGCTCATTGCAGTTTGATGACCATCCATCCAGCTCTTTTCTCTCTGGTCTTCTCTGTCCATCTTCTCCCCTCCGTTCTACCACCTTTTTCTACCTTCTCTGCCCTTCCTGCAGGATTGGGCTGCATGTCGAAGGTCCCTGGAGGAGGCTTAAGCCCTTCAGAGCAAAACAGCTACAAAACAAACTCACTTTTCTTTTGTTACTATTGACACCTGTTAGACAGAACTATCCATTGTTAGGCTCTCAGAGTCACTTTCCTCCATTTTACCAGACTTCCTCCCAGGAAGGGCTGGGAGGGGGCCCTGGGGAGGAAGGAAAGGAGGGGGTACAGTGGGGGGAGAAAACCCCCATCCTGCCACAACACAGAGCCTCGGATTTTGCTCTGCTTTGATGCTAACGTCTCTGATTCTCCCTGGTTCGTTCTGAAGTTTGGGGGTGGGGTAGGGAGGAGAGCGTGAGAGCTGCAGAGCCTCTAAGCCGTGGCATGGCTCTAAGAAGCTGTAGATGAGGGGCCTTGAATGGACACTTCTATTTCCCCCTCCTCCAAAAAATGACTAGTCATATTGGGTAAGGCTGTTGTCAGAGCTGACTGGCTGAAGGTTTGGGTAGGGCAGACTCAGGGTCTCTTTCTCTGCCAGGGTATTTTCATTGGAACGGAACTTCTCATGTGATCAAGTCGTCTGTCTTTTCAAATGGGTGTATGATGGTCTGATTAAACTACTGTGGTAAAAGACATTTTTTTTTTAAATTTCCAATCATTGCAGACCAATACTATTTAAAAGCACAATGGATTCCTAGAAGATGAAGCAGAAAAAAAGACCAAGTATTAATAGGAAAAACTGAAATTTAAAAAAGGACATATAAACTACAAGTCCCATTTTTTATTATTAGATTCCATGGACATTATCCAGTTGCTGAAAGACTTTCTGAATACGTACTCTCGATTTCTGTGCTTATCTTGCTGCATCCAGTAACAGTTTGCAGACCTACCCTGCCTGGTCTTTGACCCACACTTTGAGCAGCATTGATCTAGTTCACTCATTTCTTTGTTTGGGAAAGTTCTTTCATTCGCTCATTCACTCTCTGAATAAACATTTATTAAGCACCTGTTATAGGTCAGGCATATAGTAATCCTGACTTTCTCGGGATTACTGTGACACCATGATTATGATTATTACATAATTAAATTGCAGTAGTCACGTAATACATCAATATAATGTGATTTCACCACAATAGCATTGAAAAGAAAAATTGTCCCAGACCTGGTCTGGGACAGACCTTTCTGTGTGATGTAATTCAAAACCTTCTGGGAAGAAAATCGGTGCGCCTGATAAAATGCCTGTGCAATTTTCTGATGGATTGTAATGGGATTGAGACTTGTTCTGGGAAACCAGTCATCCTCGCACTCCCCTCCCCCCACCCCCAGTTGACTGTTAGACAACGGTCTAGTTGACCTTTAACCAGACGTTCTTTTCTTCCTGTATCTAGTCTAATAACGATTATCTGGCCATTCCTGTCAAGTGTGCTTCTTTGAAATGTTCTTCTAGAGGCCCCTTCCCTTGAAGAAAGGCCACAATACAGTTTGACATATCTAAAGAGGAAGGAGGAAATAGTTCTGATGGGTTGGTTGAGTGGGTGCGAGGCAGTGACCCCGAGCAAGCTTTACAATATTTCTGAGTCTCAGCTTTTTCATCTTCGAAATGGAGAGAATAATACCTCAGGTGGTGGTTGTGAGAATTAAGAGAGGTATTGAATGGAAAGGGCTTGGTAAGTAATAAGTGCACCATAATGTTCACCATTATTGTGATGATGACTATGGACTCCTGGTCTCCTTGAAGTAAAAAGCCCTGTGGGACCAGGTTACTACTGAAATGGGGGGCCAACTTGCTTTAACTATACTTAGTTGTCTGTTTGCAAAAGTACTTAGGTAATGCTTTACTAAAACCCACCCTATAGATAACACCTCTGATGCTAGGTCACCATAGTAACAGGGAGGGTGCTTAAGTTGTTTTTCAGGAACTGAGAGTTGACTCTGTCCAGTTGAGGCCAGTGAAGACCACCGACTCATCAACTGGGCCTGTATGAATGCCCGATAGGTGACCCTCTGACGTCAGGGAGCCAAAAACTCCACCCTCAGATCATGCTAACGCCACCATTTTGTGAATGTGCCTCTTCCGAAGCACCATGAAGCTTGAATATGCTTGTGTGGATCGTCAATTACCTCACTCCTCCTTATCTCCAATCATCTAGTCCCATACTTCAGATCACCCTGCCCCTCTACCCCATAAGTATCCCAAATCCCCATTTTTGGGGAGGCAGGTTTGAGATTTGTTCTCCCATCTCCTCACTTGGGTGCCTTGTGAATAAACCCTTTCTCTGATGCAAACTTTTTGTCTTGGAAACTGGCATATGTGGCAGGCAAAAACGAACCTGGTTCAGTAACACTACTTTGCTCCAAATCAATCTCTGGGCCTTAGCTTGTTCTCGCAGGATGAGACCAGAAGGAGCAGACCCACCACAGGACTCAAGAAAGAAACTGTCAACCCCAGTCTCTCAGGGGGAGGGGGGGGTTGCCTGAAGTGGGTAAGTCAGCTGGGCTTGCTGGTGGGGTAACACTTGCATTTCCCATACTTTCAAAGCTCCTCCTAAGGCAGAGGGAGGGAATTAAACTAGAATGATTCTGGCTGAAAGACTGACACTGGAGCCTGAGCCACAGCAGGTGTGTGATCTGGAACACAACCAAGCCTGTTCACCCCACAGCTGTGGAAGAAGGCAGAGCTCTCCTGTGGTTTCAATTCTGTGGCTGTTACTCTGGTACCGCTTATGGGTTGTCCTTTTTCACAACTTTTCTCTTAGCTCGAGGCTTGGGCTGAGGGGGGGAGGGAGGCTGCTATATTCTGTCTGGGTCTGTTTTCTGCTCTTGGTAGATGAAGCTCACTTGTCATGTAGTGGGTAATTTTTCTTCTTCAGCTTCAATCTACTTTTTCTGAGAAAGTGAAGTCCATATGTAAGAGGCTCTGGGAGATTCGTGAGGGAGAGATGGAGGAGCAAAGTGAAGGGAGAGGGAGGAGGGGAGATGGGAGTCTGATCAGTGCTCCCAGCCCACACTGTATTGTGGAGACTTACAAACTGACAATTCTCTGCCATAACACCCTGTGGTAAAGGGAAGAGGAGGAGGCAGGAGAAGAGAGAGAGCGGAGAGTTAGGCAGGTGGTGCAGCGCTGCTTGCCTGCAGGGCACTTTTGTGAGAATTAGGAAATGGCGCCTGCTCTAGATGCACATGGTCTCATGCCAGCCCTCACAGAGCTCGGCAAGCCCAGCACAGGCTGGATTTCAGTTTTCACTGTCCTCTCTTCCTAGAGCCTTGCTCAGTGAACACCCTGTACATCTGTGACAAGCAGCCCTGATTAGGGGAAGACTGGTATCAAATGCTATGGAAGATGAGGGCTCACAAGGAATTGAGATAAGTGAAGAGGTAAAACCTGCCCTTAGTTATGGCTACAATATCTGGTGGGTATAAAGGTATGGTCCACTTCCAGAAAGAAAGCCTTATTACTAGGCAATCACCTTACTCATCAAGTACAGCTCTACACTTTCTCCATTGAGGCATCGGTCAAACCTTGCATAATCTAGTTCACCCCTCCTCTTCCACCAAACTTGGACTCTGTCCCTGTTTCCCCCATGTAATGCTTCCTTTGGGCTCCCCAGGAAGAAGCTTCCTGAGCTTCAGAGTGAAATTTCTGCCCTCAACCTTTCAGCTGCTAATACCGACTAACTCTTACAGGAAAACTCTGGTGCCTTATTCTGCTGAAAGAACCTTTTTTCTTACCTAATGACACCTCCTTTAGAAAGAAGAGAGAAGAAGATAAGAGGATAAAGGAACATGAGAGTGGAGAAAATCCTGCTTAGTCACTCACATTTTTTTGCTTTAATTCATTGTTTTTCCTTTGGAGAGAATGTCTAAATCTTTCATCAGATTCTCAAAAGAGTCCATGACCCTAAAATTTCAAGAGCTGCTACTATAAACTAATTCATGAAATCCAAACAAAAAGGGCATAGAAAGTTCAGGGAGGTTTTATTAAATTTATTTTGTCCCATTGTCTGATTTTCAGCAGACTACCTGATTTCTTTTAGACCACGGGCATGAACATTGCTGCTTATTTTCCTGCCTGGCTTGGATGGCCCCCAGAATCACGTTATTCTAATCACCAGCTAGCAGGTGTCCCGTTCTTCAGCCCCTCACCCTCCATTATGCCACCAGAGTTGTAATCCTAAAGCGTGTTCTTCATCATGTCTCCACCAAGCTCCAAGCAGCTCATTGGGGTTAAGCCCCTCCATCGTGTGGCCCACCCAACCTCTCTGACCTTATCTTGTTCTCTTCTCCAGGCAGCCCTCCATGCCAGCTAGGCTGGTCAATGTACTGCCCACCACATGGGCATCATGACCATCTGCCTCCAGGTCATCACTGATAATCTAGGTCCTTGTCCTCCCTTTCCCCTTGATTTTCCAGAACTTTCCTGTCATTTAAGTCCAGATCTTTGAAGTGGGGCATCCTGCTTCTGTGTTCCCGCAGCGCCGCATTTCCCCCATCACGAACCCCATGACTGCGTGCTGTAACTCTTGCCCACCCTGTCTGTTTTCTCCCACTCGGCCTGTGTCTGGCTAATGTTCCCAACATTGTCTGGAACTTTGTATGTGCTTGATAAATGTTTGTTGGATAACTGAAGCCTTCTCTGACAGTTGTAATACAGACCTACCATGGGACTGTATTTCCCCTAACTTCCATTATATTTATTGTTTTTACCAGTGACTGATGATTAGAATTACTGGGAGCCTTCTTATAAGATAGAAATTCTTAGAGCTCTATCCCAGCTCTACTGAATCAGAATCTAGAGGGGTGGGGCCTAGAATCTGTATTTTTACAAAGTTCCACAGGTGATTCTGATAATCTAGTTTACTTTATATCAGCATTTCTCAAATTTCTTGGTCTTGGACCACTTCACACTCTTAAAAATCATCGAAAAACCTAAAGAGTTTTGTCGATGGGAGTTGTATTAACCATCAAATATTAATATTAACCAAATTAAAATTTCAACAGATAAATGACAAAATATTTATATATTAATTCATTTAAAGTAACAATAATAAATCCATTAAATGTTAACATAAATGACACATTCTTAAATTAAAAAAAACTATATTTTCCTAAACAAAAAATTTTAATGAGAAGAGTACCATTGCTTTATATTTTTGCAAATTGGTTTAATGTCTAACTTCATAGGTGATAGCTGGATCTCGTATTGCTTCTGCATTCAATCTGGTACAATTTGCAATGTGTAGTTTTGGCTGCAACATATGAAGAAAATTCAGTTTCATGCATATATGTAGTTAGAACAAAGAGAAGTATTTTAATAGCTTTTTCAGATAATAGTGGATATTTTTCTTTGCTAATACTCCAAAAATTGATGTTACAGTTTCTTAAAGGTTAGTTGCAATGTGGAATCTAAACCATATCACCGAATTCTGTACACTTATAGAGAATGAGTGAAATAGACAAGGCCTTAGTATTATTAGGAAAATACTTTGGACTTGATGGTGCCCTGAAAGAGTCTGGAGAACCCCAGGGGGTCCTGGATCACACTTTGAAAAACAGTGCTATATTCCACAACATTCAGTACTTATAACTTTTTCTCAGATTGTTTTATTTTCATTCATTCAACAAATATTTGTTGAGTGCCACGTGCCAGGTAGTATTCTAGGCATTGGGGTTCTGAATGTAACTGACCTCTTGACCAAATTATATTTGGTCAATTTCAGAGTTGCCTCTTGAGAGCCCAGTTTCCGGGTTGCTGCTCGGCCATTTGGCACCTTTGTGTGAATTAGAAAAAGTCACTTCCTCTGAAGAGACACATCTCATGAGCACACACCTCTGTGAGCAGGTGGACATAACCTTGCATCTCATGGGCACACATCTCTCCTTCAGGCAGACACAACCCTGCACTGGACACAGGGCTTGGCGAGAGCAGCATGGGCAGAATTGCAGCCGCCACTCTCTCGTTGGCTCAGCACTTTCAAGCAGTGAACAACTTATGCAACTGCTCGTGGTAGCTTTTCATGTTTTATGTTTTTCTTGTTCTCCAAGCTAGTAAGCCTCAGAGCCAGAATTTGAACCCAGACAGTGAGGCTCCAGAAGACTCCAGTAAGTCTGTGACCTTACCCACTAGATTATGCAATTCCTGATGCATAGTGGACTCTCACCAAGTGGCAGGGGTTAATATTACATCCTCTTAGGAATAACAGATTTCTGTTAACAGATTTACACAGACTTGATAAATTTGGTTCTTCCTAAAGATAATAAAAAAGCTAAGTTGAGAAGAACTAAACTTATTTCATGGAGGGACCTATACACAGTCAACTCGAGCACAAATATATATTCAACAACCTCAAAGAATGCTGGTCCACTGTGGTGTTAACCACCAAATCTTTGTCACCAGGGCATGTCAAACCTCTCAGCCAAGTGACATCATTATCCGGGCACTGACCCTGTCTTCAACTGTGTCAAATGCTACTGATGTCCAAGTGGAAGAGAATGGAGAAGTGTCCATTGGATTTATTAATGTAGTAGTGACCTTACTGAGAGCAGTTTTATCCAGGTGTTGGCAGAAGCTTGCTTGGAGTGTGTTCCATAGAGAATTTTCCATTTGAGTCTAACTGAAATGTTAAAGAATTGGGCCTTCATCAGCTGTATTTCTATATATTTCTTTATTTCGTTTAGTTGTATTTCACTCCTTTGCTACTGCATGAATCTGTGCAAAGGTTGGAGACGCTGTTCTGCAGACATCTCGGCTGTAGTTGCTTTCAAATGTGGGGAACCCACTCTCTGCAGCAGAGTGATGAGACTACTGCGGTGTGAGCTGAGAATAGCTGGGGTCTGGAGGGAGTCTCTCACCATTTAACCAAAGGTCACACTGCAGCCCTCCCTGCACCTGCATGCGGAGATGTGTGAAAGCAGGCAGCCCAGCAAGTACAGACAGCTTGACGATGACCTAGGGCCCAAGGATGTGGTTGGTGGGGGGGTGGGAGGGGGAGGGAGACACAAAGGGAGAGGCGGCAGGTGAATTTTTCAATGCTTCCAAGAACTGTCTGAACAGAGATTGAAGCTCTGTGGACAGGGCCAGGAGAGAAGTAAATAAGGCCTGGCAGAATCAGGTTCGGACTGGAGCTCTGTGTGGCCTTGTGGTGTCTTCAGTTATGAAAGGAGGCAACTGGTCTCTATGACCTTGAAGGTCCCTTCTGGTGCTCTGAGCTGGTGTCACATGACTGCAAGTTCCATGGGTTGAGAGTAATTTTTTTTTTTTTTTTGCTGAGGAAGATTACTCCTGAGCTAAGATCTGTGACCAATCTCCCTCGTTTTTTGCTTGAGGAAGATTAGCCCTGAGCTAACATCTGTGCCAATCTTCCTCTACTTTTTATGTGGGTCACAGTCACAGCATGGCTGGCGAGTGGTGTAGATCCATGCCCGGGATCTGAACCCATGAACCCGGGTGGCCAAATTGGAACACGTGGAACTTAACCACAACGCCATGGGGCCGCCTTGAAAGAACAATTTTTTTGGAAAAGCTTTTTTTTGTTTTTCTTCCCAACAAGTAGGAAAGAATGTTTCAGAAACGAAGTTTATTTTGGAACCCCATACAAAGAATAATAACGTGAATTGTCTTTTTATTACTCTTTTAATATGTCTCTTCCAGCCTTTTTGGATATTTAATGTGCTTTCCTATGATATTTTATAAATTTACATTAAGAGCATATGGTATGAAGGTTAAAAGCCAGGTTTTAGTGTCAGATGGATCTGAGTTTAAGTTCTTTCGTGGCCATTTGTTAGCTATGTGACCAAAGGCAGCTTCTCTGCACCTCTGTTTTCTCAAATGTAAATTGGGGATAATACAAATACCGTTCTCATGGGTTTTTGTGGGGATTAAGCGAGGTAAATGAGTGTTAAGAGCATGGCGTGCGGTTTGGCACACAGTACGAACTCTTGAGCTGCTCTTACCACCACCACCACCACCTGTGAAGTAGGAAAGGGCAAACAGTATCAACCCATTTTACAGACAGGGGAACCAGAGTCCATATTCAAATTGGCAAGAAAAAGCAAGAGTACTGAGTTCCAGCCAGCTCATCAATTAAGCTGTCTTCAGTCAGTAGCTCCCTTCCTCCACTGTTAATATAAATCACAAAAGCATCCAAACTCTCCTTTGGAAGAATGTCGGAGTGGTTAGAGGGGCTTCCACTTAGCATCCAGGAGGAGGGACATCTTCATTTCCACATGGAAACAGAGGAGGACGTGCCGAAAGCTGAGTGTGACTGTGCACACTGTGTACAAACATTCCATGAGATAACTTGGAACCGGGGAGAACTGAAATGATGCTGTTCTACCTGGTTGGCTGAACACAGCATCCTACCCTCATTGCAGAGCCATTGGCGAGGATGCAACTTTTGTTTATTTCCCCTGATATGGTCTGATCTAGAGCTAGAAGTGTTGGAGTTTTGTTTTATTCTGTTGGTTTTTAACAACAAGGAGGGATGCATGTGGGTTTGGGAGTGGGAGTGAGGGAAAGACCCTGAGTGTAAACATTCAAATTGCAGGTTTTAAGAGAACAAATTTTTTGCTTATATAATAGCTTGTTCTTATGTGTACCAAAAAAACATACCAATACTCAATTAAATTTATTGATAAATACCCATAAAATAATACATTGTGATTCACTTTGAGTAATGGCCTACAAATACTTACACTTTTTATGATAGTGTAGTATAATGATCTACATTTTCCAAATTTTAAAATTATAGTATACTTAATAATTTTATTAAAATCTTACAAACTTGGAGTGGAAACTATATTATCCAATATTCTCTTTCAATTATTTTCAACATGTAGTTATATTTTTGTAGAATTGCAATTGTGTATATACTATTTTGTGTATTTTTTTTCACTTAACATTATTTTCTGAAAAATTTCCATGTTTTCTCAGGGTGATTTATATTTTATGGCTAAATATTCTCTTGCATGAGTGGCAGCTGTAAATATCTAAGTGTTTTTGCTTTTACATTATTTCTCTGGGTTATCTTCAGAAGATGTTTATACCTTGATCAGAAGCTATAAATATTTTGTAATTCTTATAAAAGTTATTTAATATTCAGCAAATTGACATTGTTTTGGTCCCTATCAGTTCTTAGGATATTTCAAAATAATAATTTCTTTTAAAGTTAGCTTTGATTGGTAATAACTTACTGGATAAAGTAAAGATTAGAAATAATTCTTACAGGGGGAAGGGACTAAAGTAGCTTTATTGAACATCTATCAGGTGGCAGTTTGCATCTATCTAGACACTATGGATTTAGTTAGTAAATGGCAAATCTGGGATTTAAGCTTTGGCAATCTGACTCCAGAGTTTATGCAGTAAACCACGATGCTGTTCTGCTAAACTTAACTCAATTCTTAAAGAACTTTCCGAGGCATGTGTATTTAACTCCATTTAAGAATAAACTTAGGGCAAGAGAGTTTAAATCAAGAGCTCAAACTGAGGTACATGTAGAGATTCTATATAAGAAGATATTTTTTTCCTCCACTCTCTCATTTTGCTTAGAATATATAGCTCTCTCAATATCTATTGATGGTCGTGGTTCTAAGAACTATTTTAGTTTACTCTTAACCCAACGGTAAGAAAAACAATAGCTCCAGAATGACAATGTCAACTATCACTCAGCTACTGTGTCAGAGAGACAGTGGGGGGAACAGTGGCAGGAACGGTGGGGAGCTGCGAAGTACGTGCCTCATGTCAAGGGGCTGCTCACTCCAGCTAAGTATTGCCACGAGGGACAGCAGGCCTAACATGGCCAGGTGTGTCAGTTTGCTATTTCTACATAACAAACTACCCTAGAACCCAGTGGCTTCAAACAACAAGCATTTATTATTGTCCACAATTTACGGATCAGGTGGGTGGTTCTTCTAGTCTTGGCTGGATTCACTGTGGGTTCACAGCTGGTGGGTTAGTTGTGGGTTGGCTTTGCTGATCTTGGCTGACTCCTTCACATGTCTTGGGCCTTGGCTGGGACAACTGAGACAACTTGTCTTTGTTGGATATGGTCTCTCATCTTCCAGCAGGCTAGTCCAGGCTTGTTCACATGGCGTCATGGCAGGTTTCCAAGACAGGGAGAGAAGTGTACAAGGCCTCTTAGGTCCAGGCTCAGAACTGGCACACTGTCATTTCTGTTATATTCTATTGGCCAAGGCAAGTCACAAGGCCGATCCAGAGTTAAAGGGTGATGATATAGACTCCAACCCTTCATGGGAACAATTGTAAAGCGACATTACAAAGTGTGTGGACAAAGGGATGGGTGAAGAATTGAGGCCACTTTTGCAATCAATCTGCCATATCAAGTCTTCCAAGTTTTCAGGAGAAGCCAGAAATCCAGATCTTTATGTGACATCTCCTGAGTTTTAAGTATTGTCAACTAATTTACAATCTTTTAAGACAGTGGTGGGGTCAACACTGTGTGGGCCAAATAGATCATGTCTGAGCTGGATGTAGTTTGTGAGCCATCCATTTGCAATCTCTGGGTAAATAATTTGCTCACATTTCCACAGTAATTGGCCAAGAAGGAGATTTAAACCTAGGGGTGTCTAGGCTCCAGGTCCATATTCATTGAACAACCATTTGCGTGCCTTCCACACACAAGGCTTTGACAAACAAAGACAAATAAAGCACAGTCTTTTCCCTCAAAGGGCTTCTGGTCATAACTGGAAAACAATATGTAAACAAATATCTAATTCATGTGATTAAATGCTACAGATGCTTGTTGGTGGGGTAATACTTCTTTCTCATTCCTGATACTTCCTTCCTGTGAAGGGAGCTTGATTAATATAACTCTGGTCTCTCTCTCTGCCTCTTTATACATTCCACACCCTTGAGGTGGAATGACTGATCTCACTGGTAAATTTGGGGAAAACAACTGGGTATGTTCAGCTCAGTTCTTCTCTGTATTCTCTCAGGGCCAGGCCTAGCCAAGAAGAGTGTGTGTTCTCCTCTGATCCTTCAAGCTGCAAGTCCTCCCAGATCAGGTCCCTCCACACTAGCCTCTCTCCAACTCCTGCCCCTGGTGAGCACTGCTGAGAATGGGTGAGAAATCCACCTGATTCTGGGGTTCAGAAAGCAAGCTCATTTAGCTCTCATGCTAAACTATGTCTTTCTATTTAGCATTATCAGTAACAAAGGTGACATCTTGGCTTTGGGCTTTCTCTTCTATTTTATTTCTTAACTTGTTCAGAACCTGGATAGGGAAGAGAAATGTTACTTATTGAGGGATAGCTTCAGAGGCCTCAATGGTGCTGTGATTATGAGTAGAGTATCTATATATATATATAGAGAGAGAGAGTGTGTATATATATATATATGTATTCTATAGGCTTATATGCATATGCATATATACACACGTACATACATGGCACTGTGAGGGTCCTGACTGCTCGTACCCTTCTGCATGCTGCCTACCAGACCTCAGCCTTGAGTCCAAGTATACGTGGGTGACATTCAAGCAAAGGAAACAGAAATGTTCTTAACTCAAATAAAAGCTGGCATTGAAAATGTGGAGCAGCACTTCCCATCACACTACAAAATTACCCATGGTGTTTTGACACATCCTTTTCCTTTTCGGAGTCTCTCTAGCCATCATCTTCCCCAATCCCATTCTGGCTTCTGTTCCCATGTTGCAGCACCTGTACTTTCTCAAGCTAAGGACCTATGTTTCCCAGGAGAAAATGGGTTTGATTTCAAAGGACTCTTTAGGCTGCCTCCTAAACTGTCTCAGAGTTTCATGAGTTTACTCACCAAAAGGTTCCCGAGCACCCACTATGTGATGAGTGCTGTGCTGGGCGCTGCAGAAACAACGAACACGGAGCTGCATTCCTCTCCTTGGAGCGCTGCCATCTGCGAGGGAAATATGAAGCCAAGAGAGGGAAGTGAGTGCCCTAATTATGCTAGGGCCCAGGAAGACTTGATGTCCTGGGGTCCTTAGTGAGAGACTGAGAAAACAAACCCAACAAGTGGTCCTCTCATTTCTTCTGACAAGGTTCTTATTTCACAGTGTTTATTTTTCTCCTGGTAGGGCTCAACTCTATTGTGCTGTGAAGACAGCTTGAGGGGAACCACCCAACTCTTTGTATATTTTCCATCTGTCAAACGTGAGTGGCAGGTTGTCAGGTTGTGCAGGCTGGGGAATCCCATTTCCTTCCCGGCCACAGCTAGAAGCTCACCCACTCACTCTCTTTAATTCTCTTTGCTTTTCCTCCTCCCTGTGTGCTGCAGCCAAGATGAGTAGGAATTTAGTCCAATGGAAGGAATTTTATTTCTCTCTAGCAGTTTGACAAGATAAGCTTAAGAAGAAAGCCACATCAAAAAAGGAGGGTGCTGCCACCATAGGCATCTGTAGTGGCTGTGAGTCAGTCAGAGCCCTCATTTCCATGAGGCAACTACAATAAGCTTAGGGGAGTTAATATTTTCCATTCACAAAGGTGTCTGTGATCATTTTATGGTACATGTGTAAGAGTCCCTATGACACAACATTACCCATGTCACCTCATGTTGACAAATCAATTCTGGGCCCAAAGTAAGCTTTGGCTTAATCACCACTGCAATGATCTAGACCCATTTTTTGATCAGGAGACAATATCTGGGGAAGTAAAAGCCATGGAGTCCGATGATCTGAGCTTAAAACCCTGAGTGACCTTAGACAAGTTATTATATCAGTTTCTTGTCCTGTAAAACAATAATTTTTTATTGGATGAGATAATAATAGTACCCACCTCATAATATAATTAAGTTTAAATGAGGTGATGCATTTAGCACATGGGTGGGCCATATGGTAACTCAGTAAAAAGTTCAACTCTGTCATGTCTGGGGCCTCCTCAGTCTTGCTGGTGACAGTGAAATAAAAGGGGCGGGAAGATGTACCACTTGGTCTAAAGTAAGTTGCCCACAGTACACGGAATGCACTTTGCCACCAGGGCGTTGGGAGGTTTCCCGATCCAATAAGGTTTTATTGAATTGGATGAAGGCCTTAAACAAACCAGGGTACAGAGCTGCTGATGTCTTTTCTCATCCTGGATTCAGCAGGTGGAGGCAGGGCTCCTATTGCCCTGACACACCTGGATGAAGCAAGAAGAACCTGTATTCCAAATACTTTAGGCCAAAGCGCCAACTGGAAGGAGATCCCAAGAGCCATCTTGAGAGTAAGGCTCTGAGGTCAAGTTGTTGGAGAAATGGCGAAAGGGAGAGACAACCAGGAGTAGGAGTGAAAATAGAGAAGTTTTGACCCAACTCTCCCCCTCTTCCTGATTCTCCCTCTTTTTCTAACCATCTTGAAACTGGACAGGATACACTTCCTGGCTGGGTTGGGACTGTTTTAGGAAGGTGAATATAGCACATGTATGACCCCTCATTTAGACTCAACTACTTTGGGAGAGAACCTTCTCTAAGAAAGGGGACGGGCCCAAGAGTGCACAAAGTGCTTATTGGAGCTTCTGCTGTTACAAAAGGATGGAGAGTCCCTAGTGGGCTGGTGGGCCGCCCTGCTGGGGGATGCTTTTAGCACCCCAGGGTGCTGTGGGAGGACAGAAGCAGCACTTACAGAGAATGGAACACCTCTCCTCCTTACACTGATTTAGGCTGATTTTCACTGTTGGACTCTTTAATAAAAGCCCTGGGTGTGGGTTGCCATGGTTATGCTGGTTCTTACAGGAAATTAGGGCTAAGTGGCTTCCCTTAGGGCCCTGCAGCTTTTAGCTGTTGTGTTTGGATTTTTAATTTCTCTTCCTGGGAGATGCTGCTCTGCAAAGGGGAAAGGATCATAGACAAGCATGTCCTGGGAGTCACTGGGGAGGTGGGTGAATTTGATCTGAAAGAATTTATGCTTTGTCTATAGAAAAGAGGTAGAAATGGTGGTAGTCAAGTGAAAGGGCTTGGAGTCAATGGCTTCATCTGAATCCCAGCTTTGTCATATATATCACCTATATGACCTTAGGCAAATGACTTAACCAACCTCTCAGAGAAATGGGGACCCTGACAGTGTGCTCTTCACAGGACACCAGTATGTACTCATAGGGTTAAATGAGGTGATGTGTGACCCATGGGAAGCTCCCAGGGTGTGTTGGTTCACCAGGTCCTTTCACTCGTATTATCTCAAGGGCTTCCAGAATAAACCCCGGATGTTGGTGTCAATGTCATCCTAATTTTCAAGAAAAGGGAACTGCAGCAGCTCAAGGACTTCCTGTGCTGGCCTTTAAGACTGACATGTGCCTGCTTCTCTGACTTCATCTCCCTTCTCTGCCAAGCCCAGGCCTGCCTCTTAGTGTCCTCTCTCTTTGCAACACTCTTTCCCGGCTCTTCATGAGACCAGCTCCTCTCTTCCTTCGGGTTTCAGCTGAGGGCACCTCCTTGGGAGGCCTTTTCCAATCACTCTAATCAACCACCCTAGTTACTAGTTAATCTCTACCACTCTATTTTCTTTCAACTCATTATAATCAGAAATTATTTTGTTCATTGTCTTTAAACAACTCATCACCATCTGAAGTTATTGCTTTTATCATCAGGCCTCCCCCAACCAGAACATAAGCTTCTGTGTTTCCGCCTATATTCTTCTGATTTAATCTAATCCTGAGGACTCTGTGAAGTCTGTGGATAGAATTTGGGGTCTATGAATTTGGATAGAAAAAAAAATGACATCTTTATTTTCACTTACCCCTAACTGAAATCGAGCATTTCCTTCCATCATGAATGTAGGCAACAAACCACAGTCGTATGAACTGTACTTGAGAACTTTGTCACACATAACCATTTTACAGATACCTTGAAATATCAGGGCAGGCCTGGTGGCGTAGCTGTTAAGTCCTCCCACTCAGCTTCAGCAGCCCAGGATTTGCCGGTTTGGATCCTGGTAGCGGACCCACGCACAGGCAGCATCCCACATAGAGCAACTAGAAGGACACACAACTATGGCACGCAACTACCTACTGGGGCTTTGGGGAGGAAAAAAAAAAAGCAAAAAAGGAGGAGGATTGGCAACAGATGTTAGCTCAGGGCCAATCTTTCTCAAAAAAAAAAAGAAAAGGAATATCATTTACACTAATCACTAATATGAACTTGCAGTATTTTTTAGACCCACTGCTAGATTTTGTTATTTAATGAGATACAAAAGAAACATATATGTCACTATACCATAATTTAAAAATATTTTGGTAACTATTTCAATACATTTACTTTCTTTTATAATCATCTGTGTTTATTTTATTCATGCAATTCAACTCATAACATCTCTCTTCTCCATCTTTAAAACCAGCAGTGGTGGGTCAAGTCCCTCTCATGTTTCAAATCTCTTACCTGTTCTTCCATTTTGTCTCTCTGACTAACTCTTCTGCCGTCCTTCCTCTTCCTCTTTTAAGGACCCATGTGATTGCCTTGGATTTACCTACATGATCCAGGATAATCTCCCTATAGGGATAATCTCCCCATATTAAAGTCCTTAATTCTGTTTGTAAAGCCTTTTTTTTTTGCCATATATCATAGCATACTCACTGGTCTCAGGGGTTAGAGCATGGACATCTTGGGAGGAGACATTATTCTGTTTACCATATCAGTGTTCACTGCAATATTCTTTTCAACCCCGTTTGTAATATGTTGAGAAAGAGAGGGGTACAATACCATCTCCCGCATCTAACCATAGGCTTGGGGTGAGGTTCAAGTGAAATAAGTAAACAGTGATATTTAAATAAAATTCATCATCCTAAAAAAAGAGAAAAAAAAGGTATTAGCCTGAGAAAGGGGTCCATAGGTTCACCAGATTGCCAATAGGGTTCATGGCACAAAAAAGGTTATTTACCCCTGTGGCCTAGAATAGTGCTTAGCATGTAGTAGGAGCTTGATAAAAATGTTTTCAAATGAATGAGTGAGTTAGATGAAGGGAAGTGGAGAAGGAAACAGTGTCCTATGCAGAGGAAATAGCATTCAAAGGCTGGGAGCTCTGTTCTAGAAACAGAAAAACTGTCTGGTGTGGTTTGAGCCTCGAGAGCGAGGGGGAGTGTTCTAAGCTGACACTAACAAGCTGGCCAGTTGAACATCATCCTGGGGTGGTGGGAAGCCAACGGGAGGTATTATTCAGGGACAGGAATAACTACATTTAGGTTTTAAAAAATCTCTATGGTTGTCATGAGGAGAGGAAAATGAAGAAAGCCAGTGTGGATGTCAATTAAGAGGCCACTGTGGGTGGTTTGAAATAGGCTGGTGGGAGTGGAGGCAGAAAGAAGTGGATGGATTTCAGAGCAATTTCGGAGATGAAATAGACAGCACTTGTGGACTGATTAGAAGTCGGGGGTGAGGGAAAACAGGAAGTACAGAACCACTGTGTCTTTCCTGCCCCCAGTTCCTAGGTGATGGTGGGTGGTTTACTAGAGGCAGAACACAGTGGGAAGGAGGAGGGAGGTCTAGGTGAAGGCTCCAGGGCATCTGAAACTGCAAGGCAAAGGGTTCTTATTTTGTTCTCAGCCTGGCTTTGCTAAAATGCCTTGGAACTCAAATGATGGGTTGAGTTTCAATTTTAGTCCTAGTTCTGCCACTTCCTTGCTACCTCAGGGAGCTTTCTCAACTCTCTGCTTTCTCATCCAAACAAGGGAGCTACTGACACTTGGTCCTGCACACCTCAAATGCTGGAAGGACACACTTCTCCCATCCACTTTCCTCAGGTCAAGTTAGAAACATTTGAGCCTATGACTCTGCCAAAGGAATCTCAAAGTTAATGATTTTTCTCTAAGCTCTGAATAATAGGGTCTCATATGAACAATATGATGAAATTAATGAATATTACTATTAATAATAAAAGCTAATCTGTATTGATCCCTCATCATAAAGCACTTTGCTGAATGCTTTACATCCATTATTCCTTTTAATTCTCTACAATAACACTATGAGGTAGACATTATTATTGTACTCAATTTACAGATAAGGAAACTGAGGCTGGGGCTGACCCCGTGGCATAGTGGTTAAGTTCAGCACACTCTGCTTCCGTGGCCTGGGTTCGTGGGTTTGGATCCCGGTCGTGGACTAACACCACTCGTCAACTATGCTGTGGTGGTGACCCACATATAAAGTGGAGGAAGATTGGCACAGACGTTAGCTCAGGGCTAATCTTCCTCAGCCAAAAAAAGAAAAGGAAACCAAGGCTTAGGTTTCAAGTAACTTCCCTGAAGTCACAAAACTGTAGAAACTGGAACACACGTATTCTGACTCTGGAGCCTGTATTCTTCATCACTACATATTCCTGCCTTCTGGGGTTAATCACTGTTTTGGTCTGGTGTTCATTGGAGTTATCCTGAGGCCTACGACCTAGACTGAGTTGGATCATTCCTCCATTCCACACTCTGTGCCAAGTCCAGCCATCCCTGAGGTTTCTGTGAATTCAGGAGAGCTTGCACAGTCATGGTAATCTTTGGCTCAGAGCTCCTGCTTCTGTGGAATGATTTTGGTTTATGGACCATCCTGCATGTGTTCTCTCACTTGTCTGTGCTCTTTCAGCCCAGCCATGGGACCCGGTTACTCTCCTTGATTTCTACCAATCCTCTTACTCACACAGGCCTTTATGTTTGTAACACATTTTGCCAAACGTCAAAAGATGGAAGGTTTACAGAACAGAAAAATGCAAATTAAAAACACTGTATAATAGTTATCTCTATGTTCCAAAAGTTCCCTAGTGATTTTGACAATGTATTAGTTAAGATTTAGGCTAAGCTTCGGTAACAAGATCCTCCCCTCGGCCTCCCCATCCTCCGCCAAAAAACTACTGTGGCTTTATCTCTCTCTCCCAGTCCAGAGATGAGCAGTTCAGGCTGAGTGGCAGCTTTGCTCCCCACTGTCACTCCAACCACAGTTCCTTCTATCTTGTTGCTTTGCCATCCCCTGGGAATGGCTGTGTCCTCATCTGCATGGTCAAAGCTTGATCAAACCACACCCACAAACAGCCCATTGGAAGGGAAGGGGAGGGAATGGAACCAAGGATTTTCTTCCAAGCAAGTAGTTGCACACACCGCTTCCATTCTCATTCCGTTGGCAAGAATGTAGTCATGTGATCACACTGGCTTCAGTGGAGTCTGGGAAATGTAGTCTCTAACAGGGCAGTCATGTGCCCAGCTGGAACTCTATTACTATGCAAGAAGGGAGAACAGCGTTTCAGACAATTGGAGGTCTTTGGTTCAACCAACATGGCTTCCAGCCTCTTGCCCTTTGGTTAATCTTGTTCTCTCTCTCTCTTTCCACTCTCCTTTAATCTCAACTTTCTCCCTCTGCCTCCCCCCACCATCCCCATTCTTATTTATTTCTAAAACAGAACAGTTTACCCATCTCTCATTTCCCCCCCACCTGTTCTCCCATTTCTCAGGGTCTCACTTTCCATCCCAAATGATCTATAAAGCTATTGTCCTAAACAAAGACATTTTATACTCAAATTGGGAGTTGGTGCCAACTAAGATATTTTTTTTCCTACCCTGGTATGTGGTAAAAATAAAATAAGGCATCATCTTAAGACACTTTTCCCAAAAACACTGAGTTGAGATTCAAAGAAATCCATTGGTCTGTAATGTAAACATCTCAAATCCTCAGTGACTTAACAAACCCTCAAGAAACACAGGCTGCTCATTGCTTAAAATGAAACAATTTCACACCACAGCAGAGCATAAAATCTGGACTTCCTAGAAAAAGTTTCAGAAGGGGAAGCTGTTACTCTTACTATTTGAAAAGTGAAACAATTTTCGTGAGAGAGTTCTATACTCTTCTTCCCCACCTTCCTAGGGGCTACCTTCCCTCAGTTCAGCCAAACTACACAAGCATTTAAAGTTTCTGCTAGGACGGATATATGTCATGTCTGATTACATTTCACTGGGCAAAGCAAGTTATGTGGACAAGCCCCAAATCAATGGAGCAGGAATGGGGAGACTACAAGTCACAAGGCAAAGGATGTGGATGTACAATCTTATTGGGGAGTAAATACTGGTGCACAATAATCAATTTATCAGTCATAAGAGGTAGAATTGGGAATGGAGATTGAACCAAGGGCACAGAGACCGCTGAATGTTAGACCATGTAATTGGGGCTTTATTGGAAAGCCACAGAGAATCATAGAAGATTTTGAGCAGGCTGGTGATGTTATCAGAGCCAGGCCTTAGGAACACTGATTAAGAGCATGACCTGCTGGACTCTGAACTCACCATTGTGGAAGGAAGTGTGGTGAAGTTGAATTAATAAATTGTTACAGATCAGCATTTTATTCTTGACTCTATCTGGACAATGGCATAACTGGACAATGGGGTAAGCTACCGTATATGTCAGGGTTCTCCGGAAAGACAGAACCTATAGGAGATATATATGTATATGTATACATATATATATAGAGAGAGATTTATTTTAAGGAATTGGCTCATGTAATTGTGGAGGCTGGCAAGTCCAAAATCTGCAGCATTAGGCTGGTAGGCTGGAGACCCAGGGAAGAGTGGCAGACTACAGGCAGAATTCCCTCTTCCTCAGGGAAGTCAGTCTTTTTTCTCTAAGACTTTCAAATGACTGTATGAGGCCCATCACATTATGGAGGGTAATCTGCTTTACTCAAGTCCACTGATTTAAATGTTAATCTTATCTAAAAAATACCTTCACAGCAACATCCAGACCAGTGTTTGACCAAATGTCTGGATACCCCTAGATATTGGCCTGGCCAAGTTGACACATAAAATTAACCACCACAGCCACATGCCTCTTTGTCCTTATCTTTAAAATAGGCATCCATGCAGCTGGGCTGTTGGGATTACATGGGTAAATGGCTGCTGGAAAGAAGTGGTATGAATGATGGGCTGTGGGATTGCTGGTGGGGACTAACATCCACCTTAGGCAGCCAGGCCTCCCTCTATGAAAACTCCTAGTGGAGAATTGTCTTCTGTGAACTGTACTAGTGAAGCGTTCCAGCGACCTACCTTCTCCTTGTCATGGCCTCTGCCCTAGTTCAAGCCTTTATAATTTTCCCCTAGATTAAGGCACTTCCTTCTTATGCTGCCACTCCCTTTTCCAAAGCACAAATCTGAGCACACCTTCCTCAGATGAAACTCCCTCAGCAGCATTGCATTCCCACAGAAGCTGAGTGCATTAGGCTGTCCAAGACCTGGTTGCTCCCACAGAGTCACCCTCTTTCTCTTCTGTGCTGCAGGATCTCCAGTCCTACTCCCTTCCCCACTTGGAGCCTTAGGCCTTGCGAGGATATGCCTCATGGGCCACCTCTGGGGACAGGTATCCACTACAGCCCCCACACAGCCAACCTAATTTTATCTACTGGGTTCCCACACGAGATTTTTTGTTTGAGGAAAGGATTCTATGTGTGTTTGGGGGCGAGGTGTTGAAGAATACTCATTTGGTAATACCATACTGCTCATAGTTTACTGCATACACCATGTCCTCTCACACTTCTGTTCCTTTGCTTATGCTGTTCCTGCCTCTGGCAATGCCCATCTTTCTATGCCTGGAATTGACTCTTCTCTTGCTATGGACAGAATGTGTTTCCTCAAAATTCATATATTGAAGCCATAATCGCCAGTGAGATGGTATATGGAAGTGGGGCCTTTGGGAAGTAGCTAGGTTTAGATGAGGTCATGAGGGTGCAGCCCCCTGATGGGACGAGTGCCCTTATGAGAAGAGGAAGAGAGACCAGAGCACTCGCTCTCTCCACCTTGTGAGGATACAGTGAGAAGGCAGCCGTGTGTAAACCAGGAAGAGGGGCTCTCACCAGACACTGAATTTGCTGGCTTCCCAGTTTCCAGAACTGTGAGAAATAAATGTCTGTTGATTAAGCCACCCAGTCTATGGTATTTTGTTGTAGCAACCCAAGCTGACTAAGATATTCTTCAAGCCTTCTTTCAAGAAACGCCACTTCCAAGAAGCTGATCTGAACCCCAGGGTGAGCTAATGTGCTTTGCCTGTGTTCCCATTGAAACCTGTGCATGTAGCTATGTTAGTATTTACTGTATTAAATTGAAAGATTACTTGTTTATGTGTAATACTTTCCCCATTAGGCAGTAAACTTTTGAAAATGGGGATTGTTTCTTTATTCCCTCAGCACCTGGTGTAGTTGGAGCTCAAAACAATGTGTGTGTGTTTGTGTGTTTCTGTATGTGTGAGACATGAATGGAATTGGTCCTCTGGAAAAGCCCCCTATCTTCGCATGTCTACCTGGAACCTCACCACCTCCAAGAAGCCTACCATGAATGCTGCAGTCCTCAGTGATCTCCATCTAACTGTCTAACCATCTAATGAACTCACTCTACAACATCTTGAATCTGTACCACGTGGCTGAGCATGAATTCATCCTCCGTCCTCATTTCCTTGAACCTAAAAATTCCTCTAAGTCAACTTAAGAGAATCGAAACACTGAAAAATAGATTTAAAACATTAAAAATGTTATCCATAATTCTATCATCTTTGCAGTAATCACCTCCATTTTTAAATTTTTTTATAGTTTCTATTGAAATGATGTTTTAAAAAATTAATGAAAGAAATACTGGTTCATTTTAGAGTGTTTTGAAAATACAGAAGAGTATAAACAAGAAAATAAAAAGCATCCATAATCCTACCACCCAGAGATAACCACATAACTGTTTGGTGCAATTTCTTCTAATCTCTTTTCTATGTGTGTGTGTATGTGTATGAATTATTATAATAACTAATATTCATTGAGCATTGTCTATTCTAGTGCTTTAAGTCGTCCAAGCTCATTTACTTTTCAACAAGCCTATGAAGAAAGCATTATTTTTATTTCCATGTTGGAGGCAAAAAAGCCGAGACACAGAGAGGTTAAGTAATTTGTTCAAGACACACAATAGATAAGAGAGTGGGGCCCCTGTGTGCATGTGTGTTTGTATGCATATATATATGTATTAATGTTTATATAGATACCCATTTATTTTTGTAGCTGCTGAGGGTTGGAAGTTTAACATTCACAAGTGCTGATGACAAAGTTAGCTCCTAGCAAACGTTTGGCAGTTGGCTGATGGCTTGCAGACAACTTCTGCATTATTATTTCACAGCTTGACGTGCTGGTGTTGCCGAGGGGTCAAGGCTCTGCTTGCCTGTTGGCTCCAGTCCTGCTTCAAAGAGGACTTCAAAGGTCAATCCATCCTGAAGCTTCCCCATTTCCGATGGCGGAGGGAGCTAAAGAATATTTCTCAGGTTTATTCCAAGGAAAGGCTATCTAGTTGCTTTTCCCTCTGGAGAACATATAAAGGGACTCACACTTCCAGTTCTTAATACAGAACTATTTTTAAATAGATAAAAATCATCACTGTGGATCACAAAAATATTTCATAAATACCTAACAAAAATTAATTATGCATCCTGGAAATAAGTACTAAACTAATACTGTCTAAGAAACAAAAGTCAATAGTAACATAAGGCTCATGGTAGTTACCAGTGACCCACACGCAGAGCTTTGTGAAATACATTGCAGTGTTTCGGTTATTTAGCACACTGTAACAAACCACTCCAAATTTAGTGGCAAAATACAACAATCATTTACTGTTGACTGGGCTCAGGAGGCGGTTGTCACTCGGAGTCTCTCGTAAGGTTGCAGTCAGATGGTGATTGAGGCTGGCATCATCTCGAAGACGGTCTGTTCTCTAGGACTTCAACTGGAGCTGAGGACTGGAACACCTGTTCTTGGCCTCTCCGTTGTCACTTGGGTCTCCTCATACCATGGCAGCCAGGTTTGAAAAGCAAACATGTGAAGAGAGAGCCAGGCTAAAACACCTTTTATAACCTAGCCTTGGAAATCACACAGTGTCACTGAGTCCAGCCCATAATCAAGGGTAAAAGAATGAGACTCCAACTCTTGGTGTGAGGAGTGTCACAGAATTCACAGACATGTTTTAAAACCATCATATGCAGAAATTCTGTCCACTTCATGGTTCTCATCAAAGAATGGTCATTCCTCAGTTCACTCCCAACAGTGGACTCATTTTCTGAAATGTCCTGGGGCACACAGAGGTCTTCAGCACATTTTGACTTGTTTTCAGAGGCCCCCATATTAGGTACATTACTTTGAATGACAAACAGCTCTATGATGCCATCTATCTCTTGGAATTTGTCACTGCCTTTAAAAATCCTTGATGGTTCTGACAGTGCTTTGTGGGGTCTGCCATGATTCCCTGCATGCAGCTCCAAGGGGAAAAGGCTGTATGAGGAGGAAGGATGAGTTTTTCTCTGTCATGTGGGCTTCCCCTCCCCAGATCAGCCCCATGGGGTGACTGAGGTAAAATGGAAGGCTCTGCTTAAATCAACAGCAGGTAGTAACTGGAAAGAGGACAGCCATTAGAGAAGTAAACAGGAAGTGGATCATTCCTTGGGCCACGATTATGTTGCTAATAATACTCAGCATTCACTGAGCTCTTCCTGTATGCTGGGTACCATGCAAAGCACTACCTGCACTACCTCATTTAACTACTCTTCTTACCAGCCTCAAATGATAGGCACTATTTTTATCTTCACTTTGCAGGTAAGAAAACAGTGGTCAGAGTGGTCAAGTGACTCGCCCAAAGTCTCATAGCTACTAGTAGACAGAGCCTGGATTTGAAGTCAGATATGTCTGACTCAAAAGGCAGCATAGCGGTTATGAATTTGACCGTTGGGGTCAGACGGCTTGGGCTTGAATCCTCGCTTTGGGTGTTCTTTGACAATTAACCTCTTTGTGTTTCATTTTTCGCATTGGCAGATATAGATAGATACATAGATATAGATAGACAGATATAGATAGATAGATAGTATAAGGGTTTTAGCATTAAATGGGATGAGGCATTTAAGGTGTTTAGCACTCAACAAATGTTAATTATTCTTCCTCTTCCTCTACTACTTATGTCTGCTAGGATGGTGATTTATTCAAAAGAACAATATGCTAAAGACCCAGAGGTCTAAGGAAGTACAGAATGAGGAATCTGCCATAGACCCACTGTTAGACCTCAGCGTTCAGCCACTCATTTCAGTTTCTAGTGACTCTGCGTTCCCATCTGCAAAGTGGGCACAAGACTGGGATTTTTGTGATGATGAATGGAGGACCTGAAACACTTCTCCACTATGTCAACCCAGTCCTTTCTCTATTTCCAGGTCCAACTAACTTTGCCAACCACTTACCAAACCAAATACAAATGATACATAATAGAAATTGATTCAGGAACTCAGAGACAGAAAGGAGGGCTGGTGCCAAGCCCTCTCCACCTCCTTGCTGGGTTCAAAGCACTGTCCAGTTCACAGAGTGGCCAGATGCTGGTCTCTTCTTTTTGGATGAAACCCTGGACAGTGAGGGATGATTTCCTGAAATGTGTTTACACTGCAGGAAAGCTGCAGTGCCATCTGTTATAGCAGGATTTCATTCATTGTCTCTATGAGTAACACAGAGGCTGTGGCTGGAAAGAGCCCCGTGCAGAGTCCAGCAGGTGGTGTGGCACGTCCTTTACCATCGATGTTGCTCTGCTCTGGGTCAGCGCTGTCTTCTGAACCTGAAGAGGCTGGGAGGTTTTTACCCAGGCCCCACGTTGTCGATGTATGTGGTTCAGCCCCCTCCCAGGCAGGCGGATTTGTGAATGTGCTAAACTCCAGTGCACTAGGCGGGCTAACCACAGAGCCGTGTTTTGTTTCTCTACCGGATACACCTGCCGAAAAGCAGGGTTCGCTCCTGCTAGTTTGTCTTACTTTTGAAAGATTGCACCCTCCAGATAAACCAGAGGGTACAGTTGTGTGCACTGAGAACCTGTGGAGGGTGAAAAGTCATGAAATTGATTTTCTTTTCTTTGGGGGGCAAGGGACAATTGTATAAAATTGTTTTTCCATCCAAATGAGCATTCGCCACATTCACATCAGCCATTACTTCCCAGAGCATACCACCCAAGAGGATTTTAGGGATACATGGACACAGCATTAAAGAGCATTGAGTCACAGACTGAGAAAGTTGGTCCCTTTTTAGTTTTTTTCAATCTTTCTGGTTTGTCAAGAAAAAAAAATCTTCATTTGAAACTAGTACTTCTTTAACATCTAACACTTGCTAATCTTCCTTTCAAAACAAAACCAAATGAGTGCAGACCTCCAATTTGGAGTCTTCAGTTAGATATCATGTCTACTTAAATGTTATAATATTGTCTAGATAAAATTTGATGATAATGTTTTGCTTTAATTGTGATTATTTGGGGGATTATCTTTAATTTATGGCAACGGATGGCAGTTCACTATTTATTTTAGAAATATTATGTTTCTTTTTAAAATAAATATATTCAAGTTTTAAAAATCAGTTAATTTAAAGAAAAGTATTAAGTAAATAATTGTACAGGTGCTATTCATAAGTAATACAAGTCACAAAGGTTGTATTTGGTGACATTTGGGTATGGTAGAAATTGGGAAGGGGGTACGCAAATATCTAACGTATGAGCAACTGGGCTTTGGAGTCAGTCAAACTTGGGTTTGAATCACTGTCTGTCCCTATTAGGTACATGACCTTGAGCAAGTGATTTAACCTAGTTCCACACCCCTAAAATCGGGAGAATGGCAGTTCACTACCCACCTTAGGATTTTTGTGAAGACAATGCAGGTAAGGCGGTAATGCATGGTCCTAGAATGTACTAAATAAAGTTAGCCATTATTATTATTATTATTGCCAGGGAACCGTGCGTGTGTAAGCACAGTGCCTGGCATATAGTACACGATGAAGTGTAATTGCTCCTATAATTGCTGCTGTTCTCATTAGCATCATCTGTTAGTTCATGTCTACTTTGAAGCAGATGTCAAGATGGGATTAGATGGACAAGGGATTTATGAGGGGGAAAGATAAAGGAGGAGGGAGCAGGAGAAAGCAGGGAGAGAAGTTCTGATGCCTGTGAACAGAAGGAGGCTTGGGTTGGAGGAGTCTCAGACTGCAGTACGGTTACAAGAAAGGTTTGGCCAGACTGATGAGGAGTCATGGAGCCAAAGTCAACCCTTGGAGAAGTCCCCCTACTGTGCTCAGTCATGGGTTGGGGGCAGCTCATGGGAAGTGTGGCCTTCATGAGAACATGGTGGTGGATCCTGAAGGGCAGCATCTGGGGCGACAACCTGCTATGCTCCCCACAGCAGGAGATCCGAGCTGCACATTTCGTGGCTGCCATACAAATCATTTCCATCCTACACATGAAAAACAGATCCTGAGTGTTTCCTCCAATTTATTTATCTGGTTAACTAACTACCTGGTCATTGCAACTCAGAGAGAGATTAAAATTATTTCACACCTGAAAGTGAAATGTGATATTTGAAGGATAAAAGAAAATCACGGCCAACTCACGATTTTCTTGTTTCGATGCCCAACTAACAAGCCAAAAAATGATTTACTTTGAAGAGTTTGTCTTGATCACAACTCTGTACTAAACCTATCTGCCTTTTAGCTCTAATTTTGAATTTCAAAAATTTAGCATCTCAGGCAGAGAGTTAAGCACAATTGACACTTCATGCAAATCAAATCTAACATAGGGCCCCAAATGCCAGTCCACAGATATTTTTGGCCCATATAGAGTTTAAAACAAATTTTTGAGCCAACATTTTAAAATTGAGAGAGATCATATTTTCTAAAAATGTTGATTTCTGGTTTCTCTTGAAAACCAGTAGATCTGGAACACGGAGACTGAATTTCTGCGTGACATTATTATCTAGGATGAAAGTGGCTGCCCCTCAAAGTGGGGCTCTCCTGTTTACTCCACCTATAGGCTCCACCACCCACATAAAATACGCATATGTCCTTATGCCCAGCAGGCTTCACTGATTTATATTCCTGTCCGGCCCTTTGTGCAGAGTGCTAACTGTCTCCCACTATAACATTTTATCCTTCTTCTATAGTAACGTTTCAGCTGGACTCATGACTTCCCATCAAGAACTACATTTTCCAGCCTCCCTTCTGTGTGTGGTCATGTGACTAAGTTCTGGCCAATGGTATGAAAGCGGAATTGATGTTTGAAACTTCCAGACTGCTTTTAAAGGAAAGCGAGAGGCCCTCTCTTGCTCCTTTCCTTCTTCCTTCCAGCTGGAATGTGGACAAGACGGTGGGAGCTGGAGTAGCCATCTGATATCACAAGATGGGAGCTCTGCATTGAGACTAGCAGAGTAAAAAGATAGGAGGAAACGGTCTCTTGCATTACGGAGCCACATACTTGCTCTAGAAAGCTTATGCTTAGACTGTTACATCAGAAAATGCCATTTTTTTGTCTCTTTATTTTTACAGCAGTCTCAACTCTATCTTAACTAATACATCTGTGTTTGCAATTGAGTCTGTGGCCCCTGGCTTAATTGGAGCTGCGGTATAAAAGAAAAGAAAATTCGTGATTTTGCAAGTTGTTTTACCTTGCGAAAGGAACCTGCACGGGCAGCATCAAATCACATTGCACTGAGAGCTGAGATGAGGCACAATCCTCTTTATGGTAAAAGCAATATTGGAAAACCCTGTCCCTGTCTCACAGGCTGCATTTGCAGGTGGTTCCACTTTCTGGTTGGGAACTGGTTTGTACAAATGGCTCCTTAGGGGCCACTATTCCCCACGGCTACGTGTCTCAGGTTCACAGGCTACTGTGCCACTTGCTCACCTCTTTTTCAACTCCACCTTGTCTTTGAGGGCCACACTCGGGCAGGCAGCCCTCCTGCCTCTTCTCGGCAGTGTCCTCTGAGTGGAGGAGGAGTAGAACTTCTCAGTCAACACTATTCCGGCTCTCAAGGGGCCAACAGAGGCTTCTCGTGCTAAGTGTGAAACCATTAAGGATCCTCACAGTTTCAATCTGAGCAGACCCTGCTGTATTATGCGAGCGTAAAGGGCCAGTTATGAAAATGATCTATGACAAGAAAAGATGTTACTACCTCCCCAGAGGCAGGTCCCCAAAATGACATGTTATTGTCATTTGAATTGTCATGATGAATGAAAGTATTGAATGAAATTTAGGTAATAATAATGCCAAACTATTTAGTGTAGCCTGTGATAGTCTTCCAAACCAGGACTATTCGTGGAGAACAGATGGGAGAAGAAAAGAACCACTGTCTAACGAGCACTTATTGTGCCATAAATGTTGTGTACATTCTCTCATTTAATCATCTCAAAAATCCAATGAGGTAGTATTATAACTATTTTTTTCTTAAAGCAGAAATGCTAAGTAACTTGACAAAGATTGCACAACTAAGAAGTAAAAAGCCAGGATTTTGACATTCTGGTGACCCATGTTCATTCCATATCTTGCGGCCTCGTGGACGCTCTGAGGCTGGCCTAATCGGAAGGAGGAGGTGAGTGAGATCGTGGACAAAACTGCCAGAGATGAAAATACCTGGGTAAGGAGAGTAGTCTGGGATGGGTGCAGGAAAGCAAGAAAAGAAAGTGGGAGAGAGGTATGTAAAAAGGACTACATACCTGCATCAGATGATCCTAAGGCCCCACAGTGTACAGAAGATGTCGAAATGAGTGCAACTCTCTGCTCCCTGAGGGAGAAGGGATTGGGGAAAAGGCAGAAGGCACATATGCATGGGGAGGGCTGACCTGGCAGCAAGATGAAACAAACCTGAAAAACAAATATTACTATGCTCTTTACATTGAAGGATATTGCTGAGCAATTGGTTGGGATGATATGGAGTAGAGAGGGAATTACAACTTAATAGTTAGCCAGGCAGAGGGGTTAATGTTTCTGCTTATTTACATAAGTGTGCTTTTCTCATTCCTGGCAAATTCTTTTGTTTTGCTATATGTACCGAGGTTATTCTTTTATAGATGGCCTCTATGTCCATTCATACTGTTCCGTGAGATTGAAGGGGAAAATAATTGCCAAAGCAATGTTCTGGGACACTGAATGTCATCAAACATGGAACAAAATTGTATCAGCGTTCTTTTAAAAAAAATTATCTCTTATCTTTTGTCTCTTCGGAGAGGCAGTTCATCTTTATTTTCATTTAGTGGTAAGATATTTTCTAACAGCATCAGCGAAGCCCCACTCAAAGTCAATGACCAGCTGTTTAGACATGAGACAAATGTGAGTTCTGTCTGGCACAGTGTGACTGCTAACAGATCTTTTAATATGTTTCTTTCTCTCTCAGCCGTTGACAGGCATCTGATCATTCCAAACTCGCTCCACACGAAGCCGATTGGTTAGACAGACAAAATCCTCAGAAATGGAGAGGTCATCTAGGATGTAGCTGTTTACACTTCGTGATGGTGGGGGGACAGGCTGGGGTCCCAGGTATCTACATTCAGGCTGTAACAAGAATGATGTCTTCTCTTGGTCATTCAAGCTCTTTCTACAGAATGAGTCTCAGGTGATTGAATGCCGTTCTCCAGACAGGAACAGGGAAATGTATAAAATAGAAACATTGATGAGACAAAGAGAACGATGCTCGCAAGGCTATCTGTAGTTCTACAGAGCTTATGTTTGTGCTGGGGTAGAGCAGGGTGAGGTTGGAGATGAGGCTTGTAGAGAGCTGTAGGGAATGGGAGTGGTCCTGAGAAGGACAGGGACATCTGGTTTCTAGAAGGCTCCTCAGTGATTTCATCATGCGGAAGCTTTCTAGAGCTGGTATGTGGCTCCATGATGTTGGAGACGCAGTCTCCTACCTTTCTGCTCTGCTGTTCTCCATGCACGGCTTCCAGCTTGTGATGTCAGATGGTAGATAGGTAGCAGACAAAGGCGGCTTCAGTCATCCTTCTTTACCAATAATGCTAATAGGTGTCTTTGTTAATGAGAACATGGTTGCCTGCTTGACTTGGGGCTGGTAAGGAAGACAGAAATGTGATGAGGTACCAGTGTAATTGGCAGCTAGAAAATTCATTGCCTCACCAAGCTCTCTGACTTAAGTCCCTTGCCTGCCTTGCACTGATAAAAACCAAAAAGCAGCCCCTCAGTGCCATGGAAAGCAGTTCTCCATTGCTGTGACCCTGGCCTGATTGGGAGGAAGTGAAACTAATCTAGGCAAAGACGTGTCCTGTCTATTCTGTCCCTTCCTTCTGTGTGGCCTTGGGGTAGAAGCAAAGGGTTGTGTGTGTTGGGATAGAATACTAGGGAAGAGGAAACAATGTCTGAAGTGGGACTTTGGGGTCAGGGATAGTTCAAAATTTAACAATTTCCTTTTGCTTTAGGAATTGTTCTTTCACCTCAATTTTTTTTAAGTGAGTTTCTGAGTAGAAAATGCAATATTTGCCAAGTGCTATGATTTACTTTAAGCTGGGTTATGAACACAAAGGCCCTTTTCACTCTCACAGTAATATAAAATAATAATAATAGTGTGTTTTAGCACTAATTTATAGGTTCTTCATTGAAAGCTATGATAACCCTCTGAGACAGGGGTTGTTATCCTCTCTGATGGATGGGGAAATGCAAGCTCAGAGAGGGTAAGTGGCTTGCCCAAGGTCACACAGCTGGTAAGTGGCAGATTCAAAGGTTTTCCCTTTCTACCCACACCTGTCACCATACTTCTCAGTATGCGCAGTCACTTCAGATAAACGTGAGGTCTTCTATTCCCAGCCGTCCTCTGGACTCAGGGTGGGAAGTGCACTTTACTCAGCTTCCCACAGGTATGTGTGAGACTCTCCAGAAACTTTAGTTCTTCGTCTCTCACACTGCATCCAGAACTACAAACAGCCGAACTTCTTTATCATCATTGAAGAAGAGATAAAAATTCCCGTAGGGAATTTTATTCCTGACATTGAGTTGGCAGCCTTTACTCATAAGGAGTGCATTCTGGAGTTTTCTGTTTTAGTGAGAGGGAGATATCCTTAGAAACTAAAGACAAAGAAGAAGAGGAAAGAAGTAAGGGAGAACTAAAGGGAGGATGTTCATGTAGGATTGGGAGTCTTCACTCTTCTTCCTTCTCTTTTTCTTCCCCCAGTTATTTTATTGAGATCATAATGGTTTATAACATTGTGTAATTTTGGGTGTACATTATTATTTATCAATTTCTGTATAGACGGCATTGTTCTCACCATCAGTAGTCTAATTATTATCCATCACCATATATATGTGCCCTTTTACCCCTTTCTCCCACCCCTAGCCTCCTTCCCCTCTGGTAACCACTAATCTGTTCTCTTTTTCCATGTATTTATTTATCTTCCACATATGAGTGAAATCATGCAGTATTTGTCTTTCTCTGCCTGGCTTGTTTCACTTAACATCATACCCTCAAAGTCCATCCGTGTTGTTGCAAATGGCACAATTTTGTCTTTTTTATAGCTGAGTAGTATTCCATTTTATATACATACCACATCTTCTTTATCCATTCATCTGTAGAAGGGCACTTGGGTTGCTTTCACATCTTAGCTATTGTGAGTAATACTGCAATGAATATAGGGGTGCAGAAATCTCTTTGGAACATTGATTCCAAGTTCTTTGGATAAATAACCAGTAGTAGGATAGCTGGATCATATGGTATTTCTATTTTTAATTTTTTGAGAAATCTCTGCACTGTTTTCCATAGTGGCTGCACCAGTTTGTACTCCCACCAGCAATGTATGAGGGTTCCCTTTTCTCCACATCCTCTCCAACATTTGTTATTTTTTGTCTTGGTAATTATAGCCATTCTGACCAGTGTTAAGATGCTATCTCATTGTAGTTTTGATTTGCACTTCCCTGATGATTAGTGAAGTTGAATATCTTTTCATGTGCCTGTTGGCCATGTATATATCTTCTTTGGAAAAATGCCTGTTCATATCCTCTGCCCATTTTTTGATCAGGTTGTTTGTCTTTTTGTTGTTGAGTTGTATGAGTTCTTTATATAGTTTGGATATTAAGCCCTTGTCAGATATGTGATTCGCAAATACTTTCTCTCACTTCTTCCTCCTCTTCTTTAGCTTTAGGGGGTTTCTGCCTTCCTTCTCCTGGAAGAAAGCAGGGGCCACTGCCTTTTAAGTCAAACAGACCTTGGTTCAAATCCCAGCTCTGATGAAAACACTTGAGGAAGCCATGTAACCTCTCTGAGCCTCAGTTTCCTTGTCTTATAAAATGGGGACAATAATATTATCTTCTTTGTTGGTTCATTGGGGGGACTGAAAGGAACAATGCAATGTTTCTCCAAGCATGATATGCACACCACTGGTGGTAGCAGGATGATTTGCTGGTGATACAGACATTTTTTAAGGTCATAATTATGCCACACTTATTTAACTAGTACACCAAACTTGTCATTTCACAGGTCTTATTACTTAGGGCAAGGCTAAGTAAAAAAATGCAATCCAATTTAAAGTCTTTTTAAATAAAATGCTAAACGTGTGATATAGAGATGGCAAAAAGTGGTAGAGGGAGAGAATGACTTCTGTCAGGGAACTGTGAACTGATGTACATGACAGGTGCTGGCCCAGCCTCCTCTGTTCAGGGAATGACCCCTTCCTCACTCCGCCTGGTTAAGGAGGGCAACTTTGGGCAAAGAAAAGCAAGGAGACCCAGGTTGCAGGGGAAGTGGGTTACAGTGGGGACATGGAGTTCACTAACCTGTGAAGAGTCCCTGGAATTACGTCCCCTGCTACTGCCCTCTGCTGGTCGTGGGCTGTCCCAGTGTCCTGAACACAAGTCAAAGTAGACCCACTATAATTTAGCACCTAGAACCCATGCACCTCTCTTTCTAGCCCCTTTCTCACCTCTTTATTTCTCTTCCTCTGGCACTTCCCCTCCCCCATCAGTCACAGCCAGCCTTAGCCTACCCTCCCCAAAGTGTCACTTCCTCCTCCAGCCCAGTCACATCTCCCCTTCCCCAAACTCCTTACGAATCAGTAGAGGATGTTCTGATTCTCAGGGGTGAACGACCAATGACCTTTGCTTTCCCAGGGGAGGTTTATTTTAAAAGAGGAACCGGTTTAAAAACCAAATGAAGTCAAATCCGCAGGAAGTGAAGCGGCTATATTCTTGTGATGGGGATCTTTCCTTGGCTCCCAGCTTTCTCTACGTAATAGACGCTTCTCTTTAAGTAGGCATCTAGGTCCAGGGAATGAAATCCGTATATTTCTTTCCAAGAAATTCTGCAAGAAACTTTCAAAATAGTTTCACTGCTAGTGTTAGAGTTACATTATTTTGCTTGAGACTGAAAACCCAAAATAAGAGTGGTTTAAAAAAGATAAAAATTTATCTTTCATGTAAACAGAGGCAACCCAGGGCCGGTATGGTGGCTTCCTGACCACCAGGTTTTTTCTATCTTGTTATTCCACTCTCTTCAACGTATGGCTTCTAACTTGTGGCCCAAAACGGCTGCTCCAGCTACAGATCTTGCGTCAGCGTTCCACTCACAGGTCAAGAGGAAAGGTAACAGAGAAGGGTACATTCTATTCCTTTAAAGCGCTCACCACTTTCCTTTCCATCCTGCTGACCAGGACTCGGACATGAGTTCATTGTAAGGCATACTAGAAAATGTGACACCTCTTCCCTGAGCAGCCACGTGTCCTGCTAACATTTGACATTTTATTACTGAAGGATGGGAGAATGGCTTTGGGAGACAATTAGCATCTCCTCCACAAGCCTTTGGCTGGGGTTGTGAGAACTGTTCAGACCCAAATAGGATTTGATCCCAGGCCCCAAATCAGACACTCGTATTTCTCTCTGTCCATTGTGGAAATGTCACTGGTGCAAGGGATGATGCTCTAGACCTGTGGGCACAATATTGAGGTTGTAGCTTTGGCTTTGCTCCCCGCTCTCATGGTCTTGAGAGTTGCCTAACGTTCCAGGGCCTCAGTTTCTCTAAAACAAGGCTACTTAATTTGATCTCCAGGGTCCCTTCCTGCTCTAACATTATGAGTTTATATCACACTGCCTTGGCATCTACAATTAAGCTTTTAAAAGAAAATGAGCATATTCTTTTTCCTCTCCATTGTGAACATAACACTGTGGAGAATTAAGAATAGATAACCAATTTCTGGCCCCCAGTTATCCTTTAAACCTCGTCATCCCTGAGCAGGACTCCTTCCTGCAGGAACTGGCTAGAAATGGAGTCGTTGGCTGGGAGATCCACTTTGTTTTCCCACTGAGCTTTGGAAACAGGAGGGCTAAAGCGAATGACAAGGAACCTCGCGGTCGTCAGGTCTCTGTTTATATCCGGTGGTAGTGGCTGCAATCACCCATCTCAAACCACTGCAACAGGAAGCGTATGCAGCCAATTGATAAAGAGGTTATCTGCCGTGAGCACACTAATCTCGAGGAAATGGGGATCCCAAAGGCACCTGGATTAGCCACAGATCAGAAAGGAACCCTTTGAGAGTTCCTTTCAGTTGCTAAGACACAATAATGTTTGAAAAAACACCTCCTACCCACACCCAGAGGGGGAAAGACATAAGCTGGCATTGCTTAACTTCCTTACAAACAGCCAACCATCTCGAGCATCTGTGTCTTCGCAAATGGCAAATCTGCAAACAAAAAAGCAGCCTTGTCTGCTTCTTGGGGCCAGCAAACCAGTTTGGCCATGGTTTGGCCACCATGGCTATGAGATATTACTTTTCTAGTTCTATGTGACATAGTGGATGAGCCGTATGGTGTCAGGAAGAGGACAAAATAGGACAGCCAACCAGAAATTGCGGTACCAGCCTTTTGGACCCTCAGTCCTGGGGAGCCTTGTTCCTGACTTGAGAGGGGCTCCCCAGGGATGGGCCCATCTGACGAGGTGGACAGACCCTCCCAGGTGTAGCCCTGGGATAACATCTTCCTTCTGACTAGGATGACTCCTCAGGGTCGGGAAGACCAAGCCTGGAATCAAAAGGGAAAGGATCCAGAACATTCTAGAGCAAGGCAGAATTTATCTGGTAAAAACTGGCTTCAGTTAAGTGACAGCAGTTTCTTCCCTGGGGCTTGGCCAATGTTGTGACCTGCTTCTGCCTGACTAATGGCCTAAATCCTCCGTGTCAGCTTCGATGACTGTCTACTTTTGCACGAGTCCCCCGACACACCTCTTTTTTCAATGCCACATAGCTGATAGCTAATGTTTACTGAGTTCTCACTATGTGCCAGGCACTATTCTAACATGTGCTATCTAATTTACTCTCACAAATACTCTTATCCCTACTTTACAGATAAGGTGACTGAAGCACAGAGAGTTTAAGTAACTTGCTCAAGGCCACACAGCCAGTTCATGGCATAGCCAGGACTCTAGCCCAATGCCATCTGGTTCCAGAGTCCATGATTCTAACCATGCTGGCTGTTCATTCAACAAATATTTATTGGGCACCTACTATGTACAGCTACTGTGCTCAGTATATGATCCTGGTTGCTAAATCTAAGTGGAAATTTTGACGAGGAACAGGATATTTGCATGGTCTCAAGTGCCTACTCAAAAATGGCTTATTAGTTACGAGGGAAAAAACAGTAACTATGCAGTGGAGAAGTCAGACCACACCTTGACTGGGTGATTAAAATTGATGCTGCCAGTAAGGGGCAAATGGACCTCATGTGCATCCACATGTGATGCCCTGAGAAGGACACAGCATTGCTTGTGTATGGAATTCATAACCTGAAGTTAATAATGTGGAAATATCAAAAAACTCAAAATGAGAAAATTCAACTTAAAAATAGGGGAGAGAGAGGGGCCGCCCGGTGGCGCAGCGGTTTAGTCCGCGCTTGGCAGCCCAGGGTTCGCGAGTTCGGATCCCAGGCGCCCGCGGATGCGCACTGCCTGTTAGCCATGCCGTGGCGGCGTCCCATATAAAGTGGAGGAAGATGGGCACGGATGTGAGCCCAGGGCCAGTCTTCCTCAGCAAAAAGGGGAAGATTGGCAACAGATGTTAGCTCAGGGCTGGTCTTCCCCACAAAAACAAACAAACAAACAAACAAAAAAAAAAAATAGGGGAGAGAGGACTAGTATTCTTCAAAAATGTCAGTATCATAAAAGACAATGAAAGACGTTGTAAAATGGTCAAAACTAAAGGAGACTAGAGCCCTTACAGGTAAATACTATACCTGACCCTGATCTCAGACTGGATCCTGTACTAAAGGAAATAAAATGTTATACAGGACATGACTGAGTCAATTAACAAACTAGGAAGACAGATGGTAGGTTAGATAAAGTTACTGTATCAAGGTTATGTTTACTGAGGTTGGTGACTGTACTATTGTTATGTAAGAGAATATACTTATTCTTAAGAAATATGCACTGAGGTGTTCAGGAGTAAAGGGCCACGACATACACCCTTTAGAATGATACATGATAGACTAATAGGTAAATAGATGATAGATAGATAGCTGATAGACGGATAATAAGTAGGCAAAATGTTAACTATAGGTGAATATAGGGTAAGGGAATAGGGTATTATTTGTACTATTCTTATTCTTGTAACTTTTCTGTAAGCTTGAAATTTTTCCAAATAAAGAAATAATACAACTTTTAAGAGACTCACACATGCTACTGTGATGCAGAGATCGTGGAGGGGAAAGAGCAGAAGCAGAGCAGATGGTCACAGTGTCATTGCAACAATTGTAGGTAAGGGAAGATGGTGGCTTAGACCAGGACAGTAACAGAAGAGGAGACAGAAAGGGTTCAGGGTCTCGTAAAGGCAGAGCTAATGGGATTGCTGATGAAGTCCACGTGGAGTTGAGAAGGAAAGGTGGCAAGGGAGAGCCACAAGATTTCTGGCCTGATAACTGGGAGGATGGAGTTGTCAGTGACTGAGAGAGGGAAGATGGTGGGAGGGGCAGGTTTGAAGTGGAAGGTTGAGGGTCTGATTTTGAACATGTGTCTGGTTAACTGGATTTATGGAATATCTTATCTAATTTTATTTTATTTTTTATTTTTTTTTGTGAGGAAGACCAGCCCTGAGCTAACATCTGTTGCCAATCCTCCCCTTTTTTTTTTGCTGAGGAAGACTGGCCCTGGGCTAACATCCGTGCCCATCTTCCTCCACTTTATATGGGACGCCGCCAAGGCATGGCTGACAGGCAGTGCGTCCGCGGGCGCCGGGGATCCGAACTCGCAAACCCCGGGCTGCCAAGCGCGGACTAAACCGCTGCGCCACCGGGCGGCCCCTATATTATCTAATTTTAATTAAGCAAAAGCTTATAAAATGCATAACCAGCTTGAAAAGATTTTTCCAAAGTATGAACCGTGAATCAAAGATAAACTCACAATGTGAGCACAAGTGAATTTCCAAAACAATGTTGCATATTTGGTGGGCGGGACTATAAATGGGGCCAGCAACACTCCTCTTCCATTTGAAGTTACGTATGTTTGTAAGGGGTCTCCTGCGATGATGACCCTTAAAATCAACTATTGAAATAAGCTGAACTTAGAATTAGACTCTAGAATAACTGTAATACAAGATGTTAAAACTAATATTTTTAAATATAATAAAGCATATTCAATCACATTGCTCTTATCAAAAAGAGCAAAATGCTTTTATCTTCATTGTTTATTTTTATATAATTTATTATTATAAAAATTAATAAATTTAATGTCTAGTTCATCTTTAATTCAGTCCATTAAAATGTCCATTTTTAGTGTATGTTCTATCATGTAAATAATAACATATTCATAAAGTAATATAGGTATATAATTTATAAGTAAACAAACATATATAAATGTCAGGGAGTACATGCTCAAAATTTTAATCAATAGACGTGGAGATCAGAAAAGTTTGGAGATGCAAAGGCGACAAAAGCAAAAATAATCAAGTGGGACTACATCAAACCAAAAAGCTTCTGCACAGCAAAGGAAACCATCAACAAAATGAAAAGGCAACCTACAGAATGGGAGAAAATATTTGCAAACCATACGTCTGATAAGGGGTCACTATCCAAAATATACAAGGAACTCATACAACTCAATACAAAAAGCCAAATAACCCAATTTTAAAAAGGGCAAAAGACCTGAACAGATATTTTTCCAAAGAAGACATACAAATGGCCAACAGGTATAAGAAAAGGTGCTCAACATCACTAATCATCAGGGAAATGCAGATCAAAACCACAATGAAATATCACCTCACACCTGTTAGGATGTCTGTTATCAAAAAGATAGAGACAGCAAATGCTGGCGAGGATGTGCAGAAAAGGGAACCCTTGTGCACCGTTGATGGGAGTGTAAACTGGTACAGCCATTATGGAAAACAGTATGAAGGATCTTCAAAAAATTAAAAATAGAACTACCACATGATCCAGCAAACCTACTTTTGGGTATATATCCAAAGGAAATGAAATCATTATCTCGAAGAGATATCTGTACTCCCATGTTCGTTGCCGCATCATTCAAAATAGGTGAAATATGGAAATGTCTAAATGTCTGTTGATGGATGAATAAACAAAGAAAATGTTTCATACACACACAAACACACACACAATGAAATATTATTCAGCCTTAAACAAGAAGGAAATTGTGCCCTTTGTGACAATATGGACAAGTCTGGAGGGCACTGTGCTAAGTAAAATAAGCCAGACAAAGACAAATACTCCATGATATCATTTATGTGTGGGATCTAAAAAAAAAAGTCAAACTCATAGAAACAGAGGATAGAATGGTGGTTGCCAGGGGCTGGGGGGTGGGAAAAATGGAGAGAGGTTGGTAAAAGGGTATAAAGTTTCAGTTAAAATAAAAAAAGGGAAAGTTTGGAGACCTCTATAGACCATACCAGTGACTAATTCAGCCAGGTAAGTCTGTGACCTTTGCCACCAACTGTTCCCGCCCCCAACAAAGGTGCAGTGTGGATGGAGCAGTGTAGATTCAGAGCCACGCTGGAAACCCAGCTCACTGAACGAGTACCAAGTGCACTGAGAAATTCTGTCTAGGGAGAATAAGTGACAGTACGTCATCTAATGGAATACTGTGCAATTTCTAAAAAGGATAGATCAATTTGGATTGATGTGAAAAGATGTCCAAGATATAATAACTGAAAAAAGAAAGTGATAGAAAAATGTATAGTGTCAGACAAACAGACGATATATATGTGTTTTCGTGTTCGTAGAAAACTTCTGGTAGCGGTGATTACCTCTAGGAAGTGGTACTAGATAGAAGAGAGAGAAATTTACTTTTTAATGTACTGTTTTAATTTTTTTAAAAATCATAAACATGTATTTTTTTTTAAATGGTTTAAAAAATTTCAGGCTCTTTGAAGCTCCTTTCATGATTTTATCCTGAGGAAACAGAGATATAGTAAATATTTTGTACTAAGATGATCATTTATTAAAATGGTGTAAGATTGGAAATAACCTAAATGTTTAGCATTAAGAGAATGGTTAAATAAATAAAGGAAAATGGACTGCAACATAATGCAGTCATTAAAAAAATTCTGGTTTCTGAGAATTCTAGCCAGATGGGGAAATGCTGACACTATGCTAAGTGGAAAAAGCAAGATCTATGTACATTCAGTATTAATATCAATGATGTTAAAAAGCATAGGCATTATACTACGTGAAATAAATCAGACAGAGAAAGACAAATACTGTGTGATCTCACTTATGCTGTATGTGGAATCTAAAAAAAAAACCTAAAAACCAAACTCATAGAAAAAGAGATCAGACTTGCGGTTACTAGAGGTTGGGGGGAGGGGGGTGGAATTGGAGGAAGGTGGTCACAAGGTACAAACTTCCAGTTATAAGATAAATAAGCAGTAGGGAATGTAATGTACAATGTGATGACTATAGCTAACGCTGCTGTATAAAAAGTCAGAGAATAAATCCTAAGAGTTCTCATCACAAGGAGAAAAATTTTTTCCTTTACTCTTTTCTTTTTATTTATCTATATGAGAAGATGGATGTTAGCTGAACCTATTGTGTTAATCATTTCACAATATATGTAAATCAAACCATCATGCTGTACACCTTAAATTTACACAGTGATATATGTCAATTATTTCTCAATAAAACGGGGAAAAAAAAGCCTGGAAGAAAATAACTCCAAATGACAGCAATGGTTGCCTCTGATAGTGAGATTATGGGAGATTTTTCTCTTTCTGGATCTTTAAATTTTCCTATTCTTTTCAATTTTTCTGCAATGAGCATGCATTATTTTGTAATGTGAAAGAAAAAGAAAGTAAAATACCGAGAAAACCGTGACATTCATTCCTGGCATGAGTCAGGCGCTGAATTTTCATGTTTAAATTAGTTTTAGAAACACAGGAGTGGTTTCTAGGCAACCTGCTTGGGAAATCATGTTCATTTCCATTGTTGCTGGAATGTGCATGAGTGTCTCAAAGAAAATGTAAGACATGAACCCTTGCGAAAGCTGACTTCTGCTAAGGAAAAACAAGCTTTGCCACCCAGTTTTGGTCACAGGGACTTGAGTTATGATGACCCCAGAGGCACAGGGGGGACAGAGATTTTTTTTTTTTTTTTTTTTGGCAAATGAGTGATTGATTTTAATGAGAACTGCCATAGGTAGGTAGAGTCCGATAGCTATTCAGATATCTGCGTACAGTGTGGGAAACTGGGTGGGCGGGGCGGAAAAGAGCAAAAGCCCATAACCCCAGCTCGATGGCTTTGCTGAGAATCCAAGGCTGTGAATTCAGACAGTGGCAAGGCTTTGCAAAATGGATTGCAGCTCAAAATGTGAAAAGATTGCCTCATCATCATGTGAGCCATTTACTATCATTATAGACAATCCTGCTGAGCCAAAGGGCTTTTAATCAGAAGGAAACACTGAAAAATAGACTCAGAGATAAGAAACCCTTGGCCCAGCCTGATGGGTTGTGGAGGATAGTGTGAGTTAAGAATGCTTTTTAGCCTCAAGAGAGCCGTGTTCTTTACCAAGAGTTTGCAGAAGGTGCAGAAGGTATTGTTCTCAGCCCACAATGTATGTTGTGTTGACCTTGACTACATTTTTCAGCAAGAAAAGCACTCTGCCTGATAAACGGAGTCAGAGCTCAGCTCTCGCTCGCTCCTGGGCCCCCTAGTGGTTGTCTTTTGCTATTAAACAAAATCGTGAGGAGGTAAACAGCAGGCATTTGGGTAATGATAGCAGTTGACCAAGAGTTACTGCCTTTGACCTTGGCTCCTCCCAGACTTCATCACAGCTCAAGGGAGAGGCTGAAAAGCAGGAGCTCTGGCCTCAGAATTGGGACAGACCCAATACCTAATAGAAGGTGGGACAGTGGGGCAGGAAGCTTCCAAAATAGAAGATGAAGAGCTTATTCTATCTCTAAACTTCTGAACACAGGTCTTGCATTCCACTTAGTAAGGTCCACTGGGTCTGGCCACCCCTCCTTTAAAGTGAAAGACACCTGGAGGGTAAAGGAAGAAGCGGACTCATATTTACTGACTACTCCTCATATGGTAGCTCATGAGGGCAAGACCCTTCCCTTTCCATCTTTGTACTCCGAGGTTTAGCACATGAGTTTGTGCTAAATGTTTGTGGTCTTGGGTGATGTATGGAGCCCATGAGGTAGATAATGTTATTCCTGCTTTACCGATGAGGAAAATGAGGTACAGAGGGGTTTAAAAATGCCTGAGATCTCTAGCTAATAAATGGCAGAAGAGAAACTCAACCACCAGGTCCCAAAGGGTCTGCTCTTTTCTTTCTACCCAAATGTCCCCCACCCCTACCCTCTGCCCTCCATCTTTCTGGTCCAACCAGTCAGGTGAGAGCCCCGCTGTCTCTGCATCCTTTGAGTCACTCTACCCTGAGGGCAAACTTCTTCTCCCTTCTCTGAACCTCTCTTTTGGCAGTGAGTCACGCCTTTAAGGAATATTCTTCTTGTATTACTTGTTTAACCTTTTATTATTCTTCAACTTTTCTTAGAAGTTTGTCTTTTTCTCTCCAAATAGTCCATAAGTACCTTGAAGGAAGGAGCAATGTATTCATTCTTCTGTAAACTCTCTGCCCAGCATTCAGTAAATATTTGTGGTAACAGTGAATTCAGCAGGAGAGTTCTGGTCAGAACTTACCTCCCAGGGCCTGTTGGTACTAGCAAATGAGCATACGATTTTGATTTTTACCTGAAAGCATTTATTCTCATCAAAAACTTCCAATTCAGTGACTTTTCCCCCTGATGAGGGGCTTGCAACCTAAGATAAGTTCAATACAGATCTCTTTCTCTAGCAGCTTAGAATCTTGAGCGCACATGTAGCTTGGCTGTTACTACACTGGGTTTGGGTCAAACGTGGAATCTAAATTCGCTTAGCTCCTTCTGTTCTGACTGGAATCTGTCAGCTCCCAGGCCAAACGCAGCACGTGTGTGAGTTAAATTTCAGAAACAGTGTTCTTCTCTGATGAGCTGGGACACTGAAGGACCTGGGAACAAGTAGTTGGCTTCTCTGCCAGGCCCATTTACATCTGGGTTTGTTTCATCTTCCTCTTAAGGCTGCCCTCCAGGGAGCCATGCTTGGCATAGGTACAGCACAGTAACGTTAGGACCCACAGCACTCAGCTGCCACCATCCTCTCACAGTGGACACCAGGCAGAGCCATGTCTCAGGGGAGGCTGGTCAAGACTGCCTGGGGAAGTGTGGCATGGGAGGAGGTTGACCCGTGGTCAGGAGACCTCTCAACAGGCTCTTGCCGCTACAATCATGTATTCCGTGAGCATTTATTGGGCACCTCTTGTGTACCAGACACAAGGGGATACCAAGACAAATAGAGCATTTGGGAGATGTTCAATCTGGTTGGGGGCACAAACATGTAAACAAGTAAACAATAGAATAGGCATTATAATAGTAGCATGTACAAGAAACCTAAGGAAGGCACAAGAAGTACAGAATTCTGCCTGGGGATGTTGGGAAAAAGCTTCTCTGATTAGGCAGCTCTCAAAATGAGTCTTGAAAGAGGAGAAATTGTTCACTGGCTGGGCAAGGCAGGATGAGTATTCCAAGCTGAGGGAACAACATGTACCACATGATTTGTAGCGTGAAGGAGTACAGCAAATCCACCTTGTTACTAAAGCTATGTGGGGGTGGCAGGAGGTGAGTCTGAAGGGGAAGGCAGAGCTGAGAATATGAAGGGCCTTATATGCTGTGTCTTAGAGTGGGGGTCCATCCCATGGATGGTGGGGGAACACGGAAGGATTTCAAACAGGGAAGAGCGTGTGACACAGTCAGATTTCAAAAGATCTATGAGATGATGATGTAAAGGAGGGACTAAAGGAGGAAAAAACTGAAGTAGAGGGACCAGCCCTGAGGTGAATTGCAACAGTCCAGGCCACTCGAGCTTGTTGTGTGTCAGGGGAGTTGAGGGGGCAGCGCGAGTTTAGGAGATGGAACTCATGAAGCCTGGTGACAGATGGGATGTGGTGGTTGTGAGGGGAGTCCAGGACAACCCCCAGGTTGGCATGGGAGATAGGAGTGGTGGCTCCATTCACCAAAATCAGGAAGAAATGGGGGGTGGTGAGGGGGAAGGTCAGGAGGGAGTGTGAGTTAAATTTTGACCATATCTAAAGTGACTATGGGACAGCCAAGTAGAGCTGTCTAGTACATGGTTGATATGTGAGGGTCTAAGCTTAGGGAAGGTGCTGCTTTCTGATGGAAGAAGGCTGGATCAGGCTTCTCTCTGTAGACATTCAATAAACATTGTTTTGAGTAACTAATTAATGATTACAGGGCACTGGGAAAAAAGAACGATGTTGCAATGTAAATGTGGATGCTCTTACAGTAATGGACTGATGGTTGCAGAAAAGCTCGAGCTAAATAACACTAATTTTTTCCAGCTATAAATATACCTTCTTCTGCAGTCAGGGTTTTAAATTACACAGTGAAAAAATATGCGGCATTGGAAATGAGGAAGAGGGGCATATAGAGGGCACATCGTGCCTGCGGGGTAAACATGTTGGCAAGTTCCAGCCAAAATGGGTAAGGCAGAGATCTGATCTGGTGGAGAAGAGATGACAGTCTAATGTCCTGGGTTCAAGTCCTGATTCCTTAACTAACTAGCTGGGTGTCTGAAATAGATTGTCAGTTGGGTAGTAAATGTTTGCTACCACTTTTAGAGATACAGTAATCTTTATACGTATTACCCATTCAATCCTCAGAACAACTTCAAGGTACGTCCTTTATTTGCCTCCTTTGGTGATGAGTAAACTGAATACAGAGAGTTTAAGTGACTTAGCCAAGGCCACTCAATTAAAAAGTGGCAGTTCTAAGATTTTAACCCAGGCAGTCTGGGCCCAGAATCCTTTTAGAGGCGGTTAACTACTGTGCTATGCTGCCTCTCCATGTAAAAAAAGTTAGGAAGTATCACTTTGCAGGGACTTCGATTTCTTATCAGTGCATGGATTTGGTAAAGGGCAAGTGGCATAATGTATATTAAGGCCTAGGTTGTAGGTGTATGTTTTCATTGTGTTCTCCCATGATTAGGCCTTCAAGGAAGCAATGTTTAAAGATTTGTCCCAAATCTTTTTGAGGAAAGATCTGGGAGTTCCTGTAACTGTGTGACATTATGTTTGCAGATCACAGCAGACTACCTGAGCAGCAATATCATTCAGCATTAGAGATCACTGTTTATTGAATTCGGTGTTGTAATAACGATCCATCATGGGCTTATGAGTAAGAGAGACCTTGGTTCCAGCCCAGCTCTGCCACGTGGACATGTTACTGAAAACTCTCCAAGCCTGCTTCCTCATCCATACATGGGATACTATGCGTAACTTCGTGGGCTATAAGGATTACAGTGGAACTGAGTTCACAATCCAGGGTAAGAGAGCTAGGTGCACAGGACACAAATATGTCAAAACTGGGGGAAGCACATTCTAGGAAAAAGGAACGGCAGAAGTCACACTTTGGCAGGCAACTTGGAGTGTGTGATACACTAAAGAAGGTCAACAAGACTGTCTCATAAATTCAGTAAGCAATTAGCATTCCTTTAAATCTTCAACAGTCAGCATCTCTCTCTTTATACAGTACGTATATAACTAATAAAGCAAAACTTAAGATTTTTAAGAAGATAAGTTTTCCCAAACATTTAAGTGTTGATTGCAAGCCTAAATTAAATTCTTCTATTTATTTAATTAAAATCACAACACCAACACATTGGATTTTCTTAAATACATCGAACACTTTAAAAAGCTGACAAAACACACACTAATTATCACAATGATTACAGAAATTATTATGTAAAATGTATTTTAAAGTTGCTACTATTATGGATTTAAGGTTGTTTGTTCATCAACTCCACTGTTATCCATAGTTTAGTTCTTATTTTTATTTTATACCTTCTTGGGATTCCTATTTCTATATCAATTTACAGTTGCAATAATCATACACATCACCACACCCCCCCAAAAAATGCAGACTAGCCAAAGTTGCAGATTCTGAGTCATCAAATCATTGATTTTTGGCAGGGATACTGGACCTAGCAATTCAAATCTGCACAGGTAGTCTTCAGATTGAGCCCTTTTAAAAATAATCAAGTCTTGGGGCTGCCCGGTGGCGCAGCGGTTTAGTCTGTGGTTAGCAGCTCCGGGTTCGCAGATTCGGATCCCGGGAGCCCGCCAACGCACTGCTTGTCAGCCATGCCGTGGTGGCGTCCCATATAAAGTAGAGGAAGATGGGCACAGATGCTAGCCCAGGGCCAGTCTTCCTCAGCAAAAAAGAGGAGGATTGGCAACGCATGTTAGTTCAGGGCTGGTCTTCCTCACACAAAAAGAAAGAAAGAAAGAAAAAAAAATCAAGTCTTATTTCAGATGTCATGGAACTTTTAAGTCCCTTTTAAGTTCAAATAGATTTTGAGTTTTGGAAACCAGAAGCGTGTATTCTTTAAATTTTTCACAATCTATATTCCCCATCCCTCAATTTGGCCATTATTATGTATTGATCTGGTCTGACGGTGTAATTGGCAACTTAGGTATGTGTTATCAGTGCATGATTATAATTATAGAGTCATCTAGAGCCTTGCTACTCAAATTGTGGTCCGTGGACCAGCAGCATCAGCATCATGTGGGATGAAGAATCTCAGCCTCACTTCAGACAAGCTGACTCAGAATCTGCATTTTAACAAGACATTCCCCCTACCCCCGACCCTGTAATTTGATGGCACTTTAAAGTTGAGAAGCACTAATATAAAGAATTCATCTACCTGAAGATGAGGGATCAAGCCTGCAGTTGGCACTCTCTTCAGCACATGCAATTAATTTATCATCTTGAAACTCACTGTTTCTCCCTTTCTTATAGTTTGAGATTTTATTTGAGTTGCTAAGATTTTCTGCTACATTGGTCAAGACAAGAGGGCTTGGAACTGAATCTGAGAAATCCAGTAGTGAAGGAGGGGGTAGATGAGGAGCAGTTACCCAGAAAGCTAGTGGAAAACTAGGTGAGCTTGACTGTCATGGAAGCCCAGAGCAATGACCTTTCAAGGACATATTTGTCAGCTTCTCTTATTACACTGACAAGCATGTAGTGAGCACTCCATAAACATTAGCCATTGTTCTTGTTGTGATTATTAGTGGTAGTAATTTAAAAATGAAAAATGGATACTGTCTTGGATAAGCTGGAGATACTCAAGAAGCATCATCACAGAGGCTTCCCACAAGAGTCATTACCTTGGACCTTTGGAGGAAGGATCTATGGTTCTTCTAGGGTGTTGAATGAAGGAGGGCTGATGTGCAGAAAGAACTCAGAAAAAAAGTTAAGGTCAGAGGAAATAGTCTGTTCACTGAAGTGTTTACATTTCCTTCTGAGGCAGAGTGAGGTGGCATGAAGGGAGAGGATGATAACATGCCTAAGTAAACTTATTTATAAAGAATAGTACAACTTTTCCACCACTTTGTTTTCTGGACCTTGACCATAGCACTGCATGAATTTATTTCTTTTAACAGAAGCAAATGGTTTGAATACTGTTTTCAAAATTCCCTGCCCTAAAGGAGTGAGTGAGAGAGCTAGTCCTACAAACCCAGTGAAGAGTTAATTCCTCTGAGACCCTCCTGGAATACTCTGTTTTGGTCTTGCAGAATTGTGCTCTGTTAGAAATTGATCTGGCTAAGGAATGAGGAAAGAATAAAGCAGGAACATTCTAGAAAGTATATTGGTTAGGACAAATTGACTGAATCTATTTCATAACTTAAATCAGTTAGCAGATTGTATTATCATAAGCATTTAGCTATTAGCCAGAAATCCTGGATAAATGGTTGGATCTCTGTAGATTTTCTGTATGAGGCTGTTACATTTCAAACTGTTTTTTTTGGGGGGGGGGCATCTCTTTAGAGCTGGTTAAAAACCACAGATTTCGCTTATGACGTTGTCCTCAGCGCCTGTGCAGGGATCTGCAGGGAGTTTACAGAGACACCTGGTGGCTGGTATGGTGAAGTAACCCTGGCTTTGTTAGAAAAGAAGGGGTTTGAATTGTCTAAAATTTGGGTTATTTTTGTGATTGAAAATTTCATTCTTTCTCCAATTCTTTTCATAGGATTGCAGTTACATATCTTAAAAATAGATTTTGATTCTTTTAGATTATTTTATAGAAAGGCTGGAGGCCTTTCTTTCCTAAAGAAATAATCAGTGAGGTATTGATCAGTACCATCAGCTGGGCTAAATCTAACAGGGCCAGGACTAGGGTGAGGTAAGTGCAAATTTAAGGAGGTGCCAAAAATCTCGGTATGAATATAGATACCATTTTAATGCAATATTTTAAAAAGTCAATATTACTGCAAATAAGTCATTATAAACAAAAGGATCAAAAATTTAAATATAGGCTCAGTATTATTGATTTTCCCTTTTGTCTCAAGCTCCAGTATGGCTCTGAAAGGCACTGAAAAGAGCTAATGTGCCCAGTGGCCTAGCCCTTGACCTGGCTCATTCACAGTCAGTGAATGCATGTCCACCACTCCCCCAACCCCATGGTTTCCCTTGTCCTTCCTGTGGCTCTCCCTGTCTCCTCTCATTCAGATCAAGTGTAAAGGAGCCTATGTCAATGACAATGATAAGTGAGAAGAAGAAATAGAGAATAGAAAATTTAAAAGTGGCCCTGAGGGAAAAAATTGGGAATTAAATCTTCTAATTCTCCTGTTTTACTTTTGAGGACCCTCCTTCCTCCCAAACATGCTTCTCATTTGTTCCCACTGAGCTGCTCTTTGCTAAGTGGGCCTGAGCCCATGAGACTCAAACACTGAGGACTGGTGGGAATGGGAGACGGAGGAGGTCGTTGCCCTGGTGAGAAAGCCCCTTCTAGCTTCTTTCCTGTTTTAACGCGTTCTTTAGTTCCTGCTTACCAGGACCAGGGCGGGGGATGGAGATGGGTTAAGTGAGGATCTGGGACCACAGGGACATGCTGCTTCTCAGGGGCACACCTCTGCAGGAGATGTTGGTAGCTAGTATATCCCAAAATAGCCTGGGAAGGTATGAGTTTGGTTTGCGTGGTGCTGTCTCCACATTTCCCCATTCCCCTGCACGAGGATCAGCAACCCGGAAGTAGCGTGCTAATGTCAACCAGAGAAGAATGTTGCCTCTTGCCTCCTCCCAGGCTTGCCTTTCACCTAAGTCTTGCATTGTCATCAGAGAGATGGTGATTGCAAACAGCAGGAAAATATTGTGCAATCGTAACCACACAGGCTGCTATGAAAAGAGGAAGTAAAGCTGGTGGGGTGAGAACACACTGGGTGAGAAAGGATCAGAAACTCAAGAACGAAGGAAAATTTTAGAAAAGTCCCAAGAAGCAAGTGACCTAACAAGGAAGCCAAAGGGTCTCATGGATGGGGGCTCCTCAGCATACGGTGAAGAAAGATCCAGAAATAAGAGGAAGCCAGGAGGTACTCACCCGATAGAACTGTGTAAAGGTTTATGGCTTTCAAATACACTCCCTTTGGGGATTTCAGGGAGAATAGTATGTGCCCTCTGACAAAGCACATACACCAGAGCCCGCTACAGTCCCCGGATCATTCACCTGCTTACATTGGATACCCTGTATCATGTATCAGCTGTTCTCCTGACCCAGAAAACTGCATATCCCTTATCACCTGCTCAGGTCTCTCCATGAACTTGGCTCTTCTGTTGGCAATGTAATGGATCTCTTTTTACCAATGGAGGTTTTGCTGACTACTGGAGCCCATGGGGTTCAGCAGGGGAATTGCATTAACATTTATTGAAAGCCTGCTATATGCCAAGTATGTGCTTGGCACTTTATCTGTCTTCTCTTTAATCCTCACAATACACTTTTAAGTAAATAGTATAATTATCATATTTACAAATGAGAAAACTGAGACTCAAAGAAATTATATGACTTGCTTAAGCTCACATAATTAGTAAGTGGTGGTCCCAGGACTTGAACGTGGGTCCCAGGACTCCATCTATGTCTTTACATTCTTTTTCTTTCCTTTTTTTTTTTTTTTTTTTTTGGTGAGGGAGATTGGCCATGAGCTAACACCCATTGCCAATCTTCCTCTTTTTGCTGAGGAAGACTGGCCCTGAGCTAACATCTGTGCCCATCTTCATCTCCTTTATATATGGGATGCCACCACAGCATGGCTTGATAAGCGGTGTGTAGGAGCCTGCGAACCCTGGGCCGCCACAGCGGAGGGTGTGAACTTAACCACTACGCCACCAGGCCAGCCCCGCTTTACGCTCTTTCTGTTGTATTAGGTCAGTAGAGGCACAGAGGAGATGCCTCCATGCCCTCCTCCTGCATCCATTGCTGATGCCGCTAATTGATCTTGGCGGTTGTTCCCCTTGAGCTAGGACTGTGTATATGGCACAGGCTACATATAGAGAAGTAGAAATTATGATCCATGTTCTCAAGGAATTTTGCTTTGACATAGGTTAAAATATAATACAGCAGTGGACAAGCAATGTAAGGCTGTAAATAACATCCCAGCATTGAGTGCTAAAAAGATTCTGGTAAGCTTATGAATCATAGAATATATATCCACCATTCCTTTGTCTGAAAGCTGGCCTTTTCCCTACTTTTTAATTTCCTAGATTTCTTTTCTCATTCTAGATATTACTCATTTATTCAGTCAATAAATATCTTCTCTGTATCTGAGAGTATAGCACAGTACAAGGCCAAGTCCCCACTCTCATGAAACTTAATTTATAGTAGAGAGACAGACAATAAACAAGCAAGTGCACACACAGGCTCATACATCAGCAGGTCACGAGTGCAATGAGAAAGTAAAGTGGGGAAGATGGATAGAGAGGGGTGGAGAGTTATTTTATGTAGGGTTGTCAGGGAAGGGCCTTCTGATAAGGTGGCATTTGAGCTGAACCAAGAAGGAAGAGAGAGAGGGAGCCAAGAGGATATGGCCAAGGGCACCCCAGGCAGAGGGAACAGAAAGAGCAAAGGCCCCGAGCAGGAGTTGTGGAACAGCAAAGAGGCCAGCATGGCTAGAGTGCAGTAAGCAAGGGGGACAGCATTAGAGATGGAAAGCCAGGGGCCTTGCAGTCGCTAGTAAGGATTTGGGCTTTTACTCAGAGCAAGATGAAAGTCCACTGGAGAGGGCTGAGCAGAGGGGTGACATGGTCCACTTGTGTTTTAAAATGACCACCTGGCCCCTATATGGAGAATGGAATGGGGCAAGGTTTGCTGGTAGAAGGCTAACCCAATGGTGCTGATGGGAGTCGGTGATGGCTTGAATCAGAATGACAGTGGTGAAGGGGGTGAGAGGTGGCTGGATTCCAGATACATTGTGAAGGTGGAGCAGTCAGGATTTGTTGAAAGATCAGATGTGGGGTGTTACGGGTTGAATTGTGTCCCCAAAATTCATATGTTGAAGTCCTAACTCCCGGTACCTCTGAATGTGACTGTATTTGGAGATAGGACCTTTAAAGAGATAATTAAAGCTAAGTGAGGTAATTGGGGTGGACCCTAATCCAATAGGACTGGCATCCTTATAAGAAGAGGAAATTAGGAGACACACACAAAAGGAGGAAAGACCATGTGAAGACACAGGGAGAAGCTGGCCATCTGCAAGGCAGAGAGAGAGGCCTCAGAGGAAACCAACCCTGTTGACACCTTGGTCTCAGACCTCTAGCCTCTAGAACTGTGAGAAAATAAATTTCTGTTGTTTAAGCCACCCAGTCTGTGGTATTCTGTTATTGCAGCCCGAGCTGACTAACACATGGGGTGTGAGAGAGAGAAAGGAGTCAAAGATGATGCCCAGGAGTGTGGCCTGTTCTAAGTCATGGTCAGAAAAGTTTAGGAGTTGGACATTTCTTCACAATGCTCAGAAGCACCAAGAGAGCCTGTCCTGCTGGGTTTCACTGGGAAGACCTTTGCAGTCCACTACACACCTCTAACATTGCCAGAAGACCGTGGGGAAAGATTGAGACAGACATGTGCAGTTACAAAGGAAGGAACCGACCCCACACCAGCATGAACACTTTTTGGTGCCAGCATCACACTAAGATATGTAGCCCACTCTTCCTGTTTTCCCAGGAGGTCCTCTTTCCCTCCCTTCTGGAATCCCTTTTGTTCTGATTTCACCTGCATTCCCCAAGCCAAATGGATTTGGATACAATTGAGGGATAGGGGTCACCATCCTGGAAACAAAACAGTGTTCTGGGACTCTACTTAGTGAAATTGTCAGAGCTCTGTCTCCAGGCTCTGTCTGTCTCATTCGTGGGGACCTGAGAGGGACTCGCATGTACTTCTGAAACATTCCCCTGCTTTTCACTGCTCTCAGCCCATACCTGGCTGTAGGCACAGTTTCTATCATCACTGGGCATGTCACCCATATTTGGAGACTGATTCCTTGACCGTGACGCTCCAGTGGTCACTGTGTGAAATGGAGGAGGCCTGTCCAGCCTCCAGACACCAGACAGGGCTGCTGTGTGCCGTCTAGTTCCCATGTGTTCTGGCTCTTCAATGGAAAGGTTCCTTTTATGCGTGAGAGCTCTCTCTCTCTAGGAATCTGGTACGGGGCCCCTGGGAGCTGCACTGGAAAACAGTTTGAGTTTAACTGGCTGAGCTGCACTCAACGTCAGCCCCGACGCCACCACGCACCTGCTCACATCAAGCTTGGGCATTGTGACTCTTTTCCCTGAGGGCTGTGCTCCTTCTCCACCTGGGATCCTGAGCGCTACTGCAGTTTGCTTGAGCCTGGTTAAATGAATTTAAGGATTTGATGTCATATATCAAGGGTCAGCAAACTATGGCCGGCCACCTATTTTTGTAAATAAAGTTTTATTAGAACACAGCCCTACTCGTTCATTTACATATTTCCTATGCCTGTTTTCACAGCACAATGGCAGAGAAGAGTAGTTGCTACTGAGACCATATGGCCTGCAAAGCTGAAAATATTTACTATCTGGCCCTTTACAGAAAGAGTTTGCCAAACTCTGTGATAGATTTAGATCGGCTATCTCTCACAAAGTGGATGAGAGGATCAAAAAGAACACCACAAAAATAAGTAAGTAAATAATTAAATCCACTGTGGATTGACAATAATATTAATATTGCAATAAAACAAGAAAATGGCAGGACTGATATTCTCCCACCATAGTACAAACTGCTTGTCAGATAAAATAATTATCCTTTAGTCACATCTGTGAAGAAGCGGGTGGAGAGAAAGCGAGAGTGAGAGCGAGAGTGAGAGCGAGAGAGAGAAGAGCAGGGGGCGGTGGGGAGGAGAGAGAAATGGATAGATAGATGGGTGGATAGAGGAATTGTGGGAAATGAAGTTACATGCTCAACTTTTAAACAAATGCTGGGGTGCATTTTTCCCCCTTTAATTATCACTTATTTAGCACTTTTTATGGCCAAGCACTATTAGAGTTTCACTTAGGTTAACTCATTTAGTTCTCCTAAGAGGCAGGTACTGTTATACTTGTCCCCGTTTTATAGATGAAGAAACGGAGGCACAGAGAGGTTAAGTAATCTGTCCAAAGTTACATAGCTAGTAAGTGGCAGGCAGGCTTGAATCCAAGCAGTTTGGCTTCAGAATTTCTACTTTTAAACTCTACATTATACTGCTTTTCTCGATTACAAAAACAAAGACAAAAAACAAACCCGAAAGTGTTTAGAGAGATCTGCCTTAGTGGGTAGCCCTTTTGGCATGACTTGGTATCCCAGCTACCAACCCTTATCTTCAACTCTGGTGTTTGGTGAAAGAATTTTGGAGACTACTCCTTTAAAGGAAATTTGAGTTTTTAATTTCGAGACACATGCCCAGGATGAATCCAGCAAATTTAGAAAGTGGCAGTGAAATAGGCCCTCAGGCATGGAAGCCCATCGGGGCGTCTCGTGAGATGTCAGTGAGTTGGAAAGCATTGGTTAGCAGGTCACACAGCTCTGAGCACCCAGGACAGCTCTCCTGTGCTGAGAGCTCAGGCTCCTAGGGGGAGGTTGAGGATCTCTGGCTTGGCTCTTGATGGAGAGTTAGCATCTCTTCCTGTCTACGCCCTCTCTGGTGAGCTTCAGTTTTTGCATCTGTAAAATGAGGGACCTCAGCTAGATGGTCTCTAAGAGCTCTTCATGGGTTAAAAATATTCGGATTCTAGATTTAATGAAAGGGAGAAAATATCCATACCATATTTATTGGGAAAAATCCTTTACAAAGCATTATGTTTGACTTTTGCAAATTTTGTTTAAAAAAATATGTAGCAGAATGAAGATATTTGTCCTCTTCACACCTTTGTCCTTCCTCCTCTCCCTTTTGCTACTGGGGAGAGGGTCTTTTAGCAAAAGAATTCATTAGGATTCTTTGTCAGGCAAGAGCTCTATTCCGAGGAATGGGAGCACTGCCATCATCCTCCGGGAATGAATCCGGGGATGAGCCCAGGAGACTTGACTCCAATGAGCAAAGGGTTCTCAGCAGTTTCAGTCAAAAGGGGTTGAGCAGAGAACCTGAGGTGAGGGAAGAGGAGTAGGAAAGGATGGAAGACCACTCAAGGTAGACCATGTATGAACTATCATGCAACCCCATGAGAACAGGAAAGGAGTGTTTAGAAGCATCCTCTGCACTTCTGTGTGCTTGTGATCTGCATGAAGCAAGACAGAGTTCTGTTAATGGTCTGTGTCCTTCCAGGTCTCGCAGAACATGACCACACAATTCCATGAGCATTTGAGAAAGGCTGCTGCCAAGTGAACCCTGTCTATCTCTGCCTGGTTGGATTCTTCTGGGTGACCTTTCTTCTCCTTCATTGTGCTTTTTTTTTTTTTCTTTCTAAGTTTTCTACAATAGATATGTATTGCTTATGTAATAAAAATTATGTTTAAAAAATATTAAGATCTTATGGAAAGTCTCTAATATCCTATTATCATATTTTGGCAATAGACAAGTGTCTCAAAATTGGTCCATAAGCTAGGATTTGGCTCCCAGCAACTGTGAAATGGCTGGAATACTTTACGCCTGTGAACTTGTGAAAAGGGACTGCTGCTTCTCAAATGGTGCAGATGTTGAAAAGATTATTGTGTTCTCTAGAAATTCTTTGAATTATGGGTCTCTTTTTTCTGGCCTTGGGTGATGATTTTGCACAAACTATGGTGAGATGCTGTTCAGAATTTCTACCCACGAGCCGGGGAAAGGTAGCTGTTGGCATGAAAATCATGAACTTCCTAACTTAAATAGGTTAGTGCTCTGTTAACCTGAATTAATATACCAAGACATATGACCAGTCCTAAGTTAATGGGGACTCATGAAATGGGGTGTACTCCAGAGGGTCCAAATTTCTGGATGGCTGAGATTATTTTCATTGTCTGAGCCCACATTTTAGAAAATCATCCTAAAGCATATCTGCCTGCTTTTCAGCCTTATTGAACCCTATGTAGTGAATTCAATGGATTTCTTCTTCCATTTACAGTGTCCTGTAAGCTACACTATATTACAGGTCTCTCTCCCTTTTTTTATATGGTTTGGAGCTGAGAAAGAGATAGTGAGTGGGTAAAGACAAGCAGGTGTCTGGGAAAATACCTAGTAATTTATAAAGTAAATTTTTAGAATATGTTTTCGATCTTTTTGTTGAAATTCTCACTTTGTTCATGCCTTGTTCTTTAAGAATGAATTTGAGAGGAGTTTGCTTTTTAGCATCTTTGCTTTTTAGCATTTTTGCTGTTCAGCATCTTTGCCCTAAAAGGTAGAACTGCCCTCCAAAAGGAGGAAAGAAATGGATAGAAGTATTGGTTTAATTTGGATTGTGTTAACATTGACAAGGTGAGCATCAACTTCAAATCAATTTCAAAAGGACCATTTAAAAAAAAATATTGTAAGTGACCAACTGAATTAACTGCATCAATCAAGAGCAATCAAAGATTGCCAGGGATGACCTCCCTCCAGGCGGCTTTTGAGCTGCAGCCACAGTAGCTAGCACCAAGTGTTCACTGAGCGCCTATTACCAGGGGCTGCTCCAAGCATCATGAGGAATCAAAGAAACATAAGGTAGGGAGTCTCTAGCCATGAGGAGGTCACTACCTAGCTGGCATCAAGTGCTGTGTGGATGAATGACAATGAGAAAGAGGAGAGGCAACATTAGCGGGGTGAGCACATTGGGCTTGGGCAGATGGCCTGGATTCTGCCTCTGGCCGAGGGCTTCTGGAGGCAAGCCACTCCCATCTCTAGGCCTTGGTTTCCCCATGTAAAAAGGAGGCATTCAACTCAATTTCAAAAGGACCTTCAGTCTCTGAGCTTCCAGAGCAGATGGTTTGTTGAAGGAGGCCTGAGCGTGGGTACCAGGAACTGTGTCATTTGATGAGTGAGACAGACTAGGGACATTGGGAAAATAACGTCTTCACAATCAACACAAGAGCATAGGCAATTAAGAAACACACTTAGCCGATGGCTTGAGTGTCTGTTCCATTCGGAGGATATATTCCTGAAGAGGGACAGGGTGACTCATTAGACAGCTGTAACCTGATGAAATAGAGCTATCCAATTTCCTTGCTCTGATTCCAGGCAACCGAATGATCTTAATTTTGTTTTCCAAGGCAGTTTCCCCAGGCAAGAGGAGGGACAGGCTATGGCGATTGGAAATTGACATTCTTTTGTGGGAGCAAAATTAGATCACATATGAGAAATGACTGTGAAATTATATAAAGTAGCATTCAAATGCAAAGGGATAGCACCCTTGGTAATATCATTGTGAGTTATGAATCATTCCTGTGTTGAATTGGTTAACCTTTGAACCATTTTTTTTTTAGAGCTAGTAAACCCTGGGTGACTTGGTAAATATAGAAATTCTGGATTTACAAAGCTGATCAGAGGTGAAAATTACTAACATTTACGTAGTACTTTACAATTTTATAAGTGAGTTCACATACAGTGTCCCTGTAGCTCTGGGAGAGGGGGGAATATTATTTTCGTCTTTAGTTCAGGAAAACTCAGCATTATAGAGGTAGGAAGGGTTTGGGCTGGCAGTCAAGCCTGGGAGCTCTTTGCCTCCTAATCCAAATTACAGTGCTGTTACTTCTGGAGGAAGTGAGTGCTCTTTTCCCATCCAACACAACCCTCCACACATTACTACACAAGATCCATGCCCAGTGTGACAACTGATGGAGTGATGAGAAGCAGAAGGCAATCTGTTCTGGAGGTTATGGAACTGCTTCTCTTTCCCTCTTCAAATGCTGCTGAAAGCACATTCATAGGGCCTGTCTGGAAGGCTGTCTCATGGCAGGGTCTGTTTAGCCTCCCTTAGTCCCTGGACTCAGGCTGAATCTGCTGGCTGCAGGTATAGAAAGCACCCATTCTGCTTAGATGGAGATTTGGGGGTCTTGGGCTCCTACCTCTCTTCCCCTGAAAGTTTGGTCAGGATGTTCCTGCTGAACATGGTTAGGGACCCTCAGCTGGGACAGCTCCCCCAGAGAGGCACTCCCTGACGTAGCCCCCCTCCCCCATCTCAGCTGCTGGAGCTGCCAGTCTCAGATTACCGGAGGGGGGGCCTGGATCTCAGGACCTTGGGCCCTATGTGCACTGCAAGTCTGAGCTCTCTATCTGCTGCAGGGAGACTACGACAGAGTAGGATCCTTGTGCCCAGACCCTTCCCATTCACGGAAGGAAGTGGAAGACGGAGCAGCCTGGCCAAGAATTTATAGAAGCTCAGGGAAAAGATGAACTGGCCCCATTCCTGCATCTCCTTTTGCTGGATTTACTTTGCTGCCTCCAGACTGAGAGGTAAGAGGCTAGTGGGTATGTAACCATCTCGGTTTATTTGGAGCCACTTATTTGGTGGGAGGTCAGGTAGGCCAGGAAACAGAACAAATGATTTAACTGCAAGAAAGTGGTTCATACTTCTTACTGACTCGTGCTTATCCCTGTAGGGCATGTCAGAAAAATAACTCTCATCGACCCAAAGCTTGTCCCTAGCTGATGCTGGGTCAGCCCCAATTCTGGTCCTCAGTCTGTTGTTCCCTGCCTTGAAATACACATGACACTGAATGTTGATCTAGGTCCCCCTTTTTGAGCAGCTGTAGAAACTGCAGATGGAAAATATGCTCAGAAGTTGTTTAATGACCTTTTTGAAGATTATTCCAATGCTCTTCGTCCAGTGGAAGATACAGATAAAGTCCTGAATGTCACGCTGCAGATTACACTTTCTCAGATTAAAGACATGGTGAGTAAGGTATAGTGGAATGTTGCTTAGAATGATACTAACAGTGCTTTCCAAAGGGAACGTCTTACCTGGGAATTTGAGAGGGGATGAGAACAGACAGTTCTGTGTGCAAGCTGGTGGGAGAAGGGAACACCAGGGGAAGGAAGCTTTCTACAAAATTAATTTCACTAAATGTTACCTAATCCTGGCCATTAACAGTCTTACATCATCTAAAGAAAGATGGTGTTACATATCATATGATTCCATTTCTATTAAATGTCCAAAATAGACCAAACCATAGAGACAGAAAGCAGAGTAGTGGTTCCCAGGGGCTGTGGGAAGGATGGGGGAACAGTGACTGACTGCTCAATGGTCACAGGGTTTCTTTTTGGGGGGACAAAAATGTTCTGGAATTAGATCATGGTCATGGTGGTACAACATTGTGAATATACTGGAAGCCACTGAACCATATATTTTAAAATGGTTAAAATGGTGCATTTTATGTTATGCGAATTTTATTCCAATTAAAAGAAAGAAAGGTGGTATTTTAAGGTGAGATACCTTATTTAGTGCTTATGTGTGTTTAATTATACACAGTTATGAAACTGACTTTTCTTCTGTACACTGTAGATATTTTCTGACTTTCTCATTCAAGTGAATCATCAGTTGATCAATTTGCAGAGAAATTTGGGCAATTGATACATGTGAAGATCTGATGACTTAAATATTTGCCTGCTTTACATTCCAAACACTAAATCAAGTAGAAAAAAACATGACCTTAGCAGTCAATCAATGGGATAGACTAGAAAAGCTCTCACCTATTTATTGAAAACAGATTAGTGCTCCTGGAATTCTTGTTGTGAAGAACAAGTGTTCTAGAGATGGAGGGCATTCCGTTGAGATGTCTACTGGACAAAGTTATATCTGAGTTAACTGTGCAGGACGAAAGAAACCAAATTTTGACTGCCTATTTATGGATCCGCCAAATCTGGCATGACGCATATCTCACATGGGATCGAGACCAGTATGATGGACTTGACTCCATCAGGATCCCCAGCGACCTGGTGTGGAGGCCGGATATTGTCCTGTATAACAAGTAAGTGCAAGTCCGTAGTTTCTCAGGAATGAACTTGTCGATTTAACAGAATTTGAGTGTAAAGAAAAACGAATGCTTAAAACATGCATGAAGGTAAGTACTAACTCATGTTCCTAGGCCCTGAAATGATGGTCATAAAATCTTAGATAATAAAATAGTAGGTCATAGAAGCTTAGAGTTACATTCCCCTTTTCAGGTGAGAAACTATATTAGTTTTCTAGGGCTGCTATAACAAAATACCACAAACTGAGTGGCTTAAACAGCAGAAGTGTATTGTCTCACAGTTCTGGAGCCTAGAAGTTTGAGATCAAGGTGTTGGCAGGGTTGTTCCTTCTAAGGGCTGTGAGGGAGAATCTGTTCCATGCCTCCCCACTAGCTTCTGGTGGTTGCTGACAATCTTTGTTGTTCCTTGACTTGTAGATGTATCACCCCAATCTTAGCCTTCTTCTTCACATGGCATTCTGTCTGTGTCCATATTTTCTCTTTTATTAGGACACCAGTCATGTTGGATTAGGTGCCCACTCTACACCAGTATGACCTCATCTTAACTAATATCTGCCATGACTCTATTCCAAATAAGGTCACATTCTGAGGTGCCAGGGATTAGGATTTTAATATATGAATTTTGGGGGACATGATTCAGTCCATAACAGCTGTGCTCCCTTGTCCAAGACCATGTATCAATAACAATGATACTTACTAAGGTTAAATCAGAACGGGCCAGCTAGAAGCTGGCCTATGGATTTTGGACTTTGTATAGAGTGGAGGATGAACTAGATCACAAGATCACTAGTTGGCCTCTTCCTGGTTCCAGGGCAATGGGCCTTAAGTAAATCGGGAGGTAAGGGTTATGTTTCTCAAACTGCAAAGTACACACAAATTTCCTGAGCAGCTTGTTAAAATACCTATTCTGATTCAGTAGGTCTGGGGTAGAGTTTGATGTTCTGCATTTCTGTAAGCTCCAGATGTTGCTGCTGCTGGTCCATGGACCACACTTTGAGAAGGAACTGGATTGTTCTGCCACAATTCAGGCTCAGTTGCTCTACCTATTGTCAAAGGGGCTTCTCTCTCTTTTTATTCTGGAGCCCAAGTTTCTGTGGATTGGGAAAGGTTCCTCTCTGACTCAGAGCAAGGTGAATGAGGGATAATTCGGGGGGGCTCTCCTGGGAGCGCAGCCTTCTAGTGGGCATGAGTTTTCCTTCAGGAAGCAACACTGGTGGGTTGCAGCCTGGACTTGATTCTCACTATTTACTCAGAGAGCTCATCCAAGAGTTATGACTTCTTGGAGCATAGCCCTGATCCTGCTGACTGTTCCCCACTCTGAGTGGCCAGAGGACTCTTCCATATCCCTTCCCAAGCAAGATAACCTCCAAGTGCTAGAGCTTTATTACTTTAGTTCTTCCCCTACCCCCAACCACCGCCCCTGCCCCACACACGCACAGAAGACATTACTTCCTCTCACCCACAGGGTGCAGGAGAGTGATCAGAGAATACAGTTTACATAGATCACTTATAGCATTCTGTAAGTGCTGACAATTCTCCCTGGAAAACGAACAGAATGCTGGGTCTCCTCTCCCTCCTGCTTTGATTGGCTGAGGCAGTGACTGGCTCTTACTGAACTGCTTCTTTGCAAGCTTGCATGGTAGCCTAAGTTAAGCCTATCCCCGTCTCTCCTTATTAGAGAAGCCAGTTATGTGCTCATGAGCTCACACAAACCTACTTTGGCTTTCGTCAATTCTGTCCCTGTTCTGCCTCCCATTCTCTCCGATCATTGGCCTTGAGATGTGTGAGTTCTGTTCCCCATTCCTGTCGCACACAGAGTCTTTTCACCACACTGATTAATCAGCTCTTTGCATTCTCTTTCTCAGTAACGTCAGAGTTTTACTATTTAGAGGAAACTCTAAATGTAGCTATGATTGGATGTCATTTGCATTCCTTTAACCAACTGAAATGAGAATAGACAAGAGTTATAGGATGGGGAAAAGGAGGGACCCCAGTTATAGCCATTTCCCCGACCCTGCTCCTTCTAGTTGAATCCCTGGACCTACAGAATCTTCTGGTCCCAGATTTCATATTGTTACCTCTCAGAAGCTGTTAGGAATCTTGTAGACCACAAAATGGGCTTCTTGCATGGTGGTGGGGAGAGGAAAGAGGGGTATAAGGCAGGTGAGCCAATCAAGTGTGGTAAAGATAGTTTGGGCAGGAAGATGCTTAATGTCTAGATTCACCAGTGGTGCCTGAATCCGTGGGGCCAGACTTGTTAGGGAGTGATCATGATGGTGATGGGCCTGGAAGCTACTTCACATGAAGAGCATTGAATTTGTTGATGCTTAGTTTAGAAGACAGAAGTCCTTGGGAAGACTTGATGGCTATCTTAGTCAACCATAGAGAAAAGAAGGTAGATAAAAGAGAGATAATTACTCCAGAAGACAAAACTCAAGACAATGAGTAGAAGTTAAAGGGAAGATAAGCAATTAAAAAATAGTAACTAATAACTTGAGCAATGAATTTTCCCAAGAGGCAGTGAGCTCCTTAGCAATATAATGGCTCAAGCAGATGCTGTCTCTGTTACCAAATCAGTAAAGGAATAAATAAATTGGGGCTCAAAGTTCCAGTGAGGTTGTTTAGTATAAGTATACGGGCAATATAATGGTTAGTATAAGAGGTTGCAGGGATTCCTGACATTTTTAGATTAGGTAAAGAGTAGATTACAGAAATTCCAAATGTGCATTTATTATGAGACAGTTTTAATGGTTGGGTGTTAAAGGGCAACTTTAATACTTGGATTTTAGACCTAGTGAGGAACTGGGTGCCCTATTATATTCAGAAAGGTTTGTCTAGAATTTTGCTTTAAGTTTCACTTAAGTAGCTTAATGGTTGAGAGGATGGCAAAACTTTTAGATGAGACTGAAAATAAAGAAGGGGGAAGAGAAACAGGTTTGGAGAAAAGGATGAGTTTGGTGTGTGACCTGTTCAGTTTGGGGGACCAAGGGAACATCCACATGGAATGACTAATAAGGAGATTGTAATGGCAAGTCTTAAGCCTGGAAAGAAGGTCAAGGATAGAGATATCAAAGCCCTTTAAGCCCTTATAGAACTACTCAAGGAAGGAAAGAAAATGGCTGAGAACAAAGTTGAGGAAGGTCTTCACTGAAGAAATTCACAGAGGACACTTAGAAGACATGGTTAAAGGAGAACTGAGAGAGAGTAGTGTCATAGAAACCAAGGGACGAAAGGATGTCTAGGAAGAACTCTGTGTGAAATGCTTGGGAAGAGTTGAACAGGAAAAGGACTTAGAAGAGGTCTTTAGATTTGCCCATTTGCAAGTCATGAATGACCTTTGAAAGAGCACACACTGGGAAGAAGCCAAATGGCAGGAATAAAAGCAAGATGAAGAAGTGACAGCAGCATGTATCAATCACTCTTGAGAGCAGTGTGTGGAAAGAGATGAGGGAGGTGGGAAGTGCCTGGGAGGAAGGAAGATTGGTAGGAGAGACTTGGGAACAGAGTTGGGAAAGGACTAGAGGAGCCAGAGAGTAAGAGAGACCAAGAGAGGCGAAATCCTGAAGGAGACTTGGGAGGAAAGGAATCACAGCACAGGAAGGGAAGTTAACCTTGGAAAGAAAGAGGGGGCTTCTTTTTGATATGGAAGGGAAGAAAAAGAGAATCTGTGAAAGATGGAGACATGGGAGATGGAAAAAGGAAGGGATTGTGGGATTGAGTGAACAGATATGTCTATGCTGAGGTTCCAGGCACTCCCTGGTGACTGAAAAAGTTGACTGACTCTCACTGTCCTCTCCTTCACCGGTCTCCTCCAGTTCTGGGGAATGGGCTTCTCGCAGCCCCTTCTGGGAAAGGCCTGTCTGCTCAAGTGCAAAACAACAAGTCAACTCAGTCTTTGATCAGATGTGGAAGGGAAGGAGGGGCTGCCTGAAGAACACTAAGTGGCTGAGGAAAGGGAAGATAAGAGGAAAACAATTTAAATATTCTCTTAGGGTCATATTATTGAACACTGCTCTCTCGACCACCATTTTGAAATTTTGTCCCTGTAATTTTTTCACATTCTAGTTGGGAACATGGAACCCAGTTAGAAACAGAGGGAGGGGGAAGAGAAGAAAATATGTATTAGACACTTATGTATCAGGCAGAGTTGGGGCTTTACATAGTGTGGTAGACAGACTAATGGTCCCCAAAGTCCACGTCCTAATCCCTGAAACCTGTGAGAATGTCACCTTACATGGCAAAAGGGACTTTGCCGATGTGATTAAATTAAGGATTGGAGATAAGGAGGTTATCCTGGTGGGCCCAATGTAAACCAAGTGTCCTTGTAAGAGAGGGGCATGAGGGGCAGAGTAGGGGATGCCATGAAGGAAGCAGAGGTCAGGGTGCTGGAAGGAAGGAACCCTGCACCAAGGAAGGCACACAGCCTCTAGAAGCTGGAAAAGGCAAGGAAACGGACTCTCCTTTGGAGCCTCCAGAAGGAATGCAGCCCTGCCTACACCTTGATTTCAGGATTTCTGACCTCTAGAACTGTAAAGATGCTAAATTTGTATTGTTTTAAGACACTGGGTTTGTGGTAATTTGTTATAGTAGCAATTAGAAATTAATACACATAGTTATTTACTTAATATAACATTTAAAAGGACACCTTAAGACATTATAATTTCTACTATTACAAGTGAATGATAGAGGTGTAACTTGCTCGAGGTCACAAAACCTGAATCAAGTTTTGAACCTAAATCTCCCAGTGATATTTCCATGATGTCATACTACTTTCTAAAGGAGAACAAGCCTTATTTATTCAACCAACCCACTTACCTACCTTCTTACCTTTCTGTGTTAAATTCTTCTGTGCAAGGCATTCAGTAGTGTGTTGAGAGGTAAATTAGGATTTTAAGACTCAGTTTCTGACCTCAAGGAGCAATTTAATAAGAAATGTATGTAAAAACAAGGTAAAAATGTAAGTCCCTTATCACATAGAAATAAAGAGCCATGGCCCTTTAAAGATGAAGAGATTTCATCTGACTGGAGAGTCAGGGAAGGCTTCTCAGAAGAGGTGGCATTTGAGCTGAGTCTTGAAGGATGTATTAAATTTATACATGCAGAAAAGGGGAGATATTATAGATAGAAGAAAGAGTTTGAGTAAAAGAGAGAAATTCACAGGATCTGTTAGGGTTTCAGCCTTGATTGTTGGAGTGTGAGTCAAGGAGATCAGTGGGAGATATCAGGCTAGAAAGTGGGTTGGGAGTAGATCATAGAACATCTTGGAAGCGTTCGGTGGGCCATAGGAAACCACTGCACGTTCTGAGCTGTAAAATGATGTGATCAGAGAAACCAGGGAGATAAAATAATAAGGTACTGGTCTTGAAGGGATTAAATGGTAATGTTTTTAAACTCCTCCTGAGTAGCTGGGGTGATGTTTTTAGATAGTGGGCTCCCTTGCCCTCTAGCTTCTGGTTGGGTTGGGCCAGTGGAGAGCACCAGTGGGCAATTGGAGGGAGAAAAGGGAGTGAGGTTAAGCTATGTGTTCCCCTGCTCCCTTCCTATAGAGTTATCTTTGGCTGGCGGTGTCCCTCAACAGAAAATTATAACTCTTATCATGTTGACCCTCTTCATGCAACTCTTTCCTTCTAGGTCCTGATAATTGTACCTTCCCTTCACCTCTTCAGGCCCAGGAATGGTAATAGCTCTGTTGTTATTAGTCCTGGTGTGGTTGCCCTATACCTTATCCATACTTTTGTAAATAGTCCCTTTATTAAACTCTCCTCAAATTATCTAATTTGAGTGGGCCATCCATTTCTTACAGGAGCCATGACTAATACAATTTTTCTAGCTCCAAATAGATTCTTTCTGATTCCCAGATCTCTCCTCTTAGACCAAGAAAGGTAGGATGGGTTAGGGATATTCTCAGTTCATATACAGTTCTCACTTCTCATATAACTAACAATATATATATTTCTCATTGATACAGAGGGTAATTTCAGGCATTTTAAAAAATTCATTTTGTTATTTTCACAAAAGACCCACATTAAAGGTCCCCTCTCGGGGCCGGCCCCGTGGTGTTGCAGTTAAGTTTGCACACTCTGCTTTGGTGGCCCAGGGTTCACCAGTTTGGATCCTGGATGCGGGCCTATTCACCGCTCATCGAGCCATGCTGAGGGGGCATCCCACATAGAGCAACTAGAAGGATGTACAGCTATGACATGCAACTGTCTACTGGGGCTTTGGGGAGAAAAAAAAAAAAGCAAAAAAGGAGGAAGATTGGCAACAGATGTTAGCTCACCCAATCTTCCTCAAAAAATTTTAAAAAAAGAAGTTCACCTCTCTAAACCTTCATTAAAAATTGAGTACCACAATTTTAGCTGTAATGGTCTGACTGGAGTAGACCAAATTGGAGTGGACCCATTCCCAACTGGGTCCACTCCAATCTGACCATTATAGTTAAGATTGTAGTGCCCAATTTTTAATGAGCAGAAAAAAAAGAACTTTAAAAACAAGCCGGTTCTTTGATCTAGCACCTCCTTTTCTAGCATTTTAACCTAAAGAAAGAGTTAGTGGATAAATGCAAAGATTTGACTACAAGGATGTTCACTACAGAGTTTTTTATAAATGCAAAATTGGCAACAACTATAATGTTGAACATCAGTGAATTGGTTAAATAACTACGGCGTATCTATATAATGGAAGATAATGGCTACTATTTAGCCATGAAAATAATGTCATAGAAGAATATGAACAGATGATCACATATATTTTTAAGTTTTGTCTCTTTTTTTGTAAATTAGTTTTTTTATTTCAAGATAATTTTAAATTTACAGAAAAGTTGCTAAGAGGGTACCAAGAGTTCCTGTACACCCTTCACCTAGCTTTCCCTAATGTTACATTTTCCGTAACTGTGGTACATTTCTTAAAACTAATACAATACTATTAACTAAACTATAGATTTTATTTGGATTTCACCAGTTTTTCCACCAATATACTTTTTCTGTTCCAGGATCCAATCCAGGGGGGATACCATATTACATTTAGCCATAATATATTTTGTAGGGAAAAAATTGTAAGGAAGACTTGGAAAAATATTCATTAAAATGTTAACAGAAACTTATCAATTAAGCTTCTTGATTCTCAGCATTGAAAACTGACTTTAGCTATCTTGTGAAAAAATGAATTTGTTGGAAGGATATTGTACAGCTCACTGAATTAAAGGAAAAAATCAATGACCGGGTCCTGGAAAGGACAGACCAGGACTGCTCTGGACTTTGAGACAGCAGGGACTATTGAGCTGTTTTGGGGGGTTTTTTTACAGGGAGCCCTCACCTGGGTGTCTGGTTTTGGTCTCTGGTTCACTCTGCTTAAGATCTAAACTCCAAGGATAGTGAATGAGTTGGAGCTAGCTCGGGTCACACAGGCAGCCCCTGGCCAGGGGAGCCTGGGTCACCTTGGTCAGCAGTTCATCTGCCTTGCAATGGTGGTGGAGAAAGAGTCATTACCTAAAGGAAAATAGAAATTCTGCACCCAAAAATGCCCAGCATAAATGTTGATAAAGCAAAAAGAAGATATATTCAGAATAGATTATTTCTTAGATTACGGGTAAATGATTTTTTTCTCTGTGTTTTCCAAATGTTCTATAATAAATGTGTACAACTCTTCCAACAGCAACAAAAAACTGTCTTATTATTCTTATGCCCAAAGTTAACAAATCAGGTAAGCAGAGCCTCCCTGTCAGATTTTAGCGTGGACAGCTTTACTTTTTGTCTGGATGTTTAAATCATTATACCTGGACCTAGAATGTGGCATTGGGAATGGACAAGAAGGAACACAGACCAGAGATGCTTTAAAGGAAGAATCCAAGAGAACTTGGCCCTGACTAGTTATAGGAGATGGAGGGAAAGGGAGAATTAGAAGTGATTCCAGATTTTCAAGTCAGGGTGACAGGGAGAATGGGGAATCCATTGCCAAAGACACTGAAGTGATGGGCACAGGGCAATGAGCTGTCTGGAGTAAGGAAGTTGGTGAGTTCTCCTAGCAAGCAGCTTTCATTTTCCTCTTCTGACCTCCAGGGCTGACGATGAATCTTCTGAGCCTGTGAACACCAATGTGGTCCTGCGGTATGATGGGCTGATCACCTGGGATGCACCAGTCATCACCAAGAGCTCCTGTGTGGTGGATGTCACCTACTTCCCCTTCGATAACCAGCAGTGCAACCTGACCTTTGGTTCCTGGACCTACAATGGCAACCAAGTGGACATATTCAATGTCCTGGACAGTGGAGACCTCTCCGACTTCATTGAAGATGTGGAGTGGGAGGTCCATGGCATGCCTGCTGTGAAGAATGTGATCTCCTATGGCTGCTGCTCTGAGCCTTACCCGGATGTGACATTCACTCTCCTTCTGAAGAGGAGGTCCTCATTCTACATCGTCAACCTCCTCATCCCATGCGTCCTCATATCTTTCCTGGCTCCCTTGAGTTTTTATCTTCCAGCAGCCTCTGGGGAAAAGGTCTCCCTGGGAGTGACCATCCTTTTGGCCATGACTGTATTTCAACTCATGGTGGCAGAGATCATGCCGGCCTCAGAAAATGTCCCTCTGATAGGTGAGTTCAAATGTCTTACACTTTCAGCCTAATTTTGTAGTGATTGAGGTTGTGTCTGTGCCTTTAAACTCATAACAGTTAGGTCAACTTCAAACTCCACACAGGCTGTCACATACTTCATTTAGTGTCTTCAGCTGGCATCTTTGAATACAGATGTGGCTGTTGGACACAAAACTGGTCTTATGGTCTCTAGATTTACACAAAAAAGGAATGAGAGGAAATATAGTTCAGAGCAGTGGTTTTCAAAGTGTGGTCCCTGGACCCACAGCGCAGCATCATTTTAGAAATGCAAATTTTCAGGGCCCACGCCAGACTTACTGAATTAGAAACTCTGGGAGTGATGGCTGGCAATCTGTTTTAACAAGTCTTCTGGGTAATTTTGATGCACTTTCTGTTCCTCTGGCTTAGAGGTTAAGGCCCTGATTTTGAAGTCAAAGAAATCTGTATTCGAACTCTGACTTTATCACTCATTCCTTGATCAACCTTAGACAAGTTACTTAATCTTTGAATCTCTGCTTTATCTCTTGCAAACTTTGTGCAATGGCTACCTCATTGTGTCATTGCTTAAGCACAGAACCTGGTATATGGTAAGTACTGTGTAAACAGTGACTTTTATTATCTTTTCACATCACAAGGGATCTCTTCTTAGGAAGAGCAACAAACATGACAGAAGTGAACTGGATTTTTAAGCCTGCCATCTACACTTAATAGAATAATTCTCAACCTTTACTATGTATAATTTGTGTGGGACAGCTTGCTAAAATGCAGGTTTCTATACCCAAAGAGTTTGATTTAGTGTCAATCTGAAGTTATTCTAAAGTAGACCACATTTTCAAAAATCTGCAATAATGAAATGTCCCTGTAAGGGTAGAAGTGTAGACTGAGGTGACCATTCCTGCCTCCTTTTTTCTTTACCTACCTTGTTCTGAGATCCCTCCCAACACCTTTAACATCTACTTCCCGCCACCAAAGGATACCACTCAGCTCCAACACCTCGGTATCAGTGACTTGCTGTTGTAGTAGATGCTTACCCAAATCAGAAGCTAGACTTAACTTTTAGTTCCTTAAACGAAGTAATGAGGAGAAATTTCAGAACACCAAGAGACTTGGAAACCAATATCAAAGAGATATTGTACTGCCCTTTTACCCTCTACTGAGACCAGTGTTGCCCAATATTCAGATATTACTACATTGGTTTCTCTGTTTGAAGATTTCTTCCTTTTCATGTCTCTCCAAGTAAAACACACACACACACACACACACACACACTCCTTTTTTAGAAACAGACACAGAAGATTTTCTCCCCCCACCACTACTAATAAAGAGGAAGAAATGTATTGGCATTTTTATTACCTCTCCTGAGGCAGAAATGATTGACAGTGGTGACATTCTATCGTAACCCTGTTTGTGGCAGAATCAATTGGCAGATCCCTCTCTCTTCTTTACCAGTGACAGTCAACAGCAAGCTGGCTCAGTTTCTGAAGAGAGATGTCTCAGGAATTTTGCAGGCATTACATGTCCTATTTCTGTGATAATATGAAATGGATCTTTTTAGGAAGGGTGTACACAGATCTTGAAAATATTTATTAACAGTCACAATTTGTTATTTGTAGCACCTATAAAATGTACTTCCAATCTTCTAGAAATGTGTTTAAGTTTTCTGCATTAAGTGTAGCACTTGATGCAAGCTTCTGGCCCATAGCCTTTACCGTATTAAGAAAGGTCCCATTAATTTTTAGTTTACTCAGAGCTTTTAACAAATAATAAACAGATGATGAACATTATCAAATGCATTGTCTTCATCTGTTAAGATATCATGTGAGTTTTCTCTTTTACCCCATTAATGTGGTGAGTTAGGTTTTCTGATGTTGAACTAAACCCTCCTTTATCAAGATGAATTATTATTTTGAGATACCATTAGATTTAGTTAGATAATAATTTTTATGGGAATTTCTCACATATGTCTATAAGTGAAATGGCCTTAATATTTCCTTTCATGTTACTTTTGGAATGAAGGCTAAATTGACTTCATAAAATGAGCTAGCCAATTTTCCCTCTTTTTCTATTGCTGGAACAACTTGCATAATATCATCTATTCCTTAAAAGTTTGGTAAAACTCATCTATAAAACCTTTTGGCCCTAGAGCTTTTGGGGGTGGGGTGGGTAGAGGTATTTGATTAATTCCCTTTTCTATTCAAGTGTTCTTTCTTCTTGCACTAAATTTGACATCTTATGTATTTCTAGAAATTTTATCTAGGTTTTCAAATGTATTATCACACAGCTACTTATAATATTATTTTATTGTTTTCTAAATTTCTATTCTGTTATTTCCTCTTTTGCATCCTCTCTCCATCTCTTTCTCTGCCCCTGCCCCCACCTCTATTTGGTAAGTGGCCTTATCAAAGGTTTCTCAATTTTATTTCTCATTTCAAATAGCTTTCCTTTTGTTTTACCTTTTTGTTTTTTTGTACTATATTTTATAAATTCGTACCCTTATCTTTATTGTTTCCTTCCTTAATTTTCCTTTTTCATGAATATTTGCTTTATGCAATCACATGTTAAAGTAACACAGTGTCTCCTTTCTTTCTTTCTTTTTTTGGTAACTTTATTTATTTTTTGTGAGGAAGATTAGCCCTGAGCTAACATTTGTTGCCAATCCTCCTCTTTTTTGCTGAGGAAGATTGGCCCTGAGCTAACGTTTGTGCCCACCTTCCTCTATTTTATGTGGGACTCCTGCCACAGCATGGCTTGACAAGCAGTGTGTAGGTCTGTGCCCGGGATCCGAACCTGAGAACCCTGGGGGGCCGAAGCTGAGTGGGCGAACTTAACCACTACACCACTGGACCAGCCCCAGTGTCTCCTTTCTTATGCAATAGTAATGAGCTTTCATATTAATGAGGCACGAAGACAGTTCTGAGAACTGGCCAAGATCGTTTGTTTGTTCCTTGAAAGTGGAAGTTTTTCCCATCATGATCTCCGCAAACATTTACAAACCTTTAACTCAGTACAAAGGACAGTGCTGAGAACTTTACACGTGTTGTTTCAATTAAGCCTTACCATATTCCTATGAGATAAATACTGTTATTATACTCATTTGACAGAGAGTGAAGCTGAGGCTTAGCAGGATTATATAACTCACTCCAGGTCACAAGTCTAGTGAGTGACAGAGCTGGGATTTGAACCCAGAAGGTTTAATTCAAAAGTCTATACTAGTAACCATTAATGTCTACAGCTTCCTTAGAAAAGGTGTTTGTTTCTTTTTGAGCCAAACATGATGACAGTTTTAAGCTAACTTGTTTGTTGTTATTTTCCAGGCAAATACTACATAGCCACGATGGCCTTGATCACTGCTTCCACTGCCTTGACCATTATGGTGATGAATATCCACTTCTGTGGGGCTGAGGCCCGGCCAGTGCCACACTGGGCCAGGGTGGTCATCCTGAAATACATGTCCAGGATCTTGTTTGTCTATGACGTGGGTGAGAGCTGCCTCAGCCCCCACCACGACAGGGACCGGGACCACCTCACAAAGGCTTATGACAAACTTCCAGAACCTAATCTGAAAATAGCCAGGAACAAAGACCTTCCCAGAAGGAAAGAAATGAACAAACTCCTGAAGAATGACTTACGGCGCGAGGGTGAGAACCCTCAGGACGCTGACAGTTACTGTGCACGGTACAAAGTGCTGACGAGGAATATCGAGTACATCGCCAAGTGCCTCAAAGACCACAAAGCCACCAATTCCAAGGGGAGCGAATGGAAGAAGGTTGCAAAAGTCATAGATCGATTCTTCATGTGGATTTTTTTCATTATGGTGTTTGTGATGACTATTCTGATCATAGCCAGAGCAGATTAGTGGGCATTTGGTATGTGGGGATAAATCAGTAAAATTCCCTGTGATCTACTCTAATGTTCTTCCAAGTCAGATACATACACACACACAAATGTATCTGTAATATATAATTTAGGGGTTATATTGTCTTTACTTTTTATTGTTTAACTTCAAATCAATATTATAGCTACCTGTCAGGTTAAATTAATCAGGAGGTCCAAAATTTCAAGTGTAGGGAGGTGGAAAAAATAGAAAAGGACCCCTTTTATAGCCTACCAATGTGGTAGGTAGCTGGCCTCTAGATCACATAATTATTCTTCCCTTTAGCAGTGCAGATAACAAAGTACACTACATTACTGTTTAAAATTTAAAACAAAACGAAATGAACTCATTTTCCCCTTAGTCCCTATTAAAACGTGCTTTTTAAAAAAAAAAATCCGTTTTTTAATGTGAGTTAAGTCTTGATGTTACCTTTCTCAGGCATGGTGCATTTCAAGCCATATCTCAAATGATGGAATTAAAAGTTTTGTCCCATATAAGGAAAGTCTAAGGGTCGCAACTTAATGGGGAAGAGAGCTTTCTTTGTAATGATGGTGTCATGTATGTTGGTTATGTTTTATATAAACCCTAAAGATGAAGTTGTTCCTGCATTTAGTCCTTGATTTAAGTAAGATAATCAGCAAACTGGGCTCATTCCTTCCTTCATTCATTTAATTATTGACCAAACATTTACTGAGTTTCTTTAACATACCATAAAGCTATGTGATTCACACTTGCACTGGGTGTCATAGTAAATCTGATGCACACGGCTGATCCCTTTGACCTTCACAACAATTCTGTGAGCCAGGCAGGCAGGTATTTCTAGTCCTCTTTCTCACCGGAAGAAACTGTGTCAGAGGAAGGTGGATGTAAGTGACCTAGCCCCTCAGCATCCCACTAGGTGGTAAGTGGAGCTGGGATTCAAACCCTCAGCACTATGACTTCGAGTGTGGGCCAGGTCTGCTGAAGCCACACTGCTTCTGGCCACAACAGGTCATGATTTAGGATAGGGGAGACCGAGGGACTCTCATTCTTAATTCTGATTTTCTGCCTGAAATTACTTCCTATGCTTCTCAACTTTTTTCCTATTTTCAATCAAAAGTGCCTTCCAATTCCCCTCACTTCCACCTGATTAAATTGATCCATGCACTAGTACCCATTCCCTAACTTCCAACTCGACTATTCTTTTACCAGTTAAAAACAAACAAACAAAGGAACAGAACTGGAGAGAAGACAAGGGTTAATCGAGGAAAGAGAGGATGGTATTTGGTTTAAACAAATAGACATTGTTTTTTATTCTTGTGTTTACTTATTCAAAAGACATTTATTGTGCACATACTATATACTGAGTACTAAGTCAGCCTTGGAGAGAACAAATACAAAACATGGTTTCAGCCTCCAGTTGCTCACAGTTCAGTAGAGGAGACGGTCCGGAAAATAAACAAACACAATATAGTGTAAAAAGTACTATCATAGAAGCAAGGACAAAATGCCATGGGAACCTTGATGATGAATCTGTTTGAGGGAAAGCTTGGGAAAGACTTTGTGGGGTGTAACATTTGAGCTGGGCTTTTTAGGATAAGTAAGAGTTTGCTAGACAGACAAGGAAAGTCGGCTAGCAATTAGAAGGCATTGGGGAAAAGAAAGGAGTGCAAGCAGAGCCTGGAAAATAGAGGCCTTGGTCTATTCATGAAATGGATGACCAGGAATTGGGGAAATGTAACTCGGAATCAGACTATTTTTTTTCTTTATTTTAATTACAGAAGTACTTTTATCACTTACAGTTGCATTTGGCTGCGAAGAACAGAAAACCCAGCGGACCATGACTTCAGCAGATGGAGGTTATTCATCTACACAAAAATAAATCCAGAGTCACAAAGTCCAGGAATCTTTCCATCTTTCCTCTGTGTTGTGTGGTAATTTGTTATAGCAGCAATAGGAAGTTAATATAGTACCCAATAAACAACTCTGTGTATATAACTTTTCCCACATTTTAGATTATTTGTTTGGGATAGATTTGTCTCTAGCCAGATTGATATGGTCCCATTGAGCTATGTTAAAAAATTTGAACTTAATTCTAAAAACACTGGGGAGCCACAGAAGGATTTTAAGCAAGGGAGTGATAGTTTCAGATTTGTGTTTCAGAAATAAGACTGTGGTGGCAAATAGAAGATTGTAGAGAAAAGAGAGAAGAGGCAGAGAGATCTGTTGGAATGTTTTTAACAGTGCAGGGAAGTGATACTGAAGGTTTGACCCAGGATGGTGGGAATAAGAAAACAGTTCACAAAGTATTTATGACTTAGAAGAGACAGGACTTGGTGACTGGTTGGATGTGGGGTTATGGAGAGAGTGGCATTGAGAATGATTCTGAGCTTTCTATCTCAGACAGCTGAAGTGAAGAGTAAAGGAGGACCAGGTTTTGGAGGAAAGAATTCTGTTTCAGGACAACTTGCATTGGAAATGCTTATAGGACATCTGTTGGAGATATCTAGTAAGTAGTTGAACACGCATTTGGAACTTTAGAGAAAACTGAAAGCATAAAAAAAAGATCTCACATTCAGGTTAATCATTAAAGTATTAAGTGATTTCAGTGGATAATACATGGTGTTACAAACTGTGATAGACTCAAACGAATAGAAACACATTCTTTGCCATAATTCCAGAAGCTTGTAATCATCATGCGTCATTAAAGCATTTACCTTGTTACACTGTTTTTTCTCCATTCACATGTCCGCTTCCCCAAGTGTATTGTGATCCTCTCCAGGCCTACAGCCCAGAAGCCCTGTCATTATTCTCTTTTCATCCTTTGTGATAAGGGTATTCTCTTTATATCCTTTGTGTGCAATAAAGGGCCTAGTATGAGGTCATTGGCCATTAAATGCTTGTTGAATGGATGGTGGGTAAAAGGAAGAGTTGTAGGAGGGTCCAACAAAGTGCCTTAGAAGAAGTGCAGACTGTGAAAGGGCCCCCATCCTATACAATATACAAACGTAAATTCCCAATGAATTAAAGACTCATGTAAAAACAAACAAAAACAAAGGCTTATAAAAAAATCTAGGAGACTTTCTGAATAAAATTCTCCACCTCAATAAATTCAAAAATGTGGTGACCGCTATGAAAGAGAGTCCAGAACTCTCTGAAGGATGGTTACAAAGAGGCCTGGTTTGGACTGGGTGGTCTGCCTGCTGAGGAAGTGGGATTGAAGATGAGATGTGAAGATGAGAAGGAGTTAGCCGGGATAAGAGCTGGGGAAAGTGCCAGGCTGCAGGCAGTGGAAAGGTCAGAATTCAGGCTCAATGGCAGAACAGGTTACTATTATTTGAGAAAGAGAAAGGAGGCCCATGAGGCAGAGTAGTGATTGAATCAATGACCCACAGGAGAGGAGACTGTCAAGGTGAGCAAGGCCGGGTCAGGCAGAGCCTTGCAAAGTTTAAGAATACACCAACGACTTTGTTTATTGTCTGACTGCCTTGGTGCTCTGAGGTGTGCCTGGGTTTGTGGAGGTCCTGACCTTGTTCTTTCTCCTTCTTTAGCCTCTGTATCTACTTTTCCATCAGCTCATCGCTCAGACCAGCATTTGCCAACACAGCCATGGGCAAACCTGGCACATGGACTGTCTTGGTCAAACTGGAAACACAGGTTTGAGAATGTCTTGAGCAACAGTGGTGAGGCCACTTATAATGTCATCGACTCCAGAGTTTAGCAAAGAGCTCTCTGCCTATCTCTTCCTTCCTCTCAGATCCCACCTTTGAAATAGGCCCTGGCTGTTAAAACTTCATGAGCTTGTCAATATCCAAGCCTTTCTAACTCTTAAAAAACAAAGCCTAGGACAAAACCTCCCTTGTCTTTGCATATTTCTCTCTCTCTACTCTTCCCAGCCAAGGTTCCTCCCTGCATCATTCAGGCTTCCAGCAGGACACCGATGGTGTGCTCAAATTAGGATAATTTAAGGAAGGTTTAATAAAGGACTATTTATAAAGGTGTGGGCAGGCTGTAGGGAAACACAATGGGTGGTTGAGAACCCCAGTGTTAGCAAAACGGAGATATTAGCACTCTGAGGCCTGAGAAGAGGCAGGAGGGAGTGGTTACCTGAACCCAGCTGGAGAGAGTTGTGGCTTTTGGTTGAGTGAATGCAGCAGACTTCATAAGGAGGGAATTGGGGTAATATGTATCCCCACCTGCCTCTCCTTCTTCCCTCCAATCCCCTCTCAAGGCTCACCATTGGCCAAACTCAGTGGAGTCACAGGAATCTATTGATGTTGTCATGTATCTGGGAGAAAGAGTAGAGTGGTAAAGGGCAGAGCACGGATCTGGAGGGACAAAGAGGAGACATCCGGCACATTCCCTCACTCTTTGACTTTGACTTTTACTCTACATTTAAAACCTGATTTCTTTTCACTCCACTCACCTGAAACTGATCTTGCCAAGTTCACCATCTGGTAATTGCAAATTCCACTGAATACTTCTCAGGCCTCTCTGCTGCCTTCAACACAACTGACCACTTCCTCCTTATTGAACCTCTTCTCTCTTATGTTCTGCGTTAACACCTTCTGCTTCTTAAATGGCTCGTCCTCAGAACCCCTGGCTGGTTCCCATTCCTTTTCTTCTGGTAAAGGCTGATGTCTCTCAGTGTTCCATCCTTGGCTCTCTTCCCGCATGGTTTTTAGTATCACATATATCGTTTTCAAAATCGCTTGTCCAGTCTTGTGCTCTCCTTACCTCCAAACCCAATATAATCTTCATGTCAACTGAGTATCACCACTTGAATGTCTCACAGACCTTCAAATTCAACGTGTCCCAAACTGAGCTCGTTATCTATACTGCCACCCAAGGCTACTCCTCCTCCTGTATTTCTGTGTCATTTAGCTGCACCACCATCAACTCTAGCACCCAGGCTAGAAATCAGGCAGTTATTCTGGATTCTTACCAAACCCACCATCAAACTAATCACTGATCCTGTCAATTCTACCTGCTAAGTGGTTTTCAAATCTGTCCTTTTTTGTCTATACCCCTGGCAATTGCCTTATTTCAGCTATCTGTCATCTTTGCCTGGACTGTTGCAGTAGTACCTTAACTGAGCCTCTGTCTCCAGTTACTCCCCCTTCTATTTCATCTTCCTCACTGCTGCCAAACTGATCTTGTAACTCTTCCATCTAAAACTTTTAAATGGCTAACTAAATACCTTCAAGTTGGATAAAGTCCAACTTCCTTAATATGATATAGTAGGGATTAAAAATGTGTGTATTTGTGTTTTCTTTTCTGCTGCTCTGGTAAAAGGAGTTCCTTTGTTCACCCTAGGAGGGTGAATTATCTTCTTGGCATAGAAAACAACCTTCCTACTATCTCTTGGAAGAGAAGTAATCAGAACTTTTCTGTTGTGAGAGTCTGAGATCCCTCAGAGCAATCAGAATCTTCATCATGAGAGTGGGTATAGAAATAAGACCTTTGGTATTTGATGGTTAAAAAAGGAGGCGCAAAGTTGGCTTCCCACCTCGGGCACGTGACTAAGGCTGAGTTAGCCTTAGTACCCTCACCTGAGACCTTGAATCTTGAAGTTTATATGGAAGAATGAATACTAAATACCAACAGCAAAGAAAAATATGCAAAAGAAGACTGTGATGGGTACTTGCCTCAGAAGATATTGGAGGCCATGATAAGCAAATCAAATTAGGATTAAGTTAGAAATAGACAAAAACAAACAAACAAAATCAGTGGAAAAGAATTAAGAATCCCGAAATGATTCCCAGTGGATGTGAGAATTTAATATATGACAATGAGGGTAGTTCAAATCAGTGGGGAAAGACTATCCATTAAAAAAAATAACTTGGGCCTCTATCTTAAATAAGATACAAATATTAATTCATGATGGATTAGAGACTTAAATGTCAAAAACAAAATCAAATAATATAAATCTTATAACAAGATGGTGGAGTAGGAGTTCCCCTACTCATCCTCCCTCAGCAACAATAATTTGGCAGCTATTCACAGACAAAAGTGTCTTTGTGGGAGCATTGTGGGATCCAGAGAGGAGACTGTGAAACACTGGTGGAACCCAAGACCGAGGACAGCCATTTTAAGAAGGGAGGCACATGTCCAGGTGGCAGGCTCACTGACTGTGGTCCTAGCTACAGATCTGGAAACAGCCCCTGTGGACTCAGCTACCGATTTGGCCTTGGCCCTGCCACCAGCACCATCTGTCAAGGAACCTGGCAGGAGACATGCCCATTCGTGTCCCCTGAGGCAGATCCTGAAATGGCCCTGTAACTGGGCTCCAGCCTCTCTCAGCCATGTGCCAGGAATACTCCTGTTTGCCCAGGGACCCACAAGGAGACATGCCCATCTGTGCCCTCGAAGATAGGCCCACTGACCTCAGTCCAACCATGATCCTAAACGGGCCCTATGACTTGGTTCCAGCCCCTTTCAACTGCAGTCCAGAAGTAGTTCTGCCTGTCCAGTGACCTGGCGGGAGATGCACTGCTCCATGTCCCCAAAGGTAAGCCCACCAATCTTGGCCCAACTGCAGATTCTAGAGCAGCTCTGTGACTTGGTTCCAGCTCCTCTCAGCCATGGTTCATGGCCAATCCTGTCTGCCTAGGGACTCTACACCTCAAGAAACTGAAAAAGAAGAATAAACTAAGCCCAAAGTTAGCAGAAGGAAGGAAATAACAAAGATTAGAGCAGAAATAAACGAAATAGAGACTAGAAAGCCAATAGACAAGATCAATGAAACTAAGAATTGGTTTTTGGAAAAGATAAAAAAAATTGACAGAACTTTAGCTATATTAACCAAGAAAAAAAAAGAGGACTCAAATAAATAAAATTATGAATGAAGGAGGAAACATTACAGTTGATACCACAGAAATACAAAGGATCATAAGAGACTATTATGAACAATTATATGCCAATAAATTGGATAATCTAGAAGAAATGGATAAATTCCTAGAAACATACAGCCTACCAAGACCTAATCCTGAAGAAATAGATAATCTGAAATGACCAATAACAAGTAAGGGGATTGAATCAGCAATCTAAAACCTCCCCAAAAAGAGGGGCTGACCCCATGGCCTAGTGGTTAAATTCAGCACGCTCTGCTTTGGCAGCCCAGGTTCTCAGGTTCAGATGCTGGGCACAGACCTACACCACTCATCAGCCATGCTGTGAAGGCAGCCCACATACACAATAGAGGAAGATTGGCACAGATGTCAGCTCAGAGCTAATCTTCCTCAAACAAAAAAAAGAGGAAGATTGGCAATGGATGTTAGCTCAGGGTGAATCTTCTTCAACAACAAAACAAACAAACAAACAAACAAAACCTCCCAACAAAGAAAAGTCGAGGACCAGATGGCTTTACTGGTGAATTCTATCAAACATTTAAAGAAGAATTAATACAAATCCTTCTCAAACTCTTCCAAAAATTGAAGGGGAGAGAACACTTCCAAACTCATTTTATAAGGCCAGCATTACCTTCATACCAAAGCCACACAAGGACATGACAAGAAAAAAAATTACAGGCCAATATCCCTGATGAACATAGATGCAAAACTCTTCAATAAAATACTAGCAAACTGCGTTCAATAGTACTTTAAAAGGATCATACACCATGATCAAGAGGGATTTATCTTTGACATGCAAATCAGTAAGCCTAATACACCATGTTAACAGAATGAAGGATTAAAATCATCATTTTAAGTGTTCTCACTACACACACACAAAAAATGGTAACTATGTAAGGGGATGGATGTGTTAACTTGATTCTAGTAATCATTTCACAATGTGTGCATATATTAAATCATCACCTGGTATACCTTAAAAAGTCACATTGTACTACTTGAATATATATCATTTTCATTTGTTAATCATACTTCAATAAAGCTGGGAAAAAAAGAAAGAAAATTTAGGAGGCTACATGTAAGTGGCAAAGGGGATCTTTTTCTACCTGAGGTATAATTGATGTATAATATTATATTATACTAGTTTCAGGTGTACAACATAATGATTCTGTATTTGTATGTATTGCAAAAATAATCACCACAATAAATCTAGTTAACATCCATCACCATACATAGTTACAAAAAGTTTTTTCTTGTGATGAGAACTTCTAAGATCTACTCTCAGCATCTTTCAAATATGCAATACAGTACTATTAACTATACTTACTATGCAGCCCATTACACCCCTATGACTTGTTTATTGAGATCGTCTTAACATAAAGTAGAAATCAGAAGCTATAAAAGAAAAGATAGACATATTTGATTACATAAAAACTGAAAATTTTATATGATAATAGATATAAGGAATATAATGAATGGAAAAGTCAAATGATAAATGATAGACTTGGCTACACCATTAATACTGCTAATATTCAAAACACTCTTATAAACTGATCAGAAAGCATAAACAACCCCATCAACAACAGTGAACAAAAAATATGAAAAGACAACCCATAAAAAGTTGCTAAAATACACAAATAGCTTAGGAAATGCAAATTAAAGTAATGCTGTGTCATTTTTTTCACCCAACTGGCTGGCAAATATTAAAAAAGATCTTGACATCTATGGCTGGTGGGAATGGGTGGGGGAAGGGAGAGCTACTCTCATACACCACAAGTGGAAATGTGAAGTGTTATAACATTTTTGGAAAGTAACCTGGCAATATTTTAAAAATATTAAAAGTATATCTTTTGCCACAATAATCCCACTCCTAGAAATCTAGCCCAAATAAATAGAAGCAGCAGCAGACAAGAATATATATCCACAGGTGTCTATTACAACACTGCTTATAATACCCATCGACAAGGAAATGGTTGAATAAAATATGGTATACTTACAGGATGGAATATTATGCAGTCAATAAAAAGAATGATTTAGAGCTATATTGATTGAAATGTAGGGATTTCTACAAGGTTTTGTTGAGAAAGGAAAGACACAGAAAATATCTGCAATATGATCACATTTTTGTCAAAAGACCAATGATTATATATACACATGTATGCATGATTAGATTACTTAGGCTTGGAGAAAAATATGGAAAAATAAATACCAGAATATTAACGAGGTTAACTGGAGTAGGGTGTGCTGATTGATACGAGTTGAAGGGGGAGGAGAGAAGAGATGGAGCCACACGAAAAAGGGAGGAAGGATTCACTAATAATGCCCAGTGCTTTTGTATTGAAAAAGCTTTTTGAAGAATTTTAAAAATTCATATTTTTTGCAAAGCTTCTTCTGTACTCCCAGGTTGCTAATTCCTTCCTCCTTTGGGTTGTCTCTACAATGTGTACATGTTTCTACATTCACACTTATGACACACTAAAAATTTGTAGTTCAAAAATGTCCACAGCTGTGTCCTCTCGTAGATTGTGAGGACGTTGATAACAGGAATTGTATCTTATTTGTCTTTTCATTCATCATCATGTCGGGCATTATACTCATGTCCAAGGGCTGCAGTAACAAAGCACTACAAACTAGGTAGCTTAAAACAACTGCAATTTATTATCCCACAGTTCTAGAGGCTAGAAGTCCAAAATCGAGTTGTCTGCAGGACCATGCTCTCTGAAGTTTCTAGGGCAGAATCCTTCCTTACCTCTTCCAGCTTCTGGTGGTTGCCCACAGTCCTTGGCGTTCCGTGGCTTGCTGCTGCATCACTCCAATCTCTGCCTCTGTCTTCACGTGGTGTTCTCCCTCTGTATCTCTTCTCTGTACCCAAATTTCTCTCTTCTTATAAGGACACCAGTCAGTGGGTTTAGGGCTCACCCTTATCCAGTATGACCTCATCTTAACTTCATTACATATGCAAAGACTTTATTTCCAAATAAGGTCATTTCCAAACAGGTATGAGGGTTAGGACTTCAACATATCTTTTGGGGGACACAATTCAACCTATAATGGGCGTGTAGTAGATACTTGATAAAATAATTTTTTAATTTAATTGAAGTCATAGAATCTTCATATTAAAAGAAAAATTCATAGAACAAGCAATAAAGTTTTAGTGATCTAAGGGAAAGTGTAATGAAAGCAAAATGTACACTGATTTGTAGCCAGTAATTCATGTCAATTGAGGGGAGTGAAGTAATAATAGTAAAATAAGTAAATATGAGAGAAGAAAGAATGGGGATTGGGATTATGAGAGATGTAATAAAGGATCTCTTTCTTCTGTACATGTTTCCTTATCCAGGTCACAGAAACCCTAATATAGTAAAATTTCTACTTTACACAGTGTGCACTGTAGTCACATTTAGAAATAAATGATTCACCACAGGTTAAAAGTGCAAGGATTAGGATTATTCAAGACTAGAAAACACATTCTCAAATCGGGGAAGGGGCACTACCTCCAGGGGACCCAGCAAAATGGAGAAGTGTCTTTGGTTCAAAAAAGAATATTCCATCTACTATTGTTTTCGTTAATCAAGCTACAGGAAGCAAAACTGACTAAATCTTGGCTAGCAGAGATGTAAAGAATTCAATGTGAGACAGCTTTGAAGGGGACCTAAGTTAAAAAAGCAATTGAGATACACTAAGCAAGAAGAGACAAGATCATTGAGAATCATAAACTATAAAACACTTCAGTATTTTCATGGAGTCAGTGAAAGTCTGGCTTTTCTTTGGTTTGGGGGGAACAGCATTTTGATCAACTCTGGCTACGAGGTTCCCTTTTTGGCTATAAGCCAAGGAAGGGTTTCCTTTGCCCTGTCTCTGGCCTGAAGACTGGTTGGATCCTGCAGACTTCGGCCTTTTACACTCTAATAACTCCACTTGCAGGTCCCAAGGTGAGAAGGTTGATAGATAAACCCACAGCAAGGGAATCGCCTGTTTCAAGATCTTGGAGATTTGAAGCAGAGCTCTTCCTCCACCTGAGTATTGGGCTGGATTGAAATGAATTCCAAGTTAAAGTTGATGCTATAGTCCTTGTTTTCTTAATTAATTCAATTAATAAGTGATGAATAACTGTAGTAGCAATTGAACAGTGGCAAGTGCCTAGATGTAGCCCAAAGTTGTCCCTGTAATCCAGAAAACCTACCTATAGATAGAGTTTTGTCTTGTTCTGCACCAGTTACACTGAATTCTTAATGGCTGGGTTTGTGGGAAGTTATTTAAGCTGTAAGACTATCAGAGACTTCCTATGTAATTTAGCTGTAGAACATATAGCAATTGAGATTCTCACATCAGATAACTGGGCCAAGGTCCAGAGACTAGCTACTAAGCCAAGAGATGGCCAACATCCAGGTGCTCTTTGTCCCTAGGAATGGATTTTGAGCATTCCAGTTCCTCCCCTTCTTGGGCAACTGCTGCAGAGTCAAAGCTACAGAACTCCAGGCATTCTATCTTTTCACAGAGAACAGCTCTAACGTTTGGTTCGACTCTTACTAAGACAATTAGGCAGTTAATTTATACTATTCTAAAAAACGTTCTGCAAATGGAACAAGTGCTATAAAAAAAAGACTTGCAATAAGAAAGAATAAGACATGGAATAGTTTTCCCTACTTTTATCAGAAAGCAAAATCTTTCCCAGAAGTCCTAGCAGTGTTCCTTCTTTATCTCATTGGCCAGAACTCTGTCATACGTACACTCCTAGACCAATCACTGACAAAGGTTATTCCCCACCTTTGCATGACTGGTTTTAGAACAATGCGATTTATTCCCAGGGGCTGGAGAAGGGGTCCACTTTCCCTCACCGCATTGCTGCACTCCCAACACTTGAACAACAGCAGGGCTTTGTTGGCAAAGTAGATTTTGGGTGAGTAACTAAGAGAATGGACCACAATAAATTGGAAAAAAATGTCATATAGGGCATCAATTAATCCAGGTATCTACATACCACTCCTTATGTAACAGAACAAATGTAAATTTGTCCCTATCTTGCCAAAGTAGACAGTGACCTTGAATGAGGAGCAAAAAGTCTCCTCTGGGCCCCTGTATATTGCAAGTAGCCCAATTACAGATGCCACCAACTCTGAAACCAATCAGACCATAGTAACATCAAGTTGGTTCCTAGAGCCAGGTGAAAGTCAGAAACTTAAGCCCTTTACTAGTTTTTCTCAGAATTTGTCTGGTCTGAGAAATGGTAAAAGAACACAGAAGGGAGACAAAGAACTTTAAAAATGAAGGAAATATTGTGCCAACATGAAAATCAAAAAAGAAAAAAGAAGAAAACTTAAATGTTAAACAAGACTTGAAACTACATCCATTAAGTCCCCCTTAATGATTGTGAATGACCGAATACCACCAGTTATGACTGACAGAAATAATATAAAATGAGACACTGCCACAGAGATTAAAATGTTAGGCTATGTTCAGTGTGGAGGATTAATTCTATTATTTAATATAAAGAAGATACATATGTGTAGTATGTATAGTCCTATTAATAGAAAATCCACTTCTCCTGCCTTCACTAAAATAAAGACAAATATTTATGAAACATTGCTTTGAAGAGGTGCCCAATTATTACCCGGCCTACAGCACCCAGTCCAGCTCTGTCAGTGAGGCAGAGGGGTGTAAACCACAGGGGCTTTGGCATTCAGAAAGCTGGTCTTGAACACAGACTGCAGCATGTCCACTTCTGTGAGCTGGAGCAGGTCCTGCAGCTTGTTGATTCTCAAATCCTCAGCTGTAAAATGGGAACAAACTCTCCTAGTGTTACCGTTCCTGTAAAGTGTCTGATTCATAGTACATGCTTGTGACATGGTAGTTACCGTTAAGTTTGTTAGGAGCAGTGGTTTTCAACATGTGTTCCCGGACCAGCCCCACAGCATACTTAGGAATGTGTCAGAAACGCAAATTCTGGGGTTCCACTTAACAACTACTGAATCAGACACGCCGGGGTGGGCCCAGTGATGAGTGTTTTCACCTGCCCTCCTGGAATTCTGGTGTGCACTCACAGTGGAGAACCACTGGGGAAGAGCAAGGGCAATGAGCCAGACTGTCCATGTTGAAACCAGCTCAACTTCTTACTGTGGGATCTTGAGCAAGTTACTCAACTTCCCTGTGCCTCAGTTTCCTGCAAAATGAGGAAAATGGTTATGTCTGTCTCATAGAGCTGCTGTGAGGATTGAAGGAGTTAATATATATAAAGTGCTTAAAATGGGACCTAGCCCCCAGTAAGTGTTTACTAGATGATAGCTTGTATAATTAATTATAAATAGTTCTATTGTAGTTCTTGTTCAGCTGTGAACATTTCCAGGTCAAGGGTCATTTGGGGTGAGGTGGCAGGCGCACTGTGATGAGATTTTGGCATCTCTAAACCTTCCTCTTGTTCTGTAGCTTCTGCTTCACTCCCACTCAAAGTGGTTTGAGGAAACTTGGGAACGGTAGGAATACACAAAAAATATGTCTTTGCCAAGAATTTGCTAAGTCTTGTCATGTTGAGACATTCAGTGAGCTGATTCAATCATGTTTGGACTGTTTATTGCTGTGCATCATGGAGTTTCAACCAAGTGGAACTGGTTCTTATGAGTTCAATTTTATTTTGTAATTGCTAATAGTCTTTTTGAATTTAAGAAGTAATTCACAAAAAGAACAAATACTGTATAATTCCGCTTATATGAGGTATCTAGAGCAGGAAAATTCATAGAGACAGAAAGTAGAATGATGGTTTCCAGGGGCTGGAGGGAAGGGGAAATGGGGAGTTAGTACTTAATGGGTACAGAGTTTCAGTTTGGGAAGACTGGAAAAGTTCTGGAGACGGACAGTGGTGGTGGTTGCATAACAATGTGAGTGTACTTAATGCTACTGAAATGCACACATAAAAATGGTTAAAATGGTAAATTTTATGCTATGTGTATTTTACCACAATAAAAACAATTTAAAAAAGAATTGATAGAAAAAGTAATATGTGGATTTTGGGGGGAATATGCAGAAAAAAACCATTTTTAAAAAGAATCTCATGATTCTGGGGTGCAGGCAATATTCTATTCTTTCACCTGGTTACATAGGTGCTGATTTTGTCATCAACTCCATCAAGCTGTTCATTTATGCAATTTTATGTCTTTGTGTTATATTTCACAATAAAAAGCTGGGACAAAGTATGGAAATGATAAATACTTAAAAATAATCACTCATGGGCCTACAAATCTATCTGGAGACGGTCACTGTCAATTATTTGGGATATTTTCTTTCTTTTTTCCTCTGCGTATAGCTATATATTTGTAATTCACACAGTATTCACTCAACCAGTATTTACAGAGCACTATTTTAAGTGCTGGGATGTATTAGTCATCTACTGTTGAGTAAGAAATTATTCCAAAACATAACAGCTTAAATCAACAGACATTTATTATCTCACAATTTCTGAGTCAGGAATCGGGGCACGGCATGCTCGGGTGCCTCTGATTTAAGGTCTCTTATGAGGTTGTACTCACAATGGGCCATAGTTTCAGCTGAAGACTCAATTAGAAGAGTATCCACTTCTAAGCTCACTCACATGGGCCTCTATTCCTCATGGTTGTTGGACTGAGGACCTGAGTTCCTTGCTAGAGGTAAGGAGGCCTCCTTCACTTCCTTGCTACTTGTATGTCTCCACTGGGCTGCCTCACAACATGGCAGATGGCTTCCCCCAGAGCAAGTAGACCAAGAGAGAGAAAAAGAATACCCAAGATAGAAGTCACAACCTTTTTTATAACCTAATGTCAAAGTGACACTTCTGCTGTATTCTATTCATTAGAAGCAGGTCAATAATCCAACCCACCCTTAAGGGATGGGATTACACAAGGGCAGAATACCAGGTTATGGGGATCACTGGGGGCAATTCTATAGTCTGCCTCCTGTGTGGTGACACAGTAGTGGACAAAATAGATAAATAACCCTTAACTCATGTAGCTTACATTCTTATGGGGAAAGTCAAATATTTGGTATGTTAGCAGATGATAAGTGCAATGGAAAAAAGATGAATTTTCTACAGCTTTATTGTAGATTCTTGGAGTAGAATTACTGAGTCAAAAGATCTGATTTAAAAAAAAAGATATGACTCATATCAGAGTTCTTAGTTGCAACCAAAAAACCCAACTCTAATTCATTTAAGCAGAATTAATTAATTAATTAATTTTACTTTATTGAAAGACAAATGAGTAGTGCACAGTACCTCTGGGAGGACAAGAGAACCAGGCTTGGAGTTCCCAGCCAGGAACAATGCCTCAAATCGCACTACAGAGCTGATCATATAAATTCTACATGGCCGTCACTGCGGGGTGCAGATTCTGCAGTTTGTAGCACACATATCATAGAGTTTGGACAGTGGACACAGGCCCTGGAACCAACTCCTCTGCCACCTCTTTTGCTGCCATGTTTGCCAGCAGGTGTTCCAGAAAGCCCCCACTTCTGTACATTGGGGCACCAGTTCCAGGTCTGGGCCAGTATGTCTGAAAGGTGAAGCCTAGATCATGTGCCACAAGGGAGACTAGGAAAGCAAGTGTTTGGAAGTTTAACTTCTGTGGTGGGAAGTGGATTTTATTTCATAAGGAAGGGGGTTCAGACCCTGGATGGTCAAAGGAAGTTTGAACATGCATCAAAACTATTTTTAAGATTCTTGATACATATTGCCAAGATGCTTTCACGAAATGTTGTGCCAGTTTGTATGCTCATCAGCAGTATATTTGAATGTCTATTTCATTGCATCCTCACTGGCAATGATAGTTTACTGTTTTCTGTCTACACTCACCTTCTTGGTGACCTCATGTAGTCTCAAGGCTTTAAAAACTGCTTATAACCCCAAGATTTCTTCCATCCACCTTAATCTCTCTCCTAAAGTCAGACTCGTAGATCCAACTACCTTCTCCACCTCTCCACTTGGATGTCTAATAGGTATTTCAAGCTTAACATGTCCACATACCAAACAGAGGTTCTGAAATCACCCCGTCCCCTTCTACTACAAACTCACACCTTCTTCCTCCATCAATAACCAGGAACTCCATTTTCCTGGTTGTTCAAGCTAAAAGCCTTGGAGTCAACCTTGACTCTCATCTTTAGTCTCCCAACCAGGATTTAGTCCATCAGTCTATCTAGTCAGCTCTATCTATCTTTAAAAGGGTCAGAATCCAATCCCATTTCACCACCTCCACTACTATTATCTGGTCTGAGCCACTGTCATCTATTGTCTGGGTTGTCATGATAACTTCCTAACTGGTCTCCTGTCTTCTGCCTTTGTGAACCTAAAATCTATTCTCAACCCAGTAGAGAGAGTGATGCTGTTAAAATGTAGATCAGTTGCTATGGGTGAATTGTGTCCCCCACAAATTCACATGTTGAAGCCTAACCCCTAGTACCTCAGAATGTGACTGTATTTGGAGATGCGGCCTTTAAAGAAGTGATTAAGTTAAAAGAGGCCTTGGGGTGAGCCTCATCCAATGTGATTGCTGTCCTTATAAGAAGAGGAAACTTGGACACACAGATTGACACTGGGGATGCGTGCACATAGCGGAAAGATCATGTGAGGACACAGCAAGAAGGCAGCCATCTACAAGGCAAGGAGAGAAGCCTCAGAAGAAACCAAGCCTGCCCACACCTTGATCTTGGACCTCTAGCCACCAGAATTGTGAGAAAATAAATTTCTGTTGTCTAAGCCACTCAGTCTGTGGTATTTTGTTATAGCAGCCCTAGCAAACAGATACATTGGATTACACCATCCTGTCCCCAAACCCTCCTGTGGCTTCCCATTTTATTATGAGTTGAAGTTGAAGTTCTTACAGTGACTTACAGAGCCCTATATCATCTGGCCTCCATCCTCTCTCTCTAACCATACTCCTTTTACTCTCTCTTGCTCATTCTGCTGTAGCCACTCAACCTCCTTGCTGTCCCATAAACATAGCAGCCACATTTTTGCCTCAGGGCCTTTGCACTTTCTGGCATCCCCGCTGAGAAGCCCTTTCCTCAGCTACCTGTGTGGCTCATTCCCTCATGTCTTTCAGTTACTTATCCCTGACCACCTTATCTAAAAGAGAACTCCCTGCTCCCCATCCCTAAGGCCCTCCCCTCTCTGGCTTTGTTTGTTTTGTTAGCAATTATCACCATCTAACATACTATATATTTTATGTGGTTTTTTTTTTTTTACTGTCTGCCTCCCACGCTACCATGAAATCTCCAAGATGAAGGAGTTTGTGTCTGCATTGTTTACTGCTGAAGCTCCAAGACCTGAACAGTGTCTCGCTTGTAGTACGTGCTCAATATTTATTTGTTGAATGAATGAACAAATGATTTGACATGCAAAGAATCTTTTTTAAAATTTAAATTGATTTAGTTATCAATGATGCAGAATATTTTTTCCAAACGTTTTTCAGTCATTTATATTCACTCTTCTATGTTTTGTCTATTCATGTTCTGTGGCCAATTACAAAAATTAAGTTCCAAAGACAATGTTTTCTCCATATTGCTACACTGCCTCTCCTCCAGACATTACTGGTATGAGTTATATACTAAAGAGATTAAACTCTGTCATATTTTGTAACATATATATATTCTTTGTGGTTAGCCTTTTAATATTTTTTAAAGAAAAAAATTTACATTTTTTTATATAGTTAAATCTATTGTGAGTTCTCCCTCTGATGAAAACTTAGTCTTAAAGCAGCAGCTTTTTATAATTCCGTCAACTTTCCAGGAAATCTCCCCTTATCTTATTTCCAGAGATCCCTCTGATGCTCGTTCATCTGAAATTCACTCATCTGAGACAGATGACAAAAAGCTGTTTTCCAGCAAGGAATGACTGTAAGGAGTTTTTATAGCAATAACCGCATTTGGATTTTGTCCTCATGAAATTGTAACTGTCTGCAAACAGTCATGTGAATTTAGGATTTTTTTATTGTGCCATCCAGGGCCCAGTCTTACAGGATAGGCCTTGGGTTACATGGCTGATGGTCTATTTCAGCACGAATGCAATGTTCAGGGCTATCTCATTCTCTAAGTTTCCTCCCATCCATCTTCAGATGCCAGTCACTGCAGTAAGAAGCCTCCCCTACTCCAAGCCCAAAGAGCTTTGTGGCTTCTGGCAAAAAGATGAGGAAACTGAGGCACAAAAATGTTTAAGTAATGGGCTAAAATTTACTCACCAAATAAGAGGGTGATATTCAAAACATTTAATGACCAGCACGATGTTGATAGCAAATGCTCAGAAACTGACCAATCTGAACAGAGGCCGGCATGAATTCTAACCAGTCAGAACAGAGGCCACTGTAAACCACCAGGATGGCTCCACCACCTCGAACATGCTCTTTTGTGGTAGGGCCAGGACTTGGGCTCCAGAGCCTCTATTTTTGCATACACTCCACTATACCGTCTCATCACCAGACTTCACAGCAATGAAGTCGGATGGCCAATTTCAATCCCTCCTGTTCTGTTCAGTAATCAACTCCCGTTCCTCCCAAATCTTCAGCAAAGTGGTCTATATCCAACTCTGGGTGTAGCGGTGTCATGAAGGGAGAAGGCAGAGTGAAGCTGTGTGTATACTATGAAAGAGGTAGTGTTTGGGATGTTTACGGTGAGCAGCTGCCTGGAGAAAAGTTCTGAGAAGTCAGGAGCAATCCACAAAGCATTGTGGAGCAACTTTCTATAGTGAGGGTGACAGCATTCGCCATTCCCCGAGATCTTGAGAAATCTTTGGAAGGGAAATCGATTTCCTGCAAATATATAAGATGCAATTTTAATATATTATTATGATGTTATTAAAGGAATGGGTGAGAGAAAATGTTGGCATGGACACATTGAAAACCCAGGAGAAGGTTTAGGAATACCACCTCTGGAGTCAGACATTGTTCTAGGTGTGGCTCTGCCATTTACAGGTTAAGTGACCTAAAGCAAACATTCTTCCCTAAGTCTCCTTGATGTGTAAAATGGGTGTAATAATAGTGCCCAACCCATAGGGTTGGGGTTAAGTGAGGGTTAAGAGGACACAGGTATCCAGTTGCTGAGCACAGTGAATGGAATGTTCAGTCAATGCCAGGCATCAGAGCAGAGAGCAGTGGTGTCATCACCTTCATCATTACCATGATCTCTGAAGTCTTTTGAGTCCTTAAACACACAGACACCTCACAAAGAAAAATCCCAGAGAGAGGTGCTCACATATTTCTTCCTGATCTCCCAATGACAGAGGAAGAGAAAGCAATACTGCAAGTCAGGAATAGGAGAGGCCAAATTCAAGAGCTCTTGAGAAGCTGAGTGGGCAAGGCAATGGGCTCTGAGCTCAGGAGATTCCTGAGGAGTTAAAGCTGGGAAATTACAAAAAGGAGAGAGAGCTTAATTTGGCTTTAGGGAAGAAGAGAAGCAAGGGGGCAAGGGTCTGATGGGCCACAGATCTGATAAAAGAATGTGGAGGCATTAATGGCTGTTATAAAAGACCAAGGCAGGTGATGAGAAGCACTTTTTTTTAGACTAAGAGGGTATCTTATCTATCAAATTTTATCTCTTGCCTTTTCATTGCCTCTCTGGGAAGTTTAAGGTGGTCAGAGGGTAATGGCAGTTGATTTCATCTTTTTACACAGTGTCTTGATTCAAAAGTTTTCAAGGTGACTTTACTCAGCATTGGTGAAGTGAGGGCAGGTGAGGTAAGGTAAAGTGCGGTGAGGCCATGTGAGGCTAGGTATGATTCTCATGCCCTGCTGGAGGGAATGTAAATTAGTATGACCTCTTTGGAAAGCAGCTAGACAACGCATCTCAAAATGTCTTAAAAATGATCATCCGTTTGGGTGCAAACTTTGGAGCAGTATCCTATGGAAATGATCAGATATTTGGCCAATGAAAGGAAAAATCATGTTGTTTGCATAAGTAACAAAAAGCACATAGGGAGAAGACTGTAAAGAAACTCATAAAAATTTGAGCAGTTGTTATCTGGGTAGTGGGATTATGAAAGATTATTTGCTTCATTTTACTTTTAAGATTTTCCTAAATTCCTCCAGCACGTTACTTATAAGAAAAATATATTTAAAAATAAATGCATTGAATAAAAATTCATTTCCTTCTTTCCATTCCTCTTCTGCATCCCTTTCTTTGTGAACCAAGGGCCTAGTTATTCTGGTAATGACATGCATAGGAGGACCCATTGTGGATTCTGTCCTTGATCCCCCCATCTTCCTTTGTTGACTTTCCTGTGGGCTTTGGACTGGGATTGTATGGCTTCCCCCAACGTGGATGGAGCTCTGAAGGGTATGCCTTTCAATGGCACTGATCCACAAAGACTCTACCACATTGCTTCTCATCAAAGCCAAACCGGGCAGGGCACCTCATCAGTGGGGACACTCAGGCTTAATTCTGCATACTTTGCTTAGAGTTCATCTTGTTTCAGAGATACTGGAATAGGGCTGGGGAATTGGGAAGAAGAGGGAGGAAAGAGGGTAGTTTTCCTATCCAGTAATATTTTTCTTTAGCAAATTAAAAGTCACACCCGGTGCCCTTGGTTGGATATATCTTGGTTGACGGTAACCTGTGTAGTCTCATATACTAAGAGGAAGACAGTGTGGTTGAGCTGACATTTTGTGAAGGAGAAGTTCACGCATTCATTCATCCATTCACTTCTATTTATTAAGTTCCTTCTCTGCATCAAGCACTGTTGTAAGCACTGAGAAAAGTCTTTGCCTTGATGGAGCTTCCATTCTAATGGGGGTGAGAGTCAATAGTGCAGTGAAGAAAAATTAAACAGAGTAATTGGAGATACAGAATGATGAGGTGAAGTGTGTGTGTGTGTTTTCTTTTAGATAGAGTACTTGTAAAAGGCCTCTTAATAAAGAGATATTTGAACAGAGATTGAAGGAAGTAGGGGAGGGAGGCATGAGGCTATCTTGAGGAAAGGCTTTCTAGGTAGAGGGAGCAGCCAGCATAAAGACCCCAAGGAAGAGCTCACTTAGTGTATCTGAAGAATAACAAGGAGGCCAGTGCAGCTGGAGGTGAGGTTGGAGAGTTATGGGAGGGTCAGATCATGTGTGGCTCTGCAGAGATTTTTGAATTACTTGGTGAGATCTGGGCATCAAGATTTTTAAAACTTCCCCAAGTGATTTTAATATGAAGCCAAGGTTGAGAATTACTTATTTAAAAGGCTTACTCTGCCTGTTGTGAGGAGAAACAAGGAGCAGGGGTGAGGGTAGATGTGTGGAGACAGTGAGGAGGCTACCGCAGTATTCCAGGAGAGAGATGATGGCGGCTTGGACCCAAGTGGTAGTGATCAAGATGGTGAGGAATGGTTGAATTATGGAAATAATTGAAGGTAGAACCCTAGTCCAGTGCTGCTGCTGCTCCTGGGGCTGGATGGGTACTGGGACTTCATATCAGCAAGAATCTTGACCAATCCACCTAAAGTCTATTATCTAATCTGGTCTCTATCAGTAATAAAGGTGATTTTTTAGCCTCCTTGTGTACTTTGTGGTATTTCTCAACTCGTTGAGAACGTGGATGGGGAAAAGGGATGCTATTTATTGAAGGAAATCCTCAGAGACCAATAATGAGTCTGTGTGGTGGTGTGTGTATGTGTGTGTGTGTGTGTCTGTCTGGCCGCATTCAGCTGCCCAAGGACAATTGCCAAATTGGTGGCAAATTAGATTTCACCAAGGTTGGAGCTTTACCAGGAAGGAGATGGGGGCAAGGGAGCTGAAGACATTTGTAAAGGAATGATGACAATGATATACCATAGAATCTGAGCTGGGAAAGTTGAAAGGTGAGCACATGGAGTGAAGAGGTAAGACTAATGGATTGTAGGTCCTGGTGGCTCAAAGAAATGCTGGAGTCAAGGTCAAGAAGGAGTGAGCTGGAAAAATAAAAGTGGGTGGTAGTTGAGATGCTTAAAACTAACATTGTAAGTAGGTTATTAGTAATGACAAGGTCTAAGTATGACCATAACAGTGGCTGAGGAAGGATAGAGGACAAAAATCATTGAAGGGAGGAGGAAACAATGAAAAGTGAAAAGAGGACTGAACTTGGAGTCAGAAATCCTGGGTTTGAGTCCCAGTTGAGTCACTGACTAGCTATAATCTTTAAAAAGTTATTCTAACATTCTGAGCCTCCATTTCCTTGATTGTAAAATTCCAGTTCAGTGAGCGATGGGAGGCTTTAAATGGCATAGTATATGTGGATGTTTCAAAGCTTGCAAAATGCTCTCTCTATGTAAGGGATTATATCTACTGGCCAAATAAATGATGCAAGATAACTTTTCCATAGTTAGTGAACCAAAGTAAGAGTCAATAGAACTACAAACTTTCAATTTCTGGGACATTGAACAACCTGAATGACTACCAAAAGAAAATAATAAATCAGTCAAATGGATGACTCTTCGGGATTGTCCTGTTGACAATCTTCCCAGTTCTTTTTCTGTGATGAATAGTTCTAGAAGTATGGTATTTGATGACTTTACTCCCTTTTGCAGATAAGAGGAGTGGCTTTGATGGCAGGGAGTAGGCACAAAAACTGGGAGGAGGAAGGTGGTTAAGTAATTCAGTCTTTCAGTAAAAGAGTAATTGCTAGGAGCTGTTTTGTTCAATTATTTTAAAGAAATTTGATTTACCCTCAGATACAACCACTGGGAAAAAAGGGATGGAAAAAACACAAACATTGGAAGAAGGAAGCAATTGATTTCGAATGCGTTGCTGAGAAAAGTCATTTAGCACACATCTGCTAAAGAAGTCCATGTAATATTGGGATATAGAATTATAAATATATATGTGTATTTTTTTTTTTTTGCTGAGGTAGATTAGCCCTGAGCTAACATCTGTTGCCAATCCTCTTTTTACTGAGGAAGAGTGTTGTTGAGCTAACACCTGTGCCAGTCTTCCTCTACTTTATATGTGGGTTGCTGCCACAGTGTGGCTGATGAGTGATGTAGGCCCACACCTGGGACCCAAACATGTGAACCCGGGCCGCTGAAGCAGAATGTGTCGAACCAAACCACTATGCCATGGGGCCGGCCTCTCATAAATATTTTAATATCTGTAAACACCATGTTCTCTCATATTCTTTACTTCATTTGACTTGACCTTGGCTGTAATAACCCTAACCTTACTTGTGCCTCTGTGATCTGACTCCCAATTTGCACCCTCAATTCTAAGAAGAGGTCCCTGGCTCTATATCATTTTCTTAGCAATTATCCTATTTCTCCAAAAACTGAGGTCCTACCTGGTCTTCTTCTCACAGCCCTTTAGGGCTTGGCACCCAGGCACTGACCACTGGTCTCATGTCTAGGTACTTCCTCCTTATTTCTGAATCTCCCCAACAGCCTTCCAGCTTGTTCTGAGAAAAAATATAGTGTGTACTTTGATTCTGAAGTGCACAGACTTTAGAATCAAAGATAAAAAGTCAGAGACTCTTGCGTTAAGTTTTTTAAAATGATAACATTAACAATAAAACATCCTCCTCCACTCCATCCAGGAATATGTTGTCTACAGAGACATAATTGAAATAAAACGATGTGGAGAATTTGAAAATAAGAAATGGAAAAACATATACAAGGAAACCGAAAGAAAGATGGGGTAGCAATTTCAATAATAGATAAAATAGAATTGAAGTTGAAAAATGATCATAGGGGACATTATATGCTGATTATATGACCTATATATCAAGAATTTTGAACAAACATGCAACTAAGAAGATAGCCTTGAAACATAGAAAGCAACACCTTACAAAACTATAGCAGTTTAACACATTCCTCTAAGAAAAGATAGATCAAACAGGCTTTGGTGATGCTCAAGCTGACCTACGCTCATATCCCTTTTCCTTTTTAAGCACTCAGTAGCTGTGTGAGTTCATTAAGTTACCTAGCCTCTGTGTTCTCACCCGAAAGAGAGGAATAACACCAGCCTTCTGAAATTGTTGTAAGCTTTAAATGAGATAATGCACATAAGTTGTCAAGTATAATGTCAGGCTCACAACTGGTACCTTACAAATGTCTGCAACAAAAATTATCCTTTGGATACTCTGCCCCCCATTACCTGCCCTGTTCTTCTTGGATCTCTCTGATTTCTGAGTATAGACTGCATCTATATCCCAGGTTTTTCTACCATGTAAGCTCTAGGGATAGAGTAGAAAGCTGAAACAGGGTCTAGAGAAATGCAACATCTTTGCACAACTCAGGGGTGATACTCAACTAATATGCACCGGTAAGCCTATACTGGTTGTTAACAGTTGCCATCCACTCTGACTGTCAGGGCCTGTGCCTTTTATCTGTTTGTTGTCTCTCAGCTCCAAGTTCACCCTTCTTTAAACAACTTTGTGTTATCAGAGCTGGACCCTGTAAACATTTCTCCTTTGCCAGCTGGAAGAATGTTAGGTTTCATCAATAAGGCACTGGCGTGACACTACAAGGACATAGCCACAGAAAGAGAGCTCCCTTCTAGGTTCTGGCCCTCCGTTATTATTATTCAGCATGAGAGCCCAACAGCCCATGTGGACAAGTTTCAGCTGCACCCTAACACCTTTTAAAGCAGCTCTGGTATGCCCACAACCTCTGACAATGGAGGGCTGCTTCTAGAGACAGCTCTCGCCTGGGCTCTGCTAAGTTCCTTCATCACTGTCAGGCTGTGTGTTCTTGTAGCAGCCACATCCTCTTTGAAAAGGTCTCCTAAGTCCTTAATTCCTTCTTTGTTCAGGCTCCTTCAGCCTAGAGGTAGAAGATTCTTTTTATTGTGCTGGCTACTTCTGAACCACTTAGTGACCTCTCTTATTCCTTCTAGTAGTTAATTTAGTAGCTAATTTAGTAATTAACCTTTAGTAGCTAATTTAGTAGTTAACCTTCTACTAGTTAACAGTTCTTTGCATTAAAGTTTCCTTATTCAAATAACTGGTGTGATTTCCTTCTCTTTACTGGAGACATATCAGACATGTTTCTCCATTAAACTGCAACTATTATCAACGATGAGTTACCGGGTGGTGAGCAGGGAATTGCTTTATCAGTGTATAAGTATTCCTTAAAGTAGCCCTTCCCCTGCCCACTAAAAAAGAATCATTGCCAGCTCAATTTCCTGGATTTTTTGTGACCAGAAGAAATAAAGAGAGAGATAGAAATAGACAGGGTCTGAGAAGTGAAAAAAAATTGAGGCAGACTTAGCACAAGGGCTAGGTTGATAAGTTGATCTATGTACTAAAGAGCTAGGGCAGAGGGAGAAAGGTGGAGGAAGGAAGAAAAAACATCATGGACTGACTAGTGGACAGAATTTGGATTTGAAAAATTTGCTGAGGCTTATGAATTGGATTTCTGTTGATATTTTTTTGAGATATATGAGTAAAGATTGAAATTCAGTTTTTATTACTTTTGGTTACAGTAATATACTTCCTCATTTGTGACTCTATGCAGAGTTGGCCACATGGATACCTGGCTTTTACCAGGGTTCTACCTGATTTCTATTTTATGTCAGAGAAACTTCCAATTTGTTCACACTTTTATTTATGATAACCAAACACTGATATTATTACTGTAGACACTTAAAAAAGCTATCTAGGAGGTTTTAAGCAATGTTGGAAAACCCTCATGTATCTGTTTTCGACTATCTAAAGAGGCATTCACTTCTTACAAATGTCCTCTTATTTAGCTCTAGAAACATTTTTCCTTCTGACTAAATTGACTTTTTGTTTTTTAAAAAAAGACAGAGTAGGCATTTGACTGGGAATGGTATAAAGAGTACTAGCTTTAATCTCTGAGTGTGTGTATGTATATTCTCAGAAAGAAACACTAGACAGATAAATCAGAAATTATTATCTATAAGGGGAGTGGGAATGGAAGAAGGGACAAGGATGGACATGAGCATTATAAAAATTAAATTAAATTTAAAAGAAGAGCACCAGATACAGATTCAGACAGACTTGGATTCAAAATCCATATTTGGCGGCTAACAACCAATTGACTTGGAGATGTTACTTAATATCTCTTGGCTTCAGTCCCATTAATAAAATGCATAGGGTTATTGGGAATATAAAGATAATACCTGCTGAAACACTTAGCCCAGTGCCTGGTGAATATAAATGCCTGGTAGTGTTAGCCATAGTTAGTATTGCCTTGGCTCAGCATGCAAGAACCAGGACTACATGAACTTTGTAAGATTCTTGAGCTTTGTAACTCCCCCTTTGCTTGTATTTTTGTTGCCCCCTGTTTGTCCTAAATTCTTAGGAAGAAAATCCTTAAGAGAATAAGGGCTTAGATTTGTCTTTGGGGACAGCTGGAATGAGATGTTCTTACTCTGTAGCCATTTTGGGGTGGGATGGAGGAGTGATAGGAACTCTAGGAGGTAGAGTGGGTAGGAGGAGATTTGGAGAGGAAATGGAAACAAGATATGTCCCCAGGGCATGTTGCAAAGAAAGAAAGGGGAGTCCAGAGCCTGGACCTAGAAAATGGGAGCCTAATAAAAGATCCGAGGGTATTTCCCCATATCCATTGTGGATTTCTCCCTTCTTCCTCTTTTATGATCAGCATGGAAAAGCAGGGAGAGAGTTTGGCTCTGTAGCTTTCTCAGTGTGGCTTAAAAATCCTAGGGTTGTCTTCTTTGTTCCAATCAGGAAACAGCTCTCAACTCCCTCTCTCCCTCAATCAATGCTTCATTGTTTCTGCAGCTGAGGAAGTCCTTGGTGCGCATCGTATAATCCAGACCAGACCTTTAGCATCGAATGCCTCTTTTTAAAAGGAACCAAAGCCTCTTTTCTTCCTGACATTTCAAAGCCCAGTTGAACCCAACAGCTTCCAAACATTCTGCCACTTGGTTACCTGTGTGACCATGGGCAAGTTTCTAAATCTCCAACTTGAACATGGGTCTGTCCCTACTGGAGAGTGGCAATGGCAGGACTGTCTGGCCAAATCTCTCTCCCAGCATCGTATAAGTGGTTTTAGCAAGTGTAACAGATGGTTTTGCAAATGTGTTTCCCCAGTACGTGTTCCACTGTGAACCTTTTTATCTTGCATCATGCTCTGACATCTTCTGCATTTGTAAGATTCACAACTGAGCTGAGTCCTAGCCTTCTAAAAGTCCTTGACTTCTGTTGCAGGTGAGAAATAGTGCCTTTGTCAGCCAGGTACCTGTAGTTGGATGCTGGCCAACAATGGTGGAAAATGAATTCATGAAAGGTTGTTCACAGAATCTGTAAGAGGTAGGAGAAGCGGCCTTGGAAACCAGGGAGGCTAGGCAACGGACACAATGTCGTCAGGATGCCACCACCATTGCCAACCATGGTCACTATCCTTGGACAGCGATCTTAATACTAGACCACCTCAGCCACCACCAAAGATTCAACATCACTGTTTCCATGACTGCAAGGTTCAGAGTCCGGGATGGTGATGGGGTCCTAAAACCTCTGTGGTTTCTTTGGCAGTCGAGGACAAGAAGCATGAGGTTTCCTGCCTTTTTGCTTCTGTACTCTGCATGTGTTGGCTAACAATCAGAAGATACAGCATGGTTATGCTGGGTTCACGTCCTCTGGTTAACTCTTGAGATGCTGGTGTCAGAAGAATGCTCTGACTCACACTGGTGGATTTCTCAAAATTAGGGAGGGGGATTTAGATGCTGGGCAGCAAGGAAAAATGAAAAAAAAAAAAAAAAGAATGTCCACTGATGTGCCAGAAACTTGGATAGTATTATAAAGTGAGTTTTTCAACCAAGCCCTTTGCTCTGCCCTCCTCCAGCTTCTCTCCTGTTGGGGTCAGGCCTGCCCAAGTCCTGTCATGTTCGGTACCTGAACAGGTGCATTTGCTCCCTTCCAGTGCCTGGAGTCTTGCCATCCATTGCTCAATTCCAACCTCTTGTTGTTTTAACATTGGGGCCTCCATCCCCAGGGCCTTCTGGCTGCAGTTCTTGGAGTCAAGTTTCCTTTCATGAAGCTGTAAGTTTCCAGCTAATCCATCATAGATCTTGGGACTTGGATAGAAATGACCTTTTCTCACCTCTTTTGGCTCTTCCCTCTGAGGGTCTTCTCTCTAATCCCTGGATATGGAAAGAGTGCTAGATTGAAACCGGAAGGCCCATATTTGGGAACTGCAGACTTGGGCAAGAAATCTGACTTTATTAGCCTCAGTTTCCTTATCTGGAAAAATCAAGAGGGTGATGACTGGAAAGATTTCTTGAGCTGCCTGAGTGCTTTTTTTTTTTGGTAAAGAAGACCAGCCCTGAGCTAACATCTGTTGCCAATCCTCCTCCTTTTTGCTGAGGAAGATTGGCCCTGGGTTTACATCCGTGCCCATCTTCCTCTACTTTATATGTGGGATGCCACCACAGCATGGCTTGATAAGTGGTGTGTAAGTCTGCACTTGGGATCCAAACCTGTGAACCCTGGCCACTGAAGTGAAGCGCACGAACTTAACCACTACGCCACCAGGCTGCTCCCTCCCGTGTCTTTTTTCCTCAACTCTACCTCTTGGGTCCCTGACTTTCTTGGTTCTCCCACCCCTAATTCTGGTCTGCATTATTTCTATCCCTTTTGTTCACTTTTAACACACCAATTATGGAGCCACAATAAAAATGGAATTTTCCATTCTTTGCTCAATCCAGAGTCCTCCCACTCAGTATCATGCATACATTGCCCCAAATCACTCAGCCTGAGGATTCTGACTTTTCTGGGGTCACAAGAGAACAGTAGAGGGCTGAGCTCTCCACATTTGATCCTCACCCTACAGTGTGGGGTCAAATATCCTTGTCATTTTTTTGGTAAAAACCCAGATGATCCTGGTTACATTATGTTCCTTCTTGACAACATGGACTGCAACTTTAGAATGGTATCTTTGCTCCTTGGTTTTACCCAGAAGGAGGGGAAAAAGCCATACAAAGCAATCTTTTGTTTATTTCATATACCAGAGGATCCTCTTGCAGGGTTCTCCACTCTGCCTCCCCTGTATTGTTTCTTTCAGAGTTTCACTAAAAATAATGGCAGTCATAAAAACAACTCCCATTTACTAACTTGCTATGTGCTAGGCCTTGTGGTAGGTGCTGGATCTATGTTATCTCACTCAATCCGCTCAATAAATATAGGTGGTAGGCACCAATACCCTCTTTCTACAGATGAGGAAACTGAGGCTTGGAGAAGTCAAGAGAGCTTTGCTCAGAAGCCCTGTCTAGCAGCCCCCATAGAGTCACCAAAGTCTCCCCCAAAGTCTCCTCAGCTTCCCAATCTCCAGGAATAAAGGAATCTCTGCTGCCTTTCGGATTTTATTCTTCCCAGAAGCCTTTGAGTCTCCTGAAGTTTACTAAGCTTCAGTCACCTTGCTGGGGAGGATTTCACAGACTCTCTGTGGAACCAAAGACTTCTTGGCCATATAATGTCCCCACTCTCACAGAGGCCACCATGTGGATGTGGCCTCTTTGACCACATGTGTTCACTGGACTCCAGAAACGACGGCTCTAACATCATCTCTGGGCCATCTCGGGGTTAGGAGAGTGGGAGTGTGATCTAGAAGAGGTTTGCAGAGGTCACTTAGTTCATCTCTTCATCTTTGGCACGGTTGCCTTCCCTTACTCTAATTCCCAAGTCTGTTAGACACTCAGCCTCTCTCAAACTGTTCAAAGCTGTTTCCATTTCAATTCAAACCAGATTTTCCCTGTTCTACCCTATCAGAACAGGGGATAATTAGTTATTATCTTCAAAATACTAATTTCCTTCCTTCTTTCCCTTTCCTTTCCCTAAAACAACATTAAGCAAGAGCTTTGGGGGCATTGCCATCGCCCGTCAAGAAGTCCACACATTGATTGTAACAGGAATCATAGTTGGGGGGATTGATGTGCTTTTCCTTTTTGTTTTCTCCCTACTGACTGGAGGAATCCTTTTATCTGGAGAAGTGATTAGGATGGTTTCTGAAGGAATTCAAAGAGAAAGAGTTAGTATTCAGTTTCTAACATTCAAAATAGGATTTCACAGCAAGACAATAACTTGAACGCTAAGTTTGGGGTGAGAGAAAGGATTTTTCTAAATAACTTTAGCTCCCAGCTGGTCTAGATCATAGAGTTTCTCCCATAGGATAGAGGAGATAACTCTGTCTATGACTTAGGTTTAGCCAGAAGTCTGCAGGTTATGTTTAGGTTAGAGCCAGGAAGCCATAAAGCAGAGAAAATAAATGAGTTTGCTGCCTCTTCTTGTCCTGGGGCATCATGGGAAAAAGAGGCCGTGAACAGAAGCTGAGTTGGGAGGGGAAGTGGTGAGATATGTGCTCTGATATCCCTTTGAAAGGCATGTTGGACAAGCTGAGAAGAGAACTCTGGTAGCAGGCTCTGCTCTGGGACAGGAGACAAGGGCGGGCAGTCCAACATTGTACAAAAGGTAGGCTACATGGTCAGGCAGAGAGGGAGACCCTACCCCACAGTCCCAAGCCTCCCTCCATTCCCATTGGAGAGCAAGCCAGCCCTGATGCCCACCACACCAGGACAGCAGAGAGAGGCTGGGCAGAGCTCTGGAGGGTTCACAGCTCCAGAAGGAGCTGACATGAGGTGAGGAGCTGAGGCAAGCAAGAGGGAGCTCAGACCAGGAGCTACACCAGTTGCAGATGTCAGTGGGGGGGGCAGATGAACCCCCAGGGACAAGCATCACTGAAGGGCCCACATAAAGCCAAGATTCCTTCTTCCCCTCCCAATGATGCCATGGGACAAAGGCCCAAACACTCCCTTAGGAGAATGGGGTAGGAGCCAGCAGAAATCAGAGACCTTGAGCAGGATCCAAAATGGGTCAATTAAATGATTGATTTAAGACTAGGGTTTAAGCTGGATTGGGCATTCAGTTATATTTCTCCTCTTTACCTAGCAAATAACAACAAGTAAGTTGACAACCCAAAGAAAATACTTTCCCTGCACATCCAAGTTGTATGGTGAGCATATTTAAGCCCGCTACCCTATATTTCGATAAAGAAAATCAGCTTTGGGGGCCGCCCGGTGGCGCAGCGGTTTAGTCCGCGCTTGGCAGCCCGGGGTTCGCAGGTTCAGATCCTGGGCGCCCGCTGAGGAACTGCCTGTCAGCCACGCCGTGGCGGCGTCCCATATAAAGTAGAGGAAGATGGGCACGGTTGTTAGCCCAGGGCCAGTCTTCCTCAGCAAAAAGAGGAGGATTGGCGACGGATGTTAGCTCAGGGCTGGTCTTCCTCACAAAGAAAAAAAAAAAGAAAATCAGCTTTTTTTGTTTCAGGCCCAGTGATTTGAGTTCTTTTAACTTACCTTACGTTCTTGATTCTAGTTGCTAACCTCTGGATAGTTCCTGAATTTTTATATTCCTCTGAAATTCTAGAGTATGTTCTATTTCTCCTCCTCATCAACATCAGCAACAAAAAGAAGGAAAGCTCACTGTTTCGGGCTGACTTGTGTCCCCTCAAAATTCACATGTTGAAGCCCTAGCGCCCAGTACCTTACAGTGTGACTGGTTTTATTTGGAGATAGGGCCTTTCAAGAGGTAATTAAGTTAAAATGAGGCATTAGAGTGAGCCCGAATCCACTGTGACTAGTGTTCTTATAAGAAATGAAATTTGGACACACCAAGAGACACCAAGGATGCGTGCACACAGAGGAAAGACCATGTGAGGACACAGTGAGGAGGCGGCCATCTGCAAGCCAAGGAGAGAGGCCTCAGGAGAAAACAAACCAGCCGATCCCTTGATCCTGGACATTTGGCCATGGATCAGTGAGCAGGCTGGTATGAAATGAGAACACGTCATCTCGTAGGTCCCTTGCAGCTCTCACCCTCTAAGTCCGGGTAGGAGACAGAGTGACAGAGGCACACAAGGGTGGCAGCTGGGTTGTGGCTGAGTGGGAGGTGGCCCTTGCCCACTCAAGTCATTTTTCTGTGACAGATGCTTCTTTCATCCTGACGGGGAGGCATGAAATTAGTGACACAAAATGAGAGACAGTATAAAAAACTGAAACATGGTCTTGAAAGTTTATCACAGTACAAGATGTGAAGGGAAAAACTTCAGGAAGTTTGTCTTTTAGCAGAGACCTTCCAGCTGGGAGGGTGACAGAAACCCTGTGATTTCTCATCCAAAGGCCTGGGGTCTTGTGAATATTCTTAATGAGCAATGCTTTCTACCAGCTGGAAACCAGCTCCTTAACTGACATCTGGAAATCACTAATGGAAATTAGGGGAGGCCCCAAAAGAAATGAGGCTCTGGGAAAACACGGGTTATAGAAATGTGCCCTACACATAATTGTAGGTTTTTTTTCTTTTCTTTTTTATGGAGAAGGGGTTGACCCAGGATATTCTGGGAATAAATCAGCCTGAACTCCTTAACATCCTGCCCTAGGGACCCAGGTCTGAGGAAAAGAAGCCTTTCCCCCTGCTCTGTGTCCAAGGTACTCAATCCTTGTTCCATTCTGTGCCTGGGTTAAGGACATTAGGACAACTTGAAATATTAGGCTGGGCTAAGGGCATTAATAGGGTTCCACCTGCCTTCAACCTATCCCTCTGTCCCCTCCAAACCAAAGATACAAGCTTTGATTTCATCCACCCATCTCTCTCTCACACTTTATTATAATCATTCATAGGGCCTCTCCTCTCCCAATCCTGTGGTTAGAGAAACACCCGTTTGCTCATTGTCCTAGAGCTGTGGAACTCTGTTCAACAGGAGGGGTGAACAAGCCTTCTGGGCTGTCAAAAGTCTTTGCTATCTGAGCATCACAACAGCAAAAGCAAATGCCCTAATCTCTTGTGTTAGACAGACAGAATCAGAGCTGAGGCAAAGAATCTTGTTTGTCATGGAATAATAGAATGCTAGAACCAGAGATGCTGCCAAGATCATCTGGCCCAAATACACAAGACCCAGAAAGATGAAGTAACTTGCCCAAGGTCACACAGGCAATAGTAATAAAACCAGTTGCTCCAATTTATTGAGGACCTACTACATTACCTCCTAATGGGCATATATGTCTCCCTGCATTATGTCTCCCCACAACAACCTTGCAAGATAGGCACTATTATCTCTGATTTACAGAAAGGACACAGAAGCCTAGAGCAGCCAGGTGACCTGCCCAGAGACGCCTGGCTGAGTACAAGGCAGGTTTCCCAACACACTCTTGGCCACCACTTTCTGAAGTAAGACCTGTTTTGATAGGCTTGTCAGAATGCTGGATTTTCCTGATACGTTGCAACTGCTGTTTCGTAAGTGACCAGTGTACTAGGGGGAAAAAAACACCTGGCCTCCCCAGGGTGAAAGGATTATACCTCTCAGCTCATCTTTCCACAGGCCTCTCCAAAGAGGCTGCGAAATGTTGACAAACGAGTTGAAGATGAGTCAAGTGCCAGCCACTGTGCATTTACTTCCTGATTAACTGTATCTCTGGCACTTGCCACGGAGGGCACAGAAAAGCAAAGAGGATGTTAGCTTTCTCACGGGGTGGTGTGAAATCAGAGGTTCCACGCAGCTCTGGGATGTGGGGCAGAACTGGTTTTGTGTCTCTTCTTGACCCTTCCCTCTCACTGCTGCTTCGTATCTTTTCCTTCCTTCAGGTCCCAGCAGCCCTCTGCAAAGCCCTACTCGACACTGGAAACTTTGCCCCAGTCCTCCCTCCCTTTGTCCCATAACAACATGCCTGCCCCATGTGACATTTCTCTGGGGTCCTGCCCTCTGCCCTCCGGGCTGACTGATAAGCTGATCTCTGTGATGTGCTCAGGGCAAACCTTTGCTCCCTTTAAGTAACGCATTTGAAATTTAAAGGATAGAATTATCAAGTTTCTGAGCAGTCTGTTGGGAATACATTTTGGGATCGAGGCAGGCCTTGTAGGGGAACACATAATCACGGCCTGAGTCCTCAATTTCTAGGGTTGCTGTGTGCCTGATTCTCTGCTTGCTTTCCTCCCAAACTCCAGGCGGCAAGATTTCCAAGGCTCTACCCGTGCAAAGTGCATAATAAGTGAAACTTAATTTCATCTGTGTCCTCACACAAATGCTATACCTAATGTGGGACTTGGTAACTCCCAATTGTACCCCGGGTAACTCTCAATTGACTTTCCGTGTACAAAGAAAAATTGAAGCTATGCTTAAAGCCACGGAAAATTAATATTAAACTTGCACTTTTGAACACCTCTTGTGGATCAGACTATGTATTTATCTCTAATTGTTGTAAGAACCTTGAGAGAGAAATATTATCATCCCATTTTATTGATGAAAAAACTGAGCTTCAGTGACTTGCCCAAATTCTCATAATAAGTCTGAGAGAGGTCTGGTCTGACCTCATTTCTCACACTCTTCTGTTTATGCAAGGACATGTGTCCCTCAGCTCAAAGTATACCTCTAGCCCAGGCTGAAGCTGACTTGTGCTAGCTTGTGAGAGCTGATGGTTTAATTTTCAAGAATTTTGTAAGGCAACTGTTAAACATAGCCATAATTAAAAATAAAATTATATAGGGGCCGCCCGGTGGCGCAGCGGTTTAGTCCGCGCTTGGCAGCCCGGGGTTCGCAGGTTTGGATCCCGGGCGCCCGCCGACGCACTGCTAGTCAGCCACGCCGTGGCGGCGTCGCATATAAAGTGGAGGAAGATGGGCACGATGTTAGCCCAGGGCCAGTCTTCCTCAGCAAAAAGAGGAGGATTGGCGACGGATGTTAGCTCAGGGCTGGTCTTCCTCACACACACACACAAAAAAATTATATAAACTTATAACAAAATAAATTATATTAAAAACAAAGGTAATAATGAGGCAAGCAGGTTAGCATAGGGATCTGGCACTGCAAGGGAACAGGAGGGTCGTGCTGGGGGGAACATTGCTACGACATAGTTCTGCATTATAGCTTAAGATAGCTTAGGTAACCGCCAGTTTCCAGAACCTCTTTTGACTGTAGGGGGACCGAACTGCTTGATTTATGGAAGCTGCAGCACCGCCACTCTTCCCCTGGCTGCTGTTGCTTTGACTCACAGCTGCCTTCGAGCGACCTGGACCCGCAGTGCAGTAACAATAATACTCAAAACTTGCCGCTGTAATCTGCTGTTAAGGTTATTTATGCCTATTTTATCTGTATGGTGGAAGTACTGAGTAACGCTGGACTCTTGCACTCTCTTCCCAACTCTGCATTCAGTGACAGCCCCTTGGCATCTTGAAATCAGCCATGGTAGGACTATTTATACCATGGAAATTGGCAAAGTCTACAAATCAGGGCTTTTTCTTTCTAGAGAGCCAGTTGTTAAATATTTACTAGCAAACCACTGCCCTAGCTCATTACCGGCTCATCACCGACATCAAACGTTTAAATCTTGGGGCTAAAAGAATACATAAATCTAATTTAGTGGTCTCCAGACTTATTTTATATTGGGCAAAACTATTTTGTCAAATACCAGGCAGAAGCCCAGTACACGAAAAAGGCGAAAGCAGAGCTGGCCTAGTTGTTGTTTTAAGGCTTAAGTTTTGTGGTGGACTTTACACAGCAATAAAGAATGAAACATGTAGTTTGCCTCTTACCTCTCTGACTGTGTCTTCTCAGATCCCTGCATGGGTCTCTCTTCCTCTAACTGCCCCTTAATCATTGGTGTTCACCAAAGTTCCATTGTTGACCCCTCCTTGTCATTGTGCACACTCTTCCTCTCTGATATTCATTCTACATCCCCAGCTACCAAATGTACATATATCAAGTGTTGGTTTCTGAATGAGTCTCAATAAATAGCACCTCTTTTTCCCTTCCATGTTTTGAATAAACTAAGAAATGAAACAAAGGGGCCGTCCTGGTGGCATAGTGATTAAGTTCGCATGCTCCACTTCAGTGGCCCGGGGTTTGCAGGTTCAGATCCTGGGCACGGATCTACACACAAGTCATCAAGCCATGCTGTGGCGGTGCCCCATAGACAAAAAGTAAAGGGAGATTGGCACAGATGTTAGCTCAGGGCCAATCTTCTTCACCAAAAAAAAAGTGTGAAAAAAGAAATGAAACGGGGAGTTAAAATGGATACTAAAAACATACAAAAATCAGATATATTTCTACACACTAGCACTGAACAATCCAAAAATGAAATAAACAATTCCATTTACAATAGCATCAAAAACAATAAACTACTTAGAAATAAATTTAACCAAGACCTGTACACTAAAAAACAATTAAACATTGATGAAATAAATTAAAGAAGACCTAAATAAATGGAAAGATATCCTGTGTTCACGAATTGGAAGACTTAATTTTCTTAAGATGGCAGTACTCTGCAAAGTGGTCTACAGACCCAATGCAATACTTACCAAAATTCCACAGCTTTTTGTAGAAATGGAAAAGCTGATCTTAAAATTCATATGGAATTGCAAGGGACCCCAAATATTCAAAACAATCTTGAAAAAAGAGTACAAAGTTGAAGTACTCACTCTTTCCAATTTCAAAACTTACTAGAAAATTATAGTAAACATGATGATATGGTACCGACACAAGGATGGACATATAGATCAATGAAAGAGAGTCAAGAGTTTAGAAACAAACCCATACATCTATGGTCAATTGATTTTTGACAAAGGTGCCTAGAGTATTCAATAGGGAAAGAATAATCTTTTCAACAAATGGTGCTGGGACAAAAAAATACCGAAAAGAACGAAGATGGACTGCTACTTCACACCATACGCAAAAATTAACTCAAAATGGATCAAAAATCTAAATGTAAGAGCTAAACTAGAAAACTCTTAAAAAAAAAATAGGGAAAAATCTTCATGACCTTGGATTTGGCAATTCTTAGATATGACACAAAAAGCATAAGCAACAAAAGAAAAAATAGATAAATTGGACTTCATCAAAATTAAAAACTTTGGTCATCAAAGGACACTATCAAGAAAGTGAAAACTTGGGGCCCACCCAGTCATGTAGCGGTTAAATTCGTACACTCTGCTTCGGTGGCCCGGGGTTTGCAGGTTTGGATCCTGGGCGCGGACCAACGCACGGCTGGTCAAGCCATGCCATGGCAGCATCCCATGTAAAGTAGAGGAAGATGGGCACAGATGTTAGCCCAGGGCCAATCTTCCTCAGCAAAAAGAGGAGGATTGGCAACAGATGTTAGCTCAGGGCTAGTCTTCCTCACAAAAAAAAGAAAGTGGAAAGCAACCCACATAATGGAAGAAAATATTTGCAACTCATGTATCTGACATGGTTTAGTATCCAGAATATATAAAGAACTTTTACAATTCAACAACAAAAATACAAGCCAATTAAAAATGGGCAAAGGACTTGAATAGATATTTCTCCAAAGAACATACAGAAATGGCTAATAAGCACATGAAGACATTCTCAATGTCGTCAGTCATTAGGGAAATGCAAATCAAAACGACAATGAGGTACCACTTCATACCACTAGGACGGCTATAATTAGAAGAAAAAAAAAGGAAAAAACCGAGTGTTGGCAAGGACATGGAGAAATTGGAACCCTCATACACTGCTGATGGGAATGTAAAATGGTGCCACTGCTGTGGGAAACAGTTTGGCAGTTACTCAAAAGTTAAATATAGAATTACATGGCCCAGCAATTGCACTCCTAGGCAGGTACATATCCAAGAGTGATGAAAACAGATGTTCAAACAAAAATTTGTACATGAATATTCATAGCAGCATTAGTCATAATAGCCAAAAAGTAGAAACAATACAAATATCCATCAACTGTTGAATGGATAAATAAAATGTGGTCCATGCATACAAGGGTGTATTATTCAGGCACAAAAAGAAATGAAGTACTGATACATGCAATAACATGGATGAACCTTGAAAACATGCTAAGAGAAAAAAGCCAATCATAAATGGCCACAAATTATATGATTCCATTCACAGGAAAGTCCTTAAAGACAGAAAGCAGACCAGTAGTTGCCAGGGACTGGAGGAAGAGCGTATGGAGAGTGACTGCTTAATGGGAATGGGTTTTTTTGGGGGTTGTGGTGATGAAAATGTTCTGGAATTGTATAGTGGTGATAGTTACACAACATTGTGAATGTAATAAAAAGCCACTGAATTGTATACTTTAAAATATAATGGTGAATTTTATATTGTCAATTTTACCCTCAATTAAAAAAATGGAGGTGAAAGTATTATGTTTATTACTAATGGAGGAGATTGGAGGATGTTGGAGGACGTAGCTTGGCAAGAGAGCCAAATGGGCCTGCTAAATAAGCCCCCAAATTAGGCAGGCTTACCCCACCCAGTCACAGGCAACACTGGGTCTGGGAGGATCTAGGAAAGAGAAGAACAGAGGGGAATTTGTCTGCTGTTAGGCTCCCTCCCAAGAGGAAGAGGAAATTGCTTAGCCACGAGTGCCCAGTTATTCCCACATTTATCATTCAGCTTTGAAACTATCCCTCCAGGAGTGAAAATGGGCAGAGAGACACCAGCAGTTATGTTCCTTGAACTCCCTACACAAGAAAGGAAACAGCAGGAGAAGGGATGACATTTTTTCACTAATAATGTGTACTCAGATGTAGAAAATAGTTTTCTTTGTCTTATCTAACAGTTTGCACCTTTGTGCAGGTAGCCGGAATAACAGTAACACATCGTCTTGCAATTAAAGGTACCTCAGACCCTTCTGGTTTACAATAATCTCTTTTAGACTAAAAAGTCTCTCTCTTTTCCTTTTGGTGAGGATGATCTGCCGGGAGCTAACATTCGTCTCTGATCCGCCCCGTTTTGCTGAGGAAGACTAACCCTGAGCCAACATCTGTGCCCATCTTCCTCTATTTTGTATATAGGATGCTGCCATGGCATGGCTTGATGAGCAGTGTGTAGGTTCATGCCCAGATCCAAACCAGCAAACCCCAGGCCGCTGAAGTGGAGCATGTGAACTTCATCACTACACCACAAGGCTGGCCCCTAAAAAAAGATCTCTTTTAAGTAAATATTCAATCAGTTTAAAGTTCCTCCTAGCAGAGCTCTTTCTCTCCTCTTGTTCCTCCTCCTTCGAAATGGCGCTGTGTTTGCAGGGAGCTCATACAACATCATGGCAGGAGATAAAAAGCTCTGGATCTTCATGCTGGTCAGTGGGCCTTTGCTGGTTCCCGATGCAGTGAGCTGACTTAATCAGATCCCTAAGTGTTTGGTCCTGGTGCCAGTCAGTGAAGTCTGTGGCCAGTGAAGCTCTGTTTGGTTATCTTGGCCACGCACAGGGAGTTGAGTGATACCGAGCTCACCAGAGCATTCAATGGTGCTGGAGCTGCAGTCCTTGGAGTCTCAGCCACAAGCTCTGCCAGGCCCCTGCCTTGGGTGTCCATAGCAACCTTGCTGTGGGTCACCCTGGTTACATTTCCTTCCCCACTGGACAGGTGGAGCATGGCAGCAGGGTGGCAGGAGAATGTGGGAACACATTATGACAAGACTGTGGAGAACCTGGAGCCAGTAGCACTATCTCTGCATGTCGATCGAGTTACCTGATGTTGACACATTATTCTGCCTCTCCGAGCCATGTTGGATGTGACAGGGAAGCAGAGCACTGGCTGCAATGTTCTTTGACTCTCCTTGAACATACCTGGGGTCCCATTAGATTTTGGATTATCTCATCCTGCTCCTCTGCATCAAAATATTTTAAAAATTCATGCTCACTCACTTGCCAAGTTTTTTTGACTCTGAACCTGGACTTTTGCCTCTGACTTCTTGTCATTTTCCCTACATTTTGCCTCCTCCTCCTTGTTTCCTGTTGGGTGGGCATGACACAGAATCTACCAATCAGAATGGATGCTGACCAATCAGAGTGAATATTGGCTGATAGCTGTGTGCTCTCAGCTGAACTATCATGACAATTCTCAGTGGTCTGACTTGGCAGGACTGGCCCTCGAACCCTGAGTCTGGGTTAGGGGCCCCTCCTCTGTGCTCCCTAAGCACTGGAATTTATCTCTATCCTAACACTTCTCCCGCTGTTTTTTACCCCTCTTAACTTTTCTGTCTTCCCACCAGACCAGCCCTCTTTTGAGAACAGGACTTCGAGCTCTCTGTCCTGAATGCCTAGCACAATGCTGACTACAAAGTAGGTGCTCAATAAGTGCTTGATAAGTGAGTGGAACTTGGCTGGTGGACACTACTAGAGGGAAGAGAACTTCTTAAAGGAACTGCAGATAGTTTGGTATAGTTGGAGAGGAGAGTAACCAGGGAGAAGGAATATAGTCAAAATCTTCAGTAACCAGCACAGGCCCTGGTCAGTCAGAGGGGACACTAGTGTTAAATGGCTGGGATGGCCATACTGGTGCATCCTGTCAGAATATTCATCCTGCCCGTATGTGACTGGCAGGAGATAATTCTGGAGAGATTTAGAGGCCAGGTTATAAAGGAACTTGTACATTTTAAGCTAGTGTCTGAACTTTGTGCACTCAGCAGTGGGATGCCACTGAAGATTTTTGACCTGAGCGACATTCAGACTTGATTTTAGGAAGGTCGCTCTAGCTATGATGGGGAGGGTAAATGGAAGGGAAGTGAGGATGGAGGCGGGGAGACCCTTGAGGAGGCTGTCGGTGCCAACGTTTTATGTTACAACATGGTACAAGGTGCTGCTGGGGCTCCACAGAGAAAATGCAGTGCTGTCTCTGCTCACTGGATCCTCAAAACACAAGGAGCCAGACACTCCCTCATGTGCTTGCTCCTTGGGGGGACTCACCTTGGGGGAAAGGGAGGTACAGAAACACTCAGTACCAGAGGGGGCATTCTGAAAAGTAGAAGTGAAGGCTTCAATGGCCAATCTCCCTTCCTTCTCTGGGGTATTCCCGCTCTATTCAGGGAGGAGTGTTTGAATTAAGACCTCAAGCTATTGTGGCATGTTTTTTGAAACTTCGTATTTCAAGGGCTTTATTTCCAGTTCTGTTTGAATGGATATATTTAACATTTGAGTGAAAAAGCTCTTCTGTAAGAGATGCACTGAAATGTCTGCTTAACCCAGGAAGTAGGGCTTATGCTGAGCCTACCAAGTCATTTTACAGACTCCCACAGAACCACAGAGCTCTTATGCTTCTATTATTTGCATCAGAGTCAAAGCTCTCAGGAGTTCCATTTAGGTGCCAGATGGGCCAGTGATATCATCGGTTGTTGAATCTGTAAGATAATGCTTCAGCTCTCATTTCTGGAGTCAGACCAATGAAGGTCCAAATGCTGCCTATTCCACCCACACAGCTGTGAGGCCTTGGGCAGTCATATAACCTCTTTCTGACCCTCAGTTTCTTTATCTGTAAAATGGAAGTTAAAATAATAGTGACTACCTCATAGAGTTGTTGTGAGGATTTAAGGAGACACTACATTTAAAGTCTTTAGCCCAGGGTAAACAGTCACACAATATTAGAGTATCAGTGTGATCTTGGACAAGTCGTTTATCCTCTTTGGGCCTCAATTTCTTCCTTGATTAAATGGAGATAAATGCTCACCATTCTATCTTTTGGCCCCACCACAAAGCCCGGCACACAATAGATGCCCCCAAAAAGCACGCACATTTGTTGAATGAGTGAATGAATGAATGAGGAGAAAAGGAAGGAAAAGAATGTCTTCTGTAACTATCTTATGGGTTGTCATGGGGCTCGAGTGAGACAGAGCTGAAGAAAGTCTTCTGTGGATAATGAAATGCTATTCAAAGGTAAGCTAATAATACAATTAATGTTTTAGAATAAAGGAAGTTCCTTGACTGGAGTCTTTCCAGGATTTTATTCAGTATATCTCATGTTTGGGACACCGGTCATTAACATTATTCAATTAGCTCTCTGGGACGTCTAATTATTTGCCTCCTGGCAACTGAGCATTCCCAGACTGAGCTCCTAGACCGGGCTGCCTTTGTGGTACAACGTCATGGGCAAGTGGAGGAGCTCTTGATCCCTGAACTTATTCTCTTTATTTGACTGGCGATAGCCTTAAATTCCACAATTAGGGCTTTATTCCTCGGTTTATTGAACAAGGGTTTTGTCCTTAGTGAAAAACCCATAACTCACTTCAGTTTGAATTAGTTCATTCCTTCCCTTCCTGAGAGCAAAGTTTGGTAAAGGGGAATGCTAGGGTGTCAGAGATTTGGAAGCCACCAGGAAAAAAAGAATGTAGAAAGGGAATACTACAGAGCCTGGAGACTCCAAAAGGTTTGGGACCCCATGTTCTGCCATGTGTGCTGATATTTTCTCTCTCCTTTCCACTTGTTCCAATGACCTTTGTGGTGAAGTGATTCTGTTGGGACATCAGTGTAACTTCTAGAACAAACAAATAACTTTAAGTCCTCACAAAACAGGTGAATTATAACTGCACCCTCCCTTCCATCCCCAGCTCTGGGGTTAGATAATCCAGGTTCAAATCCAGGCTCTTTAATTTACCAGTTATGTGACGTTGGGGGAGTTATAAACCTCCTTCTTCCTCCTTTCTTTTTATCTGTAAAATGGGGATAATAGTAGTAGCTATCTCAAGTATGAAAAAATGACCCATGCAAAACAAATCTATGCTATTGGAAGTCAGAACGGTGGTTACCCTTGGGGAGGAGGTAGTGCCTGGAAAGGGCCATAGCGAAGCTTCCGGAATGCTGGTCATGTTTTTTATCTGGATGCTGGTTACATAGATCAGCTCAGTTTGTGAAAATTCATCGAGCTGTATGTGATCTGCGCACAGTTCTCTATCTATATTATTTTTATTTATTTATTAAAAAAATTTTTGTGTGTGTGTGAGGAAGACCTGAGCTAACATCTGTCACCAATCCTCCTCTCTTTGCTGAGGAAGACTGGCCCTGGGCTAACGTCCGTGCCCATCTTCCTCTACTTTATATGGGACGCCGCCACGGCATGGCTGACGAGCAGTGCATCGGCGGGCGCCCGGGATCCGAACCTGGGAACCCCGGGCTGCCAAGCGCGGACTAAACTGCTGCGCCACCGGGCGGCCCCAATCTATCTATATTATTTTTAATAAAAAAATTTTTAAATCCATGTAAACTACTTGACATATAGTAAGTATTCGATCAGCATATAGCAAGTCACTGTCAGCCATTATTTTTATCTCCTGCTGAGTGGTCACCCTCTCAGGCTTTGACACTATTCCCAAGCAAAGGAAAATGAGGAAAAAGAAAAAGAAATGCTCACTAAGGGCAGGCCTTGACTGGGCACTTAACAGTTTGGATATTTGTACTTAAGGGTGGGGAAATTATGCTAAATAGTTTATTTTTGCTATTGTTTCTTATGCTCAGAACACTTTTTTCTTTAAATGCTAGAGGACATTTAGCATCAGTTGCATTCCCGGAATTTCTCTTCTTAGAAGAGCATTTTATTTGGAAAGGGGAGATTAGCACCTGTTAGGGAGCTGAGTTTACATAACACTTTGTATGAGATTGAGAAAGTATCAAGTGGCCATATGTGAATTGGGGTGGGGGTGAAGCGGGCAAGGCTGATAGAAATACCATTCCCTGGTGCCACCACTGTTTGGAGTAAAGGTCCTGAAAAAGGAGAAGAAAAACCCTGGGAAAACTGAACTGGCATGGCCCAGTGATATCACAATACCATAAACTCAAAATGTCTTGACCCAGCGCCCCCAGCAAGGTCATTTCAGAAACAACTGGGCTTCAGCAACTTGTCTTACCTGCCTCAGAATGACTAAGGCCTATTTAAATCTCATGGTTGGTTAATCATTAATGAAGCTTTTTGACAAACAAAGTAGAGCAAGCCAAGAAAGAAGGGTAGCTAAAAATTAGCTCAGGAAAGATCATATTTCTTGCAAATGCAGGGTTTGGTGTTGCTTTTGATTGTGGGTATAATTGTGTGGAATGGAGTTGCAAGGAAATATAATCCCACTGAGGAAGCCAGTGCACTTCTGAAGATTTTACTTAAGACCTTCCTTTGCCCTCAGTCATTTGGAGGACTATAGGCCTCCATCACCTTTGCTGAGAAGGCTGCCTTCCTGTAGGGCTTCCCAAGGGAGAGTGGGGACACCTTGACCAGCACATGTATGACCCCAGGGAGGAAAGGGTGGAAGGTCCTAGAGGCTGGAACCTGGATCTACAGAAGAAAAGGGTGGGTAACTGTAAGAGCCTTGTCTGCCCCTACAAACTCTCCCCAACAAGATCAGGGTTGGTGGACATCACCTGGGGCCAGAAATGCTGAAGGGAGGGCATGGCCCATTAGGGGAAGCACTCAGACACACCATGCTGTTGATTGCTGGACAACCCCTCAGCCTCAGCAGTGTAGATAAATGCAGAGCTCCAACATTTTCTGAAAGAAACTCAAAGTCCTAGGGAGGAATGTGTAGTTAGGGTTCTTCCCAATTCCTTGTCATAGGGACCAAATCTCTTCCTTCCATGGTTAACACAGGCCCATGAACCATGTTTAATGATGAACGGAACAAAAGTTTCAATTTCTTCACTCCGCACCCTTTCTCCTTCTCCTTTGAGGCAGCCACACTGACTTCTTTCAGGTACTTGAATATGCTGTGTTCTTTCTTCTGGACCTGGGTGCTCCCTGTTCCCTCGTCTCCCTGCTCATCTGCCCTAACTCCTGGTCATCCTGTGCTTCTTTGCTCAGGTGGCATTTCTTCCCCCAAACCTCCTTTACCCCCTGTCCGAGCCTGCGTGGGTGCCCCCTCCATTTCATAGCACTTCAACACTGTCTTATCATGCCTGGGAGTTTCTGGAGGGCAGGGGGTGTCGATTTTGTTGATCATTGTCTCTCCTGTGCCTCATGCTGTGCTGGCACACAGTTGGCATTCAGCAAATGTTTATTGAATGAATGGAAACAAAAGGAATAAAAAGGGGTAAAATGGAAAGGCTTAATGGAATTAATACAGTGGAATGCATTCACACCACAGTTTATAAAGGGGAAGGGAAAGGAAATAAATGTTTCTTGAGTGCCTACAACATACCAGGCTTTTTAAGATTCATTAACTCATCTGATTTTTACAATAAATTTATGAGGTCAGGATTATCATCTCTATTCTACCAATTAAAAGGCTGGCGTTCAGAGAAGTGAAGCGTCTCTTCCAAGGTCACAGAGCTGGTAAGTAGCACAGCTGGGGTTTCATCCCCCAAGCATCCTGGCTACAAATCCAGCCTTGTTCCACTAGCCCACAGTGCTTGCTCACAGAGGTAAGTATTTGGGCAATCACATTTTTTCCAGGTATATTGGTGTGAGAAGTTAGAAAATAGGAAAACCGGGTACCTAGAAAGGGAAGACTAATGAGGGAAAAGAGGAGAAAGAAAAGGCTACATCCAGTCTGCCAGCTTAGAACTTGGAATTGAAGCAAAACACTTTGTGGACATCTCCTAAGTCTTGTTCTGTATTTAAACCTAATCCTGCCTTGACCTTGGGTGGTCAGGGAGATGGCGAATATATTGAGGTGGTAGGGCGAGAATAAAATGACTACATCTGTGTCATCCTACCCAGTAAATTTTTTTAAAAAGTGAAGATATATCTTTTTAGGGTCATAGTGTCAAAATGTGATTTCATCAATACAGTCATGCCAAAATGTCACATTTCATGTGTAAAAAAACCCCAACTCTGGGCCAGCCCCGTGGCATAGTGGTTGAGTTTGGCACGCTCCGCTTTGGCGGCCCAGGTTTGCAGGTTTGGATCCCAAGCATGAACTTACACCACTTGTCAGCCATGCTGTGGTGGTGACCCACATATAATGTGGAGGAAGATTGGCACAGATGTTAGCTCAGGGCTAAGCTTCCTCAAGCGAAAAAAGAGGAGGATTGGCAACAGATGTTTGTTCAGGGCTAATCTTCAGAAAAAAAAAACCAACTCTGATGTCCAGTCTGAGTGCCCAGAAGACTATAATAAAGATAATATCATGTAACAATTGACATAATATACATTTCTTTTAAATAGTCAAGTACCCTAATGCCCTTATAACGAGGTCTGCTAAGGCAGTAAGGACAATTACAGCTAACAAACACAGCTAGCACAGTGCATGTCACAGAACAGCACCCAGTGAATGTTGGACTGTCCATAGGATTATCCTTCACGAGAAAAGAAAAATCAGAACTTTGTTTTCTAGTGGTTCTGACTTTCAACTAAATAAGTGCTTATGTATGTTGTCATGACAGATATTTTTGGAATAAAAAAAGGGTCACCTATTCTCGTGAAGAATCAGAAGGGTATAGTTGACTGCCTACAATAGTTCTTTAGCCTGCTCCATAATCTCTGGGACAGAGTTGTGGATAGACTTCCTTAAATCTACCAGTGTGTACATTTTTTAGCAGCTCCACCTAGAGCTACTGTCTTCCAGGCTGCAAGTAGGCATTTCAGCCCCTCTACTTTCAGTTCCCATCCTCCAAGGAAAGAAGTTGCATGCGAAAACACTAAAAGCCAACAGAAAAAAAAACTTCACTTGTAGAAAAGCTTTTCTTTTCTTTTTCTGGGCTATGAAGCGGGTCATTGCCATGACTGGTTTTATCTATTTCCAGGGTCAGTGTGCTGTTAGAAGGAATCTGGGACTGGGAGTCCTAGTGCAGATTTCTGTCCTGGTTCTTGCCAGCTGTGTGACCTTGGCCAGTCACGTTATCTGCTCTGTCTACTTCACTGAGTTACTGTGAGGTCCACCTGAGATTATGGAAGGCAAAGAACCTAATAATCACATAATCAGAGCATTTATCCCCACCCAACATACTGTTTGCCTGCTCATTTTGTCTGTGTTCTCCCACTGGAATCTAAGCTCTACATGTGCAAGATTTTGTTGGTTTTGCTCATGCTGTAGCTGCTGCGGCACCTAGGACAAAGCCTGGCACCTAGTAGAGGTGTAATATGCATTTTGTGTGATTAATTCTTTTTCTAATGAGATCAGTCAAAATCTGTGATTCTGCAACTTGAAGGGCATCTGTACTTTTCTCCTAGAACAGGAAGGAATCAGCAGATCTTGTTGCCCTTGAAAATACTGCCTCATGATCTGTCGCCTTGGGAAGTTTCCTGACCTCTTTTGTCTCTAAAAAGGGCTTTATCTTTTTAAGAGAAAGCAGGAAGTTAGTATTCCAAGACATGTAGGTTGGGAGGCTGTAACCGAGGCTGCTCAAGACCAAGAAAGTAAAATTCTTAATTTTAATCAATGGCAAAGCTACGTGAGGCAATTTTTAGAAGTGACTCCATTGTCAACCCATCACTTTCCCTTGAATCATTTGGTTGGCTTTGCTGATGGATACTGTCTGAAATGAATGATGATCTCTAGAGAAAGTGGAAGGAAGTGTTCTGCTAACGTTGCTGTGCACCGTGAAAAGGAAAAACAGAAGGCTTTGGTTTCCAGTACAGTGACTGACATTCAGGTCACTCCAGCACATTCGCGAGACCACCAGACAACTCAGTGTCACATCAACTGCCTCCATTTAGAGCTCTGAGTGTAAAACTCTTGAGAACACAAACAAACTTCAGTACTGCGAGCAGTGACAGGCTTTGCCACATCCTATTCCACCCAGATGCTGAATGGTATTTGAGTGTTCACCCCTCAACCTCCGGTTTGAGGCTATTGATAATTCACAATTTTTACTATGCACCCCATCTTCAATGGTAATTCCAAACCAAAGACATGATAGTAACCTGCTGTTTTCTCCAGCCGAAAATATTGAATTAGTCAATCCCCTCTATGTTGTAAGGGTTTTTCTAATTTTGTTAGGGAAAAAAATCAGTATAAAGAAAACACAATTTAAAAGGTCTTGAAATTGCTTTAAAGAAAGCTTTATTTACTACATACATCCAAAGAATGTACTGTAAATGGAGCAAGATCTAAATAAATTTAAAAGCTTTTCCAATACAAAGCAACTAAAGGTAACAACTAAACTGCTAGCATGTTTGAAAACAGAACTCTAAAGCTTTTTTTTTTAACATTTATATGGTTTGTTCTTAACCCTAAAAAAAAAAGTTCACATTTCAAGTTATAAACTCACCTCAGTAGTGTATGTGAAATGGTTTTGAAACAGGAACAGACAGAACAAAGATAAAAGGCTCACTGATACTTAACTGGCTATGTCACCAATATTTGTTTTTAAGGTAGTTTGGTAATTGCCATGTTAAGATACCATTTTTTTCTTTTCTTTTTATTACCTTATTATTATTGTTATTTTTTGCAAATAATTTACAGGCACATGTAAAATACAGTAAGACCACTGGGTCAGAGTCTCATCCAGTGAACCCCTGTGACAATCCTATACTGGAAGGAGAGTACTTCTTTCACACAAAGTCAAGGGATGAGAATCTGATCCAAATTGCATTTTGTTGGAATACTCATCCCAACACATTCGAGTTTGGATGCAGCTTGCTGGGTACATCACCAGGAACATTGCACAATTACTTTATGTCATTTAAGAATGATGGAAAAGAATGTTAGGAATGTTTAAAGGCCTTTGCAGGCATTCAATAATTTTACAGAATAGTTAAATAAATATTGCTTATATATAAAAAATTCATCCCACCCTCATTTGGGAATCTCTTAATTTAAAATTTAAAACAAAACTAAAATATTTGCTAAAGGCATGATCCTATTATGAATCCACAAATAAGAATTCAGCCACCAGCAAAAATTCAGTGAGTGGAAAGACTTTATGGATCTCTAATATGACATAAAAACACAACTGTGTACTTGCTACCTATTGCACACCTCGCTTCCTTGATAGAACCTTTAAAAAAAGTTCCAAGTTGATGTATTTCATAAAGCAGATGACAATCTTAACATTTTACTGTATTTTACATTCACTCTGCTAAACAAAAGCCTTTAAACAGGCACAAAACACTGCAACAATACATTTACTTCCTAATAAAACAAAACTTTTTAATAACATTGAAATAAAATGGTTTCATTTTGCATTAAACTATATACCATGAACTTCTGCAACACAAAACAACTAAAAACTAGCATTAGGAGATATTTACAAACTATCTTTTAACTCCTGGGGGTCTCTCCTCCTCCTGAATGTGCATGCCCCAATTCAGTTCACCTGCCCCGTGCACAGCAATGGAGGGAAGCCCTGTTCCATAAACTTAATATTTCCAACACCCTTGACAACTACGGACATTTTACGTGAAACATGATAAGGCAACTAAGAAGCATAACTTCCTGTGACAAGAGTCTTTCAGGGTCTTGTCTACAATAATGTTCTCTGTCTCTACAAACTCATACTTCTAAAACGGATAAAGTAAAAGCATTAGAAAAGGAATTATAGTTTTATATTGGACAATTAAATAGCTATGCAAGATGTCTTACGCAAACTATTAAAATCTTATGTTTACACACACTCTGCTATTGAAAATACCTCCCCCACCAAAACAAAAAAACCCCACAACAGAACAAAAAGTCCCAACAAAAACCCAAGAAGAAGTATAAAAGCTATCAAGGTTTTCTCTGTCAGAGGAATTCACTTGCCCTAGACTTGCCAAACACGGAGGTGGGATTGGGGATTGGGGGAGGAGATGAGTAGGTGAGTCGGGAGGAAACATGTTTAAGAACAAAGACACATAGAGGATGAGCAGGGGCCCAGGGCAATGGTGGCAGGTGACAGCTTTCCAGTGTTTGGACTCAGAAGTGTGACAAGTCTTTTCAATGTTGGCATAAGGAGAGATCAAGTGTTTAATTTCTTTTAAAAAGAAGAACTGTCATGGATAACACATGGTAACACCGTCAACCCTTAATGCCAGCAGAAATAGAGGTTTTACTCATTTTAAAATTGCACTTTCCAGTATAACTTTTAAAATAACATTTTATGTAGTATTTTTAAAGCACTATTGTTTGTATCTTTAAATATTGAATATATTTTTCAAAATAGTTCCCTAGCTGCTCAACTGTGCTTTTTAATATATACTTGATATATTATCGAAGGTACTACAAAATAGAAATCTCTGGAGTGCAGAAGTTAAGAAAATAACCTTCATACTGAAAATACATCCTGAAAAATACAAAAACAAAAACCTCTATACAAACGTACTATAGCATACAAATTTTTAAGAGATGGTATTAAGGCATGAGCCATTGCAAGTCTCTTAGAAATGTATGAACACAGGCCTGCTAAATTGAAAATAGTCTTAAAAAACTAGTGAAAACTTCATGTATATAAAATATTTCAGTATGATATTTGATAACATTCTTCACTTTCACGTTTCATATGTGTGCTAATCCAACACGTTCTTTCTTCATAAATAGTCAAGTGTTCCTTCAGTGGTATTTTTGTGGTTTGTCTGTGCTCTGGTCTCAGTATGTCTGGTAGACATCATGAATGGGAACCTGAATAGCAGCAGCAGGGAAGGCCTGAGGTATATAGCCTGCGTATCCTCCATAAACGGCGGCGGCAGCTGCCGCATTCTTCTGTAGTGTGGCGATCGTGGCTGTGGCTGGAGCAGCAAATGGAACGTAACTGGCACCGTAGATCCCGGCAGTGGGAATTCTCTGAACGTTTGGAGCCACTGTGTATACTGGAGTTATTGGGCGGCCCTGATGAGGAGACAGAAAAAGAATCCTTACTGATGGTGCATAGGTGTATAGGTACCTATCCCCTTTAGTCATCCATTCATTCAACAACTTCATTCATTCATTCAACTCCCTGGGGTTGGGAGTACAAGATGTGAAAACAAAGGTTTCCATTCTCAGGGCGGGGAGGCAGAGCGGTAAACAAATAATTCTTGTAAGGGAGTATGATAAGAACCATTCAGGTGAGGTGGAGTTGCATCCTCAAGGCTCATTCAATTACTTTCTTTTTTTTTTTTTGGTGAGGAAGATTAGCCCTGAGCTAATATCTGTTGCCAATTCTCCTCTTTTTGCTGAGGAAGACTGGCCCTGGGCTAATATCCGTGCCCATCTTCCTCTACTTTTTATACATGAGATGTCTGCCACAGCAATGGCTTGATAAGCAGTGTGTAGGTCTGCACCTGGGATCCGAACCTGGGATCCGAACCTGGGCTGCTGAAGCAGAGTGCACAAACTTAACCGCTAAGCAATCAGGCCGGCCCCCATTCAATTTCAATTGGTGAAAGTGACAGAACTAGATGCCGAGGGAAAGTTTAAATACTCTGGAATCTTCTATCCACCATTCCACTTAATCAGCATATGCCCCAGAGAGAGCTAGAGAAAGAAGTTGAGAATCTACCTTTTACTGAGTTGATCTCACTGTAATTAAAAATAAGTATTTTTCCTGAAATACATGCTAGCTACCTCAAGTCATACTTAACTGAAGGAACATGATGTTTCACAAACGGAGGGGAGAATAGACTGTGACAATGTTATGGAACAAAGTATATAGATCTTCAAAAGGGCAGCTCCTTAAGCTGTGACCTAAAAAAATTGTGACCATCTGCAATTTTCAGCAAATGTGATTGACGGTTTCAACCATCTCCCACCTAAGGTTTGATACCACTATATATATAAATTGCTGTGAAGCTTAGAGAAGGAACCAGCTAACTTGGGGAGCTGGAGAAAGCATCTCAGAAGTGGAGACATTTGAGCTGGGTTTTGAAGGATAAGGAGGAGTTTCCACATGAGGAGGAAGTGGGATAGACAAGCGAATTAAAGCTGCCTCGCTGTAGATGCCACCACTGGCTCCGTAAAAGTCCCTGCCACCTCCTTCTTGCTACTTAAAAATGTAACATACTATGTTTTCAGAACAAATAGGAGTAGAGAGGGAAGACTGTGGTTCAGGATTTCCCCAAGTGTTTGCTATGGAGCTAGTTCTGTGACCCACTTTAAGGAAAAGGGGATTTGGGGTAAAATAAAACATACATTTAACAAAATAGCTGCTGTACCTTATGTTCCATCGAGTGCCCTGTAGTAAATGCTGCTATGGTCTCTATGTCTTAATGCATCTTCAAAATAAACAATTAAACAATTCAAGACATATGAAATGGAGAATTAGATTTAAAAATTTATTTCTTCTGGATTTTTATAAAGGAATTAGTTATCATTCCTTTATAAAATCTGCAAATCAGAATCATACAAATGTTCAAAGGAAATTCGTAATCTAAGAGTCATTTTTTTTCAACTGTAACCAAAATACAGTCATGTGTCACTTAATGACAGGGGTACATTCTGAGAAATGCGTCATTAGGTGATTTTGTTGTTGCTTGAACATTGTATAGTGTACTTACACAAACCTAGATGGTATAGCCTACTACACACCTAGGTTGTATGGTACTAATCTTATGGGAATACTGCCATATGTGTGGCCCATTGTTGACCAAAACATCATTATGCAGTGCATGACTGTAATAATTATATCAATGATAATAAAAACCAAGAGATTATGGTGTGCTAGGCACAGTTCTAACTACCTTATCTGTATGACATTATTGAATCATCACAACCACCAAGGAAGCTGGTACTATGATTATATGGAGAGGTTCGGATGTGTTAAATGACTTGCACAAGATGACACAGCTTTTAAGCAATGGAATATGACTCTGGAGCCTGCACATCAGCCCTACATTATCTTGCCTCCTACAACACTGTAACAATGAATATCTCATGAGCAATGCTTCACAACCAGGGAGAGAAACTTTGGAACTGGGAAGGCTGTGGTTCACAGCAAGACACACGCAATCTTTTCCAAACGTGTGGACATATATTTAATAACAAATGCACAAAGGGAGGAAATGGCAGGGAAGGTGACATCTGAGAGAAACCTTTCCATCTACTACAGTCCAGCCCAACACCTGGGTTCAGGTGGGTGCAATGGCGTGGGGCGGTGAGGGAGGGGGAGAGAAAAAGACCTCAGTTTTCTCTCCTCTCAAAGAAGAATGTTATCCTTCTCTACCTATACCACAGATATGTTGTGAAGATTGAGAACAGTTTGAGAAATCAATCTGAAAAAGTGATTGTTTACACCAGCAAACATTTTTTTTATTACTTGTAAAGGCTATGTGAAATTTTGGATATAAAATGGCTAAACAGGAACATCCCTGAGCACCTGCAAGACAGAGGAAGATGATCGAAGGTGTTCCACAGGAAGGTTCTGGAAGCCATGCTGGGAACTGATTTCCAGTGTGGCTCCACTCAGAAAGGTGTTCTATTCACCAACCAGTAGTGCTTAACATGCTCCTTCCTCTGCTGCAATTTGGCAGAGAGTACAGAGGAGGCGGAGAACTGAACATGCCAGAGAACCCAGGTCAAAGAACTCAGAGGCAGGACACGGAGTACTTAGACTTGAGGGAGAGCACCAGGGCCAAACACATTCAAAGAAGCCATTCCCAGGTTAAAAAGTAAGTAGCTTGGGGCATTCTGCAGAATACATTGAAAGAGGGAAAAAATTTCCATAGAAGTCAACTGATAATGATTGTACACTGAACAAATTCATAAGCAAAGACTTCAAATAAAGACCCAGATGGCATGTCCGGTGCAGCATCATGTAAGATAGAAACAGTCTGTGATCCACAACATGATTATGAGGCCTGGAATTTGGACCTGATCAGAAGTGACACTACACACCAAAGACAAAAGTTCACAAGTTTCTTAGTAAGGAGGAATGAGAAATTATTTCCAGAATTCTACTAAGTCTTGCTTGTAGGTTACTGTAGATATTTACAGTCAGTCCACAGTAATAACTACACTTAGTTGCCATTCTTCAGTGTGAAGTCATTTACAACCTATTCCCTTTTCTCAACTTTAGGACATCCTGAGTGAAAGAATCCTCAATGACATATTGATAGATGAATAAACTGAAACCAGTGTGCTGCTTTCTGAATAATGCAGTCAAGACTAGCACACAGAGTGGGCAAAAGCAAGCAAACAGCACCCTAATGCAGCAGTCCACAAGCCTGGCTCTGTTTCAGCATCACTGAGGAGCTTCTACAAAATATGGATTGTAGAACCCCAGCCCAATTCTGCTGAATTGGAATCTTCTGGGGTTTGTGTCTAAGAATCTGTTTTTTAAACACATTCCCTGGATAATTCGTATCCAATTAGATAAGAAGATTTGTGCTTGTTGATTGATAAGGTATTTGAGATTCACTGCCTCACAAAGAATAGCTTTAAGGTTTTTTTTCTATTTGGATGAATGACATATCATTTATAAGTATTCCCTACGTGCTATGCACTGAACATACAAAGAAATGTAAGACATAGCTCTTGGTCTGGAGGAGCTTTATTTTAATTGGGGAGACAGAACATATCGGCAGTCATATGCCAAGTAGTAATTCAGGTAATGAGAAGTACAGGAGAGATGATTTCCAAGGCTAGATGGATGGGAAAGATTCTACAGAAGAGATGAGCCTGAAGAAACCATAGATAAGAGAACACTATCAGCAAAGGTGGGAAGGAGCCTGGAATGGTTAGGATTGTATTGGTAGGAGATATGGGAGTAGTTAGACATGGTTGGAGGAGATGATTAAGGGGAGATTTTATAAAGTTTCCTATATCTATATCTCTACAGATATTTCTCTCTCTCTACATGCACACACACACATACACACACACATATATGTATATATTCACAGAGAGAGAGGAAGAGAGAGAGAGAACTTTAAAAAAAAAAAACCTTCATTGAACTTCAATTTGGAATGTGAAAATGTGAACTATTTCCCTGGACTTTGTGTGTCAGCACCTTAACAATAAGAACATGAGTTAAAAATTATCTAGTGTCATTAAAAAAAAAGTATGTACAATATTGTGACACTGTGAGAAATTACACATCAGTTTTGCATATTGCTTCTCATGTTTAACACAATGAGACTATTAAGGTAGTACAATTATTATTTTAAATTTTTCTGTCATAATTTATATTAAATAATTTCTCTGTCACCCAATCCCATAGTCCTAACACAGGGCCAAGCACACAGTAAATTCTCCTGCTGAATATTAAATGAATCCATGATGCAGAGGCCTCAACACGCAAATTACAACTGCAGCGAGAACTCTACCTGGAAAGGTGGCGGTGTTGACACAGCAGGAATGACGGCGGCAGCTGCAGCCACAGCAGCACTGGCTGGGTCTGGCTGCACGGCGATGGGGCTGATCATATGCTCCATTGTGTGGATTTTGCCATCTTCAATCATTTTAGGAGCTGGAGCTGCCTGAAACATGGAATACTGGGCTCCAATGGCAGGGATGGCCACTGCAAGAGAAGTAAGAGGGAAACACAGATCAATCCCTTTCAGTCACTGAGGGAGGTTCATCACTTTCTTAATATTTTTAAAAACCAAGTTGAGCAGTCACGGGCCTCTCCCTGCTAACTAATGCTCCCTCAGTACAGGTAACAAGGTGCTACCCAAGAGGAAGAGAGTGAGGTGGCAGGTACTCCTCCTGCTTGTCTTTCCAAAGGACCACGTGGGTAAGGATGGAGCCTCCCAATAGATCAACATGGAAGGAAAGTCTAGAGTTGGGTTTCTGCACCAACATTTCTTACTGCTTCTACAGAAAAATCTCATTCTGATTCTTACTCTTGATGTCCCCCAGAGCAAGAAAGGCCCTTATAACTCTGGGAAAACAGGCTCAGAATAAGAAGTGAGGTCAGAGGCTTGAGGCTCAACCAGTGTGAGAGTGAGCCCGCCTGTTCCTGCTCACTCACCTCCCTCAGGACCAGACCTACTGCCCTTTTCCCTTTCACCATGTTTGAAGCAGCAGGTGCTGTTGAGGGCTTCCTTCTGAGAACTCAGAGGTCTGTCTGTGCACATCTTCCCCACCCTGTATTTCAGATTCCAACACTACTGATTCAAGGAAAAATACATAAGAAATGGAAAATCTGCTAATTTTCTAATGTCCATTCATTGTTGTGAAGCAGTAGAGCTACTGGATTTTCGATGGGACCTGCCAATTCAAGATATGTTTCTGTGAGTAAAATCCAAAGGACTCATTTCAACCAGAGACTCAAACAGATAGCAGTTATTGAATGTCAATGTATGCTAAAGAGAGGTAAAGAGGAAAAAATACTAGCCTTGATTTGAGGGAGTGAGTGTGGGGGGTGCATGTGTGTGTGTGTGTTGAAAGGATAAGCGAGAGTATGAAATGCATACACAAAGTATCCTCTCATTTATGTTTTTTTCTCCAATTGTAGGTATATTTATTCTAATAAAAGCTGACTTGATATAAAGAGACAAATGACTATGGTCTAAACAATGGTGCAGCCATTCAATAAAATATACATACCTAAAACCTGAACCAAATCTTTTACCTGCCTTTCCAACCATATGGGCTTGTGCCCAGATACTTCACCCCTGCCCTGGCACTTCTCCCAAAATACAAAGTTCTAATTTTCTGGATGAATCAGAATAGAGGCCAAGGGGATGGGGCCCAGAGAGGGTTATGAGTTTAAGCTACTTTGGGGTAGTACAAAGTAACTCTGGGTTGTCCTGGCTATCAGCCCACAGGAATTTCTACCTCAGGCCCCAAGACACAACTATACACTTAAAGATTGTTGAAGAGTTCTTTTCTCTAACTAAATTTCAAGCTACTGCAACTTGACAACAGGAGTCCCTTTCCCAACACGTAGTGACAACTCCTGCTTGTATCTAGGCTCTGCTTTATGGAATCACAGAAAGGTACGGGATCAGTTTTACAATGGCATTTATAAGGAAATCCAGTCCAAGGAGTCACTTAACTGCAGAATTTTTTCACAGGCAAAAAATTACCATTGGATTATTTCAAAAGGAAGCTCCACTGTGAAAGTGCTTTTTAAGCCCCGTGTGGCCAATGCAAACCTATGCCCCAAATGCACAGATTCCTTGACTCTGTTTTAGCTAGGGGGAGTGTACAATCCTCAGTCAGAAGAAAATCAGAGCAGCTGAGCTTCGAAGTGAAGATTCGCTCAAAGAATTCTTCAATCTACCCTCTGTGACACCAGGAAGAGGTCTGGAGGAGGTTCACTCCAATTACCCACGACTGAATTTTCCATGTGTTTGGATGCTTGCTTGGTGTGTGCTAATAGGAAGTTTCTGCTATGCTCACACAGTGGGGTTAAATGAAGTCTCTTGCAGGTTTGGATCAGAAAGAAGACCTGCCTCACTTAGGTGACCAACGGGCACTAACAACATTGGCAAACTGGATTGTGGTGCCTGGAGGTGAAAGCAAAGTTCAAGGTCCCTGGCTTGAATTACTTGAGCGTCCCTACCCCTGATGTACTGATCCAGCAAGAGGAGAAAAGGTGCCTGGAAATTAGAATCCAGAGAATTAGCAGCTGCAAAAACTTTCACTGCTTGCTGTCTTATTCCCAGGTATTCTGATTTGTTAAGACCATGACAAGCAACAAGTAGTGCTATTTGCTCCTAAAGGGGAATTTTCTACCCTTCCCAACAAATCTCAGAACCAGCAATAAGCTGCACCCTCTGGCTTCTGATGGCTGGGGTAGAAATAGGCTGGAGTAAGGAAAAGACAGCTGGTAGAAGATACAGAACAACCTCATATTCCTCCATTTCCCTCTCCCCCCACCCCCTCCCAAACTCTGCCTCCTCTGCAACAGACTAAGAAAAAGCCTAACAACTGGTGACATCCACTTGAAAAACCCACTACCAGAAAGTTCGACTTGAATGTGGTCAGAGCTAGATCATCCGCTTAAGTTCCAGCTAAGAAGGCCCAGGAAGCCACATTCTTTGCCTAATCTCTGGCTGCCTATGAGAAGAGGAACTCGTGTGCAGATGAAAGAGCCTGAGGAAGGCTTGGGGTCACTTCAAAGAGACAGTTGGGGTTTCAGCTGAACGGATGCATTCTCACTCTGGTTTATACTGACCTGTACCGGGTTTAATGGCAACTGGATTGACGGCAGAGATTTCCAAATTTGGTACAAGTTCATATCCTTTTTCTTGCTGCTTTCCTTTCCCTTCATGATATCGGCTATATATACCACGGCCAGCAGAATATCCCCCGAGGTAGGAACCCCTGGGCCCTGGAGCTCTGTTGCCAGCTGCACCTCGACCCCGGCCTCTTATGCTGCCTGCTTATGATAACAATACAAAAAATGATGAGCAACCAATAGTGACAGTACAGGAGGCTGACCTTAACTCCAGGTTCTTGGCATTTAGGTGTTTGCCCTCGGTCTAAGTTGCAGGTGGCTACACTTTTGCTCTTCAGTGAGCTGGTAAGATGCTTCAAACATTCTATTCCAGCCTAGGTTCATATCCTAAGTATGTCTGCTTAATGCAAGAGATGAACTTACAGGGTGAGTTCCTAGGATGGCAATTGCAACTTTAATTAAAAAAAAAAGGTTCACAGACTGTAAAAAAGCTAGATCTGGAAGGGGATCTGCTGGTTCACCTTCCTCATTCTGTGCGTGAGAAAACAAGACCTACGGAGGTTAAAGGGACTAAGTCACAGAGCCAGTTAATCAGAGAGCAGGACCCAGAAGCCAGGTATTTTGTGTCCCAGTGTAATGCTTGGTTGCATTATACTCTAGCCAATGGTTTAGAAAAACCAAAACACTGTGCCGCCTACTGCTCAACATTCTAAAGATTTAATTTCACAAGTAGATTTTAACTAAATACCTAGAGACGGGCAGACTAGCCCCAAATTGGCTAGACCCTGGAAAGGCTGTGTGCAAGAAAAGCCTGCATGCCCCAATGACTTTACCGCTCATTCCATACATAGGAACCATAGGCATTTCTCAGTGCTATAGAAGCAAATGCCTTAAGTGCCAGCACAGAACAGAACCCAGAACCCACACCCAAATGAGGGTGAGTAGGGGGGGTCAAGGTCCACCAGCTCAGTAAATTACAGCCACAAACAGCCCTGATGCCACCTGTCTGGTAGACGCAGCTCTCGGGGGCCTACCCAGGAGAATAGTCCCCACTAACCTTTCACGAAGTAGTCCCTGTTGGGCCCGATGAGTGCATTATAGGGGTAGCCGTAGTAGGCCAGCGTGTAGGGGTCGCAGGAGTACACGTAGCTGGGCTGCTGCACCGCCGCCGCCTCAGCAGCACCACCGCCCTTGGCCGCCTTCTGGTAGCGGGAGTACTGCTCCTTGTCCACGGGTTTGGCCAGCGTCACCTCCAGGCACGAGCCCTCTAGCTCGGTGCCGTTGAGGTTGTTCATGGCGTGCACGGCGTCCTCGCGGCTGGTGAAGTGCACGAAGGCGTAGTCGCGGATCTTCTTGACGCGCTCCACGCAGCCTGGGTTGAACTGGCCGAAGCTCTTCTTGATGGTGTCCTCCGTGGTCTCGATCATGAGGTTCCTCACGTAGAGGATCTTCACAGTCTCCATCACGTCCTCGTCCACATCGATCTCGGGCTCGGCCCAGTCCACGGCGATCTGATGGCCCCACAGCTGGATGCGGCCAGGCATGAGCTTGCGGCGTGCCATGGCTGCGGCACGGTGGCTCTCGTACTCCACGAAGGCGAAGCCGCGGTTCTTCATCTTGTCGGCAGCACTGGCGTAGACGATCACATCGAGCACGCCCTCAGTGACCTTGGCGATCTCCTCCAGGATCTCCTCGCGCTTCTTCATTTTGGGGATGCCTCCGATGAAAAGGCGGCAGTTGTCCACGCTGCAGCACACACCCAGCAGGCGGCCCGGGCGGATCTCGTAGTTGTTGAGCTCGCGCACGGCGCGCTTGGCCTCGTTCTTGTGGCAGTACATGACGAAGGCGTAGCCACGGTTCTTGCCGTCGAAGTCCATCATGAGGCGCAGCTCGTAGATGCGGCCCACCGCCTCGAACACGGGCACCAGCTCGTCCTCGTACACGTCGCGCGGGATCTTGCCCACGAAGACCTCGCAGCCGCGCTGCGGGTGCGGGCCCTCCCAGCCGGGCGGCGGGCCGCCATACTTGCGCTGCCCGTTCTCCTGCACCATGCTGTAGCCCGTGCGCTCCAGCAGCGCCAGCAGCGCCGCCTCGTTGGGCGCGCCGGCCACGCCCTCGGGCACCTTGGCCGAGGACGCGGCGGCGGAGTCGCTGCTCATGGCTGCAGTGGAATCCTCTGCGGTCATAATGTCAAAGGCATCCACGGCTGGCGGAAACCTGGGGGAGGCAGAAGGGAGAGTGAGTGTGGAATCTGCACCGAGTTGAGCCAGAACTTGACCCCCTCCCCCCTTTTTTAAAAGACATACAAGACTGGCGCTTAACCAGCAGGTGGTTAAATGAGAAATAAGATGGAGACTACTCTGGAAATGCAGCAGCTCTAAAATAGTCTCAATTAGTCAAGTTGTTTTGCAGGAAAAACCAGAAGTGACTCGGAAAAAAATCAGAATGAGCAAGTACTTCCGCTTAATCCGTACCCCAACAGCTCTGAAGCCTAGAGAACCTGCTGTAATTGTCAGTGAAAACCTCAGGTTCTTGCAGCCAATGGCAACATCTTTTGCCTAGTTCCTGCACTGTCAACTCAGATTGATGTGCTTTTAGTTATAGCATTTTACCCCATTAATTTCTTTGGCAGACAAAGCCTCTTTCTCTGCTTCCTTATTTAAGACAGTCCTTTTCATTTAGGCATGGAAATATAACAGTGTATTTACATTATTAAGGAAAACTTTAAGGAGGTGTTATTATACAAGATAGATAATAAAGCTGTGTGCTGAAGCTTTTTACCAGGAAGAAATGGAATATTGACATTGCCAAGGACTTGGCCTAGCAACTGTGGTAAGAGCTGGTAAGTCTGATTTTTGTGGTGTCATTCAGTCAAATTCTTGGTATGAACCATTCATGGATTTGGAATCAGTCCACAAAGAGCTAGATTAAGTTCAAACTGGGGGACTTGTGAAGCAGCAATTACCTGGTACATCGTACTGCAGTTTTCAGAGAACTATCACGTGCATTATCGTATTTGATATTCTTAATCTCCTTAACATACTAAGTGATAGTATCATCAGTTCCGATATATTTATGGGGAAATAGGCTCAGACAGGTCGAGTAAATTACCCATTTCACACAGCAAGTATCAGCTCATATCAGGAATTGATTTCAAGTCATCTGGCTCCAGATTCTGTGTTCTTTCTTTGAAACTAGTGCTGTGCAATAGAACTTTTTGTGATGATGGAAAAGCTGTCACTAGGCACATGTGGCTACTGAGCATATGAAATGGGGTGTGACTGGTGCACTGAGTTTTTCATTTTCTTTAACTTTAAGTTAAATAGCCACATATGCCCGTGCAGGTCTACACTGTGCTGCCTTCACTCATAGGGCACAGAGCTCTATGGAAATGACTTTAAATTATACAATAAGATTATCACTAGTAGCTTCGTGTACTGTGCTCTTGTAAAGAAAGGCTCTGACTGGCCATTTTAAAAAATGAAGATTATTTCATTTTTTGGACTATAAAAAATATCAAGTAAATTTTATGGAAAATTAAGAAAAATAGAAAGGAAATAATTCCTAATTCTACTTAGTGGTAGCCACAATTAAACTTTCCCATCTTTTTTAAAATAGATTTGGCGGGGAGGAGGGACGGAGCTTGGCTTCCAACAAATTTACATCCTGTTGCTTTACTTCATTTCATGAGCATTCCTCCGTGTTCTTAAAACTCTGCGAAAACATAATTTTTTTTTTTTTTTTTTGGTGGGGAAGACCAGCCCTGAGCTAACATCTGTTGCCAATCCTCCCCTTTTTGCTGAGGAAGACTGGCCCTGGGCTAACATCTGCGCCCATCTTCCTCTACTTTATATGGGACGCCACCACGGCATGGCTAACAGACAGCGCGTCTGCGGGCGCCCGGGATCTGAACTCGCAAACCCCGGGCTGCCAAGCGCGGACTAAACCGCTGCGCCACCGGGCGGCCCCCGGAAAACATAATTTTTAATGGCTGCAGAAGGTTTCAACATTCAACTAGAACCTGGAGCATCATTTATTTTCAAAAAAGTTTACCACTAGGAATTGTATACAAGAATATTAAGGGAAATTTCAAGGGTAATTAAGGTGAGTTTGATCTAAAGAAAAAAACCAAAACAAATTATAGCACACAACAGAAATCTAAGATGTTTATTTGCCATTGGCCAAATCAATACTTCTCTGGTTCATTTGCTGTAACAGCAAGAGGCAGTTTAGTGGGGAAGTGTGTGGCCTCTGGAGCCAGACTGCATGGTTGTATGTGAATCCTAGTTGTACGACCTGGAGCAAGGACACTTAGCTGCTCCATGCCCCAGCTTCCTTATCTATACAGTGGGAATGATGATGACAGTATTAGTATTAAGTTTAGTGGAGTGAGTTAATAAATACAAAGCACTTTGAACTGTGCCTAGAACATTGTAAATTCTCAAGAAATGTCAGTTATTATTATCTTTCTTCCAAACTTCTGGGTAAAACTTCAGACCAATTGTTTCAATTTTAGAGTAATTTTGACACTTTCTCAATTCTTTAAAAACACTGATATGGCTTCTAATTTTATTTTTTATTTGCTTTGCTCTTCAAGTGCTTGAAAGCTGGTTTGACAACATATTCAGTTATCATGAAGTTTTTTTCTAGTATAAAATTGAAAATGATACATTAGTTCCTGTTGTTTCACAATGAAACAGAAATTTCAACATAAGATTTGAACATGAAGATCTTCCCCTCCTTCCAAATGGAAAATAAGGATATATTCTTAAGAAGACTATTTACAAACACATATGTGTTTATAATCTGTGATCTGGGAAGGAAATGTGAGGTACATATATAAACATGTATGAGGCAATTCAAGATCTTACATGTGGTACTACATAAAACATTGACTGAAGTCCAAAGGAATGGACCTTATTGCTCTGCTGAGTTATGTAGAGTTGACTTGTTGTTTTCCTAATTGTACTTTGAAACTACCATTTTACACATAAAAAGTCTCATAATGATCAGTTTATGAGAGTCATTCGCAATTACAACCCCATTAATTTTATCAAAAATTCTGTTTGCTTTCAGCCTGAAATCTGCTGGTGTCAGCAACAAAATCATCTCTTTTAAAATAGTTATAGCTTATATCTTACATCTATAAACAAAGAAAAGCCTTTTATCCTGAGCTTTCATCACCTGTAATCAATGAACCATGTTATTGACCCTCTTTCCCTTTTTTCTTTGCCCACTAGGAAGTCCAGGATTGAATTTTTCACTTCAATTTTAGCAACTGTATAGGACATTACAACACATTCTCAAGTTGATCTAATTTTGGCTATAGTTTCATTGCTTAGTCTGTTATATCTGTAGTGCCATGAATTTAGTTACTTATATTATTCATTTTATTGTTTACATGTTCTTGGAAGCCATCTCATGTGATTTTGGGGCCAGGAGAGGAATAAATGCACATATATATATATTTATACACATATATAAATCTAATTTGCATCAGACATTGATTAATGTAGTATCTAAATTGTCTTTTACACTAACTACAAATATTGGCATAAAAGCAAGTGAGAACCACAGTGAGATACCACTTCACACCTATTAACATGGCTATTATTAAAAAATAAATAAATAAGTGTTGGCGAGGATGTGGAGAAATTGGAACCTTTGTGCATTACTGGTGGGAATGTAAAATGGTGCAGCCACTCTGGAAAACAGTGTGGTAGTTCCTCAAAAACTTAAACATAGAATTATCATATGATCCACCAATTCCACTACCAGGTATATACCAAAAAGAATTGAAAACAGGGACTCAAACAGATAGTTGTGTACCAACGATCATAACAATATTATTCACAACAGCCAAAAAAGGTGGAAACAACCCAAATGTCCATTGACGCATGAATGGACAATGAAACTGTTATGTATACACAATGGAATATTATTCAGCCTTAAAAAGGAAGGAAATTCTGACATATGCTACAACATGGATGAACCATGAAGATGTTATGCTAAGTGAAATAAACCAGACACAAAAGGACAACTATTGTGTGATTCCACTTATATGAAGCACCTAGAATAGTCGAATTCATAGGGACAGAAAGCAGAATGGTGGTTGCCAGGAGCTGGGGAAGGGGAAACGGGAATTAGTGTTTAATGGATATGGTGTTTCAGTTAGGGATGATGAAAAAGCTCTGGAGATGGATGGTGATGATGGAGTCAGAACAATGTGAAAGTACTTAATGCCACTGACTGTACACTTATAAGTGGTTAAAATGGTAAATTTTGTTATGCATATTTTACCACAATAAAAAAAGAGTAAGAAGGCTCAGAGATGCAAAAATGACAAAAATAAGATTCCATAAAATTAGGATTTCATTGGCGGTCATTAAAGAATGGTTCACTGAGTCAGTTTAACATATTCAAGAAAATCTTATGGTCTACAAACTCCTTTCTCCTTATCTTTATGTCTAATGTACCATAGTTAAATAAATTACATGATGTGCTGGTCAATGAATTTTTGAGGCCAAAGGCTTAGATATAGAAGAGATAAATGATTATTTAATGCCTTAAAAAAGGGAACTATACAGCTAGTATGACCTTTCTCTCAGAGATGTAACAAAATGTGCAATTTATTACAATTAGACATGCTTTAGGTCAGCACTTGGTAAACTATGGCCATAGGCCAAATATAGCCTGCCATTTGTTTTTGTCAGTAAAGTTTCATTGAACACAGCCATACCCTCCCCCTTTTTAAAATGTATTATCTATGGCTGCTTTTGCACTACAGTGGCAGAGCTGAATAGTTCAGACAGAGATTGTACAGCCCACAAACCCTAAAATATTTACTATTTGGCCAGGTATAGAAAAAGTTGCTGCCCTCTGCTCTAACAGATGTGCAGAGAACATCAGTGAGACTAACTAACATAGATTCCTATTACTAAGTATTACTGTCACTTTTTCCTGTTTCCTATGCTGAGCAATGACTTAATATTAGGACCAACTTTTAAATTCTAACATGTTTTAAAGACAGTCTTCATGAGCTACCTTTCCCCCCTCATTCAAAGCTGTTTTCCATTTAACTGCATGCTCAAATAGATGTGACCTGGAAGAAGAGATATCTGGTGAGGTTGTTGGCTCAGCTCCTAACACTTCTATGTGAACAAGAATTTATTAGGATTTCAGAAGAGACATAGAAGGGTTTGTGTTCATTCATTCAGCAAATATTTATTGAGTACTTACTATGTACCAGCATTGGTGGACCTTGCTTGTCCTTTATGGAGCTTACCTTAGAGTTAACAGAACTAAAGAATTATGCTTCAAATACTAAAGAGTTGAGAATTAAGGCATTTTGTACTCATGCTCAATGAATAGAGTCTGCTTCAAAAGAGTTGTACCTCAATATTATTAATAATTTGTTTCTAATAAGGCTATAGTTCCCCAAGTTAAAAGCCCAGCCACCATCAGAATTGTATTTTAAAAAATTAGTTTAGAATACCCTCTTTAGAAAGGTGGGAGTATGTGTATGTGTGTATACATATACATGTGTGTGTGTTTGGGGAGGTGGTTGTCTGATGAGTAGTAAGAAGTGCTATCTTTTTGTGTGTGTGTGAGGAAGACCAGCCCTGAGCTAACATCCGTTGCCAATCCTCCTCTTTTTGCTGAGGAAGACTGGCCCTGGGCTAACATCCATGCCCATCTTCCTCTACTTTATATGGGACGCCGCCACGGCATGGCTGACAAGCAGTGCGTCAGCAGGTGCCCGGGATCCGAACCCGCGAACCCCAGGCTGCCAAGTGCGAACTAAACCGCTGTGCCACCAGGCCAGTTCCCAAGAAGTGCTATCTTTTGAAGGACAAGATTGTTCTTGGAGTACAGGTGTGGACACGATGAATAGTAAGTAGATTTCATAAGTTGAACCTTGTCTGTAAGTGGAAAAAAACATCTGGATAAATGGCACAGAATTACCCAATTTCACCCAATCAAGATGTGACGGTTTTTAAATGGATTGGATAGTCTGATTTCGGCTGCCTAGCCCATTGAATAAACGCAGAGTCTCTGGAGTCAGGGAGTCCAAATCTTGATTCCTCCACTTACTAGTTGTGAACCTTGGGAAAAAACCATTTAACCTCTTTAAGCCCCAATAGTCTCATCTTTAAAATGGTGACAATAATAGCTAATGTTTATGGAATGCTTTCTATGTGCCAGGCAGTATGCCAAGCTTTTATATGTATTAACTTACTCCAATCCTCACAATGTCTGCATGAAATATTATTAGGATCTCCACCTTACAGATAAGGAAACTAAGGCACAGAGAGATTAAAGTAGATTCTCCGTTCATGAGCATCAGAGCTGGTATTTGAACCCTGACAGTCTGGCTTAGAGTCTGTACCACAGCTGCCCCTAAGTGATTCTTATCACAGGCCTGTGGTGAGGAGTAAATGAAAGGATGCATGTAAAGCCTCTAGTGCAGAACCTAGCACTACGTGCTCCAGAAATATTAGCATAAGAAATTTGAACTATAAAAAAAAAAAAAGATTTTTGGGGGCCGCCCGGTGGCGCAGCGGTTTAGTCCGCGCTTGGCAGCCCGGGGTTCGCGAGTTTGGATCCCGGGCGCCCGCCGATGCACTGCCTGTCAGCCATGCCGTGGCGGCGTCCCATATAAAGTAGAGGAAGATGGGCACGATGTTAGCTCAGGGCCAGTCTTCCTCAGCAAAAAGGGGAGGATTGGCAACAGATGTTAGCTCAGGGCTTGTCTTCCCCACAAAAAAAAAAAATAATAAAATAAAATAAAATTAAAATAAAAAAAAAAAAGATTTTTGAACTTGAGGTAAGAATCTTGCCCTTATGTAGGATTCTTGTGTTTACAGGGAAACAGGCAACAGCCAACTTATTCCAGTCAGTATGAGAAGCCTAGCCTGTGAGTTCTGGTGTAGACTGGCGTACCAGAGTCTCCCAGATTCCATTCATAGCAGGTAAGCTGTCTGGCAGTGTGATTCTCCACTGGTGATGTGGCTCAGGCATCCAAGTGTAAGCCTGTTTCTCACAGAACCCTTGGCTAGAGCAGTGTGCAGAGAACCTGAAGAAACTTGCTGCACTGGATGCAAAAGGTCCAATCATCCACGTGGATGCCAAATCCCCTGAGGCAGGACCCTCCCAAATACAGCCATCCTCTCATAGACACTCAATGCATTAGTGTTCACTGAAGGCTGCTAGCATTAAACTAACATGGCACAATATTTGAAACAAATCATTTATTCACAGTTTGGTATATAAAACAAATAGGAAAATATACTTCTAAATCAAGCTATTATTCTTCTCAACTATTAGGTAGAATTTTTGTTGTTTTTGTTTTAGGTTGAGTTTGAGCTTGTCAGGATAAAATAAAATTTCAGGGTTAACTCAGACTTAAAGCAGAAATTATCATGGATTTGAATTCCCTTCTTAGTACTGGTTCAGAGTGTGTACCTTTCAGTAGGATTTTAACTTTGGGCTGGGACATTTTAGAGGGCAAGGGGTACCATCGTACTGGGAAATATTTCCAATGTTTACCAACCAGTCTTTACCTAGGATCAAAAAGAGGCATGAGTTTACTCTAGAATTATCTAAACTACCAGTTGACTTTGGTTCACAGCTCTCGGGGTGTGTGGGTGTGTGTGTGTGTGTGTGTGTGTGTGTGTGTGTGTGTTGTGTGTTTGATATTAATACGCAATTTGAAATTCTTGGAAGAGTTTTATTTACTGACCAATGGACACACTGCAATTTGAAGATATATTCAGTGAGGAGCAGTGTCTTCCAGCACTAGCTGAAATTTAATTCAGTGGAAGTTTTTAAAATGTATTTATCCAAGAGGTAATCCTATCTCTGTTTGCAATTAGATTTCTATTTTGATGTCCCTTATTCATACCATAAGATTTTTATCTTTACTAATAGTCACTTCTTAGGCATGACTTGAAATACACAATGTACAGATGTAATAAAATACATACCATTACTGGTCAAGAGCAAAGACTTCGGAGTCAAAGAAATTTGAGTTCAAATCATGACTGTGTCACTTACTAGCCGTGTCCTATGAGGCAAATTACCTTAGCTCCATTTCACATCTCTAAAATGGTTCTGGTAATAGCACCCATTTCAGAGGGTTGGTTTCAGGATCAAATGACATTTAATGCCAGAAATCAGGGGGAAAAATCGAAGACCAGCTTCTGCAAAAAGTTTCCGAGATTCAGCCTCACCCTGAGCATTTATCTTACTGCCCTGTGCCAAGTTACCACCACCCATTAGAGTAAACAGCAAAGAAAACACTCCCACCACCAGGCAGGCCTCTGGCACTGGGACATTTCTGTTCCCTGAGTCTGAAAGTGTAAAAGGAGTTCCACTTAAAATGGAGGCAGAGTACTAAAGGTGAAGCTGAAGACTGAAGCACAGGCTCTTTTTTTCTATCTCAGCCGGCAACCTTATGCTATTTGAAGGCATGGCCCTTGGGACACATAAAAATCCTTCCATACTCTCTTTTATTTAGGTAAAATCCTGAAAGGATAAAGAGGAAGTGAAATAATGACATTCTGGGCCATTCCTTCTGTCCGCTCCTGGCTAATCTAGAAGAGTTCATTCATACTGGGTCTTAAACTGTGTTGATGCTTGTACAGATTTTGTTATAGCAAAACACATTATTCAATGAATGATTGTGTTTGATAAACAGATGCAAAGCCAAGAGGCTCACTTTTCCCAGGCATTTCTATCAACACATCCCTGAAAATGAGGCATTTTGCTGTGGGTTCCCAGGGATACTGGCTGCATACCATGAGAGGGATAAAGTCACCTGCCCAAAAGGGCTGGTGTGGGGTTATTTTCTACAGGAGTTTGGCAACACACAAACACCCATTAAGAATCTGTTATCTGGTTCCCTTTATTTTTTTATTTTTATTTTTTTGCTAAGGAAGATTTGCCCTGAACTAACATCTGTGCCAGTCTTCCTCTATTTTGTATGTGGGTCGCTGCCACAGCATGGCTGATAAGTGGTGTGGGTCCTCTCCCGGGATCTGAACCTACAAACCCGGGCTGCTGAAGTGGAGCACGCCAAACTTAACCACTAGGCCACAGGACTGGCCCCCATCTGGTTCCTTTTAAATAAGCATTATACACTTAGACTTTTTCTCAACATGTCTCTGGGGTAATGCTGAAAAAAATGAAACCCGTAAATTCAATACACATCTGCCTCCTGGATTAACATTTTCCCAAACTGTGAACAAGCAGTAAGATGGATTTCTAGTTTCACCCCTTATCTTAGCTCCTTTGACCTAAACCTTTGCGGGATCTGGCAAGGAACAGAAAGGCTGACCAGCAGACAGATACCAGAAAGGAGAAGCAGCAATGGCTTATATCATATAATAGTAGCTTGAATTTATATAGTGTTTTGCAATTTATAAAACTCTTTCACATTATTATCTAATTTCATAAAATCCCCAAATTTGAGCTGCAAAGGGACCTTAGGTATTAATATAGGATTTCTCAGTCTCATTTCCTATTGACATTTTGGGTGTGATGATTCTATATTGTGGGTGCGGCTATCCTGTGCATTGTAGGATGTTTCATAGCATCCCTGCCCTCTACCCATTAGATGCCAGACGCCTCCCCTCCATGTTTTGACAACCAAAAATTGCTCACTTTTGAGAGTTACTAATAGAGCCCGACTATCTTGGAGCTATAAACAGATTATATATTTGCACGTGGCAGGTACTAATTAAATAGGAGGAGAAGTTGTTATTTTATACTCACCACCCCCGGCATGGGTTCAGTGTCTTGATTTGGCTCTTATTGTCAAGGCTGTCTCAGACTTGAGACTGAGAAATGCACAACATTTTTCAAAGGTCCAAAGTAGTGTCTCTGTGATACCAAACCACTCATTTAATTTGGTTGAAAACCTATCAATTTAGTTTTTCACACCAAACAACTACCACCACAAAGCTCTATCAGACTGATTCTGTTGTCAAATTGATATGTCACCACAGGCAAACTGAAGGGCCTGGGTCACACAAATACCACTTTTGAAATCAGGCTAAGGATCTGCCAAGCTATTGAAGTGCTTCATTTAAATTCAGACCCCTTTGCTTCATGAACACGTGAAAACTGCTGACTATCTGGTTTTTAAGACTTGGATCTTTCTCAAATGTCACTGCTGGTTTCTTCAATAATGTAGAAAGTCTCACTTAAGATTCAGAGATTTTTTTTAAAGACATAGTATGAACAATCACTAAAAATGTGCTCCTGGAACACAGTCAATTCACTGGTACTAAAATCAACCTCCCTACTGCTTAGGCAAAAGGCAATGATCTGATGGGATAGATGATCAAATGATATTTGTGTATACATTCACTCATCATTCAAACACTGATTGAACACTTGCTGTCTGCCAGGCCGGACTAGGTGCTTGGGGATACAGTGGAGACTGCTGCACAGTCCTTGGAGTTCCTAGTCCACCAAGAGTAGAAGAAGAAGGAGGAAGAGGAAGAGAGAGCAGAGGGAACACCATGAGCAAAGATGGGCAGGCACAAAAGATTATTCAATCCTAGGAGGTCACATATGTTCTTTCAACAAACATTTTATTGAGTGCCAAAGCTATGACAGTGGCTTAGTAAAGTGTACAGACAACAATGGACCATGGGTCAAAACAGAATCCAAGGAGTGACCCAGCTATAACAGGGAGACGAGGACTGAAAATCTGCTTGTGTCTGGTTTAATTATATTTAGAGACAGATGGAAATTCTGCAAGAGTGGAGCTCTCATTATCCTCCTACACTTAAAACTAATTATGTTATCATATGCCACACTATTGCAAATATAATACATACACAATGATGTTGTAATAGAATGAATTAATTAAAATCAAAATCCATTTTTTGAGCATCTTTATGAGCCAGACACTTTGCTGACTGCCAGCATTTAGCACAGCGAGATGATTACAGAGGAGGACCTGTCCCATCACATGTCTAGCATTTCTGGAAAAGTGGCTGTGGAGTGTATTTCACCTACATACTAAGAAGAACGCAGCACTAAAAGAGAATAGATGACTTAAATGCAGTTCTCCCTGGAGGGAAGAAGATGGGCTGAAAATAATCTCTCAAAGAATTTCCTTAATGTACGGTTTAAAAACTTGAGTTAATGATCGCTACCATTTTTGAGCACTTATGTGTATAAGACACCTTAAGGAAGTTATTTGATTTTTCATGACATCCCTATGATTTAAGTTTAAAATCTGAGCTCTAGAGTCGGGGATCAGTAAACCACAGCCAATGGGCCAAATTCAACCCTCTGGCTGTTCTTACAGTTTTATTAGAACATAGCCATGCCCGTTTGTTTACATATTGTCTACGGCTGCTTTCATGCTACAGTGGCAGAGTTGAGTTGTTGCAGCAGACAGTGTGGCCTGCAAAACCCAAAATATTTACTGTCTGTCCCTTTACAGCAAAAGACTCCTGCTCTAGGGTCAGATTTCCTGGGTGTGAGCCCCAGCTCATCAACTGTGTAGCTGTATGATGTTGGTAAATTACTTAAAGTCTTGGTTCCTCGTCATCCTCATCTACAAAATAAGAATGGTGGCACTAATAGTCTCAAGGTGTCACTGGGAGGAATAAATGAGATAATATATGCCAAGTGCTCAGAACAAAGCCAAGTATACAGTAAGGGTCTGATAAATGTCAGCTATTGTTGCCCCTCGCTAAAGATCGGGAGCTTGAGGCTCAGAGAGATCTTGCCCAAGATCACTCAGAACTGAAACAGCTGATGACAACGCTCAAGCTCCTTCTACCACGGTACGCTGTCTGTCTGCGCTATCTTCCTAGAGATAGCAGGGTTGGCTAATAGCCAGTGTTACCAGAATAAAACCACCATCAGTGAGAAATGGACATTGCTTGATATAGTTGAAGGAAACTCAAGCATAGATCCGCAGTAAGGTTCTTGGGAAACCTTTCTACCATATGCCTCACAGCACCGCCCCACCGTTCCACTCCTCTTCCCAGCTTTCAGAGAGTTCTGCAAACTGTTCCATAGCCTATTTCTGGCCCTTTATAAAGTAGTTAACACATTCAAATTATATTTTTAGACTTAAAAATCTATTGCATTAAATTCTTACATGGAAATGTTTAAGGACTAGAATTCACATAATCCAAATGTTTAAGTGAGAATATGGGACTATGATGAGGCAGTGAGGATGGTGGTTACACACCCAGGGTCTGGAGCCAGACTGCCTGGCTTCATATCCTGGCTCTACCACTTGAGAAACAAATGCCGTCACACAAGTCACATAATCTCCCTGAGCCTCAGTTTCACCGTCTATAAAATGGTGATAATATATCTCACGATGTTCTGAGGATTAAATGAGATAAAACATATAAAGCACTTAGAAAAGTGCTTGGCTCCAGTGAATGCTTAAATCCCTTTATTATTATTATTATTTCACTTGGGCAAAACAGTAGATGTTTTTCAAGGATGTTCTCTTTGTAGAGAACTATATAGTCACAGTTTAGAATCACAAATTTTCTGCTTGATGATATAACTTTAAAAGCTGAAGAATCTTAGGGAATTTACTCCCAAATTTTTGTGGACAAACTGGAAGGGAACTCTTATAGCTATTACATTCTATGTTTATATGGGAAAGTGCTTTAAGACACTGTACATGTGAGATGTGTGGTTATAATGATGCATTTTTAAAGCTAATGATTATGCAAAAAGCAAATACTACATTCTTTTTGATATTTGTCCAATTGTGTAAGTATTATATTCTTTTTATTACTACTTAGTATACTTATACTAATGCTTTGTGCCTACCCATTGAATGTAGTAGGTCCTAAATATTATTTATTAACTATGAGATATTGAAATTACCAATGTACGTTTAAGAGAGTAACCTGGGCAAAATCTTAGAAAAACTTTATGTGCCAGCATTTGAATATATGAAGTGGTAGTCTGATGGATGGTTATTTTTATTATAAAAATATTCTTAAACTTACAAAGGGATTTATAATAAAATTCCTTTAGGTAGGAAGTCTCTGTGTCATTTAGAATATGATTCAAGTTATCGAAAAATTGATCTCTCTTTATATATCTTTCTTGTATATACCTTCCCTATGTATCTATATATATCTACAATACTACACAGAAGTATCAGTCCCGTTTCCTTAATAGAGAAATTGAGAACAAGGGTGATCATGTGCTTAAGCTCAAAACTACAATTAGATAGTGGTGAATTTGGATTATTATTTCATAAATAAGCCTTATCTTTGGGATGACAGTCTCTAACTTCTGTTTGACAGTAAAGTCTGCTTATATTCAAAACAAAACAAAACTCAGACAGTCCAAATATAGTCGAGATCCAGATATATATGGCTTTTTAAAAATTCTAAAATTTGTGTGTAAAGGGTATTTTTCATTTATTTAGTTTCTTGAATTTATGCCAAAACAGATATAGAAAGTGAACTTTCCCAAATATAAGCTTATTCCATCTTTATGATGATGTGTAAATGCTATTCTTTGCCCCCAATTTCAAACTATATTAGTACTTTGCAAGTAGTAGTTATATAGCAATTTTTGTTAGTGCCGGGGAGTCAATTCTGACTCCTAGCGACCCTGTGTACAGTGGAGCGGAACCCTGTCCAGCCTTTTTGCACCATCCTCTCATCTTCCAGTGCCATATCAGACAGTGCTCCACTGCTATTCAGGGTTCTCATGGTGAATTTCTTTCAGAATGGGGTGGCCAGGTCCTTCCTCCCAGTCTGTCTTAGTCTGGAAGCTCCCTGGAAATCTGTCCACCATGGGTGACCCTGCTGGTATTTAAAATCCCGGTGGCATAGCTTTCAGTATCACAGCAACAGGTAGCCACCATAGTATGACAACCGACAGATGGTGGTGTGGTTCCCTGACTAGGAAGTGAGCCCGGGCTGCAGTGGTTAGAGTCCCGGATCTTAACCACTAGACCACCAGTATATAGTAATAGTATGGTCTATTATTACTGTGTCATATTAAACATGAGTACATGCTCTACAGGTTATGTTCTTTTATACCTTCTGGCAGTATGTCAAATAGTAGTATACAAGAATATCATAGGTCTCTTTGTAAGAGAAATGACAAATTGCCTGTCCTGAAATAGAGTGACATAGTCAAACATTAGCTTTAGTTGTAGGTGTGACCTTCTGATTTTATTTGGTTAACATTAGTCATTTCAGTTGTGACTATGAAATAATATCAGCTACCACTGAAAAAAAAACCAGATCCTCTTTAATGTTGATGTCCTTGTATTGCACTGACCAGTACTCAAGGCAATAGTTACAGTGAAATAGCATTTGGCCAGGAATACTCTCAACATTGAATAAGCCCTATATTATTTTCTCCTTGAATGTGGGGTATTTTTGAAGTTAAAAATATTTTCAAATACCACAACAATATTTCATGACAACATGACTATAATAGGCTCTTTGTGAGAAAAAATATAAAAGGAAGTGAACTTTCTAGTGGGAGACAAAGACAAATATGCATTAAAATGCAACTTTAATCCAAAAATATATTGTCTTTTTTAGTCATTTAATGATTAAATGTTGTTTTCCCTTTACTTAGCTTTCTAGCTTTGTTTTTCCTCTGGTGATCTTTGGATTTTTATTATTATTATTTTTTTGCATATAGTGAGAAACAAAAAAGATAGTTTAACAAACAGGTCCTTCTAGCAAAAATTAAACCCAATAGCTTAATTCTTTCTTATAAAAACTCAGAAAGCAAGGGGAAGGGGGGTGGGGGGGCACAAGGGGTGAAGGGTTACATCCACAAGGTGACGGACAAACAAAAATGTACAACTAAAACCCCATAGTGTTATAAACTATTAAGACATCAATAAAAAAAAATGGTAAAAAAACCCCACAAAACTCAGAAAGCAAGGGGAAGGGGGGTGGGGGGGGCACAAGGGGTGAAGGGTTACATCCACAAGGTGATGGACAAACAAAAATGTACAACTAAAACCCCACAGTGTTATAAACTATTAAGACATCAATAAAAAAAAAAGGTAAAAAAAAACCAAAAAAAAAACTCAGAAAAGACGGGAAGAACCATGAGTTCATTGGTGAGAAGGAATCTGAGTCATCCTGTGGTGGGTTTGTGAATATTGTGGTGTTTTATCAACTTCATTTGTTTTTCAGTCTTTTCAAAAGACTCTATTAAAAATGGGCCCGTCTGAGAGAGGTCCTTTAATAACAGAAAAAGTAAAATTCACTTTCTACTATGAAGTGATTTTAGATATTTTAGGATATTTCCACTTTCTTCTACATTGTTTGAAATGTATTAGAAAAATTAAAACAGTATGGTTTATTTCATTAGCTATAATTAAAGCTTTCAAAGGCAGGGACCCTTATTTTGGTATTCCTAGTGCCTAGCACTGAATGAAGGAATGTTTCAATAAAGAAATGAATGAATGAATGAATGAACCGATGAATGAGAACTGTCTTCTATAAGAAACATGGTAGGACAAAGCTACAAAAATAATTTTATTATCATATACAACTACCAGCAAATTGCTTTGGACATTTTTTCTATTTATCTATTTATATTTAACTTTTGTGGTTTGCAACTAGAAGTATGTACAAATAGTCATAACAAGTTTTGTCCAGTGGTCTGTCTGCATGACCAAAAGGAGCCCATTAAAGAATGGATAGGGCAGCTTTAATATGAGAGCTGGCATTTCTAATACACAGCTCAGGCCTCAGCAATGTGAAGGGGAAGAGCCACACCAGCCATTGATGGACTATACTGAGTGCAAATGTTAACCTCCCTAGAGCCTTCTCGGTCAAGTAGGCACTGGTCAGGCAGCTGGAGAACTTCTATGATCTTTTTTGCTTAGTCGATATGCTTAGCTTCTACTACATTGTCTCAGGGATTTGGTAGAGATTTTATGCCATGAGGAAATAGGCACAAAGATGGTGCCTGACCATGAAGTCAGTTTCCAAACGCTCTTTTATGTGCAGGTATTTGGAGAGGCTGGATATTATGGGGCTTGAGCTCATGCACACTGATGTTAGGACAGGGCCTTTTTCTCCCTGTTGTTTCTCTGCTCCTGGGCGGTTCCCTACCATGCAGTAGTGGGTCTTGATGAAATGGAAAACAGATCACAAATTAATCTGATACTGAATATAATACAGAAGTTCACAAATATCTATAATGAAATCCAAAGTTCTCGATGCAATAATGTCACTCACTTAGCTATCTTTCCACTTCCCAAGGCAGTGTGCCACATGGGGAAGTGACCTCTTATTGCAGAGGGGAAAAGGTGAGGAAGCAGCGCAGGGACCTCTAGTTTTAGTGGGAAAAAAAAAATCACTCCCGCCTGCAATCTTTCCTCCTTATTCACATATCCTTCACTTTTTCTTTTTCTTAATTATTTTTTTCTTTCTCATCTTAAATTCTCATTTAACATCCCTGGTTTTCAAATGTAATTACCTTGGTTAATAAGTCCCTGAGTAACAGACAGAAATAGAACAATCCTACTGTCTGATTAGCTGTTTGCTTTAATCCTTGTTTAAATAAAACTCACACACACACACACAACCTTTTAATGGGCATTCACCATTTGAACAAAATGTAGTAATATATGATTTAAAACTAGGGAAGAGAAGAGAATTTGTCAATTATAAATTATCTACATGCTAAATTTATAATTTTTTTGAGGTAGAATTTGCAGATATTTGGAAAAAACAAAGCTGCTCTATTCTGAAGAAAGGTATTTATTAAAGTAAGGAGAAGAAGAAAGAGGAAGGGGAAGGAGAATCAGTTTTCTCAATCTCTATAATTTAACTAGGCAGTTAAAGTTAGTTGGAAATTTACATAAAAGTTACACACTATAGAAGTTACATGGAAAGGAGAACTATACTAAAGAAATCCATGAAATACAGACTTAAATTTTAACAATGGAAATGAGGAGAAAATATATATCCAGAGTTTTGCTGAAGCTACAACATTTAGAATGAAATGTTTAGGTGTCAGGAAGCTTATGATTTTCCATGTATATTAAACTCCTGGGACTACTGTTGGAATATAATTGCTGTTTATGTCTCACGTACTCTGTACTTTCATTGTGTAGACTCGAGCTAATATTTCAACTGAAAAACTAAGATACCAGTAAAAATGTCCCAGTCATTTATTCCCAGGCTCACAGAGAAATACTGGATATTCTTTAAGTTAATGAAGTGTGAAATGACTTTAATGCTTCAAGGGAAATATAGTATCCCAGTCTTGCAAACTGTTTTTAGAAAGCATGGCTTATCTTATCCCACCCTGCATCAGAAAATTTAATTGGTTTAGTTATTTCTTCTTTCTCCAAATCCCCTTTAATGGCAAAGAGAAAATGAGGACCTACAGCAGCAAACAGTTTATCCTTCATAAACCAGTCCCCAGGAAAACCAAGAGGGGGCGGATTGGGTCACAGTTTGTTTCTCATAGGTCCTGAAGCCAGAGTCTAATTTATTTGGGATTTGGACAGGCAACCGCCAATACCAAGTGTTCTAATGTTGAGAATCTATTTCATGTGGAGAATCCTGCAACTCTGAGTTATATCAGTGTGGCGCTGTTATCTCCAAGCCCGTCAGAGAGCAGCCAGTCCAGTGCAGACCTTTGGTCCTGGTGATACTAGGTGAGGCAGCTTCCACAGCCTAGTGGTTTCTTCTTACTTCTCAAGATTCTGCAAGTGAAGGCTAGGCAGACCTTCACATTTTACATCAGAAGCACACCTAGGTTCTGTCCACAGTAAAAGAGAACTGGGATAACTGTTTTGGAAACACGGTTTGCCCACACAACTGTGGCTAATCTAGTTTTGTTTTCTAAAGCAGCGTGGAGAGAAATTTATTTTTGTACAAAAGATGTTTTTATTTGCTGTAGCCACGGTTCACAGCCACATTCAGGGTGGAGTGTCCTCTCTCTTTCCCTCTGCTGCCAAATACATGTACGTACATAACACACACAGAGACACACACATACCATTTTTCCTTCTTAACCTAAAGCGCTATCTACCTCTGCTGTTCTTTTGTTGGGGATTTCATCAAGCATGTTTACATCAAAACGCTTGCTGATCCCAGCCACTGCCTCACTGCTGTATCCTAGTTACGAGAGCTGAGCCAGCTGAGCCATTAGTTCCCCAATTGCTTCAGCTTTCTCTCACCTGTCTGTTGGGAAAGCACCTAAATCTTACACTAGGAAGAAAAGTGAGGATGAGCATTAGGCATGAATGTGTGCCACTTGCTTAACTGGCTGACACACATCTTCACTGAGACTTAGTAGAACTGAAAAGTACCTCTTTAAAAAGAATCCTGGCCCTTACCTTACACCATATACAAAAATTGACTCAAAGGGGATCAAAGACCTAAATGTTAAGAGCTAAAGCTGTAAAACTCTTAGAAGTAAATATAGAGGAAAAGCATCAAGACATTGGATTTAGCATTGATTTCTTGGATATGACACCCAAAGCACAGGTAACAAAAGAAAAAATAGATAAATTGGACTACACCAAAATGAAAAACTTCTGTGAATCAAAGGACACTATCAGCAGAGTGAAAAGGTAACCCATGGAATGGGGGAAAATAATCTCTTGAAATCTTAAGGAATCAATACCCGGAGTATATAAAGAATTCCTACAATGCAGCAACAACAAAACAAACTAATTTAAAAATGGGCAAAGGGCTGAATAGGCATTTTTCCAAAAATGATGTACAAATAGCCAACAAGCATATGAAAAGATGTTCAACGTCACTAATCATTAAGGAAATGCAAATCAAAATCACAATGATATACCACTTCATACCTACTAGGATGGCTATTATAAAAAAACAAACAAACAGAAAATAACAAGTGTTGACAGGGATGTGGAGAAACTGGAACCCTTGTGCATTGCTGGTGGAAAATGTGAAATGGTGCAGCTGCTGTGGCAAACAGTTTTGAGGTTCCTCAAAAATTTAAACACAGGATTATCGGATGATCTACCAATTCCACTACTGGGTATATACCCCAAAGAAGTGAAAGCAGGGACTCAAACAGATATTTGTACACCCATGATCATAGCAGTATTATTCACATAGCCAAAAGGTGGAAATAGCCCAAATGTTCATCAATGAATGAATGGAAAAACAAAATGTGGTATATACACACAATGGAATATTAGTCAGCCTTAAAAGGAAGGAAATTCTGACACATGCTACAACCTGGATGAACCTGGAAGACATTATGAAATAAAGCAGACACAGAAGGACAAATATTGTATAAACCCACTTATATGAGATACCTAGAATAGTCAAAGTCAGAGAGAGAGAAGGAGAATGGTGTTTGCCAGGAGCTGGGAGGAGGGAGGAATGGGGAGTATTGTTTAATGGGTACAGAATTTCAGTTTGGGAAGGTGAGAAAGTTCTGGAGGTGGATGGTGGTGATATTGGCACAACAATGTGAATGTATTTAATGCTTCTGAACTGTACACCTAAAAATGGTTAAAATGGTAAATTTTATGTTATGGATATTTTACCACAATAAAAAAAGAGAATCATGGAAAACCAGCAGAGTTAATACATGGGAAAAAAGGAGGAAGAAATGTAGATTTTTAAGAGAAAATGATTAGAAAAATGGTGTTCTAGGTTATGCAGCTTTTTTCTTCATGTTTGCAATTCAAATTGCAAAGAGAGACAAATGACCAATATATTAGCAAATGTGACTTTTTAATAACTGGATGAAATCTAGTCAACAGTGTCCTTGTTCCAAGATTAGGATTAGAGCTAGTCTGAGGTACCATTACAATTTCCTTCATGCTTTTAGATTTTGGAAGTTGTTCCAACAAATATATAAATATATATTTTTTAAAAATGCAATACACATCAGTAATACAACGTGGCACAAAATCTGAGTAGAGAGGACTCCAGCAGGTATTTATGAAGTATCTGCTCTTATGTTAATATGCAAGGGACAATCTACCTCAGAGATTTCCTTTTCTTCTTTCTTTTCTTTATACTGTATTGTATCTATATGAGAAGATGGATGTTAGCTAAACCTATTGTGATAATCATTTCACAATATATGTAAATCAAACCATCATGCTGTACACCTTAAACTTACACAGTGGTGTATGTCAGTTATTTCTCAATAAAACTGGAAAGAAAAATCTACTTCAGAGAGAAAGATCAATTGGCCAGCGGCAGACTTTCTTGCCAAAGTTTGGCCCAGTCTCCCTGAAATTGCTCAGTGCAGCTCAGTAGTTGAGTCATATAATTTTAACATTTCTGGTAGGTGTAGGTGGTAGTGGTGAAGGATAGGTAAATATTCATGAACTTATGCACTCCTTAAACTTGGGTGTGTTCCAAACTTTGAAAACCCAATAAAAATCCATGAACAATGCAAGTGTAGACTTTTAGTGTGCATTTGGGGGGCAATGGGTGTCACGGTGAGGATGAAGATTAGACAGAACTAAGATTCTAGTCATGATTCTACAAATCTCTCTGAAGCCCACTGACCACTCCCTGACTTTGGGGGTCTTCAGCACTTGGAATTTCATCTATTACTTATGAATTATAGATGTTAGAGTTACAAGAAAACTTAGAGGCCATTCATGAAGGATTTTCCTATTATTTTACTTTTACATTTAAAAAAATGATTAACTTGAAAAATGTTCCTAGTATTCAGGGCAGGGAAACTTTTCTCTCCTAAAGAATTGATGTGCTTTCATTGCCAGATGATGGAAGTTATACAGCACGTGTTCACAGTTCAGTTTAGATGTCTACATATGATCTTTAGTGTTGTTGCCACTACCTTGTGTACTCACCTATTTTTACTAAAAACCACCTCAGACAGTCTATAGATATGGATAAGATTCAAACTGAGCCTCTCGCTTCAGAGAAGAAGAAACAGGCCTTGAGACCTTAAGTGACCTAATACAAGGCTTAGTATTTTTGAGTTTGCTGTTTGTCTGGACACACCAACTGAATTAAGCTTCTCATAGACGATGAAAAGATTTTCTTTTGTTCTCCTGAAGCACATAGTACAGAAATGAACCAAAGTGGTGATAATAAAAACCAAGTGAACGAATGCAAGCCTCCTATATGCTTTCCCATAAACAGATCCGAGAGATTGAGGTTGATGCACAATGTTGACTGGATGATACCATCTTCTATTTTAGAGATCTGATATTGGTTAGGGCTGGGGTGAGCCAAGGGGAGGAAATAGGCTTTTATTTCCTGAGCTTCTGTAAAAATACTTATGATTTTAAATGTTCTTGAATGATAGAACTTAATCTTTACATGTGTGTGTGAAATGAACATTGTCATATATAATGGGTGGGGATAGATGGGAGGGCAGGTATAATTGGGTACATTTCTGGAGGACAGTTTGACAATATCAAGAGCTTTACAGTGTTTATTAAAAATAATTCATTCTCATTAGCCCAATGATTCCATTTATAGAAATTTACCCCAGGAAAATAACCAGAGACACAAGTAAAATTTATAGTCAAATATGTTCACTACAGTGGTATTTATAACATAATGTAATAACATAATAGTATATATTTATATGTGATATAACAAACATAATGTTTGACAGTTGAAAATGGCTAAATCATTGCATAGTTGTAAGCTAGAATTCTCATTTCATGTTCTCAATTATGTTAACCCTGTTAAATAATATTTTAGAATATGTATGAAATATTTGACAAAACAAAAGGAATAAATATACCATAATGTTAATTGTGGTTATCTTTGCATTGTGGGATTATAAGTAATTTTATATTTTTCTTTAATTTCCAGGTTTCCCTTAATGAACATGCTTTTTTATAAAAAGAAAAAAGTTATAATTAAAAAAATTTTAAGTCCCTCTAAGTCCCTGAATTCAGTGGACTAAGTCCAGAACCCAGCCTAGAGGATATGAAAAGAAGGAACTATTGCTGGGGGGAGGTTGGAGTTGTTGGGCACATCAGTGTCACCAGTAGCCCCTCTCTGACATACAAGGATCTACTGCTTCTACCTTTCGGAGCTATGTGAGGACTGTGGCTGCGGCTGGGGAGGGCTGGCTGTCCAAGGTTCAGGGTGAAGCCGATAGACGTAGCCTTTCTTTTATGCTCCCCGTCCCTGCTATAGCATAGGTAGGATTATCACCCACAGAAAAATAGTACCTTCTATCTGTAGAGAATTATATAGTTGTCAAAGTGCATTTACATATGTTGTAATTCACTGGATTGGCATGATTTGGAGAGTCTGACATGACAGTTATTTTTACCTTATATGACAAGTGAGGAAACAGAAATTAGAGATGGCATGAGGACCGTTCAGGAACATATAAGTATCGTTTCTAACTTGTACAAAGGACCCTTCCTTGTGTCCAACACTTTCAAAAGACAACTCCAATTGAAATATCCTTGACCTCTTTTGGGGGCCTGAGAGGCAGATTTATAAGCAATACACAGTTATTTGGTGGTCTAGTGGGTTAAGATTCAGCACTTTCACCACTACGGCCCGGGTTCATTTCCCAGCCAGGGAACCACACCACCCATCTGTTGGCTGTCATATTGTGGTGGCTGCGTGTTGCTGAAAGCTGTGCCACTGGTATTTCAAATGCCAGCAGGGTCACCCATGGTGGACAGGTTTCAGCAGAGCTTCCAGACTGAGACAGACAAGGAAGAAAGACCCAGCCACCCACTTCCAAAAAATTGGCCATGAAAACCCTATGAATGGCAGCAGAGCATTGATATAGCACCAGAAGATGAGAGGTCAGTGCAAAAAGACCAGGCAGAGTTCTGCTTTACTGTACACAGGGTCACTAGGAGTCGGAATTGACTCGATGGCACTAACAAACACAATTATTCCTTGTCTCTTAACTTCTGAGATGCTCACACATGCACACAGCAGCAGTACTTTTTCCTCTTGGGCCACAAAGATGTAAACTGAATAAAGAAATAAGGATTTATATTGTGGGTTCAAAATGACTTATCATGTTGTATATACCACTAATGTTGCCACGTAAACACACACCAGGTACACATTGTCTGAGCAGCAGATATCTTGGTTGAGAAGAATGAACATTTATGGTTTTCCTTAAGTGAAGAAGAAAAGGACACCAGTGGGCGTACTCACCAAAACCCAGCAATTTGATTTGTCTGGTCCTTTATAGGATGTAGAACGAGAATATACAAGGAAATTCAGGCAGCTTGCTTGGGATTTCTCAGTTCAATTTTTGGTGTGCCCTATGAGGCAAATCCTATGGGGTGAAAAAAATGCTAGAAATGTTTTCTGTTTCAATATAATTTTCATTATGTGTGTTACAAATTTGGGGCCATTTTCTTCAAAATATGGACTACCATTACTGTGTCATGTTCTCTACAAACCAAGAAATACAATCCTTTATTCCTCCTCCTGTCCTTGAAGAAACAGGGAATGGTAATAAGAAAATGAGCACTTTCTTCCATTTGTAGTATTTTTCCCTCTGCCTTCTTTTGAGCACCTGTGCCTTTAAGATGAACAATGTTTAGGAAGGAATACAGATGTAACCTATATTTTATGCTTATAGATTCACAAAAAGAAGAGGTGGTGCCCTTTACAGAGATGGTAGTATCTAGTTCATGGGCTGCCCCTCCCCACTTGGGGGCTTTTGCTACACATCACAAATGGATCATCACACTCTTTCCTGCTAAATCCAGAGAGGGTCTCAAAAACCCCTGAAACAAGCACTCCAGCCAACCACTGCTAACTGATCAGAGTTGGTATGAAAGTGACTTGCTATTTCTGCCCTAAAATGTGTAGTTAAGACTCTTCTCAGGATGTTCTTTGCATGGAGAGTCCAACAAAAAAATAGGATTTGGGGCAACTAGACTTTTGAGGTGAATTCGATATAGTCTACACAGAAGTTGAAATATAATGATATATACCTGAAATTTATATAATGTTATAAACCAATGTTACCTCAATAAATAAATAATAGTATTTGGGATCCTAGGATAATTTTAAAAGTCATGAGATAGAAAATATTCAAATTAAGAAAAGAGGTTCAAGATAAGGGTATTTCAGCTGAGACATTAAAATGTATCCTAAGTACAAAACTTTTACCTTTATTTCACATCTGGAAATATAATCTGCCAGACTCTTGGAATATTCTCCCCCAGCTACTGAGAGTTCTCATCAAGCCATCTGAAGATCCAAATAACTTCTAAGTGTCTAAATCTATAAGATTCAATAGGGCACAGCGGCGGCAATACCAGACCAGGAGACCCTGGAAGACTACAGTTTTAATTCTAGCTCTGCCATGCTTTGTTTTGTTTTCTTAGGCAAATCATTTTACCTGTCTGAGCCAAAGTTTGCAACCTTGAAAAAAAATAAAGGAGTTGGATTACAAGTACTTTTCAAACTGGTTTTTAATTTTTGTTTTGTTTTGCTTCATTTCTTTAGGTGTAGCACCCTTTCTTCCACCAAAAATTTACCTACCTGCAGAAACAAAACTGATAAAACAGGAGCTGGCTGAAGTGGAGACAGGGGAAGCATCTCCACCCATTCTGCTCCATCATCCACTGGGGCTGTGTAGGGACACCATAGGATCTTTGGGACTACAGAGAGCACAGTTTGTGAACCTGCCAATTAAATGGCCTCTGTAGTCAGTTACAGCTCCAAAATCATTCTGCCGTAACTATATATTGCAGTGACTGGCATAGCTTTCAGTGGGATCCACAACCTTATGGTAACACAATCAATAAAGCTAAACCATGAGCTGGCTTCATCCTTATTATCAATGATGTACAAAAAAAAAAAAAAAAAAGAAAGAAAGAAACCACACCCTCAATTAAATCACAGAGTAATAGCTGTTAAACTATTTACTTTTCAAAGCATATAATCCTCACCCAAGTCTGTGAGGATGATTTCCTAAATGCTCCATCCTGGATAATACCTAATGATCAACATCACAATGTTTCATAAATAAAAATAAATGTGCAAATTACAATGTGTGTCCTGAAATTCATTCTACCCTGTCAAGGCAACAGAATAAAATTTAGACTCCTGCACTATTCATTTACTAGCTAAGTGAATCCAGACAAATTTATTCAACTTTTCTGAGCCTCAGTTTCCATATCTATAAAGTGGAGATAATTCCTTGCAGGACTGTATGGAGAACAGTGAAAATATTTACAAAGCCCCATTCCTGGCACATATTATTTGTGCAGAATTGTGAGTTTTCTCTCTTTCTATAATGGCAAAATTTCCCCCTTTAAAAAATAATATCATGGGGGGCCAGCCCTGTGGCGCAGCGGTTTAGTTCGCGCTTGACAGCCCGGGGTTCACGGGTTCGGATCCCGGGCGCCCGCCGACGCACTGCCTGTCAGCCATGCTGGGCGGTGTCCCATATAAAGTAGAGGAAGATGGGTACGGATGTTAGCCCAGGGCCAGTCTTGCTCAGCAAAAAGAGGAAGATTAGCAACGGATGTTAGCTCAGGGCTGGTCTTCCTCACACAAAAATAATAATAATAATATCATGGTAATAGACATGTAAACTCTAAGAATTGAAAGCAAATTCTTAATATATAAATGAAATTATAGGTTTTATATGGTTTTATGCTATATCTTAATGAGGCAAAGAAGGATTACTGATGTGCCTCTCATGGTTGTCCAAGTAACAGAAAATTTCCCCCAAATAAAAAACATAGGCTCAATTGTTTCCAGAAAAATGTGAGTTTCCAGAATGACTCCAAACACAACCCCTTTCCTAAAAATTTTAATACTGTTTTGTCATAAAAATCTTCAAGCAAAACCCATATGTCACTTTTGTCCTGTGGCTTCACATTCCTCCTGACACAATATTGGGTACCCCAGGGTACCCAGTTTGAGAAGTCCATCTCTAGTACAAATGCTTGATTTTTACTGTGGAGAAAACTGCCTTATTGAAGGTCACTATGTATATTAATAAGATTTGTGGGGCAGTTCCTAGTGAAAGGAAATGGATTCCAGATATTAATTGGGTTAATTAATTTACTCCAACCCCCTCACTCACTCCTCATTCTGTGAAAAAGCTATGGGATATTGCTCACTATATCATGGAGTCTTTATGAAAACCAAATGGGGAATTTTTCCTCGATTCCAGTAGAAGGAAAATCTATTCTGAGCAGAAAGCTTGGTTTGTTTTTATTTTTGGGGGGCATGTGAATCTTAAGAGTTACTTTATGAGTTTCTTCAACAAGTGATGGGATCTGAGGGCAAATGTCTGTTGGACTTAGGACACCTGGCGCATCATCTTCATTTGCCTACACTGATTTTTTTCCCTCTCTTCTTTATCTTGTCATACCATATGTAGTTTTGAAAGCTATTTCAAATTCATTTTTGGAATGAGGCAGGGTATAAATAAATACATGAACTTAATAAATGTATTTTTTCCAAAAAGATGCTCCAGTCTAATATCAAGTTCCATATCAACTCTCAATCATAAACCTAGGCTATTCTCACCTCCACCCTCCACCAAGGAATAAGAATTCTGTTTCTTAAAAACAAATCCTTTCTTAAGAATACCCAAGGATGCCAGTACATATGCCTAAAGCTACCAGGAGAGAACTAGAGCACGAATTGGATAACAGAGTTCTAGTTCTTACTTGGCCACCAGCAACATTTGACCAGGGTATGGACTTAACTTTCTGGGCCTCAGCATCCTCACCTGTAAACTGAAGCTGATATGAACACCTCGTGTGAGAGTTGTTACAAGGATAAAATAAGATATTACATTTGAAAGTGTCTTGTAAACTGCCAACCATCAGCTCCTGCCTGGACAGCTGCAGTAGCCTCCCGACTGACTTCGTCCTGTCCACTCTTGCCCGCTGTGATCCATCTAGCTCTCATGGCAGGCAAAGTGACCTTTTAAAAACACAATTTGATCATATCACCCTCCTGCTTAGACCTCTAGACTCTCTTCCACTGCCTTAGAATAAAGTCAGCATCCTGAGTAAATCCTATCAGGAAGACTTTGGCTTCTCCTTCAGCCTCATCTTGTGTCACTTTCCCCCCTACACATGCTGTTCCCAATGCTTCAAACCTTCGCCAATCCCCCCGTCTAGCCAGCTTGTTCTCATACTTAAACTTCACTCCTCGAAAGCCATCCCTGGAGCCCCTGAGATATGGTCCCGCAACATCCCTCAGAACACGCCTCATAACACTAAGTTGAGCCATATGAAATTGCCATTTTGGAAGACAAAAGCAGTAGAATATTGGCAATTTTATACGGTTTAACCTTACAATAATTGGTATAATAGCGGTCACTTCCAGTCAATTGTAAACTTGACCAGGGCAGAAACTAGATCTGACTCACTACTATAATCCCAGTGCCCCACACCCCACATGCCACACAGTAGGTGCTTAATTGTTTAATTAATGTGAGGTGTTGTTACTACCTTTTTAATGCTAAGCACATAATTTTTATATCATCATTGGCAGTTTTTATTCAAATGCTACCTTTGCGTTCCATAGGAATAAAATGAAGAAATGGAATTAAAAAAAAATCACTTTAAGATTTTCATTTCTGGAAAGTACAAATTCTAGTTAAGTGTAATACATATCATCAGGGATAGAATTTAGCCCACTATAAGGTATCATTTACAGATTTTTTTCTTTAGCTCAAATGTGTCACATCAATGGGCAGAATGAAAACAACTCTCAAAGGAAACTAGATGATTTGGATTTATCTCTTTTTACAGTTTTCGTCACGTGACAGCAAATCAGCTAGGGGAAAAAAAGACAGCATCTAAAAGAGTGTTAGACTTGAAACTGAGGAATTTTAAAATACACTTCCCCATGACATCCAAAAGGAATGCACCCTAGAACGTTCCCAGATCACCTTATCCAACTGTGCCATATCTTGTGTCCCTCATGAAATGAACAGAACAAAGACGGAGTCTAAAGCGAGTTGAGATGATGTACAGGATAGGTTAGGTTTATTCACAAGCTATGTAACTTAATAATATTCATAATGTTAATAACAGCTAACATTCATTGAGTGCTTATTACGTAGCAGGCACTGTGCTAAGTATTTCACGTACATTGACTTACTTAATCATTATTACAACCCCATGAAGCAAATTCTATGGTTATACTCATTCTGGAGATGAAGTAACTAAGGCCCAGGAAGGCTGCCCATTTGCTGAGGTTCCTTAGCTGTAAGTGATGAAGCTGGGATTCAAACCCAGGAGGTCTGAGACCAGAATCTATGCTCTTAATTATTCTGCTCTATGGAAGAATCCAATTGCTTCTGCACCCCAGCCTGGAAGAGTCGAAAATTCAAATTTTTGCCTTAACAAAAATGACAAATTATATGTATACGTATTGCAGCTTCAGAGTCATCTTGAGTCAAAACTGAATGGCAAACCCCTGGATTTTCAAGGCCCACCATCTAAGAATCTTTTCAAGAGTCCCAATATTCAACTTTAAACAGTAAAAGATATTCTTAACCTCAGTTAGAAATAAAGATAAGAGTGTAACTTTTTGGATGAAGAGTAGAGAATGTAAAACATGTAAATATCATGGGCTCAGAAATACCTGGTTATCCAATTTGTTCCCTAGATTTTTTGAAAAGCTGTCACATTTTGGAAAATTTTTGAGAAGCCAGAGACCCCACAAAAGGAGTAAACAGAGCCTGCAATTTCACTTTCTACTGCTCAGTCAATAATCTCTAATCAGACCGTTCTTTCTTGCTAACATTTAACAAAATTATCTACCTCTTTTAATTGCAAAGGGAATGAACATACTAATATTCACACCACAGAAATATGATTTTAAAAATAAACACAAAATACTAATTCTTTACATACGATTCACAGGTGGCGGTTATTAAGATATCACTCCCCACCCCCCTCCATCTTTGTGCATTGACGTTTGACCCTTTTTATAATGTGCACCTTGTACCAGTGAAACCTAAGGCACCAGCTAGTTACTCATTAAACTTGTGTGCCAAGGGCTGACTTGTACAAATTACACTGTTAACTGCCTGGCCTGGCCCGTGTGCAGAAGTGGAAAAAAGCAATCATCATAGCTGTGAAATTCTGTCATATCGGCAGAATTGAACTACAAATTGCAGCAATTCGTGCCTGACCTCTGATCTGTGAAGTTAGTCTAAACCTTTGAACCTCAGCTTGGAACTGAGAAACAGCATTTACTTGTGCCGGAGAAGATGGTTAGCAAGTATTCTCTGCTGTGAATAGTTAACTCTGGGACTGTTGTTTGACCCACATCCACCTCCCCCAAAGAGTCAACCACAGTAAGAGACCATGAGCAAGACCTTGAGAGTAGACTTCCCATAAAATGGCATTTTGGACAAATATAATGAAAGTGGAAAATTTCAGGATGCAAATCTTCTAAAGGAGTATGTAAAAATAATTTCAAAAGGCCAGGGGGAATCTGAGATAACTGAAATTATTGGGCATTTATACTTAGTGATATGTGCACTAAAAAAATTCTTTTTATAAATTAAGCAAAAATAGAGTTAAAAACTAAATACTTAAAAAAACTTTACCAAATGGTACCACCTCTCATGTTATATTTTTAAACAAATATATTATCTAATTTGTTATAAAATACAAACCCATATTAAGCCATCTCTGGAAAAAAGCAATCATGGGAAACTAGTTATACTTTTCTGTAAACCCAAATTAACCTTCTGATACTAAACATTAGATGTAGGCTAACGAATAAGTACAATAATGTAGGTTTTTTATATATATACTTGTCGCAACATTGATTCCTCATGTTTTATTCCTAATGAAGAGCGTTTTTCTTTTGAGGATTAGCTTCAAATGCTATTCAAATTGCTCCATTTCCAGGTAGAAAGAAACGAATATTCTATTTCCCTGATTTCTCTGAGTTAATATTAAAACAAATCTCAAATAGCACATAAACTATAACTAAACTATTTTTTATAATGAAAGTGAAACTAATTTGTATAGTCTTTAAAGTATATAACTTACACTTAATTAATTCCATTTCATAAACTTTACTATTGGTTTGAAAAAATGATTGATACAAGATAGCCTTGTTATACCAGAACTTTTTTCAGAGGAAACATCATTATTCTAACGTTTATGTAGTAATTATCAAATGTTAATTCCATTAATTTTTCTCATTTTTCATTATCACTAATTTTAAAATCACAAATTTCTTCTCTAAAGACTGACTCTGAAATGACTTGGAAAATAAATGTGGACATTATGATAATTTCCTGCTTTTTTATTCCATAGTTTAAATAACAGCAATCTATGAAAAAATGACATTTTTTTACCTAGTTTTTTCAAGTGTGTAAAGTGAAGAACTGCTACGCAAACTTTTTTGTTTTAATGTTCATAACTTAAGAATTTTGGTTTTGCTGCCAGTAAGGCAAACTGTGCAGCATTTCAAATTCTTACAAACTTTCAATTTTCTTTTGCCTTCAATTAAAAACAAACAAAACAGACCATTTGTTACTCGACCTGATCTAAATTAATTACTTTAACCAAACACAACCATCTCCTCCTTTCTTCCAGTTAAAACAAATAAGCTGTCCCCTACCTTTCCAGTCTTGAAATCTGGATGCGACAGGCTAATAGTAACAAAAGCTTTGCTTAAGCAACCTTCGCTCCTGATCCCAAGAACTGCGTAACTCTGTTATACATGGCACACCTCTCCTCATTGGTCAATGAGCTTTAGCCACTTAAATGCCTTGGGAGTCATTTGCTAACAGCACCTGGAATGAGCTTGGAGTGGGTGGTACAGAAGGAAGGGAGGTGTTAAAATTGCCAGATACAAAATGCTCAACAGCAGTCTGAAAACTTAATGGAAAACCTACTGTAACAAATGGATTTGGGGAAGGCCCAAGAAGATGAAACTCTGGCATTCCATAGAGAAGAAAATTTAACTGAAATATTTTATTTAAAAACCAATACTGACTAAAAGGAAACAAACGATTTTTTAAATCTACCTTCCTACAACAAAATGGGTGCCCATTACCTTGTATGGCTTGATGCAGACAAGTAAACAATCATTCCTACTTCATCTGGGTTGTTGTGGGGATTAAAAGATTGAATACACATAAAGTACTTAGAAAAGTTCCTGGCATATAAAAAGTGCTCAAAAAATGTTACTATGATTTCTTAGAAATGGTATATTTTTAGAAAATATTGCTCTTTTTCTTCTCATTCTATCTGGGGTAGGGAACTTGGATTGAGTACCCTTTATCTCTTCTTCTAATCCCTACCAACAATCATGTTTATGAAAAGCCTGGCAGAAAATAGATATAGGCAAAAATTACACATGAGCTAAACTCTCATTTTATTTTACTTTATCAGTTTGGAGCTGGAAATGGGTTTACTGGTAAGAAGCAGAGAAATACAGAAGGGGCACAGAAAGAAAATGAAAGGGGAGGTAAAACGTGATTCATGATAATATAAACAGTCCGTACGTAACAACGGATTGGGAGGACCTGCAGCACTTCAGCAGAGCAAATACACTCCTTTTCAAGCAGTTAAGAGAAGGAACCTCATCGAAAGCCTCTCTGGAGGTTGAGTCCGTCAGTTCAGGCAGTTGGGAGTTCAGGGGAGAAGGGAACAGAAGAAGGACTCGAGGAGGGTTCCAGAAAGCAATGTAACATCTGGGACCAGAGACCTTCTGAAGCAGGAGTAAAATGGGCTCCACAGCATATGACAAGAGAAACAAATCGGTAACTCTTCCTAAAACAAGAATTTCACAGTTGTGGTCTCAAGTTTTCCATTAGTGGTTACTCTGTAATTGTTAACCTTATTAAATTCTACAAACCTTAGCAATTTGAAGTAGCCAGGGTTAGGAAGTAAAAAAGGCCAGAATGTACAAGAAAGTTTTAAATCTATTTATCTACCTATATATTTTAAGAGAGACAGTTTTATTACTCCTAAATAAAATCATCTAAAGCTATCAATAGTGACTAGAAAATATCAGCAGGTTAGTGAAGGGTCAAAATCCAGAACAAGTCTAAGATTCTAATCATGTTAAATATTATATAAAACAAAATTGCTAGGCTCTGACTGAAGGAAAATTGAAGCAATCTTTCAACAACACTAAGGCAGTGTTTCCAAAAACTACTGATTTTTTAGACTAAATTCCTCTTAACTACAAACGGGACCCAGGAAATCTGCCTTTTTATATAAGAGTAATTGAGTATATTATATAAGAATTTTTACAAATTCTGGGTGTGTGGCATGCTTTAAGCATTAAAAAGAGTATTTTTGGTTTGGAGGTTTGGTATGTGACTGTGTGTGTGTGTGTGTGTGTGTGTGTGTGTGTGTGTGTGCGCGCGCGCACGCGCGCATTCTTATACCCAACATTATCAAGAATGAAAAAACTTAGGAAACAAACCATCTCAAGATGATAAATTTTAAGAGTAAGATGGTAAGGACAGGGCAGTTTTTCACTGAATACATGAAAGCAATAATTATAATTACAGCCTGTCCTAAACAAAAAATACGCCATTTTTTCTGCCTTTGCTTGGAACAAAGCTAATTTAAGAAAATACACGCACATATGCACACAGATACTTATCGTCTTTGTAAAAACAATGCACACCAGTTATACCAAATTCGAACAATATAGAAAAGTACACAGAAAAAGTAAAAAGTCACCCCTTCTCCTGGCATTGGCACTGACTCCTACATAGCCCTCGGTGTAGGCAAAGGTGAAACTGTGAGTCAGTCGCATCACAGTAGACACGTCGTGCTACATTCGCTGTGTTAACTTCTGACACATCTGGCTTGCAACAAATCATCCCTAAAGTCATCCCAGGAGGAGTGATCCTTTACCCTCACAAAGCACCTGTGCTTTTAGAGTGGAGTGACGGAAGGCAAATCTGAGGTCTGAGACTATAGAGAAAAGAATAAAAACACCAACGCAAAATAGAAGCTTAAGAGACAAGCTAAGCTTTATGGTAGATTTGGAGAAAGGAACAAGAAACAAGATTCAGACAGGCCTGGGAGAGGAGGAAGTGCAGCACAGGTGAAGACATGATATGAAGCCAGGAAAGTGTTATGTGGGGCCACTTTAAATATAGGTAATATCCAAGAAGGTCATCTTTACATCCTACTAGGAGAGCATTTTTTTTATTCTAACTTATCTAAAAGCTAAGATACAGCCAATGCAAAGATCAAGTGAATGTGTATTTGCTTTGTATATCAATAGCAGTATATAGTTTTCCAGAAGTAGATTTTACACTATTTAGAATTTTAAAACCTTTGCTGAGATTGTTTGTTGTATTAACGCATGACTAAATTATAAGGGGAAGAAATTGTTCACACACACATTGAAGTACTAGCTTCCATCTGAAAAGGCATCAACTGTTGGCACTGAAGCCTTGTAACTGTATTGGTGGTGTCAGCAATAATAGTTGGCCACGGAGCAAATTAACCAGCATTGGAAAAATGAGCTCATGAATGTACACATATGGGAGTCCTCCCAAAGAATGTAGGTGAGCACAGAACCCACCAGAAGAATGGCTATATTATAACAAGGATTAATGCCTCCAAGACAGCTTTTGGTTGGCACACACACATAATATACACAAGGGATTGGCCTCAGCTATGCATTGTTAAAATCCCTTTACCCGCCCTTTTCCACCACCACTTTAGACCAAAAAGTCTTTCTCTGCTTTTACAAAGCAGTATCCACAAACCTATATGATTAAAAGCACCATAGTATTGCCTTTTGATTAATTTGTCAAATATCCTGTTATGGTATCAACAGGAAGAATTAAATAATGGACACTGACATAACTATGATAGAGTTTACCTTATTTCGACATTAGGAAAGGATCTCTGGGCTTTCATTTTAAAATTTAAAATGGTATCCTCTCAATTGCTACAATTGTTTTAAAGAGTAAAATTATAATAGTACCTAACCTGTGTGTATTTCATTCACTCAATCAATATTTATCCAGTACCTTCTAGTGGCAGGCACTGTTGTAGGTGCTGTGGCTACAGCAGTGAGCACAACAGACAAAAATCCCTGCCCTTGTGAACCCTGTAGTCTCATGGGGGAGAAGACACTGAATGAATAAATCAATAAAATGTATAGTATGTTAGACTGTGAAAGAGCTAAGGAGAAAAAACAGCAGAGAAGGGGAATAGGAGTGTGTGTGTACGTGGCTGGGTGGGGTGGGGGTGGGGGTGGTGTCCTGCTTGGTGCCTGACTTACAAGGGAAAGTATATTCTTATTATTTATTACTTATTATAAAAATTAAGCATGTGAATGCATTAGATTTCTAGTGGGATATGCTTTTAATCTAAGCATAAGTCTAAACTCGTTTAAATCGTACGTCAAGTACTTCCTGTTTACCTAGTAGTAGCTATTTAATGTGGACACAGCCAAGGCAGCAGACATTTTAAATACAGTAGTTAGGAGCCAGGTACACAGTATCGTGGAAAGAAATCCAAGAGAGAACATAATGCTTTGGGAGGATTGTTTTGAAGTAAAACTAACTTTGCACTACTTTCTCAGGTTAGCAGGAACCTCAGAGGGTTTAAATTGGCCAGGCTGGGCTGCTCTGGGATCTCCACACACCCTCACTCTGGCTCATTCCTACCCGCTTCACCCCCTTTTAATCACAGTCTTTACGCCCACCCTGATTGCAGATATGCTTGACTGAGTCCCTGTCCCTTAGAAATGTTCACCATGATGGGGAACACTGACTCGGAGAGAAGAAGAAGAGAGAGGTGGGAGTGGATCGGGACTAACTTTTCTTCAGAGTCTAGGGTTCCAGCATTCAATCCTGGATGAGTTAATCCGAAAGCTTTGTAATATTATATTATGCCTACTGTGGAGCCTGTCTGTAACTTCTCAGACAAGGTGAATGAGATAATTATCCAATATATTAGACCAAGTAACCCCACCCCACATCCACTCAGCTCCTTCCCTCCCAAGCTTTACTCAAGCAAGGGACATTTCTTTTTTTACTTTTCAATTTAACTTGTCACAAAAGCACAGTCATTCTAATGTTCTCTGCTTTCCTATGAATTGGGCAGTCACGAAGAGCCCATAGGCTACAAGCACCCGTGTTTATTACAAACACCACTGACAAGGGTACATTGGTGATGCAGCCAGTGAAGAGGCACAACAAGGCAGAATCATCACCCACGTTTCCTGTCCAACGTTCACTTAAATTCATCACCTCCATATGTAATAAAATAACTGTAGCTAACTCTTCTCTATAGCCCTTGTCATATACCAGGCACTGTTCTCTAAGTGCTTGACAAATATTAACACACACAATCCTCATAAATACATTTTGAGGTAGGTACTAGCATTATCCCCATTTTACAGATGAGAAAACTAAGGCTCAAGAAATAAAGTAACTTGCCTAAGACAAACAAGTTAGCAAATAGTGGAGTGAGGATTTGAACCCAGGCACTCCGGCTCGTGGAGATCACACTTTACCACTTCTAGATAAGTAGATAGTCTTCCTTCCTTCCTCCCTCTCTTCTTTCTTCCTGATCACCTTTCACTCTATCTACCTACCCATCCTTCACCTTGCTGCTCTGACCCTGCCAATGACAGGCATTTCCGTACTTACAGGAAAAGCTTTGGAACTTTGGAGATGGTATCTTTGGAGCCAGGTGGGGAAAGCTTTATGCCTGGTGAGTGAAACCATAACTTGTGAAAGCCACAAAATCTAATTTAAATCTAAAGTCAATTCTCTTTGCACTTTTAACCTAAACTCTTCCTCTATCCTAGGCAGCATTCTTCATTAATTCTTAGAAACCTGTTAGATTTTATAGTGATCCCTTTCTGCCCCTCTAACATAGCCAACTGTAGTGTCTCATAAGCTAAGCAATTGGCAGTCTTTACCCTATATATCCTGTGGTAGTTTTAACAGACATTTTATTTTTAAAAGAGGAAGTTCAGAATAAATATTGAATGCAGGTGAAGAGGAGATACCTATTACAAAGCCATAAAGAACGTGTAAAATCCAAGCCCTGTGTTCCACTTTTGCTACAGAAAAGTCAGCTGCATTAAGTCATAATGTAAAAAGTAGATTTCCCCCGCCCCCCCATCAGAATGGGCAGTCAGGTTAATGAGTGCTCAGGAAGTGTGTGGTATTATGTGAGTTTTGCTTTTTAATAATTCAATGGTGTTTTAATAATTTCCTCAAAATTACCACAGAAATCCCTCACCATTCTGGATTTACTGAGTATTATGCTTTTCCATTCCAACAGGTGTTTACTGAGCACTTTCAATAATACTCCGAGATATATTCAAGCACTGGGGGAGAAATGCAGTCAAAGACCTGAACCTTATGTGGTCTCTATTAACTAGAAGTTAATATCCTTTTGGAGAGAAAATTAAATGTCAAACAATTAGAACATACAAAATACAAGATGAAATGAAGCACCGCGTGCTGTGTAGGCATTAAAAGCTGGAGTCGAGTAGAGAGCATGGGCAAGGTGACCACAGTCCATGGGGAAACCTTCCTGCAAGAGGTGCCAGGAGCCTGCATTCTGATCTACACAGTTGTATTGGGTTACAAACATGGGCAATCACAAACCCCACAACTTTAAAATACATACTTCTGTTTACTTTTTGATTCAAAAAAAACCTCTTCCCTGAAGAATTTTTTTTGTTTCAAGAATTGGGTATTATCAATACTGGTATTAACCTTAAACATAATATATTTTATAAATATGATAGCTTAATCAGCCAGGAAATTGAGTCTTGTCAGGGGCTAGAATAGCTGGCAAGGTACTAAATAAGTTATGCTGTCTTTAAAAGACCGTGAACACTTTTTTCTTAAGATCTTTGGGTTCAGTTCTTATTAAAGCTTAATTACCTGTTCAATTATCTTCTCCCACTTTCTAAAAGGAGCTCTTACTTTTTGAGAACATAAAAGTAGATATTCTAAAAAAATTTAAAAGAAATATGGAAATAATAGAAACCATGCAAAAAAAAAATCAAACAGATTAAAACTATGGCTGCTGTGGATCTATAAACACTGGTTAAGTCATTAATTAGAAACATGAGGACATCTTTAAAAGATCAATTGCAAGGCTGATCAGTTTAGATAGAGTGCTAAAATTAGCAAGGAGTGTATGTTCAAGAAAAAGAACAACAAAACAGTACTGAAGCAAATAGTTTAGACATAATGAATCTAATTTTCTATGAGCAAACAGTAACTTTGCAAGACACTCGATTCTGAATTGGGTATAGAAGTCATTCAATCACTCCACAAATGGTTACTGATCATCTACTGTGTGTGGCTTTGTTCTAGACCCTGGAGGTAGAGTAGTGACCAAGACAGACAAGGTCCTTCCTGTTATGTTGGGGAAACTTAATATACAAGCAAACATATATGTTTTGGGGAGGGGGCATAGAGATAAACGCTATGAGGAAGAATAAAGCAGGGTTAGAAAGAAACAATGGGGGCTGTTTGGTTAGGGTGGTCAAGGAAGTTTTTTCTCTCTTAAGCAGAAATCTGATGAAGTAAAGAGCAAGGAGTTTGAAGACTCAGAGAAAAAGCATTCCAGAAGAAGGAAGGAAAGATAGGCTTGGGGTATCTGAAGAACGGCAAGAAGGGGGCAGTGTGGCTGAAGTCAAGTAAGCAAACCAGGCAGGGGTCAGATGAGGGTCTTCTAGGCAAGGACTTTGGCTTCTCTTGGGCTTAATGGAGGATTCTAAGCAGAGAAGTGATGTGATCTGATTTTCTTTTTCTTAATATCACTCGGGTGTGGAGAAGAGCTCACAGACGTGCAAATGAGGAAGCAGAGGGCCAGGTTGGAGGCTGTTCCAGTCATCCAGATGTGGGATGATGGTGGCTTATACCAGAAGTGGTAATCATGGGGTAAAAGGAAGAGAATTTGACTTTGAGTTGTATCTTACAGGCAGAGTTGACAGAACTGGTTAATGGATGACCTGTGGGATGGCAGTGTCTAGGATGACTAACATTTTCAGCCTGAGCAATTGGGAGAAGGGTAGTACCATAATGCCATGTCAAGAATATGGGGCAAAACTTTTTTTCATGGCATGGCATTCAGTCATAAGCAGTAAAAACACGAATATATAGTGTGACTGCTGTTAATCATCAGGCAGTATATTGGAATATTATTTTTAAAATATCTAGGTTTCAGCCAAGCAACATCCTCAGTCCTTAACTTCATTGCCAAATATATTGTGTGTGAACTCTGCAGTGCTGTGCATTTCTACTTTTCTCTGGTACTTTTATGGTTCTTTAATTCAAAAGAATGTATGCAGTATGGAAAACTGATTTCAGTGCCAAGAAACAAAAAAATACACAAAATATAGTCACAGTGACCCCCATTATTAAAAGCAATAAACCACAAATTTAAGAGACACACTGGGTAGGCGGGTGGGGGAAGGAGGTATACAAAAGGTCCATACTCTGGAAACTGCCAAACTTGAGGGAAACAAAGATTTGCATAAACAAGAGCCTGCCTGGAAAACTCTTGGGAGGCTCCCAAGAGCCTCATGGAAGGTGGAGTTGGAGAACTGTAATGAGTGGGCACCTCCCTCATCGTCTAGTCTACAGGCCTCGTTCCCCTCTGCCCACTGTCTGGCCTTCAGCTCCACCGGGCCCTCTTAGTTTCTTAGTTTTCTTTGTCTATTCCATATGCTTTCCATCTTGGGCTTCATGACCCTGTTCTTACTTAGTTCTACTCATAACTATGACCTGCTTTTGTAGATCTTTCATTTATTGACATCCCTTCTCTCTGTCCCCCAACACTGACTGCGATTTAGGATCTTCTTCCCTCACCTCACTACATCTGCCCCTCACAATTACATCACTTGGCTCTTGCTTTCCATTTTTCCAAGAAAAAAAATTTCACAATCTATTTAGATGTCCTGTTAGCTAATAATATGAAGTATGCCAATTAATTTATATATCATATATGTATGGTATATATATTTTAAGCTCTCACTTCTAGGAATTACAAATGACTCTCAAATCCAACAAAACGTCAACCTCATTGGTAAGCAAATAAACGTAAATTAAAGAAAAAAATATAAACAATATCACTTTTAACCAATAAAATTGGCAAATATTTTTTAATGAATAGTGCTAAAATGTCACTCCTTAGTAAGACAAGTATAAATTGATCAAATTCTTAAAAAAATAAATTTTATAATGTATATGAAGAGCCTTGAAAATGCTCATTCCCTTCACTTAGCAATTATGTCATTGAGAATCTATCCTAGAGAAATAATAAAAAATGAAATTTAATACAAAGATGTTTATCTCAGAATTCTTCATAATAAATTTAGAAACTACCCAAATGCTTGATACCTTGAGGGAATGGTTAAATGAATGGTGGTACATAAGCCACTAAAAATTATATTAATTATCCAGCCATTAAAAGTTACATTTATGAAGAATTTTAATGTCATGAGTAAAGGTTTATGATATGTGAGATTAAGAAAACAGTACAGATGGGGGCCGCCCGGTGGCGCAGTGGTTTAGTCCGCGCTTGGCAGCCCGGGGTTCACGAGTTCGGATCCCGGGCGCCCGCCGACGCACTGCCTGTCAGCCATGCCGTGGCGGCGTCCCATATAAAGTGGAGGAAGATGGGCACGGATGTTAGCCCAGGGCCAGTCTTCCTCAGCAAAAAAAAAAGGGGAGGATTGGCGACGGATGTTAGCTCAAGGCTGGTCTTCCCCACCAAAAAAAAGAAAAAAGAAAACAGTACAGAAAACTTTAAGTACCATGTGATCTCAACTGATACTATGGAAATAAAAACTAGAGAAATGTAACAAAATATTGACTGTGGTTGCCTTTGGGTAAGACTATGAAATATTGGTGATTTTAAATTTTCTTTTTATGTACTTCTGTATTTTAACATTATACATGCATACATTTATGTTATATATGTTTAGTATAAATAACTTTGATCCTCAGAAAAATTTAAATGATTTGATAACATAAACAAATCTTTTTGTTCTAGCCCCTTCTCTCCTTTTCAGCCCATGATTAAGTTCTGCCAATTCTTTTCCTTTCCTTTCTCACTGATTTAGCTCAGCACTAACCATGCACAACCTCCCACCTCCACCCCTGTGCTCCCCGCTCTGATAACCACTTTCCCTGCTAACCATCCCGAGAGCAGGAGGAAGAAGTGTCTACTTTAAGCATGGCTGGGATCATATTACTCTCATGAGGGGAATTTGATGTGATCCTTGGTCATCCATAACATTACAAGCTTTTGATCACGAACTGCAAATCTTTGGTTAACTTCTGACTACAAACCACTGCATAATTTCCCTTTGTTCCTTTCAACCTCAATAGACCCACACCCACATGCAAAATCCCCAACACTAACTTTCTACTTTCTCTAAACAGATCATTGTTTCCTTCCTAACTCTCCTCTAGAATCATCTCCCTCAGAAAGGCTTCTTATCCAGGTATCTACTTTTCTCCAGACAACTTCACTGCCACAGTACTTCAGCATTCCTTCTTTTGTTATACATGTGGCAACTGTGTTTGTCATTTGCAATCAGACTCGCAAAATGGATGGAAATTCCTGTTTTATCACAACATTGCCTAAATAGCAAATCTTCTGGTGTACATAAACTATAATTCCACGTTTGAAAATTAAGACTTATACACAAAGTTTAAGACCACCTCTTGTAAAGACTGAGATGTACCAGTAGTCAGGTTTTTTTGTTTGTTTACACAGTTGACATCTGCTTGCACGACAAGATGATAGTTCCTTGTGAAGTCTATCTAAGGCATTTGCTTTCAACCTCTCTCCCCTGCCCAGTGCATACACACAGAAACTCACTAACTTAAATGCTCAGCAATTGCTCTTGACAAGAATTTCAAACTATTGGTAAAATATTTTTGACTTACAACGTGGAGCCATAAATCATAATAAGAAAATTTAGTTTATTAAAAATGATTGAGAAACAAAGACCTCAAAGCTCAATCTCTTTAGCTGTTTGGTGAACAACTATGGAAATGGTTAGAAAGAAGGAAAGTCACATTAACAGTTGCTCTCTCTGAGTGGTAAGAATATGCATGTGTGTGCCTCTGCTGTTCTCCTACCATATTTGTTATAGGCTTCTGATTTGAAACCCATATGTGCCTCTGACACCTCAGTGCTTTGACAAACACCTCAGTTTTCCGGCTTTGCTTTACAGAAAAAGAAACCAAAGAAATGGCAGTGGAGCAGTTTATTAACACAGTATGTTTTTGGAAATGCCAACACTGAAATTACTAGTCCCTGAGTTCCATGTGAATCTATGAAATGATTTATATGAAAATCACTTTGATCTGAAGTGTTAATGAAAATGATAATGTCAGTCACAACTCCTAATAATTACTCAAATGGACAATTTTTTAATTGGGAAAACACATTACTGTGAAAATATACTTTTGTCAGGAGGAAGTAGACACACCCTTCAAACATACAAGCATGTGATTAATAGTAATTACTAAATTTCTTTTTGAATAGTTGTCACTAATGCATTTATTGGAAGCAAAACTACAAAAAATAATAATAATGATTAAGTGAAGAAACAGAATACCATTAATGATACTTAGTTCTCTTTCAGAAATGAACAAGGAAAAATTATGATATAAGAAATCTCCCTTCTAGACACTTCACATATGCACATACATATGTGCCAGAAGACAAATCAGTTAATAATCGAACTTAAGTTGGAGAATTAAACAACTAAACATAGTAGCTAAGGCTGAAATTGAGAATTTATCTAAATTTCAAACTGAACTAAAAATTGATCCCAATCATTACTTTTCTTTGTACCAAGAAGTGAACATTAAATGGAATTTAGAAATATTTATTAAAATGAAATCAAAGACGAACTTCAAATAGGGTGGGTTGCAACATATTAATGACGAGTCAATTTCCTTAATACACAAGAGCTCTTACAAATCAACAGGAAAAATATGACCCAATAAATATGAGCAAAGATATGAACAGGCAGTTTACAGAAAAAGAAAATTCTATGGCCAATAAACATAAAAATATGTTCAACTTTATTCAAATTGAACTTTGTTCAATTAAATAAATGGAAATCTAAACAACAAACAGGGATTTGGATTCATTTTGGATCCCAGAAGTCAATGCCAGTACTTCTTTAAGCACTCACTGGAGTGGAGGGCCCTAAGATTTCAATAGCCACCAAAAATTATTCCCTGTGCTCCCCAGGAGGAAAATATATCATGAGTAACCTTAGGATGGTCAAGGGTCATCTATTCACTCTTTTACACCACAGTGGAACCTTTATTGAGGACTGGCAGATGGAACTGAACAATACAAAACAGAAATAAGAATGAATCAGAATCTCAGGAACTGAGATGTTCCTTGTGGTCTCCACCATCTGATGATGTTAGTGATTTCACCTCTGCATCATCCATTTCTTCCCTATCAAAAGCCAGTGTCTTTATGGTGTATAATCAATACACACACACACACACACACACACACACATACACACCCCCCTTTACAACTGCCTCAGTGTGGGTGGCTTAACTTGATGTCTTGGCACTCTTTGCAAATAATTTTAAGTGCCAGTGGTCTCTTATTCTAACTGGTCTAAAAGTTTTGGAAAATAAAAGATAGCCAATAAAATTTACTGATTGATAATACAGAGCTACGAAATATATTTAACCTAACAACTCTCAATAATATATTCTCAGCAGATCATAGAAAGTTCTGTTGGATATTTAAGTGTTTAAGGAGCACAAACTTGGAGATAGCTGTGCTGCTGATCCCAGGCCATTCTAATGCAGAATCCATGGCCTGCCAGTCTCCTCAGCACCCATGTGCCCCATCTTTCATATCCTTGTATAATTATTTGTAAACATGGCTACACAAAGAACAAGAACCACATGTTCCATGTATGAAGAGATAAATGAAATTTAATTATTATTAATATATCTTTGACTATTCATACTAAATTCACTCTTCCAAAAAATAAATCTACTTTTAACCTATCCTTGGATAAAATTCATCTTCTTGATGTATATACCAAAGAAAGCTGATTATCAACCTGTAGACTAATGAGTTCTTTTCTTCACTTTTTCCCTATGTATTGCCTAGTATTTTCTAATTTCTCGACACCTACAGAGCCAGAGAAAAGAAGGGGAATCCACATCCTTTCTATTACTCACTGATGCTTTTGATAAAAAGGTTTAATGGGAAAAGAAAAAAAGAAAGAGAGAAAGGGAGAAAAGGGGGGAGGAAGAGAGACAAAGAAAGAATAATTGAGTACTGGTTGTACTTATTCTAGCAATTAGAGAATTTTAAAAAATCTCTTTAGAATATTTTTTTTCCTACAGATAAAATGGAAATAATTATTTTCCTATAAGAACTTCAGAGATGTTGTGAGGAGAAAAATATCCAGTATGCAAGAAAATGTTCTGTCTTTTCAGGAAGAGAAGCAGTAAATTATTATTAAAATAATGCTCGCCTACTGTTTTAATATTAAATATTAATATTTATATTCAAATGGTAATAACATAAAACTATTACCTAGCTATAGTTAATAAAATATTTTTATTAAAATGTTACTGTGCTTGAAGGTTTTAGGTATTTTAGGTATGATATTATCTTAGGTAATATCATTCATAAATAACTAGAGGAGGCTAACTGAAGGTTTCATAATGAAGATTGATCCATACCTTTTTTATTCTTGTCAAAGTAATGGCCATTCTTTGGCCAAAGGATGAGAATAACAATGTATGTACTTTTTTTATCCCTGAGAAATGCCAATTAGGCACATAAACAGCAGCCACGTGTCCTGAAGCTGCAATGGGAGAACATGCTACCCCCATGGAGCCTCAGGTCACAGGACTTCAGTGTTAACTCCTCTGGTGAGTTCAGAGAAGGGCATTTCTATCCCCACCTCAAGAGAAGAACCTAAAGTACTATAAAACTTAAATTGGAATTTTTTAGTGATACCATTTTCATAATTTATGGTACTCCCATCCTGAGCTTGTTTCAAATTTGTTTAGGAAAATACATTTCCTGCCTTTGTTCTCATATCATCGTTATAATATGGATGAATGATCAAATAAGTAAGGTCTGCGATCTTCCTGAGAAAAAAGATCTCGTATTTGGAAGTAACATCCAGGGCTGCCACACCCCAAAAGGAAATGTGTCTCAGCACCTGGTAGCAAATGCAGGTGAGGTTCATCCTGGTGTCATATGCAGGTGAGGTCATGGATGGTTGGCAAAGAAGTATGAACTAATGGAAGCACAACTCCAGGCTCTGTAGCTACTTTACGAGGAGTTCGCTCAGCATAGGCCCATCTATGCTTACAAAGTAAGAATAGCTAGCCCTTACGGAGCATTTGCCATGTACCAACTCTGGACTAAGTATTTCACATGTTAGCTCATTTAATTCTGACAACAGTATGAGGTAGTAACTATCTTTATGCTTATTTTACAAATGTGGAAACTGAGGCTCAGAGAACTTAAATAAGTTGCCCAAAGTCTCACAGCTATTAAGTGGCAGAGACAGAATTCATACCCAGGCAGCCAGATTCCAGGGCCCATGTTTTGACCCCAGAACCACAGTTCACACGGACTCCACCATAGTGAGAGGCCAGTGTTTCATCAATTATTCTCTGTGTACCTGCCTCGTGTATTCAGTTGCCTCATCACTCTGCCCCTAAAGGAGAAGATCTGAATGCACTGACTCAGATTCAGCATTGGTCATTCACACTCACAAACTCTCTTGTGAGAGAGAGAACGAAGACAACAATTAAAATGCAGTAAACAACCTAACCTTCCACTTTAAGAAACTGAAAAAGAAGAGCAAACTAAACCTAAAACAGCATAAGGAAAGAACAGAAATAAATAAGAATAAGGATTCAAATGGAAATAAAGAAAATGGAGAATAGAAAAACAAAAAGAAAATCAACGAAACCGAAAGTTAGTTCTTTGAAAAGATCAACATTAATAAACCTTTAGCTAGAATGACTAAGAAAGCAAGAGAAAAGACTCAACTTACTAAACTCAGGAATAAAAAAGGAGACATCACTACTAACCACACAGAAATAAAAAAGATTATAAGGGAATGCCATGAACAATTGTATGCCAACAAATTAATAACCTAGATGTAATGGACAAATTCCTAGAAAGACATAACTACCAAGGCAGACTCAAGAAGAAATAGAAAATCTGAATAGACTTATAGCAAGTAAAAAGACTGAATTAGTAATAAAAAAATTTTCCACAAAGAAAAGCCCAGGAACAGATGGCTTCACTAGTGAATTCTACCAAATGTTTCAAGTATGAGTATCACCAATCCTTCACAAGCTCTTCCAAAAAATAGAAAAGGATAGAATACTTTTTAATTCAATGAGGCCTGTATTACCCTGCTACAAAATCCAAAGACTACAAGAAAACTACAAATCAATATCTCTCATGAATACAGATGCAAAAATCCTCAACAAAACATTAGCAAAATGAATTCAGCAACATATAAAGGATTACACACCATGACCAAGTGTGATTTATTCCAGTAATGCAAGGTTTTAAGACAGGAAAATCAATCAGTGCAATACACCATATTAATAAAGGACAAAAACTATACAATCATTTCAGTAGACACCAAAAAAGCATTTGACAAAATGCAACAACCTTCCATGATTAAAACACTCAACATACTAGGAACCAAGGGAACTTCTTCAACCTGATGAAGAGCATCTACGAAAAAACCCACAGCAAACATCATACTTCATGATGAAAGACTGAATGCTTCCCCCTGAAGATCAGGAACAAGACAAGGATGCCCACTCTTTGCCACACTTATTCAACGTTGTACCGGAGATTTTAGCCAGAGCAATCAGGCAAGAAAAAGAAATAAAGGGCATCCCTATTGGAAAGGAAGAATTAAAACTATGTATATTCACAGGTGACATGATCTTATATGTAGAAAATCCTAGGGAATCCACTAAAACACTATGAGAAGTAATAAACAAGTTCAACAAGGTTGCAGGACCTTGTTGATCAATATATAAAAATCAATTGTATTTCAATACACTATCAATGAACAATTCAAAAAATGAAATTAACAAGACAATTTCATTTAAAATAGCATCAAAAAGAATAAAATAATATGAACTCTTCAAAACATTGTTGAAAGAAATTAAAGGAGATCTAAATAAATGGAAAAACCTCTCATGTTCATGGATCAAAGATGTGATATTGGTAAGATGGCAGTACCTCAAACTGATCTACAAATTCAACAATCCCCATCAATATTCCAGCTAGCTTCTTTGAAGAAATTGATAAGCTGATCCTAAAATTTATATGAAAATTAAAGGGGCCCCCCAGAATAGCCAAAACAATCTTGAAAAAAAAGAACAAAGCTGGAGGACTCACATTTCCTGATTTCAAAACTTACTACAAAGCTATGGTAATTAAGACAGTACAGTACTAGCATAAGGATAGACATATAGATCAATGGAATAGAACTGGGGGTCCAGAAAAAAAAAATCATACTTCTACAGTCTATTGATTCTTGACAGAGTGTTAAGTCCATTCAATAGGAAAAGAATAGTCTTTTTAAGAAATGATGCTAGAACACCTGCATATACACATGCAAGGGAATGAAGCTGGACTCCTAAATCATACCATATACAAAAATTAAATCATAATGGATCAATCACCCAAATCTAAGAGCTAATACTGTAAAACTCTGAATAGAAAACATAGGTGTAAATCTTCATGACCTTAGCTCAGGCAATGGCCTTCTGGATATGACGCCAAAAACACAAGTGACAAAAGAAAAAATAATTAAATTGGACTTAACCAAAATTAAAAGTTTTGTGCCTTAAAGGACATCAATAAGAAAGTGAAAGGATAACCCACAAAATGGGGGAAATATTTGCAAATTATATATAAGGGACTTGTATCTAAAGTATATAAAGAACTCCTACAACTCAATAACAAAGAGACAACCCAATTAAAAAACAAGCAGAAGATCTGAATAGACATTTCTTCAAAGAAGATATACAAATGGCCAAAAGCATATGAAAAATGCTCAACATAATTAGCCATCAGGGAAATGCAAATTAAAACCACAGTGAGATACCACTTTATACCCACTAGGATGGCTATAATCAAAAAGACCAATAATAACAAGTGTTGGTAGGATGTGAAGACATTGGAACTCTCATACGCTGCTGGTGGGAATGTAAAATGGTGCAGCCATTTTGCAAAACTGTCTGGCAGTTCCTCAAAACGTTGAACAGAGTTACCATATGACCCAGCAATTCCACTCCTATGTATATACCCATGAGAAATGAATACTTATGACCACACAAAAATTTGTACATGAATGATTATAGCAGTATTGTCATAGTCCAAAAGTAGAGACAACCCAAATGTCCATCAACTGATGAATAAATGAAATGTGGTATATTCATACAATGGAATACTATTCAGCAATAAAAAGGAATGAAGTATTGATATATGCTACAACATGGATGAACCTTGAAAACATTAAGCTAAGTGAAAGAAGCCAGTCACAAAAGACCATATATTGTATTGAATCAATTTATATGAAACGTTCAGAATGGGCAAATCTATAAAGACAGGAAGTAGATTAATAGTTGTATTGGGCTAGAGTAGGGGTGGGAGTAGAGGGGTGGGAAGAAAAGGGAAGTGACTGGTAATGGGTACAGGGGATTTTCTTAGGGAGGAGATGAAAATGTTCTAAAATTGATTGTAATGACGGTTGCACAATTCTGTGAACACACTAAAACCCAATTGAATTGTGCAGTTTAAATAGGTGAATTGGGGGCGGGCCCAGTGGCGTAGTGGTTAAGTTCGCGCGCTCTGCTTTGGCGGCCCGGGATCCGCAGGTTCAGATGCCAGGCGCGGACAGACGTGCCACTTGTCAAGCCGTGCTGTGGCGGCGTCCCATATAAAGTAGAGGAAGATGGGCACGGATGTTAGCCCAGGGCCAGTCTTCCTCAGCAAAAACGAGGAGGATTGGCGACGGATGTTAGCTCAGGGCTGGTCTTCCTCACACAGGCAAAAATTAAAAATAAATAAATAGGTGAATTGTATGGTATGTGAATTATATCCCAAATAAAGCTGCTATTAAAAAAAAAAGCCAACCATGTGAGAGTGGAAGTGTGGCCGATGCTGCCACTCACCACCCCCACTTCAGAAGGATATATTTCAAAGGCTTCCCCTAAGTCTCTCCCATTCCAACCATCATGTCCAAGAAATAAAATTCAGGCATGCAGCTGTGGGAACTGTGATGTTCATATTACACGTTATCCCCTAATTTCATTTCAGACTAGAGCCTTATAGGTAAAACCTCACCACAGAGACTAACACAGAGAAGTTTCAGTCATAACAGCGGTGTTTGCATGTCCTGGCGGATGCTTAGGGCTCCAGCTCTTTGTTATTCTTACAGTGAACAGCTTTCCAAGCAAATGCATCTGGTCCCTGCTCACTCAGCACTCCCTCTGTGATGAAAGTCCCTAATGGTGTCTGCGTGTGCAGGTGTGTGTGAGGTTTGCTGGGGATGGGAGTGTGGGGGTCAGAGCACTGCTAAACATTTAACTTCTCTTCCCAGCCCCAGCAAGCAATGACTCTCTATCTTCCCCCTATGTCTCCTCTCCTCAATCATCCTCATCGCCCGAGCCAACCTTGCTTTCCAATACCCCAGAGTGGTTTAGCAGAAAGAAAACAAGCTTTAGAGTCTGGTAGACATGAGCTCAAAAACGAACCTTATTACTTTCCGCTTAGTAACCTTGGGCAAGCTTCAGACGTCAAATTAGTAAAATGAAAATCACACAATACCCAAATTGTTAAAAAAATATTTCTGGAGTTCCCACTATGAGCTGGATACTGAGAATACCCACCTGAATAAGACACAGACTTTGTAGTTAAAAAACCCACAGTCCTGTAGGAGACACAGAAACATAAACAAAAAATTATGACAATATAGTGTGGTAAATGCCCTGATAGATGGTATCCTGAAGGAGGGAATGGTTAAATCTATTAACGGTTGAGAAGGAGGAAGAAGGCTTCAGGTGTGGCTGTAAGACTTGCATGAGACACTGTGTCCACAGAACACTTGGCACACAGCGAGTGCTCAAGGAGTGTGAAGTTCTTTCCCCACAAAGAGCCCTAGGAATTTAGAAGAAACAAATTGTAAGTTTTGGCACAAGAGGTAAGAAACCAAAATGGACTGTTTACTGCTCTGACCAGAGTATTATCAAGGGCTAATTTAACTAAAGAAGCTGGCCATCAGTGTTTTATTTCTTCCTGCCCATAAATGTGATAACTAGAAAGATATTAATTATAATAAATGTATACTATAACAAGTAAATGTGGATGTCCTGGGGTAAATACTGTGAATTTTAACCTATAATTCTAACTTTGCCAAATTAGAACATCCAGTAAAATGGTCAAAAAAATCCTTGACTTTTCCTTCAATCATTCAATACATATTTATTGACCTCCTATTATGTGGTACCAGGCAACAGAGACATAAAATTGAACTTAAAACAAGCTTACAAATGACTAGGGAAGACAAAATAAGTCCTTAATAATTGTAATCATGGCAGAATGGCATGTGGCATTTATTCCCCCACAATAATTGCTCAAGAGGTTTTCTTGCTCTTGAAACAAAGCAGGGAGATAACGTTGAGAATATCGGGTCCTTCTTGATCAGACCTGTACTCCTACACTAGTTTCTAGAACTCGATATTTGCAAATGGGCTTCCCTTTGGCGAAAAAAAGAAATGATAAAGTTTCTCAATAGAGACAAGTCAAGTACTCAGCGTCTCAGAGCAAAATCTTGCTGAAATGATGAAACTTCACCAGTTATCAAGAGGCTTAGCTGCACAGATAACCCTGAGAGTCAGGAAATCCATGGTAGTGCAGGGAACATGGTGCAATTCAACTCTGGAGTCTGTGGCATAAGATGTGGGGATTCCTAAACCAGAGATCAACGAAGCACCTGCTCTGAGGAAAGGGAGCTCAGGACTACAGCAAATACCCACTTTATCCTGCCCATCCACCTTCTCACATCTCCTGGTAACAGACCCCTCCATGTCCCAGAACTCAAGGACAGGTCCAGGTGCAGCACCATGCAGATGAGTCACAGTCTTTCTGGGAATGAGAAAGCTGTGGGGTTTTCCTCAGGAATGAGAGTTGTAAGAACAATATAAGCCCGAAGTTGCCAAAAAATAAACCCAACACAGAGGACAACAGACTGAAAGGTATAGAGAGAAAAACAATCCTGATGACCTCTTTTGAATCCTTGGATCCAGTCATATTCCACCCTTTGGAACTTCCATTTAATATATTATGTATACCTGTAATTTTATGTGTAGAATTTAATTTGATATATTTGTTTGTTGATTGATTCCTTAAGCTATTTGGGATTGAGTTTCTGCCGCTTGCAACCGAAAGAGTCCTAATTAACAAAGGGTCTCCCTGCACCTCTCTTCCTTGGTATATATTATTATGGGGATGGGGTAACCAAGAAGGTCACATAGTAATCTCACCTGATCCATTCACTCTTCCTAATCCTTTTTCCAGTTCAACAAACATACTCTCCAGTTCTCATAAAAAGCTGCCATTTTCCCTCCTTAATTCCTTTAGTAAATTTTACTCTATGCCTCTTTGCCTTTATTGAAAAGGGCATTTCATCGTTTTTGGTATAACAGAAGAGTGGTGCTCATTTCACGTATCTTTGAAGAGAAGTGCTAGCATTCGAACAGAAAATTGACAAAGGACATTCCAGTGAAAGAAGGCTCCTCCTAGAAGTCCCTCATTTTTAACTTCTAAAAAGTGGTCAGATCTTTCTCTCTGTATTAGAAGCTTACAGAAAATTCTCACGTCCATGGAGAGAACCTTTGCAATGATTATAGCCAAATGCCACTGAAGTGCAGCCCCTAGAAGGTGATCCCATATCTGTGTCTGCTGTCCTGAGCAGTGTTCACTGGGATCTCTCAAAGGGCTCAGACACAAGTGATCATTTTCACATTTCTATTTCCTTTATCTGCCTTCTCCTGCTCCCTCTTAGAAAGAGACAGATAGGGCAGATAAGAATAAAGAACACAACCTAGTGGGAGGCAACTTTTACAGGAAACTATGGAAAATCCCTAAGAGAATTTTTGACCAGGGTTGAACCAGATCAGCCTGTGTGGGCTAAGCAGTGGCTCAGCCATAAATCTGCTTACCTATAGGGCAGAGCAAGGGTCCCAGCAGGAATGATGGCTTCCAAACTGTCACTTGGTCTAACCAACAACCTTGAGAACTTAAAAAAAAAAAAAACCTAGAATTTTTGTAGGGTCTTGGACCTCGGTAGTTTTTAAAAGCTCTTCCAGGTGATTGTAATATGTAGACAAGCTCAAAAACTACTCCTTTATACAGACATCCTAACAAACTCTTTATCTAACCATCCAAAATTGTTCTGGGCAGTTTTGGCTGCAACAATGGCCACTAACAATGTCTAGGGTATGCTCCTTCTTTATTCTCCACAAGCAGATGATTACAGCTATCAGTTATGAAGTTTTTACTGCGTATCAGCCTGTACTAAGTCCTTTACATAGATCATCGCTGATGTTTACAACCACCCTGGAAAGTAGTACCATTCCTATTTTCAACATAAGAAATGGGGAAATGTAGAGACAAAGGAATTTACCCAAAATTGATCATGGTTAAGAGGTCCAAATCCAAGCTTGCCCTCTCGCCAATATAAAGACAGCCCCTCATCTCTGTGTGTCTTTACTCCTGGCTTTTCTTTTTTTTGCTTTTGACATAATCCAAAGTTGGTGTCCTTCTAATATCTCACCACATGTGCAAATATATGACTATCTATTTAAAAACTAGTGAAAACTTGGGGCCGGCCCGGTGGCATAGTGGTTAAGTTCACGCATTCTGCTTCGGCGGCCCAGGGTTCGCCGGTTCAAATCCTGGGCACGGACCTGCTCACCGCTCATCAAGCCATGCTGAGGCAGCATCCCACATGGAAGAGCCACAACTCTACAACTATGATACACAACTATGTACTGGGGCTTTGGGGAGAAAAAAGAAAAAAGAGGAAGATTGGCAATGGATGTTAGTGCAGGGCCAATCTTCCTCAAAAAAACAAACAAACAAAAACTAGTGAAAACTCAAGAATACTTATAAATTCAAAACAAGTTTCCTTCATTCTATATTATGAACTGCAAATGCTTATTATTTTAAAAAATTTCTCTAATTCTAGAAAGTAGGGACAAATGTCAAGAGCTGTTACCCACCTAGCTTCAAAACTCTAATGTCCATTTGCAATTTGAACTTACTTCATTGAACAAGCTGGTTTTGCTTAATCTGGTGAATACACAATTGGTTTGGGCCATGTAATCAGTGGCGAACCTTCTAGTAACACATATCCCAGGACACCAGTTACCTAAAATTTATGATTCTTTAAATTCTCTTTCCAAAAGATGCTTAAATTAGTGGTAAATCTGGAAATTCCCCTTATGGATTCTTGGAAAGCAAACTACAGTAAAGCATCCTATTAAAAATTGTTCAGGGGATCGGCCAGGTGGCATAATGGTTAAGTTCGCATGCTCCACTTCAGAGGCCTGGGGTTCGCAGGTTCGGATCCCAGGCACAGACAGACACACCGCTTGTCAAGCCATGCTGTGGCGGCATCCCATATCAAGTAGAGGAAGATGGGCATGGATGTTAGTCCAGAGCCAGTCTTCCTCAGCAAAAAAAGAGAGGAGAATTGGCAATGGATGTTAGCTCAGGGCTAGTCTTCCTCACACACAAAAAATTGTTCAGTATGACAGCTGATATAATAGCTTCTAATTGCTAGAAAACATAAGGCGCGCACACACAGGTTTTCATTTCTAACACAATGTATAAATGTGACTGGAGAAGATGTTACAGTTAGTTTCAGGTAAGTCCTATTCAGTTAGTTTATACCTCTACACCATTACTATCTCTCACCTTTTCTTAATAGTAGGTACTCAATAAATACTTGTTGAACGAATACATAAGTAAGGGGGGGCAGCAATGCAAAAATTAGGAGGCAAGTCTACCTCAAACAGAAAAACAAACACCACCGTCATTAAAAACTAAATCAAAGAAGGTGAAATTTAAGATCCACAGCATATGGATCTTATACATTAATGAGAAGGCTTTTAGATTCCAAAATATGCCATTTATTTAAATTTCCAGGTACATGGAAATAACACGGAGAAGTTTTCCTACATCAGAAATGCAACTTCGCTGTTTATTTAGACTCCCTTCTTCCTCCTCAAGGCTCTGTGAGGAAGCAGTTACAACTTCAGAATCACATCTCATTTCATCTTTCCCCTCCACTGTTCCCCAAGCACACGGAATATTACAGCAGACCACATTTTGTGCTTACATTACAGCTGGTTGTGGACACATCGGTAAACATAGCCACATTATAATGTTCTTGAGGCTGGAGATTTTGCTTCCATTTATTCACTTATTCAATTCATTCATTCATCTGTTGATTTTATTGTGCTTTGCCCAACAGGAGGTACATACTGAACCAATGATATAAGAGACACTTTACAGTTGGAGAACACCATCTAGCACTCCTACAGTTGTGAATACCTTAAAGACCAAAATTGTCTTATTCCTATCTGGGTCCTCCAAGCTTAGCACAAGCTTGAGAAATGTTTCATGAATTGAACCACACCTTACAGATCATCTAGCTCAATGCTTCATTTCCTGGTGGTGACTGGATTATTTCTCAAGGTAACAAAGCTACTAGTTAGTAGTAGGGCTGGGAATAAAGGTCAGATTTCTTTTCTCCCATCCCAGAGTTCATGTAAAATTCATTTTATGATTGACTCCAAATTAGTTCACAACTCAAGTGGCACTGTGACAGTTATTTTCTTTTAGCTCAAAAGCCCATTAATTTAGAAGCAAGTCTCTTCGAAGCTCCAATTTATTGGTGAAACACTGCATTTTTAGGAGAATGCTCTTCACAATTGAGCATTGTGAGTTTTTCCAGTTAGGTGAAGTCCTTAAACACATAATAATGAAGATTAATAATTAATTATGCTATGCTATGTTATGTATGTAATATTCTAGTTATAAACTGTATTATTTTATAAAAATGTGTCTGTACTCCTAGGTATTTATCCAAGAGAAATAAAAACATATGTCCACAAAGTCTTGTACAAGAATGTTATAGCAACGTTATTTATAAAGCCTAAAACATCTCAGTCATCTATCAATAGGAGACTGGATAAACAAACTGTGATATAGCCAAACAATGGAATACAGCTCAGTAACAAAAGGAAATGGATTAGTGATACATGCAACATCGTGGCTCACTAGCTCATTAGCATAAAACATTATGCTGAGTAAAAGAAGTCTTACACAGAAGAGTATATACTGAGTGAATTGCGTTTATGCGAAATTCTAAAACAGGCAAAACTAATATCTGGTGGAAAAAAAATCACATCTGTGGTTGACTCTGGGAAGTAGGGGGTGTGGGCACAGACTGGCTTGGAGTGGGCATGCAGAGAACTTTCTGGGGTGATGGTAACAGTTTTCATCATGATAGGGGTTTGGGTTACACAAGGGTATGCCTTTGTTAAAGCTCAGTAAATGTACACTTTAGATTTGTGCATTTCATTATATGCAAGTTACATCTTAAAAAACTATAAACAAATATTGAACTTCAGTTAATGAAGTATCTCAGGGGAAGCGCCCCAATGTTCAGCAATTTATATTGAAGGGCATCAAAAAATATGAATTCATGGATAGAGGAATGGATTGACAGGTAGATAATGATAAAGCAAGTATAGCAAAATGTTAATGACAGTCTAGGTTTGGGGTATGTGGTTGTTCACTGTAAAATTCAAATTTGCTCTATGCTTGAAATTATAATAATATAATGTTGGTGAAAGAAAGAGACTTAAAACAAGCATTCTCTGGGGGCCTTGTTCAGAGTCTTAATGAAGAAACCAACTGTAAAAAGAAATTATTAACACGACTGGGAAACGTGTATGTGAACTGGGTATTAGATGATACCCAGGCATTATTGTTAATTTAGTTAGGTCTGATCATGACACTGTGGTTATATAAAAGTATCTCCATACTTTTAAAGATGCAATTAAAATACTAGAAATTAAAATAATATGATGTCTTTGATTTGCTTTAAAAGACATAAACAAATGAAGGGGGGAGGGATAGATGACAGTGTAGCAAAATCTTAATAGCTATTAAATCTGTGTGATAGGCATATTGGAATTTATTCCCTCTAAACTTCGATGGATATTTGAATTAAAAAAAATTTTTTTTGAAACCAATTAGCACACACTTATATTAAGACTGTAAAAATCAAAGGGCTAGTCCTAAATTTTCGAAATTATAACATTCTGTGTGATTGATGTAATTGATGTCTCTTTCATTAAAAGTACTGTTAGGATAGATTTCTTTTTCAAAATTAAAGTAAATCTAAGTTCAATTTGTTACTAAAATTTTAAAAATTCTTATGACTCCTTTGAATGAATTGGAAACATCCAGGTCATCACAGCAGGTCCTAGAATCAATTGGGTTAGATCAGTCATATTAAATTAGAGAGCGCATTCATTCATTCACTCAATCATTCAATAAATGCTTCTCTTCTGCAAACTCCATAGTAATATAATTATAACTATCAATAAACATTCTTTAATATAAAGATGGCATAATACCCTAGAATACCTTTAGCAACCCCCCCCCCCAGCTACGAGCTATGCCAAAACAATTCTAACACATATGGTTGTGACATTAAAAAATATAACCAATAAAATTTTTGTCTACTTGACCCTAAACAACTTGACTTAATTTTGTATTTAATGAACTGATCTGAGGTCCAGATGGACTGCTTAGGTAGGTGTAGCCTTACTGAGATAATCATGTAACACATGAGCGTCTGAATTTACCAAACAGATGAATTAGAAGGTGGTTTAGGTTATGTAACAAAATAATTCTTTTCTTTACAAAATGATCTACCCCAATATTCTCTTATGCTTCCTCAATACATTTAAAATTCTACTGGTTTAGTAGATTTCCCTTTAACTCCAACTTTTCAGTAGCAAACCCATCACAGAAAACACGGACTATGGTCCATCACATTCTTTGGTTCTATATCACATCTCTTATTCAGGTTTCACTTGTTTCTGAATTTCAAGTTCTAAGTTTTGAAGAAATGTCTGCAAGGTCAATATTTAAACTGGCCTCTGGTAATAATTATGTTCTTCATTGAATTCTACAATGTCAAAAAATAACAGCAATATAAAACAAGAGATCCCAGGTGACTGAAGGTTTAACTGGGAGTCCAAATGTGCACAGATCAGCTAATGGTTTCATTTATCATGAAGAATGAAATAAACACAGGGAAACACTCCCAGTCTTAATTCGAGCATAATCTAAACTTTAACTTAATCATTGCAATTTGAGGCCCTATCTTACGTAACATGGCTATATCTCATATAACATGAAGATAAAGGTTATAATGAAGGTTGTGTGGCAAAGGAAACGTGGAAAGCAGAAAGAAGGGTGGTATGTAAAACAGATCTAGGTTCTGCTGCTTATAGTTCTAACGTCAGAGGGTATAGGGATGCACAGCCTGTAATTCATTCATATTGTCAGATCCTGAAAACAAGTATCTAGATGAGTGCTATCCAACAGAATTTTCTGTGATGAGGGACATTCTATCTCTGTACTGTCCAATACAGTAGCCACGAAGCAAGTGCTATTGAGCATTTGAAATGTGTTTAGTGCAAATGAGGAACTAAATTATTTATTTAATTGTAATTAATTAAGTTTAAATGGTTGCATTGCATGTGGCTATTGGCTACCGAATTGGACAACACAGGTCTAAATTCATAGGGTAGCCCCCAGACAGAAGAATAAGAGATTTTGGACAGAGCAGGATCAGTAAGTCTTAGAAATGTTTTATCCAGTCTGGTAAAGGACAAGGAGCTAATTTAATCAATGCCCTTTCCATTCTAATTGTGAGGAGAACATTCCAGTATCACTTAGTACACTATAAAAATTTTTGATCACCTTTTTCAGAATTCAATCAAGACTCGACTCAGATGAGTCAAATAAAGCTCAGCAGCTCAAGTGATGTTTTTTAGTCTTTTAGTTCTTCCTTTCCAGGGGCAGAACTCCCTTCCTGACACCAACACTAAGTACTCACAAAACCACCTCCACCCACTACATACACACCGCCACCACAAGCCCAAGCACACACACATACTCTCCCACCCATCTCCTGCTTCCCCCAGCTCAAAAGTTTCCATCCAGGCAGTTTTAAGCACTAACACCATCTACAGCAAAACCCCTGATTCTGGCCAGTCAGCTCATCAGAAGGAATATACATACACAAAGATCAAGTTTGGGCATTTTGTAACTGTTTTTGATACAAGTTTGAAGCAGGTTTACCTGCCTGGCTTCTTCGGTGGGTATGCCACGTCAGACAAATCACCTGTTGTATTGTAATCATGTTGACATATTTCCCACAGCATATGTGTTTGATGTGTCCTCTTTACTGTATTCAGAAAAAGGAGTACAGAACTTCATTCAATGAATCGAGCCTGGTCTGAATTGAGGGGAAGCCAAGCATGAAGGAGGAAGTGGACTGGACTCCCCAAGTGCTGTTGTTGTTGAGAAATGCGTTCCCCAGCTAAGAAGGTGTTTTTCCCATCTCTCTGGTGGGGAGGGGGGAGCGGAGCGGGGAGAGAGGTTAATGACTGCGTGTGAATCAGTCAGTGTTCAATGATACAGAACTTGAAAACAGCTGAATTTGTTAAGCCTGAACAGACATAGGGCACTGTTGCATCATACACTCAGAACTGGTGACTAAAATCTGACATTTAAATCTTCCCTCTTCTTTCACTCCCTGTCTTTGAAACAGGAACTACAAAGACTTGAAATCAGAACCTAAAACTGAGAGGACAGAACAAATGTAATAGAAGTATGATAAGTCTGCACTGGGCAGGGAAACACTCCCTGCAAGGTGGTCTCAAAGCAGGAGGAGGCTAGAGAGAGGTGAGGTCTGGAGAGATTTTTGGTGGTGCTGATAGCCAGCAGTAGGTGACAGGAATTAGGAGGAGGTGTATTCCAGATCACGGATGAGGATTATTTAGGAAAGGTGAAGTGTAGGTTCGCCTTTAGGGGAGTGGGTAGTGGAGAGGGAGCCATGGGCCAGTCCTGGACATTCTGAAAAGACTCAGAGGATTCACGAGTTTTAAAGTCCTACTAGCAGTATACAACTGGAAGGTCAAGAATCTTCCCATGGTCACTGCTTTCTGCTGCCCTTCACCTTGGACAGTGTTTACTGTCATTACCTTGTAGATTTGCCACCAGGAGACTTTGAATTTCGGTAATTTTTAGAAATAAGAATTTCTTTTTCACCTTTTTTTTTGGTGAGGAAGATTAGCCCCGAGCTAACATCTGTTGCCAATCCTCTTTTTGCTGAGGAAGATTGGCCCTGGGAGATCTGTGTCCATCTTCCTCTACTTTTTTTTTTTTATATGTGGGACGTCTGCCACAGCATGGCTTAGTAAGTGGTGCATAGGTCAAGATCCAAACCCGAGGCTGCTGAATCGGAATGCAAACTTAACCACTACGCCACCGGGCCGGTCCCCAGAAATAACATTTTTATATGCTTCTTCTAAGGAATCCATGTTCACCATCGAAAACACAGAGAAGCCTAAAAGGGTGTTGTGTGGAGAATACACACTCACACACACACACACACACTCAGGGGTATAGCTAGATGATTTCTTATTAAAGACCATAGTGAAGAAAGAAGAGATGAGATGGAAACATGAGTAGATATAAAATTATAAAACCTCTCATCATGGGCGGGAATTTGGGTGTCCTGACTCTTTAGAGGTTTTCCTCTATTTTTGTGTGTGTGTGTGTGTGTGTGTGTGTGTGTGTGTGAGGAAGACCAGCCCTGAGCCAACGTCCGTCGCCAATCCTCCCCTTTTTGCTGAGGAAGACTGGCCCTGGGCTAACATCCGTGCCCATCTTCCTCTACTTTATATGGGACGCCGCCACGGCATGGCTGACAGGCAGTGCGTCGGCGGGCGCCCGGGATCCGAACTCGCAAACCCCGGGCTGCCAAGCGCGGACTAAACCGCTGCGCCACCGGGCGGCCCCTACCTCACTGTTGTTTTAATTTGCAATTATTTGTGATGTTGACTTTCTTCCTTGTGTTATATACCAGTATTTCTCTTTTGTGATTTAGACGTTTCTACTTTTTTTCTGTCGTTTTCCCTCCCAGATTTTACAATAAGATTTTGTTAATAATTAATAGAATACTAGATTACTTCCTTATGTTGAAAATCCCTCCCCACCAAAAATTATCACCATTAACTTAATTTGTTCACATCCCACTCAAATTCCTTATTTTGGTTGCAATTTTTATGTGGCCCAGAAATAGGCCATTTGTGAAAGACCTGCAAATAGCAGATTTTTAACCAAACAAGTGCTTAGTGAGGACCAAGGTCTGCCAAATTCTCAAGGCAAATTATAAAAATGAAAAAGGCTGTTCATTGTGTTTTATTTTTCAGAACAGGAACAAGATTCCTTAATTTTTCTTATTGCAAAGATAAAGAAGGGTTGGACTAAACTTCATAAACCAAGATCTTCTGATATTTAATTTTTCTATATAATAACAGTACAATATCCAAATCAATGTTATTTCCTAGACTTAAAAACAAAACAAAACTTTTCACTGTGCAAACAACAGAATGCTCCTGAGAAACATACAATGTGAGTGCCCTCAGAAAAGCAGCCAAGAGCAAGGAGAAGTCTCTCGAGGTCACAGAACTGGTTAGAGGAAGGCCCAGGAATGGATCAACTCCTTGACTCCTGGCCAAGTGTTCTTACCACAGCACCACACTCCCTCAGAGCCTGATAATTTTTTCTATGAAATTATATTTCATTTTAAAATTCCAGTTAAAATACTCACCCATCATTTTATGTGGCAAATAAAGCCCTTATCATATCACAGATGGGAATATATTCAATCATTTGTGTGTGTGTGTAGATGTCCATGGTTAAAACCTTCATTATATGATCTTACTTTCTCTGACATATCTATCATTAAACAACAGCAGGGAGTGTACACATGAACTGCTCTACTATTTTCATTAAAAAAATGAAAGAGTAGGCATTTCTTATGGCTTTATAATAAGAACCCATTTTATTAGAAAAGTAGAATAAAAGCCTTTGTTTAGGCTCTACTCAAAGTCCAAGTTTGCATTTGCGATTGACACAGAGGTGGCACTTACTTCAACAATGGCTAATTTAAAATGGTGAGATTTCATAATCCTTAGGGAAAAAAAGAAGTCACACGTGACAATGTTCACGATTAAGTAAGAGCCCAGTTCCATTCACATGTGCAAACTTCCTTCCAGAGAATCCTGTTTGAAGAGAAGGCAAACTAAGATCTATTGGACACCTATGATGTGCCAGATACTTTCATATACCACACATTATCTCAATTAATCCTAACAGTAACTGCCAGAGATTGGTAAATTTGTGGAAAAACTAAAAGTGCCGTACAGAGAAAGCCACTGCACTGGGAAAGGCAAGGGACTCAGCTGTTGACTGGCTCCTTTATTTTATTACACAGGACAAGACGAGCATGAGGTCAACCTCATGACAGTGTTTTCTGTATCCAACTGGCATCCAAAGTACCTTTCTGGCTGACTCAGTGTCTCTGAGACCATCCTATCTGCCAGCCACATTTGTAGCTGTCTTGGGTGCTGGAAACCACTTGATTTTATTTACGTCTTCTGCTGCCTGAAGACTTTGCTTTCTGGTGGAGGAAAACAATGACTCAGATGGAGCCAAATAAGCAAGAATAAACAAGCTTGAACACTTCTCTCCAATTTTCCATCACAGAATCATTATTTAGAATGCAAAAGTCTTGACAGTTAAAGAGATCTTGAGGATTACCTGGACCAATCTCCTGTCCAAAGAGCTGCCCTTCCTCCAGCAGCCTCAATTGGGGGGTCCCTCAGACTTGTTGATTGATAGGACCCTCTGTACACACAACTTGACCCCATGACAACCTAATCTAGTTTTCCTACAGCTCCAAGAGTTAAAAAATAATTTTAAACTGAATCCAACCCAGTACACATCTTTGTTTAGTTCTAAAGAAAATACCCATTTGTCAGGAGGGTGTGTTGAGGTAAGTTAAGACATGTCAACAGTTTGTTTTAGGACTCCTGCACTTACCACAATTATAATTGAGAAGATAATTAAGGCATTATTTTCTGATGGGAGGCAGGATGGCACGGGGAAACTGAATGGACTTTGGGGGTCAAACTAATCTGAGTGTGAAAGAAAGCCCCAGCATTTACCAAATGATGTGGCTTTGTTCAAGCCCCTTGAGCTCTCTGTGCCTCAGTTTCCCCATTTTTAAAAGGGGGGTAATGATTCCCAGCTAGTAGAGTTGTTGTAAGAATTGGGGATGATGTACATAAAGTACCTGGTATGGTGCTTGACACATAAGTGTACAATCAAATAGTATGATTTGAGAAGCCATAGACCAGAGTGTTGTGGAAGGAGCGCTGTTTTCAACAGCTGACACAGCTCACCAAGCACTGTGTGGGTGGGAGTGTGGTCCAGTGGGAAGAGCTGGGCACCATGGAGGCAGAAAATGTAGATGTCAGCTCTTTCACTAACCAGAGGTGCGACCTTAGCTTTTCTATTTCAGCTTTCTCATATACAAAAGGGGTATATTTTCCATCTCAGAATTTAAAAAAAAAAAGGTAACCATAGAAATCATTTGAGAAAGTATTTTTAAAAGTATACAAATACGAAGGACAGACACTGCATGAACTCACTCATATATGGAATATAAGTGAACACACGGACAGAGAGAACTGATTGGTGGTTACCAAGGGGAAGGGGGGTGGGGGGGGCACAAGGGGTGAAGGGTTACATCCACAAGGTGACGGACAAAAATGTACAACTAAAACCCCAAAAAAAAAAAAAAAAAAAAAGTATACAAATACAAGATATTGTTTCTGTGGTTGTTCATAAAGTTAAGAATCAGATCAAATCTTGGATGACTGCTTTCAAGGGTCCTATATGAAAGGGGCTTTCTACTAACCTAGAAAATAATACAGCCTTTGAAGCAGAGAATCTGGGCATCTCTTGCTCTTTCTAGAAGTGACTTAAAATGTTTGACTGAGACACTATCAGGGTATTTTCTTTTCTTCCATTGGACAAAGAGTGGGCTAAACAGCTTATCTGTAGCCTCACTGGAATGATAACCTGACCACACTGATATGCCTTATAATATTAATGCAAAGTTAAAAACATAACCTCTTTCATCCCCAAGTAGGAAAAAATCTGAAGGGCATATGCTCTCTTCTGTTATTCTAAGTGAAAGACATTCTGAGCAAGACTCTGGTAACTTCTGAAGTAAGAATGGAATATCTGTGAATGCATACATTTGTAGGATGGAAAATCGAGGAAGGTAGTGATGAAAAGGAAATTTTAAAACTTTGTTCATTTCCAAGATGTTCAGTTGAGTCAGAGACTTTGACATCCATTGGGTCAGCATGCAGAGCCTTCTGTGAGTTAGAATTTAAACCACTTCAAATCCCATGTTGGAAGATGTGACTTTTGCCTCCCAGGAAATTTCTCAGCAATTCTGACTTGAGATTCACCCACCTTTCTTATGGTGATTGACTATTTCTTCATGCATAAATATTAAAACCTGATTTAAAAAAACCTCAAAAGTTGCTAAATACAGATTTCAGAATATATCATGTGCATCTGAAAATAAAAATTATTCATAAGCAAAAAAATTCATAGCACAGGTGAGAATGAAAAATACACGAGAGCCTTCTTTTCAAAACAAAACAAACTTTGGAGGGAAGCAGAGAGAAAATGACCTAAGAAAAGTCAGGTCACTGGCCAGCTTTCCGACAGGAGATACACAAGCCTGCACTGTCATATAAAAGCTGAGGCTTAATGAGGTGGCACAGGCTCAACAGCCATCTGGCATCGTCTTCGCCAGACTGGAGTGCTCTCTGCTATAACTAACTTGTGGGTCTCATTCAGACCCATTGTGAAGTCATGAAACTCTTCTCAGGCTCAATTTCCTCATCTTTGAAACAGTGGCAGTCGCCTCCTAGGGCAATGATTTCAGTTAAATAAACAGCCCCTGCAGAGCACTTAGCAAATACACTCCCAGAAACAGACTTCTCTCCTTCCGCCCTTTACAGGCGATAACGTTTCCATCCCACCCTTTATGAGATCATGTAACTTTAAAGAGCTGGAACACAGACGGAATGGTTTTCGGCTCATAGAGTCATGTTTTTAATTCCCCCCAAATGTATTAAATTATGGTCTCTTCTTACAAAGGAATACTATGCAGCAAGAAGGAATAAATTACAGCTACATGAAACAACGTGGATGAATGTCACAGACATAATGTTGAGTGAAAGAAGCCAGATACAGAAGAGCACCTACTGGAAGATTCCATTTTTATGAAGTTCAAAAACAGCCAAAGCTAATCTATGGTGATAGAAGTCAGAATAATGGTTACCTGGAGCGTGGGGGGTTGGGGTGTTGGGGGGCGGGGTGGCAGGGAGGAGAGGCACAAGGGAGCCTCTGGGACACCGAAAATATTCTGTACCTTGATCTGAGTGGTGGTTACGCAGGTGCATATATATGTGAAAATTCATCAAGCTGTAGACTTAAGAGTTGTGCACTTTACTGTCTTTATATTATACTTCAATAAATAAAGTTTAAAATCATCTTTGTTTCAGAGCACTTATTTGACTTGATCGTATTAAATGGAAGTTTTTCTCTCATGTATTCTTCCAGGCTCTTTTTACATTTACATGAGTGATAAATGTATTCATTGGTACCTCATAATTGTAGGAATGAAGAATTACTCATATATGAAATTTTCCAAATATGAATTTAGCCATTTAAGTAAGAAAACTATTACTTTCTTGGATAAAAATCTTTATGAAATGACTTGTAGTCCTCATTATCATGTTAAACAGACACTATTGAGCACATCTTCTTGATGAACCAAGGTCATCCTTAGAAACAGCGGGCGAGCTGGGCTACGATGGAGTCGTGGCTTCAGGGGCCATTGCTTCTATACTGGAGGACGGTAGCTTTTGCAGCTTCCCTGATGTCTGTTATTGTTATCGTTCCTGTTATTTTTCACTGTTGCATGCCTGCCTCTAACCATCCTGGTCCTTCTCATTTGCCTCCTCTCATTCACTTATTCATATATTTGGTACATATCTTTTGAATGCCTAGTACATGCAAAGCACTGGAGATACAGTGGTGAATAAGACACTCATGATCCACGACCTAAAGGAACTTATGTTTTAGCAGAGGAGGCAAGTATAAAACAAGAGTGATGACTATGTTAAAGGGGTAAGTATAGGACCTAATTTAGGGGGTCTGAGAAGGTCATCTTGCAGAAGTGACATGTAAGAACTGAGAGATGAGAACCTAGCCCAGAATGTATTCACTGAATGAATGCATGCATGCATGAATGAATGATCATTAGCCAACAAAGAGGAGAAGAAAGAGTTCTGATTTATTGTGCACTGAGAAACCAGGAATTTTATTGAAAGATGACTAAACCAAGAGTCAACAGGCACTGAGTGAGGCCCTGATGGACTTAATGGCATCAATTTTGGCTGCTCTGAGGACTGTTTTTTTGCCTTAGTTAAAAGCTTGAGTTAGGGGCCGCCCGGTGGCACAGCGGTTTAGTCCGCGCTTGGCAGCCCGGGGTTCGCAAGTTCGGATCCCGGGTGCCCGCCGACGCACTGCCTGTCAGCCATGCTGTGGCGGCGTCCCATATAAAGTGGAGGAAGATGGGCACGGATGTTAGCCCAGGGCCACTCTTCCTCAGCAAAAAGGGGAGGATTGGCAACGGAAGTTAGCTCAGGGCTGGTCTTCCCCACAAAAAAAAAAAAAAAAACCTTGAGTTACTAGACAAGTGAAGGATTTTTAGTCATTGCTCAGCTAACCTATGACATATTCAGTTTTTATTTCATCCTACCAAAACAAAACCAGCCAAAAACAGCCCCAGTCTTTATGATGATTCTTCTAGCTTGCCTGCATGGTTCTGACCCCAAGCTTCCCTGAATGTGACTTTTTCTGGCACAGTCACCCAAAATCACTTTGAGAGGTGGGTGTCACCGACTCACGCCTTTGCGTGACAGCTCTGTCCAAACAAGCCAAAAGAGCCCTGACTTCCGGGCATTATTGCATGTTGCAAATCACCGCCTAATTTGGGGCCTATTATTGTCCCCAGAGAGTTCCTTCATGACATATTACAAATCAAGAACTTGCAGTCTAAAGGACAGAAGGAACAGATGACAACAACCTTTGTAGAGACTCTGCTCAATTACAGCCTTATAAACCCAACCTGACATAGAAGCTCTATTATATCACATGGAATAGCAAAGTTTAAAATGGCAAAGATATGGGCCAATTTACTCAGGGCTTGACTTGATGGATGACTTGATCCATCAACAAACTATCATGTAACTGTAAGAACTCCTGTAAAGAGATGTAAATGTAGCCTTTGGTGATCTTAGTTTCTTATAATTCCATATAGATCTTTGGGATTTGAAACTTGAAAAAGCTAAACAAAGGAATTGCACCAAATATGGATTTTCCCAAAGAAGTAAAGGGAAACGAGGAATGACAAGTATCTGGAAATGGTTCATTTTTAGACTTTTTCCCAGAGTCTTTCTGTTCCTCTGATAAAATTTCAAGCGTACAACTGTATCGATCTACTTTAGAGACAGCTGGATTAACGCGTGAGCTCCTTCACTGGTCAGGGTCTGTCTTGGATTTATGTGGTATCACAGAAGGTCAAAAGTTTGACAAACTCTCAAGCAATCCAAGTGCATCTATGGGCCAGACAAGTAGATGGCAAGTATTCTTACCTCTGTTTTGAAATCTTAAAAGAGAGGTAAGAAAAAGTTAATCCACCTGTGGAAAGCTACATAAACTTTCAGTGATCAGAGTAGCGGAATGACTAGCTGGTAAACTCAATTTTCTGATACGCATACAAAAATAATCAACTCTGCTATCCCTCAGGTAAACTCGATGTCTTTTGACCTCCACAGTGGTTAGATTTAGTCTTATTTGCCTAAATACACAAAACCACGGTGAAGGTTTTCCCATGAAGGAAGTTTCCTCTAATTCTGAAACAATCATTTCTTCCAGCCATTTTGCAATGACTGGGAACTTGTCAGAAGAATGACTCTTGGCTTCTTACTGCCAGTGTCACTGGGCCAAAATGTACCCAAATCACCGTCTTTCATAATCAGTGGGCTCTTAACTTCAATTCTGTCTTCATACTTGTGTTTCCTACTGTAGGATACAGTAAACAGGCCAAAGATTCCATATGTTTGTTAAACTGCATATAATATACCGCAACTCCTTTCCCCAAGAACTGCCAGTACAGAAATCTTTTGGAGTTATTACTTTTCTAGATTTTCCTGTTTATTCTTTGGGTTTTAGCCACTAATAACACAGTAGCAGGTATCTGTGTCAAGATTTCATTATTACAATTGACTGACTGTAAACATGTGATTAAAGCTCTAGTTTTATCATATATGCTCATATTTTCCCCCAAAACCACAAGCTAGACTATAAATACTAAGTATTCCCAAGAGCTATTTAGTCATTAGTTTCTCCAGAACTCTCTGACCAGCATATACAATCACTCCTAGCAGCTGCATTTTAAAAACACAGATTTGAGGATAAGAAGCAGTCTATCGAGCTGACCTTTAATTTGTTATCTTGTCAAAATTTAACAGAATGAGGAAAATAAAGTTTAAAAGTATTATCGTGAAACCAGAGCCACCATTTAGCAAAAGCCTTTAATGGAATGAGTCACGGGGCATACGAAGTGCAAATCGCAAGGTTACACGTCGCCTCTTAGAAACCGCACCTGGTTCCGAATTCTTTGCTAAAGCAAACACTACCATCTGATGCAGACCACTGGGAAACCTCAAGCACAGGTAGATTCCGCCTCATTCTCCACGACACTCACATCCCTCCAGTAAAACCGAAAACAACATTTGATCGAAACTGAAGATTACAATTACCCGGGAACTCTGAGCCACCGAAAAATACAGTTTGCAAAGAAATTACTTCTGCCCCCTTCCTCCCCTCACCATTCCTGCCCCTTCCGCAGAAGGGGACCTGAATCATATGTAACCTGAAATTTAAAATATTTATAAATACTGAAGTATGAAACAAGTACCTGCCAAACACCTGGAGCTCTCCTTCCCTTGCTCACTCTCTCCTCCCACACTCTGGCAACGGAATGCCCTTCAAAACCATGGCTCAGTGCTTTTGGTAAATGTTTTACGAGACACTAAACAGCCTCGTGTCCCACCCTCAGAGCAAACACCATTGAGAGAACACAATATAATGGTTGCAAGGATATCGTGTGATGTACAATAATGCAAATGAACAGGCAGGCTCTATTTCCACACTTCCTCTTAAGGGGGAAAAAAAAAATCCCAAACTTGCAAGGAGTTGGGTGGGCTAGCAGGAAGGGCTCGCGGAAATAAACCTGGACACTAGAGGCATTAGAGGTGTGTGTGTGTGTGTGTGTTTGTGTGTGTGTGTGTGTGTGTGTGTGTTTAAAGTAGCATTATGATAAGCTCATTGTTCTAATCCCATGCAAGTCTCGGCTTGCTAAACTGAGAAAGTGTCAAAGGCAAGAGTGAACAAAGGTTACAGTTCACCGGTGAGTCTGCAGACACAGGAACAACTATACATTTACCGTATATTTCTATTTATCAGAGCAAATGCAACTCAGAAAAGCTTTTCAGAAACCATCTTCCACGATAAACAAAAGGTACTCCCCGTTTTCCATATCCCTCAGGTAATTCACAGTTAAAAACCAACTCTGCTCCAAACCAGAAGTTTTGCATTCCATTCAAGTTAACAATTACAACTGGAGGATAACAGAAACTTGCTGGCACCGAATTATTAGCATACCCAGAATGTCAGGTGCCTCTTGGTACCACCAGAGTTAACAAGATAAAGACAGGGTGCCCGGGGATCATCTGCCTGGTTTTATGGAAACTACATATGGAGATGGTTAGAGTCCAGAGCCCACGTGGGCAGCACGCGCCCACCTGCTCTTGGAGCTCTGAGTGAGACAGTCTGAGAAATGAGAAAGCAGAATTATTTAGCAACCATCAAGCCTACTCCCTAAAAGGAGACGAAGGCCGTCTTAGAGGAGAAGAAAGAATTGACTTTGGCTTTGGAATCACACACACAGCCAGGTTACGCAAATAAAAAAACATTCTTTCGTCCCCACCCCTTACCCCTGTCCCCAGGAATATTCAGAATTCTGCATTTCATATCTTTAGGATGTCTATTAGGGTAAAAAGAAAACTGAACATAGAATTGAGATGGTGGCTTTTCTACACACCAGCTGTGTGACCTTGTGCAAATCACTTAACCTCTCTGAACCTGCTTCTTCATCTATAAAATAAAAATGTCGAAAACCAGGAAAGCTATCCCAAAGAACTGACAGCTCTCCCAATTTGAGAGCCTAGAAAAAGGGCACAGAACAGTTCTTTACATTTTCAAAACACCTTAAGGGTTACTGTGAATTTTTTTTGTCCCCCCTACCTTATGTATATAGGTCCCATCTTATTTTCAATTTCCTCATATTACAGGTGCCTCAGGTTAGTGCTGTGACTAAGGGCAACCGACTTCACTTCTCTTTGGTCTGATTGACTAATCTGTTTGGGTGGGTATCCTAAGTGACTGGTTATCTGCCTCTCGGGGGCGTGGTGATGGGGCCTCCCCAGCCTCCAGTCCTGGCTGCCATCTCTTTTTGCTTTCACATTTCTCCTCATTGTGAATTCATCTTGCCCTTTAACACAACTAGCTACCTGCTTTATAAAGTCTCATCCTGGCCTCTCTTTCCCCTTTTTTTTCCTCTCATTTTCTCTTCCTTCCCTCCTTCCTTTTCTGCCTCGCTTCCTGCAGAGAGAGAGACATGGGGATGTGGTGGAGAGCAAGTATTCTCATCATTCAATTTTTTCTACTATTTATGTTTAAACCAGGATTTCCCTGCTGCCCCTCAAACACTACCCAACTCCCTGCGCTCAAATGCACCTGTTTTCAGTGTCCTAAAGGCCCACCTGGTCTAATGGGTTCTCCCTGCTAATCGTGGCATATTTTCCTCTCAGATCGCTCTTTGCCTCGTCTGCTTCCTTCCTCCCTCTGGGCGAGTCCAACTCTTATCCTATTTGGGTTTATCTCACTTGACCCCTATAGCCCACCCGCTGGCTACTGCTGTCCCTGTGTGCCCTTCTTTAGGCAAACCCAATAGGAGCAAATCTCCAAAGTGACAGCTGCATGACTGGGGAATAATGCTTCACTTGATGGGAGTCTTTCCCTGTTAGCATCTCTGTCGGGTCAAGTATCCCGGGCCCCCCTGGGCCAGCCTATTTGTGTGTACATCAGTTGCTTTCTAGACCACCAGAGCATCCACCTCTGTACCCGTCAGCCAGTGCTTACTGTTAAGAAACATATTTGAATTTTGATGAAAAAAAAATGTGAAGACACAGTATCTGAACCCAAAGCAGTGCCTCAGTGGAGAAAATTCCAGGTGTAAGTGGAGGCCTGAGAGTTTAGGGTTTTGATGTAGTTGCTTTACTTTTTTGTTTTTTTGTATTTGAAAGAAGATGAGAAAAGTGGGTTATAAAGACAAGATAGCATATAAGCTAACCATCAGATCATGCCATGAGACAAACATCATTTATGAAATATCTGCAATAACCAGGTACTTGCTATACAATCTCATTTGCCCAAATCAAGAGCCACCTGCCTATGTTTTCTGCCCCTCTTTGTGCAGAACCTGTTTGGCCCTGTTCTACTCGACTCCTTTTCCTTGGCCTCCCCATCCCCTTCCCTTCATCTCTTCTTCTTATCCCAAAAACAATCTGTCCTGTTCACTTTGAAATCTATTGACACACTCTATTACTGGGGCCTTCATTTGACCACAAAAAACAACCAAATAGACAGTATGGATTCCCTACTTCAAGAAAGCCTTTATGTTCATTTCTTCCACGGCCACAAATTTGATATTTGACTTTAAACACTGTAGGCTGTGTTATATATAGCGCTTGTGCTACTATATTCAAATATTATACCTCATGCTGCTCAGAGACTAAATTCTGTGCCCCTGAAAAAGAACTGTGCCTTCTATACAATATCAATGTTTTATAATAGCATTTTCCCACTTCCAGCCATACAATTCTCAGTTTTCGCTCTTTTGTTTGGGTATGCCAGCGTGCAGGAACACCCCTGGAATTTTTAACTGCAGAGTTCTGAGAGGGCAGAATAATCAACCTCCGGCGATGTCACTGTATTACCCCGGGCCTATTCCACAGCGTCGGTCAATTCTAGGGGCCCACTTCTAGCATGGATATCTTCGAGTCTAGCACATATTTGGTCTGCAGGATGGTTCCAGATTCTGAAAGGGGTTTTGAGCTTCCTCAGACACTAGAGGATAGGAGAGGAGGAAGCAGCAGGAAGTGAAGATTTTATTTGGAGCTGCTAAGTCTCTGACAAAGGTCTCGGAACCTTCCTGAATCTCTCAAGCCCCTTCAGTTCTCTGGAGAGGGTTTAGAGAGCCTTGCGAGTGTGGCCTCAGAAACTGCTCGTCACTCAGTCCGGCCTACACCCAGACCCTAAGGAGGGCCCCAACAGCCCTCGGTGTTTTCTCAAAGTGCCCAAGGAAGGAGATGAGGGAGCAGGTGAGGGGAATACACGATGGATCTATACTGTCCAGCGCTGTCTTTCACTAGATCATCCACTAGACCAGCAGTTCTCAGTGAGGTCCCTGGATCCCCTGGGAGACCCTAAGCCTCTTTTAGAGGTCTACAAGGTCAAAACTATTTTCATAATAATAATAATAATTTTGCCTTTTTCACTGTGTTGACATTTGCACTAATGATGAAAAGGCAATGGTGGGTAAAACTGCTGGCATCTCAGCACAAAATAAGATGGTGGCACCAAACTGTTCTAGTAATCACAGCAGTTTTTACTGCCAGGCCCTCAAAGTTGTTTTGTTTTGTTTTTTAAAGAGCCAGTTTTCCTTAGGAATGTACTTGATGAAGGAGAAAAATATTAATTTTATTATATCTCAACTCTTGAGTATGTATCTTTTTAATATTCTATGTGATGAAATGGGAAATATGCATAAAGCACTTTTGCTGCATTCCAAATTATGATGATAGTCTCAAGGAAAATCATTTGTGGACTGAGTCACAGAGAGAACCAAAGCTGTTTCTATCACAGAACACCATTTTTCCTTGAACCAATGACAGACAGATAAACTATGGTTATTCAGACTTGAGTATTTGGCAGACATTTTCTGGAAAATGAATGAAGTGTGCCTGTGACTTCAAAGAACACAATTTGTTTCCAATGATAAAATTTGAGCTTTCAAGCAAAGGTTAAAATTTTGGAGAACTTGCATTCACCACCATGAGCTTGACAGCTTGCCAATAATTAAAGGCTTTTCTGATGAGATTAGTTGTGATATTAACAAATGTGATTTTTTTTTAATATTGTATAATGGAATGTGCCAATATTTGGAAGATCTTCACAACCCAGTAAACCAACATTTTCCAAATGACCAATTCACGATGTTACAGAATCATCCATAGGTAAAAGATCCATTCAAAGTACAAGATAATCCAGTGGATTTTAAGGTGAGAACAAAAATTTCATTGATATGATTTCAGATTCTGCAACTAACCTTTAGGAAACCATCTCTTGTAGAGTTTGGGTTCAGTATCAAAGAATGTTCACAATTATCTGAAAAAGCTACTAAAATACTTCCTTTTCTGACTACATATCTTTGTGAGGTTGAATTTTCTTTATATACTTTGATGAAAATAACGTATCTCAACAGATTGAAGGCAGAAGCAATATAAACTGACATCTACCAAGTCAATAATTAAAGAGATTTGAAAGAAAAAAGATTTGCAAAAATATAAACAATGTACTCTTTACCATCTACTTTTTTTTAGAAATATGGTTTTTCAAAAAATGTTATTTACATTAACATAAGAGTTTGCTATTGTTATTTTCAAGTAATTAATAAATAAGCATTTTTAATTTCTCAGTTTGAATTTCTAATGTGGTAACCTGCAACAGATATAACCCACATAAACAAGAGCACTTTGGGTTCCTCAATAATTTTTAAGAATGTAAAGATAGGGTTGCTAGATTTAGCAAATAAAAATGCAGGGCATGCAGTTAAATGTGAATTTCAGATAAATAGCACATAGTATTTTAGTATAAGTATCCATGCAATACTTGGGACATACTTAACACTAAAAAAGTTACTTACTGCTTATCTGAAGTTTATATCTAATTGAGCGTCCTTTATTTTATTTGCCTGTTAAGATGTGCTGAACCCAAAAAGTTTGAGAAACACTGTACTAGACGATGCCCCTCACACATATGCTGAAACACTAATACCAACATTTATTAAGCACCCACTGTGTACCAGATCCAGTGCTAAATTCTTCACATATATTACCTCTTCGATCATCTCCAAAATCCTGTGTGGCAAGTACTATGATGATCCCTATTTTACAAATGAGAGACCAGAACCCCAAAGAGGTCGAGTGAAGCTAATTATTGGTGGAAGGCAAGACTGGAACCCACCTACTCAGACAACAAAAATCTCAGCTTGTAACTATTAGGTTTACAATGAACTCTGAATAATGGAGAATCCTAAAGATGATGGGTCTTTCTGCATATCTGCATCTCAAATTTTAGTAAATCGATTTCTATTGCTTATTTTCTCTCTCTCCATCTCATAGTTGTGTGTTCTGCTATCAGAGCAATGGTGAAAACGAAGGCCGTGTGTCAGGAAATTCTATCGTTCTATCCAGAACTGGCCATCAGCGTTTTGACTTGGAGCAGACTTTCCTAATGGATGCTTCCCCGGGCATGACAACAACGTTGTTCCAGGCTGGGAATTCTAGAATGGAGCAATGGTGCACTGGCAGTGCTCACTACTGTTAATTGGAAGTTGCTGGGAGCTGGGTGCTGGACTAAAATCACCCTTGAGAATAAGTTGGGAATTTCTCCAAGTGAATCTGTACCAAGTGAAGCAAATGCAACCATTGTTGTAAGTGAGCCAAGGCCCTGTTTTGTGTATGATCATGACCCAGGCCACTGGATATATTTAATGAGCTCAGGCTCAAGAGTAAACAAATGAGGGAAAGTAAATTTTTTCTGTGATCCAGCATGGGAGCAAGATATACATTCGCTGTGCCACATGATCTGCAAACACAAAACTGAATTTGCTTGCAGACAACTAGGGGCCCTCCCCAAATTACCAATGGTGATACTGTGAGGTAGAAAGCGATAAACATATGGAGAGAGAGATACTAGTCTTTCATACAGGAAAAATTTCTTCACAAAGGGAAGATCTACGTTTCAAATCTTTTTTGTTTTGTAAATTTGGATTTTTGTTAGATGTAAGGCACAGTTGTGTATACAGAAGCCAAGGGTGATAGAACTTTGAAAATCAGCCTAGAGGAGAGAACGGGACAAGGGGAGGAGAAAAAAGGATAGATCAGAAAAGAAGGCGAAACTGGAGTGTTAGAATTAAGGAGAGGTGCATTTTAGAAACCAAGAACTGGTGAAAGCCTGGAGACAGGTCCAGATAAAAGGAAGGTCTGGGGAAACCCAAGGCCCGTACACCTGGCCATGGGGCGTCCAAAGGAAAAGTAAAAAGAGTCATTTTTTACATTTAAACCGTCAACTTTGCAGTTCGCCTCAAGCCCACCTGGCAGGGCTGCTGTCTGAGTTCAGATACTGGCCCAACCCTGCCCTAAGCCCTGTTGGCTGGGTCTACCTCTCCAGTTCAGCCCCTTTATCGGCACACCCACTCTAGATCCCTCAAGTGCTGAAAGGAGTGTCTGCAAGAGGAAAAAGAAAAAAAAAAACAAACTGAGATGCAAGCCTGGGCTCTCTCCTTAGATAAGCTTGGGTGACCAAGGCTTCCCGCAGCTTTCCCCTTCAACGAGCCTCCAGAATTTATTCTTACGAATGCTAAATGTCAAGAAGGACATAGCCAGAAACTGTGACTCATCAAATTTCCAAAGTCAAGACCAGAATGCACAGACTCTGGATCCAAGGACTCGCTTTCCACCTTCAGAACACCGAGTCAAGGGCCCTGCCTGCACCCCACCAGCCTGGCCTCCTTCCCTTAGGGTTCTTTAAAGCTCAGAGAACATGGAGTTTTATCGCTGAGCCACAGGCCCTTATGTCATCTCAGAAAGCGATCTGCCTTGAAAAGTGGTTGAATCTGAAGGTCACTAGTCTTTAGTGTAGAGCTAGATAGTAAACATTTTAGGCTTTGCAGGCCATCCGGTTTCTGTTACACACTTTTCAAAACCCTTAAGGGGCCAGGCCGGTGGCGCAGCAATTTAGGTCGCAGTTTGGCAGCCCGGGGTTCGCGGGTTCGGATCCTGGGCACCCGCAGACGCACTGCTGGTCAGCCATGCTGTGGCGGCATCCCATACAAAGTAGAGGAAGATGGGCACGGATGTTAGCCCAGGGCCAATCTTCCTCAGCGAAAAAAAAAAAAGAGGAGGATTGGCAACAGATGTTAGCTCAGTGCTGGTCTCCATCACAAAAAAATGTAAACACCATCCTTAGCTACATACAAAACATATAAAAACAGACAATGGAGGGAGCCATAGATCACTGCTCCCTCACTTAGAGCATCTTCAAAGGGTGGGCAGCATCAGCTGGCGACTTTTGCATATAGTTTGGTTGAATATAGTGTCAAACGTTAGGTAGATGTTACATCACCTTCCTGCTGACAAAGCCTACCTAATTTTCCACTGGACTTACCCAAGTCTGACATTCTCTACTCGTGGGGTCATCTCACCTTTGCTATGATCCTCTTCAAAGAAGAATTTAGCTGTAGATCTGGCAGAGAATTAAACCCTCAAATTACAGTCTTATATATTTGGAAAATTCGATAAATGGGATTTAAAATAAGCTAGGATAGGGTGCCAGCCAGGTGGCGTAGTGGTTAAGTTCGCGTGCTCTGCTTCGGCGGCCTGGGGTTCACAGGTTCGGATCCCAAGCATGGACCTATGCACCACTCATCAAGCCATGCTGTGGTGGCATCTCACATACAAAATAGAGAAGAATGGGCACAGATGTTAGCTCAGAGCCGATCTTCCTCACCAAAAAGTAAATAAATAAAATAAGCTAGGATATTTTTTAATCTGCTAGTTTTCATTCTGAGTGTATGTGTGTGAGCATTTTTGTTTAAAAGTGAACACTCCATATGTATCACAAAATTTCAAATCTGGAAAAATCCTCTGATATAGCCTAGTTTATTACTGTTTACACTTGAGGAAACGATGACCTACTTCAGTTAAATGACATATTCCAAGTTACACGCTAATTGGCAGAAGAGCTGGGGCCAGAAACTTGGTTTCCTGGTTTCCAAATTGTTCTCTTTCTACTATTCTACTTTATAGCACATTGCTGAATTGGTACTAAAAATTCAATTCTACAAATACTTATACAGTATTTCCAACATGCCCAGCACTGGCCAGGTGCTCTAGGAATACAAAAGAAGTAAGTATAAGAGAGGATTCCTGCCCATAAAAAAGTGCCTTGAGAAAACAAGGCACGCACACATGAAACAAATATATTCTCTCTTACATTGTTATGTAACAATTTAGCTAAAAGAAGGCTAATAAAAGCTTCTGTAATAGAAAGGTTCTCTATCTTTGCCGTTCAATATGGTGGCTAGTAGCCACATGTGGCTATTGAGCATTTGAAATGGGGGTAGTGCGACTAAGGAAGTGAAATTTTAATTGCATTTAGTTTCAATAAATCTAAATTTAAACAGCCACATGTCACTAGTGGCTACCATATTGGACACCACAGGTCTAGAAGAATGGTTATAGGTCTGGATGAAAAATAACACATTCTGTCACTTCTCCTTCTTGTGCCTGTGGCAGAAACCACTACTGATCACAGAACTCTTTCCCTCTGAGTGTCGCTGGGTGGGCTCTCAGGATTCTCCATGCAATATATTTTCAATTGCCTGGACCTGGTATATAACGCAAAACCTACCTGCCATCCTAGATACAGATAAAAAGTGACAAAAGTGAGCTGGAGGAGGAAGTACTTGAGCTGAAGCTAGAAAGACAAAATTTGGACAGGTAAAGAGGAAAGAACAAAGTGTGTGGGGCTCTCCACATAAAGAATAGCATGAGCAAAGGAACTGGATAGAGTTCTCTTGGTTCTAGGACAGGGAGGATGCTGGCCGGGCAAGAAGGGAGGATTGTGTTGGGTGTGGTGGAGATAAGGGGTCAGGCAGAGGGTGGGGCTAGATTAAGGAGACCTTTGGATTCCAGGAGTTTGGACTTTTCTCAAGAGCAACAGGAGCCCTGAAGGTTTAAGCAGGGTAATGACTGAAGAAAAACACATTTTAGGAAGGCAAATCTGACGGTGAGTCACAGAATGGATTGCATAATGGACATACACATTCAGAGACCAGTAAGAAGGCTATTCCACCAATGGTTTGTGGTTTTCCTTTAGGAAAGTAATACTTGTTTATTAAAGAAAATGTATAAATCACAGAAAAGCAGACATAAAATTAAAATTAGACCTCTATACCATTCAAACTCAACCACTGTTGGCATTTTGATATAGTTTCTCCCAGGTTTTTTTTTTTTCCTTTCATGGCTATTGCAATAATTCAGGAATAAAGTTACGACTAGGACTAGGAAGGTGGTAGTGTGAATGAAGAGGAAAGGCTACAAAAGTAAATTTTAAGTGAGGCAGCAGAGTGAAGAGAAAAGAGCATTAGCATCAAGGGACCTGAGTTCTTGGCCTGGCTATTTCGATGGGTCTCCTCTCTCTCAACCCCCAGACTTGGTTTCCTCAGTTTAGAATCAAGGTACTGGTCTAGACCAACCTCTTAACCTCTTCTTACTGGTGTCTATATACGGGTCAGATGAAATTTTTGAGACCTCCCCCAACCTAACATGGAACTAAAATACATTTATGTCTGTCTGTATGTATTTTAAGTGAACATCACATATAGATAGCAGGGGTCGTATTAAGACAAAAATGTTCCCTTGATCTTTAAGCTGTACCAGCAGCTTGTGGCCTGTTGCAATCTATAAGATTTTAGGTGTAAAGTTATTAAACTGTCTATTCTGAGCAGCATTGTAGGGAGGATGTACAGATGTGGTTCACAGGACACATAATGGGGCAGTGTAAACAGGGGATCCCTTCTCAGATAGGACTCCACCAAGCAGTGACGGCATCCTCCTAGGAGCCAAAGGTTTTTAAGGCCCAACTGACCTTCGCAACCACAGGAAAAACGGAAACAAAAACAGCTGCTAGAGAACACAAATTATGCTCTCCAGAAAAAGTAATACACAGCCATTCACCAGGTTAATAAGCAAAGTCTACACCAGTGGTTGTCCACATGGGATGTACATGAGACTCAATTATGGAGTTTTCAAAAAATACTGATGGTTGGGCTCCTCCTCAAACCAATTAAATCTGAGTCTCAGTGAGTGGGGCCTGTGCACTGGTATTTTTAAAAAGTTCTGAAAACAAACGAAACTTGAAGCACAAGCAGACGTCTCAGAGCAAGAACATTTCAAGCCGTACAGGAGCAGTGTGGGACCCAGGTCTGACTGCCTGTGCTCTTAGCCACCCTGTCAAGGTTGCAGCCAGCTCCTTAGTGAGGGGGAACCAGAGGCCGACACAAAACCACATGACACTTGATAATTTGCATATTAACTACATATAGTATCTATTTCAGAGTGTAGGATCTGACATTTTCAATAAATCCCTTTGTCATGTTCACTGAACCATGCATTAGAGAATTCCTAGGGACTCTGGCTGGTCAATGAACATGCCTTTTTCTGAGGCTCTCTTGGCTCTCTGAGGGGCTAGTAGTTAAAAAGTGCAGACTCTGGCCTCAGACCACCTGTGTGTGCCAGCTCTGCCATGCACTAACTGTGTGACCTTGGGCAAGTTACATGTTCTCTTTTTTTGTGTGTGAGAAAGGTTGGCTATGAGCTAACATCTGTGCCCATCTTCCTCTATTTTGTATGTGGGATGCCTCCACAGCATGGCTTGATGAGTGGTGCGTAGGTCCATGCCCGGGATCCAAACCCGTGAACCCCAGGCCGCCAAAGCAGAGCATGCAAACTTAACCACAACACCACTGGGCCAGCCCCTACATACTCTCTTTTATAGCTCAGTTTCCTTATCTGCCAAATAGGAATCCTAACACCTTCTTCATGGGATTATTCTAGAAATTAAATGAGGTCATACAAGCAAAAGAGATAATGTAAGTAAAAGACTTCTTTTGTGCCTGGCACATAGTAAGCACTCAATAAATGTTATCATTACCTTCATTATCATTATTTATCATTTATTTTCATCATCACCTCTCAGGTTCCTTTTATTTATTTATATTTTTTTGGTGAGGAAGACTAGCTCTGAGCTAACATCTGTTGCCAATCCTCCTCTTTTTGCTGAGGAAGATTGGCCCTAAGCTAACATCCGTGCCCATCTTCCTCTACTTTATATGTGGGATGCCTGCCACAGCATGGCTGATAAGCAGTGCGTAGGTCTGCACCCAGGATCCAAACCCGCGAACCCTGGGCCACCGAAACAGAGTGCGTGAACTTAACCACTACGCCACCAGGCCAGCCCCCTAGGGTTCCTTTTAACTCCAATATTTTATGATTCTAAGAATCCCTTGGTGACTGACTGCACAAATGCAAATGAAAATAAAATCAGTAGGTACTGACATGCCTAGATGTAAAGCCTCCTTTCACCCCAGCCTAACTCCTCAATAACCACTTCACTCTTTGCTTAAGATGTCCCTTGTATTTTGTGGACCTTGGTCTTCATTTCAAAAGGACCTCACTTATTTCACAGACACAGAATTTTTGTCATTCTTGACAAAAGCAATGTGGTTGTTCTGTTACTATTATTCCCTGGCAGCACAGACATCCTTGAGTACGGCCGAAGTGAGTGTCAGAGACTCTATTTCTGTCTGCAGCAACTGCTGACACCTGGGGGCAACGTGTTTGAACCAATACACACCTCCAGATGAGGCCCAACTCAGGGTAACGTTGATGCATGTCTAAAGACTGGTTTGAAGACTTTGTTCTTGGAAACTTCAGGGCTGACATTTGAGGGTTGCCTGTGAAATTTGCCTAAAGGTTCAATGCTGACATCAGCCACAGATTTCAGCCTCATGACCTTGGAGTATTCTCCTTGCTTTCCACAGCACCAAATACCCTCCTACAAAGTGTCATGCCATCATCAACCTGTTATTCTGCCAAAAGACACACATTTTGTTGATCCCCACAGCTTTCTTTTTCCTTGTCTATGGTGGGAACAAATCTCTTCCTTTTAGGAAGACAGTCCTCCTTTTGTAGGCAAATATCCGCTTGTCTGCCATAATGTTAATGGTTGTCACAACATCATGATAATTACACATAGATGATTATAAACTGCAGAGGACTTCGGGGTTACTTTTGCATAATTCTCAACACCACCAAGCCCCATACCTGAATTAACACTTTTGTTGAACAGGATCAGAGATCAGACAAAAGAAAAGAAAAGCTAGAGGTCCAGACAAGAGGGTCATGAGTTTACTCACTGGTAAATCTGGATATAGAAAGAAAAGAGATCTGTTAACTTCAGCATTTTCAAAACTACTATTAAATATTCGAGTTATGGTGTTGCTGTTCTAATTCATTCTTGTTTTACTGTTAATATTTCTTATAACTAAATGCTTAAACTTTCATTCTTAAACTTTTCTGGAGCAAGGATCATGTCTGAATCATCTTTGTATCCCTCTTGCACCTGCCCCAGTATCTTTCATATGGGGGTCTTTTGTAGGTTTATTAATTTGAATCAAATTAAGTTACAGGCCTCTTTTTCCCTTTCTGTGTAGTAATAAGTTATGTGGTACAACGTAAAAAAGTAAGATGTGATATGTGATAGGAAAAAATCTCTACTATTTTCAGGTGAAGAGGCAGAAAGTCACATTTAGAACCTGCCTTTGGAGATTGCCTTGAATAGCCTGGGGTCATTTTGTGACAGGTCCCAATTAGTAGCTGACTAAACAAAAGAGAATCTGTTTCCACTCACTTGCTTGACCTTTGCGTGTATTTGTTCTTCTGCAAGTTTCCATCAGATGGACCACATGAGTTGTGCAACTGGAGGGAGCTTACCTTAAGAGTTATTTGTGTTACAGTCTGTCTTCTTGAAAATAAAAATGATGGGAAAGTCATTTTCCAAATATACCTTCTGGTTATTTTAAGGGATTTGGGAAAAATTGTTTCTAAGAGATCTGTGACCTCACTATGAGACCTACAATTCAGAAACATGAAGAGCCATTTTACCACAGAAAACAATGTCTTAAGCAGCCCACCTTTTTCTTCTTTTCAAAAGCAACTTCCATTTTCAACTTTTAGGTTAAACAATATCCACTTCCTAATTTATTAACTTACTTGGAATGGAAATCTAGTCTATGATGAGTAGGAAAGGGTCAGCACTCAAAATGCTTTACTATCTTATTTAAAGTTTCCATCAGAAAATCCATGATTTTTTTCCCTGCACCTTTCCTAGGGATCTCCACCATCTGACTTCTGCTGCCCATGACTTGATGAAGGAGCACAGACTTCCTGTGGCTTGAGAAAAATCAGGTAATGATCTAGACATTAACTTAAGAGGATTGGCCAAAGAGGTCACCAAAAGTTCATATAAAAAGTTCAAATTTCTGTATATCACTTGTGGCCAGTGATTCTCTTCTCTTCTGTATAGGGAAAATAGACCAATCTTATCTCAGACTGAGGTAAGAATCTCCAGAAAAAAGATTATAGGCCTGTTAAAAAGATCTATCTAGGGCCAGCCCCAGTGGCCTAGTGGTTAAGTTTGGCGCACTCTGCTTCAGTGGCCCAGGTTTGCAGGTTCAGATCCCAGTCACGGACCTACACCACTTGTCAGTGGCCATACCATGGTGGTGACTCACATATAAAATAGAGGAATATTGGCAACAGATGTTAGCTCAGGGCAAATCTTCCTCACAAAAAAGAAAAAAAAAAGATCTATCTAGCTCTGGTCAGCCCCTAAACTCAACAAACCTCTCAAAAAAATGACCACATAAAATTCACTCATGACTAGGAAAACTGCAAGCTTGAAATGGCCAATTCAGTGGAACTGGGGTTCCATGTATATGTGTACATGTATGTGTATAAATTTCCAAATCTGTCAATCTAGTTACTGGTCAAAGTGCCTCAGCTCAGCAGTACTCTTGATAGAAAATGTCAACACAGAGCACTAAGATTTGAAACCTGAGAATCTCATAATGGTCCAAAAGCGGAAGCAGGGTCAAGTAGCTGGCCTCTGTCTGTTCTATTTAAATCATCCATTTTTTTTTAAATCTGGTCTTTGGATGAGGGAATCATATACTATGCCAATGATCACCCTTCCCTGACGCCATCAAGGAAGTAGAAAAAAAGAAAAGTGGACACATTCGTTGATGAAAATAATCTCTCACTAGAAGCTGATTACCTTCCTGTGGGAGGTGAGGGAAATTGAGAACACATATTTTGGGAGAATGCAAAGGATTGGCAGGAAAACAGGACTTGGGATCCAGCTCTAGGAAATAATGCTGATAGAGAAGGAAGAATTTATGTCTGAACCACAAAAACCAAAGATCTGAACATCAGTTTGAAATCAATCTCTAAGGGGTTTTAAAGAGTCTTCCAGAAATTTGACTAAGTCCTTATTTTACAACAGACATCTGTTCATCTGAAGGCACTCTCCCTCGACCTCTTTCCCCATTAGATTCATGCTTATTCATTGAACCCGACACTGTCCCATGTTGAGACCTTCACAAGGGCTGTTCCTCATCTGGGACAGTCACTACCACCCGCCCCCAATCTCCTTCTGCCTACTAAACCATTCCTTCTCCTTAGGTTCTCAGTTAAAACACCACTTAAATTCCAAGAAACCTTCCCTGATGGTCGCCCCTCCCGTTAACATTTAGGTTAGCTCCTCTGGTTTTAAACTCCCTTAAACTTTTTACAATTCTTCTTTAGCACGCTCATTACTCTTTTATTATTTAATGACTGCCTTGACTACTAGAGCAGGTTCCTGGGGGCAGAAATCCAATCCTTTCTGTCTTAATCTCAAATGACCCAGTACAGAGCACAGAGCCTGGCACATAATAGGTGCTCAGAAAACGTTTGTTAACCAATTTACCCGTATCCCTATTGATTTCAGAATTAGTGTACTATTACCCATGGGGCCCTATAATATGGAGGTTCTGCAAGTCTTAAAGCCTATATATATATATATATATATATATATATATATATATATATCAGGCCCTTGTGGCTTGGGGAATCCTGCTCATTCTGTGGCATTAACTCTATAGAGATGCTATTTTCCCATGTATTTAGCATGAATGTGGAGTTAGACTCGTTCACAGATAAATGGATGTTGACATATCATTCTGGGGACACAGCAGCGAAACACTCTAAAATAGAGTATTTTACTTGCAAATCCTACGATGCTGATTGCTGGAGGGGAACCTGGCTTTGGATAAGAGCGTCTGATTCTGGGATCTGTTGCCTAAGAGGCTGCTTCCTGATCTCACATGGGCTGTTCTGAATGCCAGCACCACTGCTTATGAGGTCCCAGGGCTACTAGTCTCAAAACCATCATATGAAGTCACCAAAAAAACTAGTTTTTCTTTCAGCCTTAGAATGCTAACTTCTTTCTTTGGTAAGTACAGAGTTCTTATTGATTAGCTTTTTATCAGGGAAATATTCATTACCTACCCCCCGCCTCCTCCAAAAATGCACTTGCACTTGCAATCTGAAAATTAGGAGGTGGGAACACTTACTGTTGGTCATTTGGGGATTATCAGAGGAACGCTGTATTTCACAGAATCTAAGTCTCCATAAGATGTATTCCCATTTCAGACATGTGAAATTGTGGGGGGAAAAAATGCATCCTAGAGTTCACAAAATGCAGAAAACACTACAGGAAAAACTCAGTATTAAAAGAGTTTAAGCAAAGTCATTCAAATATAGACTGTCATTCTTTTTGACTATGGGAGTCCTCTGGGGACACTGGTACTTACAAACATACAGGGCACTCTAGCCTAAGAAATGAAGCAAATACCCAGAAGCAAAAATAACGTCTTGGTCAAAAAAACAAATAACAAAAAACAAGGGATTAGCATTTGGATGTCACTATGCAATGTTCACCTACTTTTCTCCACCCCTGGATTTTGTTTGTTTGAGCCACAATGAAGATGGAGTCAGCTTGACTTACCAAACCTCCTCAGTGATCCCAGGAATGGCTGATCTCCTCCGGGTGACCTGATGCAAGGTGTCCTTCTAATGCCTCTGTTACCTGAACTGTGAAATGGAAAAGATAACGTTATTGACCTAGAGATGGCTAATGAGGAGTATGCAATTAGTGATCGCTAAATGGAATGGAGGGGCAGGGGTAAGAGGAAGAAATACAGTGTTTTATGATTATCACTCATCTTTGTGTGTGCGTGGATTACAAGGAAAGCTACATAACCAGGCCGTATAGGAAATCTGCACTGGCCCACATACTTGGAGAAAATAGGTCATGTCCTTTCTCCAATTCTGCAAGGCTATTCAGGTTCATACTAGCTAAAGGATATTCAAGGAAGAAAATCTTAGTCTGACAAGGAGAAAAGGGGGAAATGTATAAAGAAGTGGTGTACCAGGGAGGGGAAGTTCACAGGTTTGCCCAGGTGCTCAAAACTCAGCTCTACTGCTTGCTAGCTGGGTGATCTTGGGCATTTTACCCAACCTCTCTGAGCCTCCTTTTTCTCATCTAACATAGGCCTAATGTTACCCACCTATTAGGGACATTGTGACAATAAATAAGATGACAGGTATGAAGCCCTTGGGGCCCGATATAAGAGAAAACACTCAATGAAGGGCAGCTGTGATGATTATATTCACTTAAATTTCTTTCTGCAGAGGCACATTAAATTGTGTTCTTTTAGGGTAAATCACCAAACACTCAAAATTGTTTAAAGCATTGTGAGCTGTTAGTGTTTTAAATGTTCCTTTACTTTTGGAAGCCCTTTACCTCTGGCTTTTCTGCCCATATATAAATAATATTCTGTAACTATTCAGCTTCATCTTTAAGTAAACACATTTGATTAGCTGGGCTCTGTAGAGCAGATTTTATTATGCTACTACTCCACCAAGAATGAATAAAACCCCACAAGAGTCTCACTCCCACCCCCTCCAAGAGAGACCACGAGTCCACAACCTACCTCTCGGAACCAAAACACATACTGAGTTCTGCCAACTCCCGCCGTCCAGCTCAGTAATCATTTGTTCCAAAGTTCTTCCCCACTCAACGGCCTAATTAACTGAGGTTGAGCTTTTGATTAACATACAGTGCTTGAAGGAACTTTGACCCCCAGAAACTTGGCATTTGACTTGCTTCTCCAAGTCCAACCTGTGTCACGAGTGCTAGTTTCAAGGGTAATAAAGGACCTGGCTGTTTGCTTACAGCAAACGGACGTGATGCCATGTCGTTATACGGCTTTTAACCTCTACTGTCCACCAAACCCTTGGCAAAGAAAGTTTGCAGCCCGCATGTCAGTTTTGGGAATGAATAGAATAAAGGGTATATATTTCCAAATTGAAAAGCACCTGAGTTCTACCTGGCATTTTAACTAAATGTCAGTTGTTTGAGAAATGTGAATACGATCCTAGGATCAACGTGATCAGACTGGAGATCAGGTGTGTGAGCAGGTGCCTGTTAGGCCTGTCCAGATTCCGCCGTGGTGAGCAAACTGCTCTCGCTGATGGTTCCCAAGTTCCCCTGTATTAACGTGTTATAAAACACGCATCAGACACAAGGCAGAGACCACAGGACATGAGAGTTCGTGCTCATGCCTATTATGAGATGAACAGTGGTCCCTTCTAAATTCACGTTGAAGTCCTGCCCCCATACATCAGAGTGTGACTGTATTTGGCAACAGGGCCTTTAGAGAGGTAATTAAGGTTAAATGAGGTCATATGGGTGGTCCCTAATCCAATAGGACTGGTGTCCTTACAAGAGGAGATTAGGACACATTCCCACCCAGACCAAGGGACGACTATGTGAGGACACAGCAGGAAGGTGGTCATCTGCAAGCCAAGGAAAGAGGCCTCAGCAGAAACCAAACCTGCCCACACCTTGATCTTGAACTTCCAGCCTCCAGAACTCCAGAACTGTGAGAAAATAAATCTCTGTTGTTTAAGCCTCCCAATCAGTGGTATTTAGTTATGGCAGCCCTAGCAAACTAATTAATACACTCCCCTCCTCCCTGCGCCCCTAAACCTTATGTCTCAGGACCAGAAAGATAACAAACGAGTAAAGTAGACTAAGAGTAAGATAACAGGAGTGGTGTAGACAGTAGTAAACAGGAGAGGGCAGGCTCTATCTACAGGTATCAAACTAAAAAGCTTTAAAATACTGTGAGGCCATACAAAATAAGTCCGTGGCTTGATTATGCCAGTGACCCTTCAATTGCAATCCCTGGGCGACATTATTGCAATTTTATACTTAAAAACACTCACTATTCATTCTTTCAACAAATATTTATTGAACATCTACTACAGGCCAGGCCCTAAGCCAGACCCCGGGCATAGCAGTGGTGAATAAAACAGGTGTCTTCTCTGCCTTCATGGTCTGGCTTAGGGACAGTCTGGATAGGGAGTCCAGGGACTGAGCTTGCCTAGAAATGCCAAGTTGAAAAGACAAAGTTGCTGCCTTCCAGAAAGGTGCAGATTAGTGGGGCACGGAGGTGGAACGAGACCATTATAAGACAATATGACCAGCCACAATACTCAAGGGGCATGGAAAGCAGGAAGAAGATAATTGCAAGTCTGTCAAGGTTAATCAAGGAAGACGTGAGCCAAGTCCTGAAGGATGAGTAACCATTTGCCCGGCAGACAGGGATGACAGATGAGGACAGGGCATTTTCCAGACAAAAGGAACAGCCAGTTCTTGGGTGAAGTGACATGAGAGGACACAGCACCTTTGGAGAATGGCAACCAGTTGGGCTGAGGGTGGGCAGTGGAGAGCAACAGGACACGCAGCTGAACAAGGAAAGGAACCTCACGTTTTATTGCACAGTGAACCAATGGAGAATTTTAACCAGCAAGGTGCCATTACCAGAAGTGCATGTTAGAAAGATCACTCTGACCACAACGCAGAAGGGACTAAAGGCAGGGCGACCCATCAGGAGAAGATGAAGCCAGGAACCGGGGAAACAGACATAGGGATGCTTGGTGGTCAAGGTCAGGGACGCAGAACTGGAATCATCATGGTGTTCAACCATGACCACGGTGACACTGCCCAAGGACACTACGTGCGTAAAGAGAAGCACTGGTTTTTCAAGCAGGGTACTACTTTGAGCAATGAGAACATGCATTTCTTAAGAAGCTTTTAATTTCATTTATCTTAATTTCACATTGGGAAACTAACTCTACTCATTCTATTTATTCATCGAAGTCACGTGTGACTGTACCCCAGTTTCCTCATCTGTAAATATGGGTAATAATGGCACTTCTCTCATAGCGAGGATTCCTTGAACTCATTAATACACATAAGTGCTTAAGTGCAATAGATGTTAGCCATTATTAAAGCAGAAATAAACCTTAAAGAACAAACGGATAATTAATGACTGCAATTAATGACAGTCCTCTGTCTCAGTGAATTATGAGCCAGATTAAAACAACAGTCACAACCACAAAGAGTAAAAACTTATCTAATTGTCTTGGAAAGGAGCTGCCTCATACTTCCTTGATCTCTCCAGAGCTGTCACACAGCCTCTTAGAAAGGGTCCTGATATTTGTGCATGACCAGTACTTTAAATTTATAAAATGCTTTGTCTCAGGTAAAAATTGTTCAAAGATTAACGATTCAAGGGGATATGGGACCTGCAATGGGAGACTGACTGCAAAGGGGCACAAGAGAAGTTTCTAGGGAGATGGAAATTTCTATTATCTATTTGGGGCAGTGGTTCCATGGATGTATGTGTTCCACATATCACTAAAAATGTGTGAATTTTATTATATGTAAACTATACTTCAATAAAGATGAATAAAGAAAGAAGGGCTGGAAGATGGAGAAAAGAGGAATTCAAGAGGAAATGGATACTTATATTCCAAAGAGAAGGGAAAAATTGATTTGGGTGAAAGAATTTCCCTTGAAATTTTTCATTTCCAGAAACATCATCTCTGAATGGACAAAGCTGGCTAGGAATGTAAAAAGCCTTCCTTATGCAAGAAACATCCTGAAAAATTCAGAAGTCCTTACTCTCATTATTCTACATCTAAAGAACAGCCGTTCTTACCCCTAGAGTCACTGGACAAGCTGCCCTCTTGTGGCTTTGGTATATATTTCCTGAGCACAAAAGCGGGCAGTTAGTAAGCGATTCGGGTAGCAATCCCAGTCTGCCCACAAAGATTTCTCAAAGTAACAGAGAGGCGGTATGCCAGCCGCTTCCACACAAGAGGGTATACAGGCCATTATGGGTCTGCGTCAAAGCCAAGCTTTAAATAACTAAGAAAATAGGGCTGCCACAAAACACATATGGTTTGAGGCTGACAAATTCAAAAGACGTTTTATCTCAATTTAAGTTGTTGCCTAATTTTAACGTACTCTAGTACACACTTTCGCTTTTGCAACACGGAATCAGTGTTTCAGAAGCAAGCATGTGTCTCAAACAGGGTGAGTGCAAAGAAAACAGAACTGAAAAAAACAACCACCACCAAGCAAATGCTACCCAAACACTGGTTTTTATTACCATTGGCATGCAGGGAAATCTAGGCGTCTTATGAAACATTAAGCTTTTGTTTAAAAAAAGGAAAGAAGGGAGGGAGAGAAAGAGGAAGTCAACAAGGAAAGAAAGACGGAAGGGAGGGAGGATCAAATAGCCTATCTTTTCAAACGTTGCACTAAAAAAAAAGATAAAAGATGGCACAAGCATTATCTCAAAAAATGGCAACACTTTCCGTTTAGAAAGCAATCCATCTTCATACAAGACCTTTTGTAAAAGGAATATATAGAGAAAAGATACGGGTACAGAGGGAAATTGATGCTGTATTTCAACTATCGAGATGTTAAAAATTCAGGCTGGACTAAGTTAACTTACACCAAGGTTACGCAAACTCCTGATAAATGACTACTGAACCCACATTCTAGGAGAGCGATCTTTCTTATTAAATCAAATCATCTCACTTCCCTTCTCAAAGCCCCAGTGGCTTCTCCTCACACTCGGAATAAAATCCAAAGTCCTTCCCAGGGCTCCCTCCAGGAGCCTGCATGGCTCTACTTCATTCCCTGCCTCTCTCTCTCCCACCCCCAGCTCCCTCTGGGCACACCACCAGCCTCCTGGCTGTTCCTCCAACATGCCAGCTGTTTCTCACCTCCCTGCTTATTAGCACTCAAGGTCAACCCCGCCTGGAATCTCCTTTCCCAGCCTTCTCTGCCTGGCTCTCTCCCTGACTGGATTCAGGTCTCTACTCTAACATCACCTCCTCCAAGAAGTCTTCCCTGACCACTCTTTGAAAACAGCCCTCCAATCACCAACCCTATACTCTCTCTCCTCTTTCCTGTCTTTATTTTTCTTCTTTGCACTTATCATTATCTGAAATTACATTATGTATTCATTTTTATCATTTTTTTATTATCTCTCTGCTCCACTGAAATGTGAGCTCCATGAGAGAAGGGGCTTTCTGTCCTAAAACAGAGCCTGCCTGCCACTAGTCAGTACTCATTATTTGAGAAATGAAATATCCCTGCTTGGGGTGATGATAAACCAGAATGAAATATGTTCCAAGATTCTATCACTATCAACAAATCCTTCTTTAGGTCTACTTCAAGTCTCTCTATGACAACAAAAGCCAATTTATCCCTTACTTGAATTCCAGAGTGATGGACAGTGGTTAACCAATGGGCTCTGTTAAGTAATTCTTCAGGACCACAGACTTTTGAAGGCAAAATGGGGCCTTAGTTATAACCTACTCCAGCCTTGTTTTGAAGGTAAGTACACAGGCTCAGAGAGGTTGGCTGGTTTCTCCAGGCTCACAAAGAAACCGGGACCATAAGCAAACACCAGATCACTTAAAGGGTGTGGAATGCCTGCTCTATTCATTTCTATAACCCCATGACCCAGCACGGTGCCTGGCACAAGAATGAGCTCAGCAGAAGTGTGCCCGAGTGACAACCGCCCTCAGTCCTGCTCTAAATGCTCATTCAAGTGAACTACACTTCCTCTGCTGACTGTCCCAGCTACAACTTCCTATCCGAGAACCATCTCCAGTTACTTGTGTCATGTGTCGTCACTTCCTGTCCTCTCGTCTTTTAAAGTGCAGTTTGACAATATACCAGGCACAAGAGTACATCTGGGGGCTGGTTTGAGTCTAATATAATTCAAATAGCCCGGTATGGAAAATACATAGGAAAAAGTGGGCTATGCAAAGCAAACTTAAAAAAAAAAGACAAAAAGCTGGCAGTGTACCCAGCCCAGGTGCCGTGACCGTAATGCAAGGCTGGAGCCCCGTCTGGTTCATGTGTTTCCCTGCAGCACCTAGCGTGCGCCTGGCACATGGTCAAGGTCCATTTGTTGCGAAGGAGAAGAGAAGAAAATGACACTGTAGATTCAGTGTCTATTCAGTCTACAGCGGCTTTATATTAACCACTAAGTTTACTCTATAGTAACAGCTCACGTTTGCATGGTGCCTCGTGTTCTCAGCATTTTACATATATCTTCTCACTGAATCTTCTCAAGACATACACCTCTGAAAAACCAAGTATTTTTCAGAAGTCATTTAGCAGCCAGATCTAGATTAGCCTCTAAAGAGACCCTCTGCAGACCCCCTTTCTTTCAGTATGTCTGAGTATCCATACGCTTTGCTGAAGAAATAGTGATGTGTTTGATTATGGGATATTGCCCCAGACCCAGCTAGTAGTATTAAGCAATGTAGGGTACATGCAACATATTATCTTTCTAAAATCTGAAATATTCTGGATTCTAAAACTCATCTGATCCAGCGGGTTTCAGGCAAGGATGTCTCAGATGTACATTAATGTAGGGAAGTAACCTGTCCACAATCACAAGGTAGGCAGTGGCAAAGCTGGGATTTGATCCAGGCAGTTTAATTCTGCAGGCCATGCTTATGGCCACCACATTATCCTGCCTCTCTAATCGGTGATGTCAGTGTGATCTGAAAAGCAATTATTGCCTCAACTACTTTTCTGATGTGGCTCCAGGAAATAGGATTCAGCAAGGTGAATGGCAGGGGCAGACTTGTGTTGTCACCCATGAAGACAGATTTGGACTAACGATGACCCCAGCTAAATGAGGGCTTGGGAGTAGTAACCTGAGCACAGTGGACTTCCTGGGCAGCCATGGCCACATTTGGGCATACAAAGCTTTTGGTGATCAAAACTTTCACTTCCCTTGGGGGCCGCCTGGTGGCGCAGCGGTTTAGTTCACGCTTGGCAGCCCGGGGTTCGCGAGTTCGGATCCCGGCGCCCGCCGATGCACTGCCTGTCAGCCATGCCGTGGCGGCGTCCCATATAAAGCAGAGGAAGATGGGCACGAATGTTAGCCCAGGGCCAGTCTTCCCCAGCAAAAAGGGGAGGATTGGCAACAGATGTTAGCTCAGGGCTGGTCTTCCCCACAAAAAAAAAAAAAACAAACAAAACTTTCACTTCCCTGAATGCCTCCCCAGGAGCCTCTGGGAAACATTGAGGCAGACCTACTGAGGATCTGGGATGATCTTTCTGCATTCTTTTATAAAATTACTCTATGAGGTGGGATGGGAGAGCTGTGGGTAAGGTGTGAGCAGGAGAGTATGTAAGTAGAAAGGGGGTGTGTGTGTGTGCATGCACAGAAGCATATGCTCATTACAAACTGACTTTTCCCCAAAGTCCAGAATGCAGAACAATTATAAATTGTATTTCAGTTTTATTTTTATCCTCTAAACTAATGACTTGTGAAAAGAAAAGATTAGATTCTCTCTCATATCTTGGTGTAAGCTTCCCCTTGTAGCACCCATCATGACCCATAATTAAATACTTATGAGTCTGTTTGTTCACTGGCTGTCCCCACCAGACCGTATTCTCCACGAAGGCAGGACCCTTGTCTGTTTGCTCACCTCCGTATCCCCAGGATGTAGCATGGCACCTGACACACCCTAGTAGCTCAATAAATATTTGTTGAATGAATGAATGAGTCTTGAATTTCACAACAGAAAACCAGGAGCTGGCCAGCACCTCACCAGCAGACACTCACAAGGTCCTCTCTGAATTGTGAAAGCCTTATTGCCTAGACAATTCTATTGGGCAATTCATCTTATGCTGCCCAGTGATGTATTATCTCTACAGGTTTGGGTTGTTACTTCACTTTATTATTCTTATTTAACTTTTAACCTGTTTAGATCTTGTCTTCCCAACTAGATCAGAAGCACACCAAGTGTTAGACTGCCTTGAATTCCTCAAAGCTCCTTACCAGCGTTTTGCATCTACCCTCTTTATACAGTTGCTTCATTGAGTGCTCAAAACAGGTATTATTGCAGGTGGAGAAACTGAAGCCCTAAAGTGCAGGATAGTGTTAAATGAGAAAATTTGAAGTGAACATTGGAGATTTTATCTAAAAAAATTTTTTAAATGAGTCAGGAGTGCCCAGGAAGAAAGACTGAGTGTTGTTTAGATATAAAACACAGGTTCTAACTTTGCTTACGCAAGTGACCAACACGAGGGCAGAGAAAATCTTAATTCAGCAAAGTTCTTTCTAGTTTCATGAAATATCCCCTCTGCCATCCTTTAGGTCCCACCAAATCAGGAAGACTCTTGGTAGCGCAAAAGTAGGATTTTTGTTGTTTTGCTAAGTCAGGCCCTTTATTATAGGGTAGAAAGAACACTTGTTCCTGATTTCTCAATTCCTCATTCCTGCTGGCAGCACAAAATATGCCCCAGCCCTGACTCTCAGCCACAACAGACCCCAAATGAAATAGGTAACTTGATGTTCCTTCACATTTATATGTTTCAAGCAGTTTTTAACAGTCACTTTTTTTTTGCTCAAATTACTTATGATAGATGCTAGATGGATTAGCAAGTAGGTCTAGGAATCATTGACTCATCGCCAGGCACTCGCTTTCTGGCGTGACCCTGTTCTTTCTCTGCCCCAACCTTCACAGAAGCACAATAGTCAAAAAACAGATCAGTCAGCTGAAACGCTGTTGTCAAAACACAGCCAAACCACCTAGAATTTTCACAGTTGTCAGGAATTTCCTAACATGGCCAGGGTCACTGACAGTTAAAGGTTTCACCAACAGCACCTGAGGAATCTGAATCCACTCCGTGAAAAGAGCAGAAAACCCCTAAAATGCTCTAAGGGCTCACTATGGTCAGCCTTTAAAATACAATGGCATGGAAATTCTGAGTTGTGGTTGTCTCCCACTTTCCCAAGGCATAGGTATTTCAGGAGTGAGATTTCCCATGGCCCAGCACTTTCTTCCCATCCTCAGATGACCAATAGAGCTCAAAGCATTCCCACCAGGTTCAATTTTTAAAAAATCGAATCACAATATAACCAATTCCTCGGATGGAATGACAGATGCCCGGGCTCTCCCTGCTCCCCCCAGGGCCGCCCTTATGTCACTTGCAAGCCTGAGCAGCCAGGAGGTGGCCCCACCAGCCCCTCCCCTGCCTCCTTGTGCATCTCAAGTTTTAATATCTTCTGTACATTGTATTGATCAACGTCCTCTTTGACTGCTGCCCACCATAAGAAATCAAAAGTTGATGCTGTTCCTTTTCCTTTCATTATTTGCCACGTTTTTAACACTGACTACGTGCTGGACACTGCATTAAAACAGACCACACGTCTGGTTTTAACCCTACCAACAACCAAGCAAGGTGGGAACGGTTAAGCCTACTTTCAGTGAAGGGAACTGAGGCTCAGAGAGATTATCTTCTTTAAAAAAAAGGCCTCTGGGAGGTAGGCTGAGACTTAAACCTTGGTCTTTCTGGCATAATTCCATTGCCTTAAAATAAGAGATCCTGGAGCCAGCCCGGTGGCCTAGTGGTTAAGTTCACACGCTCCGCTTCAGTGGCCCGGGGTTCATGGGTTTGGATCCCAGGCGCTGACCCACACCACTTGTCATCCATGCTGTGGTGGCTACCCACATACAAAATAGACGAAGACTGGTAACAGATGTTAGCTCAGGGCAACTCTTCCTCAGAAAAGAAAATAAAAACTAAAAAAATAAGAGATCCTTCCACTAGGAGATCAGAAATCCCTGTCATTCATCCATCCACTCATTTATCCAGTCAGTAACACTTAGTAGAGGTCCACAAAGCATGGTCTGCTCAATAACTTGAAACCTATTTCTTCCACTCTACAATACACCAGATTTTACATTTTAACATCCCTCAAAATATTGGTGTGCATATTTACACATTTTAAAAGCTACTGTCAAATCAATTGCATGTTTTACAATCTGTACGGTCAGATTACAATCTAGGGAACGAGCCCCCTAAGAGATGGCCTAGATTTAAATCTACGCAAAGTCAAAAGAAAGAGACCACCTGGTCTGCCTGGCTCCAAGACTATAAGATTAACATGAACAAAGAAAAAACACCATGACTATCAGAAGGAGGAACGGTCCTCCTTTGGAAGCCTAGGAAAAGCTGGACAGATCTGGGGAGGAACTTCTGAAGCCACTGGACTTTAGGAGGTTTCCAGTTCCAAGACAAGATCAGCCTACAATAAAATAGACTGGGGCTGTACCAGGCCAGCGAGGCAGCGCCATTAAATTTTAGATGCCTCTCCTCCCCAGCTCTAATTCCATGCTTACCCAGTGGTCTTCTGAATGTGACTTGCCTTTCCCTGTCCACCCAAGTTTGAGAGAGAATGTGCTCATTTCTCAAAAGCAACCTTATTTTCAGTAGCCTACAAACATTGATGAAGGGCCTGCTTTGAACCATTGCTGGGCTAGACATTTACCCACGTGTTAGGAACATTTCTCACCCCCATTGTGTCCCTCAAAGCGCCCCCCTTCTGAAAGGTTGGGGACCACTGTTTCTCAAGCTTGCCCAAACATCTGCAGAGCTTGCTAAAAATCAGATTCCTGGGCCTTGCCTTGGACCTTCTGCATCAGCACCACCAAAGGAAAGGTCTGAAAAATCTCTCATTTTAAGCAGTGTCCCAGTAATTCTACTCATCTGGCAAGTTTGTCAACTACAGTTCCCCGGCAATTCATTTAGTCTATTGTGGGTGTGGGCCCAGTAAGAGGCAATATATTCAACGTAATGTGACATACTGGGGATTCAGAGTTTTAAAAAAACGTTTTGGGAAATAATAGTACAACAGTTTTTATTATCAAACCAAGGCCCCTTTTTCCTCATTCCTTTGCCCTAAATCCTATCAAATGGAAGCCCCAGAAACTCAGATCCTGCCCCATTGAAATCCCACATGACAAAATATTCAGAAGATCAGCTAATGTTAGGTAGCTCGAGCTAACGAGAATATTCCGAATGCGAATACAACCCTCAGCCCAATGCTTTGAGCAAATGAACACTCAATACTTTTGTCATCAGCCTGGCCTGGCCCTTTCCAGGCCAAAGCCTTCAGAAGTTTTTATGTGCACGATACGTTGTTCCCTACAGTGGGTAACATACGCACACACACATAACTTGCTCACAAAATGCTTCCTTTTTATTTATGACTACTCCCTAGAAACTAAATCTTGTTTCACTGGTAATATATTTTTTCCATACTGAGTGGTATTGGTTCAATATATAGGGCTGCTCAGAAGCAATTTATTCTTAGAGGAAACAACAACAATAAAGAATTTACTCCAAGGGGTGAGAGTCATATTTGGTGGGCGTGAAGCTCGAAATGTCATATCCCAAAGAGGGTCAAGTCCAATAAGGCAGCATACACAGGCAGTTCACACACACACAAAATTGGTCCAAAGTGAATAGATCCACGTGTTATATTAGACTGGCATTCTTTAGCCCTTGTAAAATCAAAAGTACATTTTAGTGTGGTTGCTGACCTCTGATCTGTTCACTACTCAACTAGGCTGGCTCCACATAAATCCTTTTTGCTTCATAAACAGCATTAAAACAATGAACACTTTGATGATCTGTGGGGCTTTTCTTTCTTTCTTTTTTTTTAAATGATTAAATGGCTGTAAAAGCCATAAAATGCTCTCCAAACTCTGTGGCTGTGTTTGTAATTATCTTGCTAGATCCCCAGAGGCCAAATTCTTAGAATCGTGCCATCTTAAAACAGTGAAATACCTTAGATATCTATAGTTGATAGAGATAAGAAAACTGAGATTCAGACAGGTGACTTGCCCAAGGTCACCCAGCCAGCCAGTGTTCAGCCTTGCCCTGAACTGAAGCCCAGAACTAAAGCCTCTTCCACTGCACGCGTGGTGGTACTCAGAGAGGGTGGGGTCCAGTAGGTAGAACCTGGGTGGACTCTCCCATGTTCTAACCTCTCACCTGGTCCACTCTGGATTTGCCTAATCCAGAGAGGTAATAAACACCCCTCCCAGTGTGGCTGGGTTACCAAGGCTACTTCTTGAAATTCAAACAAGAGTGACAGCACTGCAGTGACACATTCCCTAAGTACATCCCTCAGGAGGGCACATTTATAACTGGAACTGCCTGAAGTATTTGAAAGTTGTGAAAAATTCAAGGTATAGAGGTTGTTACCTTCCATGGACCACAGCATGACCACAGTCCCCACATTGCAGTTACGTGTGACCATTTGACTTAGCTCTGGTTAATGGATAGAGAGGAAATGATGTGCACCATGACATGATGCTATGATGCGTCGTATCATATCCTGGCCCTAGAAATCTACCATGCACTCTCCTCTGGGCTCTTTCCTCCTCTGGCTGGCTGGGATAGCAATGCCCAGGAAACTGGACATCATGTGTTGGAAAAGGCAAAGCCACTCTCAGTCTGGACCTCCAAATGAGTTCATGGAGGTGAACCAGCCTGCCATCCTGTGCACACACCAGGACTACAAGAAATATATTTCTATTGGGTAAGCCACTGACATTTTGGGGTCTATATGTTACTGCTACTTAGCCTATCCTAATGAATACACAAGGAATCTCTGAAGATTGAGAAAAGTATGGCTTTAAAGTAGGAGAAATAAACAGCATAGGTAACACATCTGTAGGTTTATCAACAACCGCAAAACAGAAAGGAATCAACAGGATTTGGGGAAGAGTAAAACATACTAGACTAACTTAGTTTCCTTTTAGAATACAAGAAAAATCCCTATCTTGCTTTTAGAAAGGTTCATTTATAAGTTGCTTTTTGAAAGATAGAATGCTTTTTCCAAAGAAGGAATGTTAGAAATGATGTTCGAAACCCAAAGCTCTACCAAAAAAAATTTCTGCTCAAGTGCAATAGAAATGATTCTAAAAGTAACACCAGTCTTGTGGGCTTCTGAGGCCTGAAGATCCTCGGTGAGCAGAGGGGACATGGGAAGGCGCAGCAGAGGAGTTTCTAAGCAAGGGCCCCAGGGGCTGAAGGCCTAGAAGGAGGACTCTGGCACGGGCAGCTTGAGTAGGTTGAAGAGTGGGAGTGGGGACTGAGCAGGGGCTGAGGAAATGCTCCCTCCAGCAACCTTAGCCTTGGTGAGAACACAAAATCCATTTGTCCACAGACGGAACATTCTTCACCCTGTACTTTATCAAGGGAGGCAATGAATTCAGCTAAGCTTCCATGGTGTTTCTGATTTGATCCCAAATGGCATTTTCATTAATGAGCTGTGAAGTTATTTTCTCATTCATCCTGAGCTCCCCCGGTGATGTTAAGCAGTACTCAGCATGATACTGGATACTACATGGCAGCGTGGTTAAGAGGAATACCCCAAGGGTACCGACACATATCTGCCAGCGCTGGAGCAGGGTCCTTGATGTCCCTGCTGGACTGAACATTAACTTTTTACTTGCTGGCTTATGGAAGGTCCAGGGGTTCCTGGGGAAGGGGCTAGAGAGGCCAGGCTGGTGGTGGCAGGGACACATGCGAGGCTTGGGGCAGCAGCTATCCACCAAGAGATACAGAGAGATTTCAATATTTTAACAACCAGCATGGCTGTATCAGTGCACACAACAATTTATCAGCCCTGGAGAAAAGTGCAAGCTTTGGAAACAGACCTGGGCTCACGTCTTAATTCTGTTACAATCCAACTGTGTTAACGTGGCTAACTTATTACTTACGTTCTCTGAGCATTAGTTTTCTCAAGTGCAAAATGAGGATGAGAACATGGATAGGGAAGGATCTGATGCAGTGTCTGGTGTTGAGTAGGTGCTTAGTCAAAGCTAGTCTCTCCAAACCCCCTCCCCAGCTCACACCATCTTCAGAGCAAGCCCAAAGCACAGGGATTAGAATAAAGGAAAAATAGAGGATAAATGATAAGGGCACAAAATGAAAAGGATAAGAGGACTGAGGGAGAGATATGAGAAAAGAAAAAAGCAAAGAGGAACCTGGAGGAGGTTGCTACACACTGTTGAGGGGAATTGCTTCAGAAACAGGTCAATGCCCCCAGTGGTAGGGATTACCAGCCCAAACTAGACTTTTGGGTTAGCCAGGTGCTTATTCTCAGAATGTTACCTACCAGAAACTCTGTATCATGTTGGAAACTGGACTATGGAGCCAACATCATAAAGAGTCTGATTGTCTTCGTTCAAATTCTAGCTCTGTCATTTACTAGTTGTACGTAAATCATTTAACCTCTCTATAACCCAGTTTCTTCATTTTACAATAAGTATAATCATAGTACCTACCTCTGGCTAATAAAAATAAATTGAGTTAAAATAGGTAAAGTGCTGGGACCGGCACTTAAGTTTGCATGCTCTGCTTCGGTGGCCCAGGGTTCACAGGTTCGGATCCTGGGCACTGACCTATACACCGCTCATCAAGCTATGCTGTGGCAGCATCCCACATCCAAAATAGAGGAAGATTGGCACAGATGTTAGCTCAAGGCCAATCTTCCTGACCAAAAAAAAAGATCAAGTGCTAAGAACGGTGCCCTCCCGGTAAGGACCATACATCTTAGCTATTCTCTATTCTTATTATATTCTTTTTTTGTGTGTATGAGGAAGACCAGCCCTGAGCAAAGATCCGTTGCTAATCCTCCTCTTTTTGCTGAGGAAGACTGGCCCTGGGGTAACATCCATGCCCATCTTCCTCTACTTTATATGGGACACCGCCACGGCATGGCTGACAAGCAGTGCGTCGGCAACCCGCGAACCCCGGGCTGCCAAGCGCGAACTAAACCACTGCACCACTGGGCCGGCCCCTCTCTATTCCTATTATATTCTTTGGTATCACCAGGAAAAGAGCACTGGACTCAGAGACAGAAAGCTCTGCCAAATTCGTAACAACTGAGGGATTTTAGGAAAGTTACTTAAGTGACTGAATGTCAGAAGTTATCTGTAAAATGAAGGGATCACATTATAGCTAACATTTATTCAGCATTGAGTATGTGCCTGTTACTGTACATACTGTAACTTCTCTCATTTAATGCTCACAACAATACTTTGATGAAGATTCCATTACTATGTCCATTTTCCAGAAGAGGAAACTGTGTCTTCCAAAGGTTAAGTATCTAGCCCATGGTCACAAAGCTAGGAAGAGACCCAACCACAACTTCAAGTTAGTTCAGTAAGACACCAGATCCTGCTCTCTTAAGCATTGTGCTCTATTGTCTCTGACCTCAAGGTTCTGTAAAGGCATTGCAAGTATGCTTATTGGGTAAGAGATACAATGATTTATAGCACAGCAAATGCATTTGAAGAAAGGATTGCAATTCAGTGTCCATAAAAACCAAAAAAATCAGGGCTAGCCTAAAGAATCAAGATAAAGGTCAGGGCTTCTGGTTGTCAACATGACTCAAGATGAGGCAAGATGAGAAGTACAAAAATAGAAGGAAATGCTAGAGAATTGAGAGGCCACAACTCTACTATCACCATATCATTTATGAAGTTATCATGCTTTATAGATGAGACAATCTAGGGGTCGGCCCGGTGGCGTAGCAGTTAAGTTTGCATGCTCTGCTTCGGCGGCCCAGGGTTCGCAGGTTCGGATCCCGGCACGGACTGACATACCGCTTGTCAGCCATGCTGTGGCGGTGTCCCATATAAAGTAGAGGAAGATGGGCACAGATGTTAGCCCAGGGCCAATCTTTCTCAGCAAAAAGAGGAAGACTGGCAACAGATGTTAGCTCAGGGCTGGTCTTCTTCATAAACAAAACAAAACAAAAATAGAGGAAACAATCTAAAATGATGATTAATATATTAAACCACACCTTCACCCTGACTTCCATTATGATCTCAGAGAATGGTTCCAAAGTCCCAAAATGAATAAAATTTATACCTAAGAGTCCTAACAACATTCTCTTTTAAAGTGTTGTCTCTACATTATTCGTGGATAGGAAGACTCAATATCATAAGATGCCATTTTCTTTTCTGAATTAATGTATAAATTTAACATGTTCACCTCCAAAAAAATAATAATGAAGTGTTTTTTAAGGAGGGGAGGTTTGGAACTAGACAAGTTGATCCTTAAGTTCATACCAGGAAAATTCTGACTGAAGGGTGACCAGCAATATCAGATATCAAAACATAGTATAAAGCCTCCGTAAATAAGTAGTGTGATCCAGGAGGATCATAACTTAATGCTAGACCTCAAATTATTTCTACCAAAACATTTTCAAATACAGGATCCAGCATTCAGTCTAAGAGAACCAGGCACATCAAGACAACATGAGTGAGAACCAGCAGAAATATAGGAAAAAAATTAAACAGGGACTCCAGATATTGAAATTATCAGACTATAAACAATGCTTATTATGCAAAATGCAGTTATCTCCAAAGACTAACAGTTAGACTGACAACTGCCTTCTTAACACCAACAATGGAAGCCAGAAAACAGTGGAGTGATCTTCAGTGTGCTGGGAAACAAACCAAAACTATGAACTTAGACTTCTGCTCTCATTGAAAATAACTTTCAAAAATGAAGCTGAAAATAATGACATATTCAGTCAAATAAATAGTGAGAGTCTGTCACAAGCGGACTGCTACTCAATGATGCTCTTTAAGCAGAATGAAAATGGTCCAAGATGGAAAGTCAGAGAATACAGGAGAGAATGAAGAGCAATAAAAATGGTAAATTTAAATAAACATTGACTATATAAAACAATCATGATAATGTCTCATGGGGCTTTAATATAAACAAATATTTAATAAATTAAAAATACTATATAAAGAGAATTAAAATACAATGACAAGAATAGCACATAAGTCAGAAAGTGGGTAAATGAACTTAAAAGCAGTCTATGTAAATGCTAAAAATATTTTTTAAAATGACAGAATTCCAAACTAATAGAGGGAAAAGTGGAATGATAAAACACAGACACCTATATACAAAAAAAACATACTGGCACATGAGTAGTCAGAGCAATGGAATGGAATAGAACATCCAGAAATACATCCAAGTACAGGTGGGAATTTAATAGACGATGAAAGAGTCATCTCACATCAGTAGAGACAGGGAGTTGGTGTTTGGACATCTAGACACTCATTTAGCAAAAACAAAGCTGGATCTGTACCTCATATTTCATACCAGGATAAATCCTGAATAGATCAAATATTTAAATCTGAAAAATTAATCCACAAAAATTCTACAAGAGAACACGAAAGATTCTTTTATACCTTGAAATGAGAAAGACCTTTCTACTATGACTGGTAAACCAAAAGCCAGACAGAAGACCGATAAATTCAACTACATACAAAGTTTTTTAAAACCACAAACAAAATCAAAAGATAAATGATAAGCAGAAAATGTCCACAATTCACATCACAAAGAGCTCATTTCTGTAATATATAAAATGCTTATATAAATCAATGAGTAAATGATTAACAAACCAATAGAACAGGCAGAGGATATGAACAGATAGTTGACAAATAAAGCACAAAAGACCTTTAACGTTATGAAAATATGCTAATTGAAAATACACTGAAATATCATTTCTCATCTATCAGATTGGCAAAAATCCAAAAGTTTGATAGTAACATATTAACATATTATGTTGGCAAGGTTATGGGGAAACTGGTACTCTCATATATTTCTGATAGAAGTTTAAAAGATATATTTTATGCTTGCAAAATGACATGTGTACAAGATAATTTACCTCGTCATTGTTTTTAATAGCAAAAGACTGGAAACAAACCAAATGTCCATCAACAGGGGACTAGTTAAATAAATTATGGTAGATCCATACAATGGAATACTATGTTGCTGTTTTTTAAAAAGTCAGCATGGAAGCTCTTAATGTCCTGAGACTGAGAGATCTCCAAAATGTATTGCTACATGAAGAAAAACAAGTCACAAAACAATTTGCCTAATGATCTACCTTTTGTGTGAAAGGGGAGAGGAGAGTGGAAGCTATAACTGTATTTGCTTGCATAGCAAAGAAATTCCCAAAGTACAGATAAGAAACTAAGCACAGATGATATTCCTACCTAGTTTATTAGAATAAAACACCAACTTAACGAAAAAATGCTGTCTTCATCATTATGCATTCTTTGTCAATTTAATTCTCCTATGAAACTCATTGTTTATTCATTTAGAAGTACAATATATTAATATTCACCACAAATTTGTGGAAGTGTTTTCTACTCCTAGCAAGAACTAAACAGGAGAAAAGTTAATTGGATAAGCAAACATATAGTATATGCATTTTTAAAAGACATATAATTTCAAAAACACTATCTGCATTACCTCTGGGTTGTGGGTTTACAGATGATTCTTATTTTCTCCTTTGTGTTCTTCTCTGTTTCTCTAGTGGCCTGCGTTATTTTCACAATTAGATTAAAATTTGTTCTAATAAAATAAATGTTATAAAGAGGAAATTGTCTTCAGTGGTTAAGAAAAGGAAGAAATTTTGACTTTGAGGGTAACTAAACTGGAACACAGTTTACTAAGATCAGAATTTCCATTTTTGCAAAACTTTATAAAAATAATATTACACATCTTTGGTTTCAACACTCATTTGTTAAAGGCTAAAAGGTGGATCAGATGACTTTTTGCCACAGAGCTGTCACAGCAACTGAAGAGCAGTGTTTAGAATATTTTTTCACTTAAATAATTAGAAAGAATGGGGCTGATTGAACAGGTAGAAGAATTTAGATTGTGCAAATCGTCTTCACTTCTGCAGCCTCTCTGCAGCTGTTTGTTGAGGGTTATTAGACTTTTGAGATTTAAAATCTTCTCCAAGAATGTAAGAAGCTCCTTCTAAAGTGTTCACAGAGAATATAATTTCATTACTTCAGAAGTAGCCTGGGCAAAACTAGTACCATGGGAGGAAACAAACTTTCTAGTAAGAAGATCAAATTTAATTATGGTTTTTCTAAGAAACCTTAAAGACTTATATTTGCTTGATTCCAGTAAACCTCAGGGGACACGCTAACAAATGAAGTTAAGAAAGAATTTCCACAGATTCTAAAAAACTCAGTAAAATGACTCCTTCCAGACTGTGAGACAAACTTTTGTTCGGTAGGTATATTTTAGAATTTTATAAGTAATCACTTGATCGTAGATGATAGGAGGAGAGAAGAAAAGAGCAAAGCAGCTATCAAAATAGTGGGAGAGGCAAAATTGGAGGGAAAGAACAAAAAATTAAGAGAAAGTCAGATAGGTTACAGAGATGATCAAGTGCTCATTTTCCTAAAACGTGGGAGCTGTTATGGACCTCAGAGCAATGATTCTCAACTGGAGACATTTTGCAACCCCCTCACCCCAGAAGTTATTTGGCAATGCCTGAAGACATTTTTGGTAAGGAGTGCTACAGGTATCCAGTGGGTACAGGCCAGAGATGCTGCTAAACATCCTACAATGCACAGGACAACATCCCACAACAATCCAAAGTATCAGCTGTGCCAAGGTTGAGAAACCCTGACCTGGGTGGGGGGCGTATATCGGCCCCACAGAAACAGTCAACCAACACTATAATTCACAAAGGGACTATGATTACCATAGCTACCTATAAGGAAATATCACCGAGCAGCTATCTACAAAGAAGTCTCACCAAGTTATCCGGCCTTGAAGTTTGAGTATTTAATGGCTTTGTCCTTCATCCCCCTTGGACCATTTTAATTGGGGCCTACTGTGTGCCAGGTAGCCCAATCCCTGCAGGCTTGCCTGAGACTGTGCTGAGAAGACAAATGAAGCCACAAGAGCACAGTGCCATTTGGTCATTTGGAATTTTTCTCTGTGGAAGAGAAAAATCTGGTTCCTTCATGGTTTTCTCTGTGCCTTTTCTCACACGTAGCTGGCTCCCAGGGCCTAGATCCAAAAGGGAAAGAAAGGGTTTGATCTCTTACATGTGCTCTGTGCCTGGTGGTTGCCTCTTGGCAAACAGCCCCAGTGGGAAGGGTGGAGCCTCTTGGGGCCTCTGGTTTGTCAAGAGTTCATCTCATTCTACCCCCACCCAGCTCAGTGGTCCAGGTTCTCCTTTGGTTAAGGGCCCTGGGGAAACACTCCTGTCCTGGAAGCCCACATAGCTTGCTAAGAGGTAGGGTATGCAATCACCATTGGTGGGGCCACCTTTCCTAAACTCCTCCGGGGGCGGCACCCCAGGCAATGGAATGCATTCCTTGGGAGTGGAGGCCTTTCCCCTTATCTTCCTAGATTATACTCTTTCATCAGCCAATTTCTTATAAATGTGGAACATTCAAACTATGATCTATCCTGTGATCAATGGACACAATACATATGAAAGCATTTCACAAACTGTAAAATACAAAATAAATGTAATGTACTAACATCAAAATGAGAAATCATTTGTATTTGAGGTTGGCAATTGACAGCTGTTTCCCTTTCTTGCTAAATATTCCTAATTACCATGTGGCAGGAACTGTTATAAGCATTATGTATGTATCTCATATAATATTCACAAAATCCTATGAAGTATTATTACGAGGCCCATTTTACAGATGAAGAAACTGAGGTAGGACGATATTATATAACTTTCCCAAGGTCACAGAGCTGGTGGCACTGGCAGATCAGATTTAGGCAGCCTGGCTCCAAAGTTGACACTGGATACTACCTGTCACTCAAGCCATTCCAGGAGAAAGAAAAGAGTTGCTCAGATAAAGTGCCCCTCCCTGTAATGAATCATTAACTTTCAGCCCACCCCACGCATTTAGTGGCCTGAGGGTCACAGGCTGGAATAGAAACCTTGTGTGAGTCACTCATGAACACATGACTGTGCTCTTAGTTCCTTCTGGGTTTGCTTCCTGAAACAGGCTTTCTCAAGTGCTGAGCCAAGGAATGGTTGGGACCAGTTTCAGTTCTGGGAAAGAGGCTAAAATCAATCCAGCCAATCCCTGCATCCACACGCCAGCTCTCTGCATGCTAGTGACCCCAGTCTAACACCAGCCACTGGGATTTCTTCAAACTGGGAAATACCTGCTCAGGAGGGTCCTTGACCAACAGCCTGTTTGCAGACTAAACACCTCGAAGCCTGCCTCAGAAAGATCAGAGAGTTAATAGTTACATGAAGATAGTTCTGGAAACAGCTCATGTGACAGTCCAAACAAATGCAAATAGTATAACAGGCACCTGGTCAGACTCCATGAAAAAATAAAGATGTTCTTCTCTGCCATTTATTCTCTCCTCTTCTGTCCCAATTTTTAAAAAATCCCGTGTTCCCTTCCCTGATCCTCTCTTTTAAAAAACTGTCTGGGGGCTGGCCCAGTGGTGCAGCAGTGGGGTAGCAGTCACGCGTTCAGCTTCAGTGGCCCAGGGTTCCCCGGTTTGGATCCTGGGTGCAGACCTACTCACCGCTCGTCAAGCCATGCTGAGGCAGTGTCCCATACAGAAGAGCTACAACTCTACAACTATGATACACAACTAGGTACTGGGGCTTTGGGGAGAAAAAAGAAAAAGAGGAAGATTGGCAACAGATGTTAGTGCAGGGCCAATCTTCCTCAAAAAAAAAAAAAAACCCTGTCTGGAATAACTTTATAGTTACAAAGAGACAGGAATGCAGCCAAACAAGAAACCAAAAGCACCAGATCTCGGCCTTATCACAGACACTTTCAAACTCTGGGGTTTTCTCCTACTTCAGCACGAATCTTATGATTAGATAGATGTGGGACCATTGTGTTATTCCCTGGTAAAGAAACCAATAAACACACACTTAGGATTTTTCCCCCTGGCACTGAACAGATATTTGTTGAATAAATGGTATTCCTCTGACTCCATTTCCCACTTTCATTCATTTGCTATTTTCTTAGCTTTTTCTTTCTATATCCTTACCTCGTGTCAGAGCCTACTTAAATTTCATTGTTCTTACATCTGAAAGCTTATCTTTTGGGGACTTTTCTATAATTTTCTCTTTCACCTTAACTTCTAGAGTTACCATATTTACTGACGGTATCAAGAGAACAAGAGACTTAACTTCTCTCTGCCTCGGTTCCTCCATCTGTAAATGGTGACAGAGACAACGCTCAGAAAACGCCTGGCAATGCCTGGTGCATCATAGGTGCCCCAAACATAATAGCCACAATCAGTGAACAAAAACTCTAAATGAAACAGAATCAACTAGTTGAGATTGTCTATGTAGGTAAAATTCTATTTGTAACTTTTAAAAATAATTATGAAAAACAAGATTTGATTTCAGGGAGAACTAGATAATTCACTGGGCCGATTTTGTGGAGGTTGCTCAAATCATAGCACTTTGCCACATGCATGGGTAAACCCACATTAACAAGAAGCTCTGGGGAAACCTCTGCAGCATTTTCCCCTACGGGTCTGTCTTTGCTGCCATCTTCTCCAATGATCTTGGAGTTACTATGCTGGGAAAGTGGGCTTCAGGGTAACTTATTGACCAGCAGAAATACAAAGCATTTTCTCCCACACTGACCATTACTATACAGAAAATCTTATGCAAAACCTAATAATTTTTGTTGAACCCAGAAATGCTTTTGGAGTACTCCCAAATTCTAATTCTGTCTAAACTCCAACATGCCATGTATCAGGGCTTCTCTCCACTAGGAAATCTTTCTCCAACTAAACTTTGTAGTTGGCAACGTCAAATGATTCCACCTCACGGATATTTTCTAAATGTGTTTACTTCCACTTTTCAAAAAAATCTTAGAATCCAAGTGACTTACCTGTATGCTTGAATCCTTTCCTCTTCCTCATTTTCCTCCTCCAAGTTTCTAATACTGTCTCTTAGTTGTGAAAGATAATCAAATGGCACAACAAATGAGTTTAGGTTCCTCATTTGGAACTAAACTCTATATCCTCTTCCTGGTTTCAGGGCTCCAAGAATTCCTCAGAACACTAGAGGATAACCTTTTGAATGCCAAATGAGGAAACTTAGACACATGGTAGAAGCCTTATGACCATAAGCACATAGACAGTTGACCTACAAGTTGGAGGGAGGGGGGGCTTGAAATTGTGGCTGCCAGAGCCCCACAACAAGTCAACCAACTAGGGGCTGCATTCACTGGTAGTGTCAGCTGCCTTCCTCTTGGCCCTTTCCACACCTGTCACCCTTTCCTGCAGCGACTTACTTCCCACAGCATGGTAAAGCAAAAGAGTGATTCATGATCACCCTCAGTCCTGTCCTCCTAGTTGACCAGCTCCACAGTCCCATCCTTACCCCACTGCACACTTCAAAAGAGGATCCCAGCAGTCCTTGTCTGACGGTGTCTAGCCCTTGGCTTCAGACAGATGCAATTTTGAATCCTGAATCCACCCCTTTCTTGCTGATGACTCAACTACAAATCTGGGATGATAATAATACCAACTATATGAGGTTGTTTAAATGTCACGTCAAGTAGTTCAGTGCCTGGTATACAGTAGGAGTTCAAAAGTAGCTATTACTTTTTTGTTACATTTTGGGACTCAGGGTCTATATCATGAGCTCCCAACAATTGGTAAAGAATACATTATGTTAGAACTTAACATCAAATTAAATTACTTTTTTGTTGCTCCTAAAATATATTACTTGACAGGACAATGCATTACTAATCCTTTATTAATAATCAGCCTCAGAGTAGAGTAAGCCTTGAGATGGAGAAAGTGCCCTGGAGATTTAACAATTGTCCACTTCCCTACAGAGAATTTTGTCTGAGCTGGGAAGAAATTAGAGTTTTATGATTATGGCCATAAATGATGGACTAAAACAAGCAAACCAACCCACAAAAATGACCTTATATCGTTCTTGAGTATAAGGCACTTACTGTTATGAAATGCTGTCATAGAGGGTTAAATTATTGTTTGTCATTCCTAAGATTTACCCAAAATATTCTGATTTCAGAACAGATTCACTCAGCAAATTTTCACTTATCATTCAACTAGGCTCAAAGTTCACACATATTGAGGAATGATCCCCTATCACATCATTCTAGCTTCTTAAAAGGAGTTGTAATCATGTTCCCTGTTTTCAAATACCTTTCTCTCACTGGTATCATGTAAGCATATAAAATAATTAAATAATAATATAAAACAGTGTTTGATTAAGGGACAAAATAAATGGCATGGACATTATAGGATTTTTACTGCCTGCCCCTCAGATGTACTCTGCACCCTTTTCCAGACCCACTTTGAGTCCCTGGAAGCTGATCCATGTGGACTCGTCTCCCTTGCCCTCTGGCACCCCATTGAGTTAAGCCAATGGAGGCACAGGCAGAAGATGAGAAACAGGGAGCAGAGAAAGGTCAGGGTATTATTCCCCCAGATTTCCTCCCTTCTGGGTGACAGCAGGGTGGCTGCAGCCCTTTGCCAAAGGCTCCTGCCAGGGCATCGTCCACAACTATTTTCTCCGGGTTCTTGGCAGTACTTCACAATCCCTTGTTGGCTTCCCTAAACTCTGATAATCCCTTTATTAATCTCTCCTCAATTATCCTGTTGAGCGTACATCTGTTTCCTATTGGGAATCTGACTGATGTCGCTGCCTCCCCTTCCCCCCACAAAAGATAAAGTCACTCCAGAAACTGGAGTTTGTTTCAAAACAACTTAGCTGAAGTGACTGGGGGGGAAAACACCTTAATTTAGTGATGTTTCAAAAAGATTTCAAGGTCTTAGAACAAATATCTAATGAGTGCCTGCTACGTGTCAGCACTGTGCTAGGTGCTGGGGAACCAAGAACAACGAGATCATCTCAGACAGCAGTAGGTGCTGTGAGGTAAATAAAGCAGGGCAATGGGATGGAGACCCACAGGCGTCGGCCAGAGAAGTCCGCTCAGAGATATTTGTGCTGGGAACTGAGTAAAGAAGCGGAGGGAGCCTAGCCGAGATCTCAGGGAAGAGCAATCTAGGCACGACCAGGTGCAAACGCCCTGCAGCAGGAACAAGTTTGTTTCTTTGCTCATTTTGTTTTTAATTCCAGGAACAGGAATCTGTAGCTGGAATCTGGTGAAGGAGGCAGAGGTGAAAAAGCCAAGGCTGGGGGGAGTGGCCTGGGGACCCATGGCGAAGGGCTTAGGAGCCATGGTAAGGAGTTTGGGTTTTATTCTAAATACAAGGAGATGCCACTGGAGAGTGTTAAGCTTTGCAGGGGGATATTTGGGGAGATGAAGAAACCGAAAGCATCATATGCTTGTTTTCTTGGAGGAAGACTTCTTCCAGGTTGGTATAATCTGCTTGTGAGAGGATGGGGCCTAGGAGGCAGTGAGATTAAACTATCCACCCTTCAGAAGAGAGCTTATAAACCACCAACAGAAAGGGCATTAAAAGATAACCCTGAGTGGGGCCCACCCCGTGGCATAGTGGTTAAGTTTGGCATGCTCCGGTTCGGCGGCCTGGGTTCCTGGGTTCGGATCCCGGGCGTAGACCTGCACCACTCATCAGCCACGCTGTGGTGGTGACCCACATACAAAATAGAGGAAGATTGGCATGGATGTTAGCTCAGGGCAAATCTTCCTCAACAAAAAACAAACAAACAAACAAAAGATAACCCTGAGAGCATTCAGAGGATGTGTGCATGTGTAGGCGGGTTGGCAGTGGTATAGGTGCGTGTGTGTACGCATAGAGGGGGTTGGTGGGGGTGTAGAGGGGGTTGGTGGTGGTGTGTGTGGCATCAGTCTTGCAAGAGGGAAAAGAAGAGGCACGAGGAAGCAACAGCAGCTACAACAGTTGCAGAGCTTGTGGCCCAGCTCTCTTTCCTGAACTCCAGCCCCACAGAGCAACTGCCTGCAGGACCTCCATCCTCCCAGGGCCTCAAACTCACCACATCCAACACTGACCTCATTCTCTTTCCCCTAAACCTGCTCCCCCTCCTCTGTGCCCATCTTAGCAAGTAGATCACCACCCCCCAAGTCTCCATGCCAGAACCCTGGATGGCATCTCTGACTCCTCCAGCTCCCTCACTGCCTTCACCCAATCACCAAGACTTACTGAGTCCTCTCCTGTATCCTATCTTGAATCTCCATGTCTATTCGCCCTTCTTTCTATCCCCACAGCCAATGTCTTAGTTCAGGCTCTTCACTCAGACTCTCACAATGGCTTCCTTACAGGGTTCCACTCCTAACTCTTGTCTTTGTTGCCAAAGTGATCTTTCCAAAACTGGGATCTGATTGTGTCACTCACTACCAACTACTTAGCAAAGCACACCAAGTCCTCTGGGATCTGTTCCCTGCCCACCTCTCCAGTGTGACATCTCATCCCAACTCCATCCTTCCATACCATGACCCAACTACTTGTTACAAACTATTGACATTTCCTAAACATGTTATTCTGGCTCCAGGCTGTTTCATGCGTCTACACCAGGCCCTCTACCTGTTTCTTCTCCAATCTTATACCCTACTCTCAATACCTACTCATTATCAAAACAATTCAAATGTCACTTCCTCTGTGAAGTCTTTTCTAATCACCACCCTGCTAGAATTCATTGTCTCAATACTGCCCCTGCCCACACGGCACTCTCTCCCAACTTCTATCAGGGCACTTGTGACATTTTATTGTCCATATTTATAAACTCTCTCTTTCGACTGGCTAGTAAGCACCTTGACAGCAGGAACTTTGTTATTCATCTTTGTATTCCCAGCTCCTATTAGACAGCCTGGCACATAGCAAATGCTCAATCCATACTCATAAATACAACTTTAGTAGACATATGGAGTATGCCAAGTACAAAAGACACAGTAAGAGAAGAGAAACTTCAGGATCAAAGGCTAATTGCAGAATGGAGGCAAAGAACAAGAAAGGAGAAAAGGAAAACAAAGCAAGGTCAAGGATAGAACAAAAGTAATTTTAACACTAAACACAAGTTGCAAAGGAATGGCAGCCCTGACAGAGCCTTCAGAGACAACAGCAAGAGAGTAGATAGGGTCTTTGAGGACAAAATTGGATACTTTCTATCCATCTAAATAATGACAACAATAACTTCATAATCAACAACAATTATCAACAACTGAGTGCTTCCCATGTGCCAGATAGGTCATATCTTTTAATCCTCACAAAAATGCTCTAAGACAGACACTATTATTATCCCATTTTATAGATGAGGAAACCAAGGCTTAGCAAGTTGAATATACTAGTCCAAGGTCACACAACTAGAAAAGGGAAGATCTGGAATTCAAGCCCAGGTCTGCCTGACTCCAAAACCTGAGCTTTTAACCATAATTCCTAAGGAGCTTATAGCATAAAATATTATTTAAATGCTTTACAAAGTTATCTGTAATTAGAATCATTAAATCATACTGTTCGAATGACTCTCTTAACCAGTTGAGTTGTTTGAAATTTCAAAGTTTAGATATTGAGATTTCTCCCATAATAGGTGGAATTAAATGTGTGATGCAGTTTTGTAATCAAAAAGTATCAAAGACCACCTGGATTTGAGAAGCTTAAAAAAACACAGAATTATTAAATGTATGTTGTGGTTTGCTATGACACAGAATTTGTTGTTCATATTTTTAACTGAGCTCCTTGTAATGTTCTCACAAAGTAAGCTGGTGAGAACCCTTTGGACCGTGACATGGAACCTTCTATTCCAATCCAACAGACCAGTGCTTCCATTATTAATGTCATGCGAGACTCTTAATTTTATGGTAGCCACATTTAAAAAGTACAAAAAACAGGTAACATGAATTTTAACATATTTTCTTTAACCCAACATGTGTAAAACAGTATCATTTCAACATGTAATCAATACAAAAGATTATTCTTTACTAATGAGATATTTCACATTCACTTTTTTACTAAGTCTTCAAAATCTGGTGTGTATTTTACTCTTATGCACATCCCAATTTGGATACTAAATTTTCATCAGAAATAGTCTATTACATAAAATTTACAGTTGAAAAAGTAGACTCACCCAAGTAGCTCCAAATATACTTACAAGCTTCCCAATAAAATTGCATTTAACAAAAAAAATACTCTACACTGCTTCAGTTTTTAAATTTAAGTTAATTAAAATTAAAAATTCAGCTCAGTCACACTAGCCACATTTCAGTAGCCACAAGTGGCTAGTGGCTGTTGTATTGGACAGCAGAGCTGTAGATCATGGTTTTTTGTCCACATGCTCAAACTGGAAAGGTCAGAAAGCCGAATGGAGTCCTGGTTAATAATGTGAAGTGAGTGTTCCCTACATACAGGGGTGAATTGACTGTATTCACTACTTCCATTAAAGCTGCACGACCTGTGGTTGAAAAACAAAGCAGAGAAAATGACTCTGAGAAACATTATTAATTCATTACTTTGCTTCTCCAACAAGTTGTACTCGGGGTGGTTAAATGAATGTCCATGTGACTGGGCTACTCAAAGATTTTATCCCAACAAATCCTTGTTTGGAAAATCAAGAAAATTAAGCGGATTAGGTGTTTCCATGTTAGTTAAATTAGGAAAACAGAGTTGCTGCTGTTTATTTTAAAACTTTGCTGTGCACAGGGGAGAAAAAAACCATATGGAATGGAATTCACATGCCAAATGAAAACGAAAAAGGGAAAATAAGATCAAGTTCCTTCGAGCCTAACTCCTATGCATCCTTTTCATTTCAGAGCACCAGAACAAGTCAGCAACCATCAAGAGCTATGACTTTCATTGTAGAAGAAAGCAACTAAATTGTCCCATATACATATCAAATTGTTACATTAAGCTCAACAAACTAACCTTTAAAAGTCTTGTGTAAAGAAAAAATGCATATATTTCTATAAAATAACTGCCTATTATTTTCTTGCCTCATACTGACGGTCTTGGTCAACCGGAGTAACCACACTGGAGGGACTTCTCGGGGCAAAACCTGTCTTAGCATCCACACTTGACAACAAAATCAAAGCAAATCCAGGCCTCTCCGGAAGACAGAAGTGTTTCAGCACATTATCAAGCAAGTTTGTTAACCGTGCTCCTACTGCTCCCAATGAGATCCCAGCACGTCAGCCATCGAGCACTATGCAGAGAACACAGCTCTTTAGGGCAGACACAGAGTCTGTTTTTATTCCTTGCTGATGCCCAACACCAAATAAAATGCCTGGCAAATAGCAGGCACTTTAGAAATATTTGTTGAATGAATGAATGAATGAATACGTTCTGGGGAACAAAAGTGGAGTAGGCATTCTTTGGTAGTCTGGAAGATGGTAAGCAGGATGGCATCCTTTATCTCCTCCCACACCACCCACATCCCTGTCCTTCGGCCTGTTCCCACCACCCCAAGCTCTTTCCCTAAAGTACACGATGTGTCAAATCCACTAGTTCAACGAGTGTCCATTAAAGGCCCATCACTGTGCTAAATGCCATGGGAGGGGATCCATAAGAAATAGAAGAGAGGATACACTTAGAGAATTAGGGAGATGCCAGAAACACCTGCCCCCCACCTCCCACTCCTCTGCAGAGCACGTTGAATGTGGGGATAACTGCTGTAATCGGATAGGTTCATCCTGTTGAGGTCTGCGGTAAAGAACTCCGTTGAGTAGTGGCAGTGGTGGGCGTCTTCTCTAAAGAAAATGATCGTTCCTAATGTTAAAACACCCTGAAAAGAAGAGGCTCCTCACATGAGAAAGAGAATCTGAAAGATGAGCCTTTGACCACCAGGAAAAGAAACTACTGTGATTTGGAGTTTTCTCTCGGGTGTGGAATCAGACTTTTGGAGGGCGCTGCTGGGTAACAGAGGGTTAACGGCAACCTCCATTTCATGGAAGCACAAGGGAGGGAGACTGAAAGCAGAGGCCCAACCATAAGCAAAGATGGAAAAGCCATATCTTGTTAACCAGAGTGTCTAGCTGCATATAACTTTCTGTGCTTATTCCACCCCCTCAAGCGTCCTATATCTAGCTTGGACTCAAGTTTTAAAGTGGGAGCAGCGCTCCTGAGGACAGCCAGGTGGGGTAATGGTAATTGCTGAGAGCTGTCCAAGGGGAAGGTGGTCTTTGGAAACAAGAGTCACAGCCAGGAGGACCAGGCCCCCCTTTCCACCCTCCCCCTTGCCAACTTGGAAGATCTGAGTTCCCTTTTAAGGGTGTTTTCTGGGCTTCCCTACAGAAGACAATGCATACACACATGCAACAGGTAAATACAAGATGGCAGCATGATGGGATGGATGGGGGCGGGGGTGGGGGAGGGGTTCAGAACAGCTGTGCACAGGTAATGAACAAATATTTTATTTAACAGTGTGACCTTGGGCATGTCGGTGTGATCTTGGGCATATCACATGACTTCCTTGGTCCTCGGTGTCCTTATCCATAAAATGAGGGGTTTGGACTGAATTTTACCAAAGGGAATTTCCTGCTCTGACATGAGCTAAAATGTGTGATGCACACTAAGTACTCGAAAAGTTGAGAAGAGAGAATTCTACTGTGCTGGAGGAGGCTGGACAGGGCTTTGCAAAGGAGGCAGGACCTGGAATGGGACTGAGGATGAGGAAGATTCAGGCACCTAGAGAGACAAGCAGATGGAAAGGGGCAAAGGGAAGAACAGTTCAAACGAAAACTCAGAAGCTTCAATTTGGGAATACTTGTAGTGTATCTGGGGAAATCCTCACTGCTGGGTTGGGAGGAGGGCACTAAGGAGCTGGGGCTGAGACACAGGAACCACAAGCAATGCTCAAGGAGGAGCTGTGGGGTGGGGGTTGGGGGCGAGGGGGGGACATAGACACTGTAAATATGAAGACAAAACAAGCGGAACTGCTCTTTCCTTCCACTTCTATGAATTCTTTCCCCTTCCAGGCATATTTTGGAGTTTATTTTAACTTGATTTCACCAACTAAAACATTAGAGGGGGTGGAGCAGAGTGCTTTTCTTAACCCTTCAGAGCCTTGGTTTCTTTATCTACAAAATGGGCATAATGACATCCTTCAAAGGTAATTGTGAAAATTAAATGAGATGCCCAGGGCAGGGAGTGAGGAAGGATGCCCCACTAATTAGGATTGTTAATTAAATTAGACAAGTAAATGGTAGTGCCCTAAACAAATGCTAGTTACTGGTATTTTTACTGTTTTCATTTCAGGGAAGTAAAAAAGGATGAAATTACAGTTCCAAGGAATTGTAGTGACTTGCCCAGGGTCAAGGTGATGAAGCCAGGCCCTAAAATTGGGCCTTGCCAAAGAGCACCATGAGTGGCATTGCTGTCTATGTTTTTTTTCTATTTGTCAGCAATGTGCCTTCAAGAATCTCTCTTTTGCCTGACCAGTTCATGGGGCCTGGCTGTGTCAACTGGGAAGGGGACCCCAGCCCAGTGCCTGCCCCCACTGAGTTCCCACTTTTTTGAGAGGTGTGCAAAGCTCTCACGGCCCCTGCAACTCCAAGGACCAGTGGCACATAGCAAACAAAAAGTCATAAGATGTACTGGGGGGGAGCCAAAGAGGTCTGCCAGACCAAATACAGAATGCCCAGTTAAATTTGAATTTCACATAAACAACCAATAATTTTCATTTGCTAAATATGGCAACCTGAGGCCAACAAGAAACTGAAGACTGCCTGCAGGTGAGTCCCCTGGCTTTGTGGAGGAAATTCCAGCCTCTCTGAGGCTTCCTCATTTAAAATTCAATGCTTCTCCACCAAGGTAATTATTTCTGGGGTGGTTTCCCGCTCAGGATTCAAAGTGTCACAACTGAATACTCAGTGAGAATAATGACAATACCTGAAAGGTCCTTACCTACGTCTAATTCAAATTGAACCTTTCCTCAAAGGATAACCAACGGTGTCCAGAAAAGTTAGGGTAGGAGAGGGAACTATGACACTCTTTCAAAAACACTGAAGTAGAAAGAGCATAAATGGTTTTGTTTCTGAAATTCACAAAGTAATTCACAGGCTGGGATGAGAACCTAGAAGCTTCCCAGGTGTGGTGGTAGCTAGACTTCAATCAAAGAGACAAATTTATTTTTGCTCCAACTATCTCCATTCTCTCGGATGCCCATCAGAGACAGCTGCCTGGATTGGTCTTGGGGTGTAGTGATGATCTCCTTACAACCATAAATTATTTTGCTAGAATTAAGATCCCAAAGAAAGATCCTGTATTCTCTGGCTCAAGGGAGGAGATTGCAAGATGAGTTTATGACAGAGAGTGGGCAGAGCAGTGAGCAGGGCTAGTGGGTGACAAGAAGGAATAATGGAGCACTATAGACCTCGCTGTCCTTAGCAGTGAGAGACACAGTCATACTCCAACAGCGGCTGCACTGGAATTTTGGCTGACATGTTTAGTGTTGTGTTCTCTTTCAATCCCTCTGGTGTACCATCAAAAATTCTGATATTTGATTAGTGGTTGCTTAGGTCTGAGGGGAAGGGGGATAGAGAGGTAATAGCGAAAGGGTTTCTTTTTGAGGTGATGAAAATATTCTAAATTGACTGTGGTAAGATGACTATTTAATTAATCATTTATTTATTTATTTTGTGAGGAAGACCAGCCCTGAGATAATATTCATTGCCAATCCTCCTCTTTTTTTTTTTTTTGCTGAGGAAGTCTGGCCCTGGGCTAACATCCATGCCTGTCTTTCTCTACTTTATATGGGATGTCGCCAGAGCATGGCTTGACAAGCGGTGCATCTGTCCGCGCCTGGGATCCGAACCTGCAAAACCCCGGGCCACCGAAGCAGAGCGTGCCAACTAACCGCTACCTCACCGGGCCAGCCCCAAGATGACTATTTAAATGTTCTAAAATTGACTGTGGCGATGGCTGCACATATCTGTAAATATACTAAAATCCATTGAATAGTACATTTTAAATTGTAGAATTATATAGAATATGAATTATATCTCAATAAAACAGTTTTTTAAAAATTCTGGTATTTAGGAAGGTGATGAACACTTGGTAAGATGGAGGACATTGATCCAGGGGCAAGGAAGGCAAGGAGGGAAGCACCACTTTCATTTCTTTTTTCTACTTTTGATAGAGACATGAGCCTATTTTTCACTTTCCTCTAACTCCATTATTAGAAAAATAGCAACTCAAGTGGCTTGACCTTTGGCCTCACTAAGAAGGAGAGGGATCTATGACAAGGCAGAGAGGGCTTCCCCAACCACAAGGAGCAGAAGGGGGCAGCCAATACCCAGCTCCAGCTGGCAGCTGCCAGGTGGATATAGGCCAGGTACTGACAAAGATTTGTTTTATCTTGTTTTTTTGTAACAAGAGAGAAATCCAGGTGTGTGTGTGTGTGTGTGTGTGTGTGTGTGAGAGAGAGAGGTCTTAAATTTTAAATGTGGGCAACTGATTTCCATTTTAAAGATTGGGCAGGACAGCAGTGCATGGAAGAGCAAATACAAGACATCTTGGGAGACTCATTTTGTCTGTGAACTGCTCTATTGCAACCTCTTATCTAGGTCACTAAGCAGTCCTGGTAGAGGTCCTTCTTCCCTGGGCAAGGGCCCTGGTTTCCAAGCTGAAGACACACCGCCTCACTTGGTGATCAGCACTTACCTTAGTTGTGGTTATCTTAAAAAGCAACAGCCCAAAGGATGGAAACAACCCAAAAGTCCATCAATGGATGAGTGGATAAACAAAATGTGGCATAGACATACAATGGAATATTATTCAGTCTTTAAAAGGAATGAAGTACTGATACATGTTATAACGTGAATGGGCCTCAAATACATCACGCTAAGTGAAAAAAGCCAGACACAAAAGCCCACACATTGCATGATTCCATTTATATGAAATATCCAGAATACATAAATCCATAGAGAAAAAAAGCCAATTAGTGGTCACCAGAGACTAGGGGAAGGTGGGGTGGGGAGTGATTTCTTAAATGGATGTAGGGTCTCCTTTGGGGATGATCAAAATGTTTTGGAACTAGATAGAAGTGATGGTTGCATAACATTGTGAATGGACAAAATACCACTGAATTATACACTTTAAAATAGTTAATTTTATGTTATGTGAATTTTACCTCAATTTTTAAAAAAGCAATAGCATCTAGGGGTAAGAACATCAAAGAATGTCAGATGTGTGGGGGCAATTTCACAATTATCTTGGCAGGTCATGGGTTCTACCTGTGACATCAGAGGGCTCCCCAGAGGGTAGACATTGGAGAGAGTTCTCTAGGCAGGAGAGAGAGCACAGGACATATCATACGTGAAGACATGGCAGAAAGAGCATGTAACTTTCAGGAACTGACAAGAATTTGGTGTGAGGTAAAGCTGTGTGGAAACTGAACATCTCCAAGTTTATATACATTTTGGATGCCCAGGAGAGATGCACTATGGTAATCTCAGAGTGAGTCACTTCCAAAAATATGTTTTACAACCCAGGTAAAGTGCCTGTTCATAAACAAACTGGTGCTACACTCCTTAATATTTCTCCTCATTTCCAGACATCCACCATTTCCCATTCAGATTTCAAATGTGGAATCTTTGACCTTTGCTTAAAAAGTCCAATTTTTTACCAAATATTTTTAGTCTTTTTTTTCTTTTTCTTGGCTCTTCCTTGGATTGAGGAGATTTCAGTTATAGATAGGGACTCTGCACAAACTAGCATGAATGTGGAATACAGGGGAAGCATCATTTCACAAGCATTAACTTATTTTCCTCTTATTTACACCACCCTGTATCACTTACTTACTTTTAAGTAACTAGTTGATAATGCACAGCTGGACTGTGTCACTTCAAGGAGTATTTCTGGCTGTTCTTTGGCATTTGTGCAGTAATTTTTACAACCTTTGTGAATTAGCATTCTCTTACTAAACTTGGTATAAAAAAGAATCACCTCAACCAACCACTGTGAGATACCACTTCACACTCATTAGGATGGCCATTACAAAAAAAAATTAACAGAAAATAATGAAAGTTGGTTAGGATATGGAGAAATTGGAACCCTTATGCACTGTTGGTAGAAATCTAAAATGGTGCAGTCTCTGTGGAAAACAGAATGGCAGTTCCTCAAAAAATTAAACACAGAATTATTAGATGATCCAACAAGTCCACTCCGAGGTATATACCCAAAAGAACTAAAAGCAGGAACTCAAAGAAATACTTGTAAACCAACATTCATAGCAGCATTATTCATAATAGCTAAAAGGTTCATCAAGCCAAGTGTTCATCAACTGATAAGTGAATAAACAAAGTGTGGTATATACACACAATGAAATATTATTCAGTCTTAAAAGGGAATGAAATTCTAACATGCTACAACATGAATGAACCTTGAGGACATTACATTAAGCGAAATAAGCCAGTCACAAAAAGACAAATACCGTATGATTCCACTTTTATGAAGTATCTTGACTAGTCAAATTCATAGAGATGGAAAGTAAAATGGTGGTTGCCAGGGGTTGGGGAGGGGGCATGGGGAGTTATTGTTTAATGAACTCAGTCTGAGAAGATGAAAAAGTTCCAGAGATGGATAGTTAAAATGGTAAATTTTATGTTATGTATATTTTACCACAATAAAAAAAGTATGTGTCAAAATACAGATTCCCAGGCTCATACCCAGCGTGATTCTGATGCAGGGCTCAGACTGCACACACTGGAGAATCCCTGCTCCTTCACATCCACACTGAAATGGCATTATGAACTTTAGTTCAGTTTTCTACCCTCCCCATCCAATTTAGTCCCAATGAAAACAATTTGGGACACACTTTATTATATAAACATTAGATAATTTTTTTACTCAACGAACCATCTTCATAAATGGAAGCCTTGAATAAATACCTGACTAAAGGAAGGAGACCCATGGAAGGCCACTTCAGATGTACGTCAAACCCTGATAAACATAAATCCCTACCGATCCAAGGGAATAGCTTAGAATATCATTTTTTCGCTCCTCCCCTCCTCCACCCACTGAAAATTTCCACTCTGGCCTCTTTTCTCACCCAGAACTGTGGAAGAGTAAGGCACATACGAGACAGCATATTCCGCTATAGTCAGGGATATTTCTCCTGATTTGAAAGTGATAATGGAGAGATGAGGGCCGTTGCACAATGCTTCTCAGATTGGTTCTTTCAGAGATGTTTTGTAAGACAGCATGTTCCAGTGTCTTTTATATCTTTCGTACTGAGATAGCAAATCTGCATGGAGTGACATTGGACCAAGATAGGAAAAGTCAAGGCTCTGTGGTACGGCAGTCTTCTAGAACTGAGGACAGACGCAAAAGCTATCATTATATGAGGAGACATATTACTGGTAGGAGTATATAAACTGTAGCTACCAAATTCCAGCGCCCAGCAAATGCAGAGGTCTAGCCTAACCAGACCTAATCCTCACCTCCATTCTCATCTCTCCCTCTATTTCCCTTCATACATGGTCACACTGAGCCATTCTCTGTTCTCTGTTTGCAACCTGATATTTCTGTCTCAGTGCCTTGGCTCATGCTGTCCCCATGGACTAGACTATTCTTGTTCTAAATTCCATTGATCCAAATCCTTGTAGTTTTTCCCTGCCACCTCCTTCAAGAAGCCCTTCAGATTGTCCTTAGGGGGAAATCACCTCTCCCTCCTTTCCATTCCAATACTTGTTCTGTACCTCTCTTGTAGCCCTTATCACTCTCTACTTTGATTTTTTTTTTACCCTGTAGTATCTATCATTTTCTACTGTGTATTGTTTTATTTCACTTACTTACTTAAAAACACCTTGAGGTTGAAGACTGAGTATTATTACTCTTTGTATTCTATCTTTTTTGGCAGACACCACAGATTGCCATTTCCCTTTTTGCTGAGAGAACGCCAAGGTCTTGCAGCTAACAGATGGACTGCCTGGCTTCAAAGCCCATGAAGCTCACCACTGTGCTAGTGAGCACCCCTTGAGTACTCAGCATTGTGCATACTTCAGCTATTATTGGAAAAGGAAATTGTCCATGGGTACAATTATCTGCATAATTCTGTTGGGACGGGGGAAGATCCATCAGTAAAGAAACAAGGGAGACGTATCATTATTATTAATTTTTTTTTGACAAAAGAAATCGATATGTCCTCATCAACTCTTTATATAGTTCATGTTTAAAAGATCATTTTGCTCAATTACTCTTTGCTGACCTTTGCCTGTCCATCCGTAGCCAGTGTGGACGTGATCTCTTGGTGTGCAATAACCAGGAATTAAAAGAGACAGAAGATAAGGGAACGCAATGTGCCGAATCAGAGACACACGCAAAGCACGTTGCTAAGCCAAGAACTTTCAGAAGGGGAAAGGTGACTATCCTTGGGGCTTCTGTCACAGGATAAATGGAATTTGCCGGTTTTGTAGGCATGAGGGTGGCAAAAGTGAGAGTGAGAGGAAAAGAAGCTTAAAGCAGAGGAATAAGATATAATCATTCAAGGCATGGGGGTTGTGAGGGGAAGGGTCAATTATTGCTCATTTCCTGAGAGAAGAGAAAAGGAAAGGAGAATTTCTGGGTTATAAGAAGAAAAGCCTATTGTCCATTTCAGCCTCCTCCTAGAAAGGCACATATACCTACATACCAATCTTTCCCTAGCCAGATGATTGACTCTGTATGTGTGTGTGCAGATGCTAGACAAAGGCTCAGCAAACATTTTTTGTAAAGGGTCAGACAGTACATATTCTGGCTTTGTAGGCTGTACAGTTTCAGTCCCTGCTACTCAAATCTGCCACGATGTGTAAAAGCAACCAAAGACAATGCCTTTACACTACATGTCAATAAAACTTTATTTATGGACACTTAAATTTGAATTTCATATAATTTTCAAGTGTCACAAAAGATTATTCTTCTCTTGATTTATTCCCAACCATTAAGAACGTAAAAGCCTACATGTCATTTATGGGTCTACACCATATGCAGTATGGCCACTCTTGGGAAGGGAGTAAGAGGATGGAGCGAAGTTCACAAGAAGCTTCAATTTTCTCTCTAACGTTTTATTCCTTTCGTTGGATCATGAATACAGGCGTGTTTGGTATACTTTTCAGTAAGTCTAAAATACTTCAATAAAACAAAGTAAAGACACATACAATGAGTGTGCTCAAGTTCATTTCTATTTTTGCAGTAATAACTGTCAGTAAAAAATAAATTAAATAAATGAACAAACAACAACATTTATCCATGAAAAAGCTATTATTTCAGCTTCTGAATCCCCATAAGAGATTTTCCTCAGGATCTCAAGCAATAAAGAAAAAGGCACCTTGGGCCGGCCCGCTGGCACAGCTGTTTAGTTCGCGCTTGGCAGCGCGGGGTTCTTCGGTTTGGATCCTGGGCGCCCGCCGACGCACCGCTTGTCAGCCACGCTGTGGCGGAGTCCCATATAAAGTAGAGGAAGATGGGCACGGATGTTAGCCCAGGGCCAGTCTTCCTCAGCAAAAAGAGGAGGATTGGCAACGGATGTTAGCTCAGGGCTGGTCTTCCTCACGAAGAAAAAAAAAGAAAAAAGAAAAAGGCACCTGGAGACAATGAATTCACACCTCTTATCTAAAATATCTTGATTTTCACTTCTGCATAAAGCATTTTCTGTTTTCTAAAACAGCATCTTTTGGTCAATTGAGCATGCCAGCTGCTAGCATAACTCCACAAAATGGCCTATTTTTAAAGCAGGGAGCTACACTAGGTCCCCGACAATTCTTTCTGAAAATTCTTTGGTGTATTACTGCATAGCAGAGTAGTGTGACAAGGATCAAAAGATTAGAAATAATTTCAATTAACTCCTGCTAAAATAGGAATTTGGTCTGATTTTGGTCTCGATTTCCAATGGAAAACAGAGTATGCATATCATTGACTAAAATTACAGAACTTTAAAATGCTGTTTTAAAGAACCAAACCTCACAAATGAACTGCAGCAATGAAAAACTGAAACCAATATAATAGGATAAGACTACACATTAAGCTATTTATAAAAATCCTTTGTTTTAGGGTTCCTGCATTCTTTTTCCACTCAATTTCCAGCATCCTTCTGTCCTCTATTCATATATGTGTAAGCTGCAAATCAGAAAATCTTTTGTCTGTCACTCTGAAAGAGAATTTGTCCATATAGGATTATAATACTAATAGACTCATCATCCTCAAATTTAGCAAATAATTAGTACTGGTAAAGATTGTGCTATATAATCAAAACAATTATTAGAAAAAGAAGTCCCTAAAGTTCAAATGCCCAAAAGAGAGAAATTAATAAATTCAGCAGGAGGACTTTCAAACCCAAAGATATAGGTATTACCATCTCCAACCAGGAAAATGGGGATTAGATTAGGCTGATCCTTAATGTGGCAGATTAAAAATAGCTGCAAGGTCTTTGACACATTTCTCCCCTTGAGAGGTGGAGTCTATGTCCCTCCACTTGAACCTGGGTGGGCTCTGTGCTTGCTCTGAACTGAAAGTGACACTGTTCCAGCTTCCAAAACCGGGCCTGAAGAAATCGGCAGCTTCAGCCTCCTATCTCTTGGAACTCTCGCCCTTGGAGTGCTTAGCTGACATGTAAGAAGTCCAACTACCCTGCAGGAGAGACCTCATGGAGAGGCTTGAGACTGTCCCTGCCAAGGTGAGAGGCATGTGAATGAAGCCATCTTGGATCCTCGGGCCAGACCAGACACAAGTTGAATATCACCAACAGATCCCTGTTGATACATATATAGTAGAAGAATCTCCCAGCTGAACTCTGCCCAAATCATGAGAGATGACAGGTACTCATCGGTGGTGGTTTGACCGACTAAGATATGGGGAGGTTTGTTGTACACCAAAAGATAATTGAAGCCCTTGCACCACTCTGGAAATTACAGTTCACATTAAATTCCTGGAGAGGTGGCTTTCAACTTAAAGGAGCAATCTTAATTAGTATCACTCTTGAGGCCCCATGGATAAAAGTTAAGAGAAAGAAGATTCTAGCTAAATGTAAGCCAGAGCTTCCCAGAAGGGTTTTCCATTCCCAGCCTGAAGTGTCTCATGGAAGTGATGATGCCCCCATCACTGTGAGAACTCAAGGCCAAGATGGAAGCAGTGAAGCAGCACAGTAAGGACACTCTCCAAGTTTGGAGTCAGAGAGAACTGTGTCTGGATCTGTTTTGCTATAATTACCTGTGTGTTTTAAGGCAAATTGCTTAACCTCTCTAAGACTATTTGCTCATCTCTAAAATAGGGATATTAATAACAGCAACGTCAGAGAGCTGGAATGAGTGCCTGGCCCCTGGGAAGCTGAGTGCCTGGCCCCTGGGAAGCTCTCGGCGCACAGATTTATCAGATCGTGATTATCACTAATGCTGCAGAAGCATTTGTGCATCGGATGGAATGTCGAACCAGAAAGCCCCTGTGGTCCCGTCCAAATGAAAACATGCTAGATGACTCCATGACCACTCATGGAAAGTTTGCCTTTGCCGAAAGCCAACTGAAAGCAGCCAAAAAGATTTTCAATTACAACTCAATCAAGTCAATGGCATTCTCTTTTTGTTAACTTGAGGTCATTTAATTTGTACTTAAGACCACTAATTATTATTTTTTTATTTATTTATTTTTTGGGGGGGGGTTTTTTTGTGAGGAAGACCAGCCCTGAGCTAACATCCATCACCAATCCTCCTCTTTTTGCTGAGGAAGACTGGCCCTGGGCTAACATCCATGCCCATCTTCCTCTACTTTATATGGGACGCTGCCGCAGCATGGCTGACAAGTAGTGCATCAGCGGGCGCCCGGGATCCAAACCCACGAACCCTGGGCTGCAAAGCACGAATTAAACTGCTGCACCACTGGGCCGGCCCCCAACCACTAATTATTTAAGCAGGAAAGCAGCAAAAGAACAATGGATTTAACTCACAGGCCAAAAAAGCTTTGCCTGTGTGTTTGTTGGCTTGACGCAATTAGTTACAAAGCTTCCGTTGTGGATTTATTATGTAGATGGTTCACCACTCTTTGCGCACTTACAGCCAGCCTCCTTCTGCTCCTCTCTGTTCCTGGACACTCAAAGTCCCAGTACAACTGCCAACCCCAGGTGACCTTGAGTCGTTGACCTAGAGGAAATGGTTTCAGTTCAGTCACTTACTAGCCCTGTGACTTAGGGCAAATTAAGAAATCTCTCTGGGCCTCAGTTTCCTCATCTGGAGAATGGGGATAATAACAAACCCTCACAGAGATGTTCTAAAGATAAAATAGAATGACTCTACATGGTTTGAATGTTGTAAAACAAAATGCAGTTGCTGGTAGTTATTACTTTTATAGCTAAAACATGGCAGATAAGAAACGTCAAGACAACTGAGCCAAATGAAAATTGAGAGCAGCAGCTCAGTATCTTAGATTCATCATCAGTTTCTCTGCTTATTTTTCATTAAGTTTGCTGTTTACTTCTTTATGGAACAAGGCTTTTTAATTTAAAAAATTTTTGCTAATTGCTTTTATTTTCTTCTCATTTTTTAAAAAATAAACTTTTCAGGGCCGGCCTGGTGGCGTAGTAGTTAAGTTCACGTGCTTCGCTTCGGCGGCCCGGGGTTCGCAGGTTCGGATCCCAGGTGCGGACCCCAGGTGCAGACCTATGCACTGCCCATCAAGCCATGCTGTGGCAGGCGTCCCATGTACAAAGTAGAGGAAGATGGGCACGGATGTTAGCCCAGGGCCAGTCTTGCTCAGCAAAAAGAGGAGGATTGGCAACAGATGTTAGCTCAGGGCTAATCTTCCCCACCAAAAAAAATAAAAATAAAAACAAATAAATAAAAATAAACTTCTCATTGAAGAATAACATGCACAGAAAATGCACAGATTAAGACAGTCCCTTTCAATGCATGTTCACAAACTGAACATGTGTGTCACCAGCACCCCGGAAGTCCCCCTCATGTCTCTTTCTAGTCACCGTCTGCCCAAGGTTGACCGCCATCCTGACTTCTAACACCACAGATTCATTTGTCTGGTTTTGAACTTTATGTCAATAGGAATCTTGCAATATATACTCTATTGGGTCCGGTTTCTTTCGCTAAACATTATGTTGTGAGCTTTGAGCACGTTTTCACATGTAGCAATAGTTGTTTATTCTTTCTCTCTATAAGTGTCCCATTTTAATGAATATACTACAGTTTTTACATTCATTCTTCTACTGATGGATATCTGGGTTGCTTCCAGTTGGGGAATATTTTTAAAGCTGCTGCTAAGGCATTGTTAAACTTATCTTTTGGTGAACACATGTACAGATTTCGTTTGGGTACTTTCCTGGGAGTGGAATTGCTGGCTCATAAGGTATGAATATTTTCAGATTTTGTGGATCCTCTTTTTGGCACCAGGCATTTTAATCAGTGCTTATTTTATATCTGTTTTCCTGCCTCCGTGATCTCACCCCTCCATTCAACCTCAACACAACTGATCACACTGAGCTTTGTTAAAAACAGCACTGATCATGTTGTTTGCTCCAAAACATTCTACAAGTTGGCAATGCTGCAGTTCATAACACACTCAAGGTCTTTACCCTTTGGCCCTAACCAATCATTTATTCATTCAACAAATAATGTCCCCAGCCGTGAGGCACCTCACAATCTAATAAGGACACACTAAACAAGTAACAGCAATATAAGACATCTCAGAGCCAAATTCTGGAGGAACCCAGAGGATCTGAGAAGACTTAAGAGAGGAGGAATTATTTGAGTTAGTCCTAAGAAAGGATGAAGGGAAAGGAGGAAGGATAGTCAAAGGAAAGACATGTTGCACTGAAAAAGCATGATGAGTTCAGGGAGGAGGGAAGCACGTTTGATGTGACAGCCACATGGGGTACCAATGTGCAGGAGCCAGATATGGGCCTGGGGTGTAGACTGAAGCTGGGTTTTGAAGGGCCCAGTTCAGTATTCAAAACTTACTCTCTAAGCCCCAATTTCTCAATATGTAAGACACACTGCTGGTGTGCAAGCTGTTTTGAAGTGGTAGTGAGTGAAGGTGGTTTATTCTAATGGTCTGGTTTATTTAAATGTTCATTAGAAAAATACTGGTTTTCCATTTAAGATAATTTAGATGTGCTTAAGCAAAAGTGAGTTGATTTAAAGAAAAATATTAATTAAATAATGATATAGGTGAAACACAGGTATAGGAAAAACTGTAAAAGTAGTAGGGAATGATTGGTATTGGGAAACTAATATAGAAAGATGGAGAACTAGGGGCAGTTTCTAAATAGGAGGATGACGTGGTCAGACGTGTCTTTTACAAGGACAACTGCTGGGAGCGGCACATACCCAGTCTCACCTCATCTATCACTCTCTCCTGCACCTCCCTTTGCCGTTTCACCCCACCTAGACAGTTCCACAGACTGGGCTTGCCTTGCCCCATGGCCCTGCCTCTGGAGCATAGCTGGGCGGTTGAGAGATGAACTCTGGAGCTGGACTGCCTGGATTCAGACCCCAGCTCTCCACTCACTGGCTGGTCAGCTGGGCAAACTGCTTTACCTCTTTGTGCCCCATAAGCCACCTCACACGGCTGTAATGAGGACTCAGAAAGTTAACATTTGTAAAGGGTTTGAAATAAGCCTGACATTCAGTAAGTACTGTGTGACATACATACATGTTCATTAAAGTGATGAATTTTATTCGCCCTAAAACACATCCTCCCTTCTATGCTTTGCAAAAACCTATTTATTCAAAATCCAGCTGAAACAAAATGTCCATCAACTGATGAATGGATAAGTAAGTAAAATGTGGTATATCCAGACAATGAAACATTATTCAGCCATAAAAAGGAATGAAATGCTGCTACATGCGACAACATGGATGACCATTGAAAACATCATGCTGAATGAAACAAGCCAGACACAAAAGACCACATATTGTATCATTCTGTTTATATGAAATTGGCAAATCCACAGAGACAGAAAGTAGATTAGTGGTTGCGAGGGGGTATCCAGTTAAAAGACCACCTATCTTCCCTGACTACCCTCTCCTCTGGGCTCCCTGTTCAGATCACATGCTGCATTGTTATATGACAGTAAGTTGGGCACAGGTCAGTGGTCCCCACTGCAGTGTGAGCAGTCTGAGGGCAGGAAAAGAACTGCTCGTCTACAAGTCCCCAGAACTTAGCAGTGACCACTACCCAGTAGTTGCTCTGGTAAGTGCTTGTCGATATAATAAGCAGAACATTACCATTTCAGGGAAGAGCAGGCTTGGAGAGTAATTTATTCTCTCAAGTGTGCAGGCTCTCAAGTACCAACCCAGTAGCAAAAGATCTCATGCCCCTGCACGGGGGCCCAACCCCTGTTGAGTATTAAGACTGTGTACAAAACAGCATAAAAAGCCCTTTCTTTTACCATTGAAATTGTAACAAGCTTAGACTTGGATTTCTTTTTCTCTCCTGTCAACTAGACTTGTTTGTGCCGGGCAAACAGGCAAATCCTGAATTTAGAGATTGTGGGAGCAATCTCTGCTCTCATAATCACTGTCCTACCAAAGCCGTTGTTAGTAAAGCAGGTACAAGCCTAAGATCCTGGCACGGAAGCCACACTCTGGGTGAGTACATGTAGCAAATATAAGTAGCAGAAATCCCACAAACATGGCACCATTGAATGAAGTGGGGTGTCTTCTATGTACACTCCCTAGAGTCAGTCAGCTAATCCAGTTGTCATCGCTGATCTGGAAAACCAAGATGACATGAAACATGTGAGCTCTCTGCAGTGTTTGGACATATTTCCCTACGTCTTCTTATATCCACCTTTGCTAGGGAAGCAAACCAGAACTTCAATTTAGAATGCCGGGGTTAAATTTTGGGTTCCGTGTGAACTAAGCACGTTTCCTCCTGGAGCCTCAGTGTCCACCTCTATAAAATAGGGACTACAGATATCACAGGGATGGTGCAAGGATTAAGTGAGCTAAAGTGAGGGACAGTCGTTTACAGAATTGCAGTATGGTTCAGGGACAACTATGCAAAACGCAAACACATTACAAAGAGCTTAAAGGAAAGGTACAAAAAAGCTAATGTGGTTCTTTAAGAAGGAGGAATCCCAGTGCTTTTTCCTTCTTTTTTAGTTTCCATTTTTCTTTACTTCTGTAAAGTACATGCGTTATGCACGAGATAAAGTCCTTGTGATCTGGTTTCTTCCCGCCTCTTCAGCCTCATCTCTCTGAACTTGGGGATTCCCCCCGAAATGGCAACTACCTGTTTTTCATATGTCTGAGTCTCCTTCAAGACTCATTCCAGAATCACCTCTAACTGTGGAGCCAAACTGCCTGGTTTCAAACCCTGGCTCTGCCCTTTCTAGCTATGTAGCCCTAGGCAAGTTACTTCAGTTTTCTGCTCTATAAAATGGAGATAATATTGTGTGTACCTCATAGTGTTTTTATGTGGATTAAATGAGTTAATCTTTGGGAAGTACTTAGAACAGAACCAGGCACTTAAATTGTGCTATGTAAATGTTAAGTACATTAAAGGTCTTATCTTTATGAGTAGCTCCCTAAACATCCCCTTGTTTCCCTGCTAAGCTTCCTCAGGTTAAATTGATCCTACTGATTCCTAAGGGCATCTAGAATATTTCATAGCACTCATTTTTAATGTATCAGCCTGTTTGGACTAGACCATAAGCACCTTTAGAACAGATCTTTTCTTATTTCTAGAAGGCAAATGTAGGCACAAAATAAATGGTTTTCAGTGAATCAATGGATGAATAAATAAATACCTGTATCATACAAAGAACAAAAAGGCATTTTTCTGCTTACATGTCTTACCTCATCCCTGAGCTCCTTAAGAACCCAGAATATTTCTTGTCCATTGTGTATCTCTACTGCCTGATATAAAACCCGTATCCGGTCAATGAATAAATGGCTAGAGTTATTACTACCAAAAAGGCCAACAAGACACATAGAATCTTCAAGAAGCGTTTTGGAAGCAAACTTGAAAGCATTATTCAAGACTTGGGCAAAACCATAGAGCATCCTAGATTAATTGGGACAATTTGTCCATCATATCAAAGATATCATGGATGAGATATATATATCTATATCCAATATCACAAGAGGAGCAACTAAAATAAACACACATTGAGTGTTGGCCTTCAATACAAGACTTACACTTCTTTAAAACAGAAAGATGAAGACTGAGACGGAATAGGAATCAAATGTCAAAAGCATGAAGGGTGGGGCCAGCCTGGGGGGATAGTGGTTAAGTTCCCGTGCTTCGCTGGGGAGGCCTGGGGTTAGCGGGTTCAGATCCCAGGTGCGGACCTACACACTGCTCATCAAGCCATGCTGTGGTGGCGTCCCATATAAAGTAGAGGAAGATGGGCACAGATGTTAGCTCAGCGCCAGTCTTCCTCAGCAAAAAGAGGGGGATTAGCAGTGGATATTAGCTAAGGGCTAATTTTCCTCACACACACACACAAAAGCACGGAGGGTCAAGAGAGCCAGGGTGCAGTTAAATTGGCTACCTCTAGAAGCCTGAAAGTTAGCTTCAGAAGAAAAGTAAGCCTTTTTTTAACAAGAGGTAGTAAATTGTAGAACCAGTTGTTCCTAAAGGTAGAAGGGAGGAAAATGGAGATAAATCCCCTGGATTTTGAATGAATTCACTGATCATGGATCCATAATGTGTGTGTATGGAGAGAGAATTGGCATCTAAGGTCTGTATTTAATTGCCAAAGAGTGTCACTAGAAATTCCACGAATTATGATGTCCAAAATATATCCCGTGAAACTTGCTGGAGGCAGAAACAAAGGCCGTGATCTAACAAGTCATTTGTAGAGCTTCTGCGACCTTAAATGACCTGACCTAGCATAACACAAAAGGTTTTCTTTGGTTGTAATTAATTTCTTATGGAAACTGGGTAAACATCCCTCAGCCAGGAACTGCAAACTTAAATGCATTTATCTTTCTTCCCCAAATCTACAGGACATCAAATATTGACCAAAATGTTTCTTCAAAGGAAAATGTTAGCCTAGTACATGGAGTTCATTTCTAGCCCTCCTCGAAGGTTTGTTGTTTTTCCAAAGCTGTTGACAATGTGTCTATATAGAGATCTCTCCCCACGCAGTTTAAAGTATTGTATAAGGATTCTTCATGTGAAATGAATTCAAGATATAGACTTGATAAAGCTTAGGACAACTTCATTCTCCTTTACCTAAAGCTTCAATCTGAAGGCATCTTTAGGTCTGAAAAGATTCTACTAACAAATTTTCTCAAAGCCCAGCTCTGCTGGAAATTTACAAACACCGAGACACCTCCCAAAAAGTAAAGAAGTGTAACAAAATTCTGGGAGCATTTTAGAGACATCTGTAGGACCTAAGGAAAAATTCTCAGAACCTGAGAAGGAAAGAGTGAAGTGACTGACACTGCCACACTGAATCTGCCGCAAAGGGGAAAATAAACTATTAATCGAGGACTTTCCTAGCAGGCTGCTGGCAAACACTTGCATTGTGAGAACAGAGTTCAACTCAACTTTGTCACTGGCCTCCTTCCCCCAATTCCTTCTCAGACCTTGAATCTTCAGAAAAGAGATGAGTTAAAAACTAAAGGAAGGAACACTACTTATTCAAGTTGTACAGGACTGCAGTGGTTGTGGAGAGCAAAGACTCTTCTAAATGGGGTTTCCAGTGGCATAGTGGTTAAGTTTGAGCGCTTTGCTTCAGCAGCTTGGTGTTTGTGGGTTCGGATCCCGGGCACGGACATACAAACCGCTCATCAAGCCATGCTGTGGCGGCGTCCCACATACAAAAGACAGAGGACGACTGGCACAGATGTTAGCTCAGGGCCAATCTTCCTCACCAAAAAAAATTAATTAATTAATTAAAAAAATAAAATAAAATGGAGTTTCCCAACCTTGGCACTATTGACATTTGGGGCCAGATAATTCTTTGTTGTCGGGCCGTCCTGTGCATTGCAGGACATTTATCAGCATCCCTGGCCTCTGCCCATAGATACCAGGAGCGTTCCCCCCCTCCTTGATTGTGACAACCAATAATGTCTCCAGACATTGCCAAATGTACCCTAGAGGACAGTCTACCCCAGTGGAGAACCACTGGTCTAGAACCACCCTATATGCCAGCAATGTTCACTATCTCAAATGGGATTCAGGAATCAGGAATCAAGTCTGTAAGAACTTTGTAAGATCTGGACAAGCCATCTAACCTAGCAGTTTCCTTCCTGTGACTTAATGCCAGGGTGACTGTACTTCTAATCCATCCCCTCCCCCTCACCTGGCTTACTCCCACCACCCTGATCTTCCCTTTAGACATCTTATGAAGAGCAACTTTTTACAGATTTGAACCACGAGACAGAGAAACTTAGAGCCATGTGAAACATAAGTCCAGTCCAAACTCTCCCCCACCCCTTCTAACCAATTTTAAAGGCAAGGAAATTAAAAACCAGTAAGGTGAAGTGCCATGTCCAAGGTCGCTTGTCTGAGGCGTTATAAGCCAGTGGCAGATCTTGATAAGAAGACTGGTTCCTGGTCCAGGGATTTCCCCAAACCTGACCTCCTTTGGGAAGCTTTATGAGAATCTGAATCCTGACTACTGTTCACCCTGGGCAAACTGCTTGACCTGTCAGTGCCTCATTTCCACATCTGTCAAATGAGAATAACAGAAGGACCGACTTCTTAGGGGTGGTTTAGTTGACTAAATAAGCTCATGCCTGGCATACAGTAGGTACTCATTCAATGTCAGCCATTATTATTGGCCATTATTATTTTCTATTTTTAATTTTCAACTTCAAATATTTAGTTACAGACAGCTGTTCAGCGATTACTCGGACACAAGCCTCCTCCTTTCTCTATGTGATTATTGCAGGTACACATGATAGCAGCTCCTCACCAAAGTATCTGTCCTACTAAAAACAGAATTTAAATAAATGTGAAACCTTCAGGTACTACATATCCTTTTGGAAACTGACCCATTTTATCCAAAACCAAAAACCACACCATTTGGCCCAATTAAGCAAGAATAAATGTGATTACACCTCAAGGGCTCCACTGGTGTTGACACACCAGAATGAAAAGCTGCAGCCGTTGGCAGTTTCTATAGCCATGATTGCAAAACACTATCCATAGTAACCTCCTCTCCTACCTCCACACGCCCCAATGGTTTATGACTGACATTACTGTTTTTGGACTGAAGTTTTCCATTGCTTCAGACCAAAATATAGAATTTTATTCCGACGAAATTGAAAATATATGATCAATCATTTTTTTAGAATAAGCGCTGGTGGAGGAGGAGGGCTTGCAGTGGTGGTACTAAAAATGAACAGATAAAGCCTCCATTCCTCTCAGCTCCGAAAGCCTTGTGCCTTATTCACCAGCATATCCCAGTGCTTGCTCTAGAAGCTCAAAAAATGGGTTTGCTAGTGATACAAACCAGCCTTTCAGAACGAAGTTTCAAGTGTCTGTATTCACTTCTAGTTTCCACTCACGTAAGAAGCAGAAGTGCGGCAGACCCCTTGTAAAGTTAGATAAGGAAGATACAAGAAGTACATTTGCATGTTCCAAATGTATCCTTTTTTACGTGTCAATATTTACAGCACGAATTTCCATGCCTCTAAGTAGTTCAGACTTACAAGGAAATCCACTGTCATTCATCCTATATTTTCTTTTTATCTTTTGTAATGCGGGATGAATTTTTGTTCATGTATGATTTATATTTAGTTTTCAATACTAAATATATGCTATTTAATATACATTAAATAGATATTATATATTCTACATTAAATGTAATATTTAATTATCTTAGCATATAATATTTATAATATATTAGCATATAAATATGTTAAATATATAATGCAAATATCAAACATGTTTTTAATATTTCAATATTATATATAGGATTAATTTGAATTATAAGATTCTTGATGGCTGAAACTAAAGAATTTTAATGTTAACCCACCCTCACCCACCCCCCCATCAGTTTCCTGTAGATAGTAGATGCTCAGTTAGTGTTAGAATATTATTTTGTCATTTGTAATATACATAAAGGTCCCACACCTTGTCTATGTTTGCAAATCTGGATATAACGAGAAAAAAAGAAATTCTAAAATGCAAAATAGTTGCCTAGAAGAGGTGCCTCCTGTTCTTGCTGGAGGTTTCAACATCTCCTGGGGATGCTGAACAGGCATCTCAGTGAACATGCCCAAAACTGAACTCCTGATTCCCTCTGCCCCCCGCAAACCTGTTCTCCTTCAGTCTCCCCCATCGCACCCAGTAACCCAAGCCAGAATCCTCATTCTTTCCCTCACCCCTACATCCAGGCCATCACCAAATCTTAGCATTTCTGCCAGCCACTGGTGAAACCCCTGCCACGGCTGAACTGAGATTTTAAAAAAAAGCATGAGAGGGGCTGGCTCAGTGGCTTAGTGATTGGGTTCGCCCGTTCCACCTCGGCGGCCCGGGGTTCGCAGGTTCAGATCCCAGGTGCGAACCCACGCACCACTCATCAAGCCATGCTGTGGCGGCGTCCCACAGACAAGGTAGAGGAGGATGGGCACGAATGTTAGCTCAGGGCCAATCTTCCTCAGCAAAAAGAGGAGGATTGGCAACAAATGTTAGCTCAGGGATAATCTTCTTCACACACACACAAAAAAGGCAGGAGAATGCACAGAGGAAATTGCACCCAGCTGACCAGCTTCTCTCCACCTCCACTGCCGCCCTCAAAAAGGAACTCTGATTTTCTCTCTTTGTCTGCTGCAACAGTGTCCCTCCAATCCAGTCTTCACCCGGTAGTCAGTTATCTTTTAACAAGTAAATCCTCTTTAATTTAATTTCCATTGGGCTCAGGAGTAACAAAATGCTAACTCTCTTCCACAGTCTTGAAGGGCCTACATACTCGAGGTCTCAGTAACCTCTATACCTCTATCTCATGCCCCTCTGCTCCTCGCTCCCAGCACAGCAGCAGCATTAGCCTTCTTTATGTCCCTCAACATGCCAAGCTTTTTCCAGCCTTAGGATCTTCATAAATGCTACTCCATCTAGCAAGGATCTTCCTGCCCATCAGACCCCTTCAGCATCACCATCCTGGAGTGGCCTTCTTGGAGTGCTAGCTGAGAGAGTCCACCTACTATTGTTTAGTACCTATTAGTTCCTTCAGAGTACTGAACCCCATCTCCACCCCCAAAGAAAGCCCCATGAGGGCAGAGAACTTCCTCCACTGCATACCCAGTACCCAGTGTCTGGAACATAGCAGCTGCTCAATTAAAGCAGTTGAGTCTACGTCTATATAATAAAAATGGGTTCTGGGGCCAGCCCAGTGGTGTAGTGGTTAAGTTCACGCACTTTGCTTTGGCAATCCGGAGTTCACAGGTTTGGATCCTGGGCATGGACCTACACACCACTCATCAACCCATGCTGTGGCAGCATCCCACATACAGAATACAGGAAGACTGGCACAGATGTTAGCTCAATAATCTTTCTCAATCAAAAAGAGGAAGATTGGCAACAGATGTTAGCTCAGGGCCAATCTTCCTCACCAAAAAAGAAAAGACAGTTTCTTTCAATGTCTGGTTTAATGCATACTCATCCTTTTTCAAGTGTACCTATTTACTAGGTTTATATTTTGATAAGTTTTTCTAACTCAAAAATAATTACCACAGGGCCGCCCAGTGGCGCAGCCGTTTAGTCCGCGCTTGGCGGCCCAGGGTTGGCAGGTTCGGATCCCGGGCGCCCGCCGATGCACTGCCTGTCAGCCATGCTGTGGCGGCGTCCCATATAAAGTAGAGGAAGATGGGCACGGATGTTAGCCCAGGGCCAGTCTTCCTCAGCAAAAAGAGGAGGATTGGCAACAGATGTTAGCTCAGGGCTGGTCTTCCCCACAAAAAAAATAATAATAAATTAAAAAATAATAATAATAATTACCACCAGCTCCCTCTACATAGTATATTGTTAAAGACAGATCTAATTTAACATTTATATGCTATTTACTTTTAATGTCCCACCCAGTACATATGGTAAGTAATAAAATGATTTGTAGAAAGTACTACAAATATTAGCTGTTTATTAGGTATATTTTGGTTTTTTTAATTCCTCAACAAATTGTCCGGCTACTATCAATTGTGATGATAGCTTCTAAATCAACTTACTATCAATTATGATAATAGCTTCCAAATCAACTTAGAAGTGACAAAAACCCAAATAATTCTAAATTGGCCATAAGCCATGATGAACAAGAGTCAAAAATAACTAAATCCAGGATCTTCATGTACCTTCAGCAGACTTTAAATACTACTGCCTTTTTTTTTTTTTTTACTTCAAAGAACCTTCCTGGAGTGTATATTCACCTCCCAGTTCTAGGGTCCCAAAGCCTAATAGCCACAAGATTCTATGAGCCAGTGGGGAAGCCCTTTCTAGTGCTGAGTTATGGATCTAAAAAAGGCAGACAGATGGACAGAAGGAGCTACATCTCCAAGGACCAAGAAACGCAATTTTGCCAAACCAAGGTCATTGTGCAAAGGTAGAGAGTGAGGTCAAGGCTAGCAAACAAGTATGACAATCAGAGAGTTGTGCCACTCAGTAAAAGGCAAGACCAAGGTCTTGTACAAAGGTTCTGAGGAAATATTAAAGACTCAGACAATGACACTAGCACTCTTGTTTCATGCCAGGTCAAGGCGAAATACCTAACTGAGCTCTGCAATCGAGAAAAATCTAGATGGAATCCTGTAGCAGCAGTTGGCATTTGGCAAAATCTCAAAGGTCAACACAGATAGTTAAAAAAAAAAAAACTTGTCTTGACAGTTACTTTCAGAACAATCATTAATTATAATTAAATGACAATAGAAAAAGTGACGAACAATATAGTAACATGAGTTAGCCAAGTATAATTATCTGTAGGGCATGCAATTCACAAGACTGGTTCAAAACAGAGGGCTGTAAGAATTAGATGGAAATCACAAAAAGATTGCTAAAGAAGAGGCTTTGATTTGGAAAGAGACGTGCTGAAACGATTGCGCCATCCCCACGCAGCTCTGCCTTGCTTGTTACTTAGTCATCCGCCTCCATCAAGGGCTGGTGGTGGGGAGAAAATAATGAAACCAGAGAAAACATGGCGGCGTAATAGGAGACGCCTAGGAGAAAACCCACCCACATTCAGAAAGATGTGTTTATGACTGTATTTTGAGTAGAACACACAAGTTATACTGCACTGTCAGTCATACGTGTGCTGTGTAAAAGCCAGTGTCTTTTATTCATTCATTCAACAAATATTTATTGAGTACATACTCGGTGGCTGACTCTGCTCTAAGGTGCTTGGGATACAGCAATAAATGAAGCAGGCATTCCAGTGGGGAAGAGACAGACAATGAGCGCTACAATTATGTAACATCCTAAAAAGTGATAAGTACTATATAAAAAAATAGAGCAGAGTAGGGAGATAGAGAGTGCAGCAGGAGGGATGAATTGCTGTTTTAGATAAGGGGAGGAAGAGGAAAGACTTGAAAGAGGTGAAAAAGTGGGCCATGTACATATTTGGGGAAGATGATTCAGGGAGAGGGAGCAGCCAGTGCAAAGGCCCTGAGGTATGAAACTGTGGCTAGAGCAGAGTGAGTAAGGGAGTGAGTGACAGGAGGTGAGATTAAAGAGGTAATGGGACTAGAAATATAGTGCCTCATTGACTTTTGAGTGAGATGGAGAGGCACTGGAAAGCTTTCAGCAGGGAACTGACATGATCTGACTTCTGTTTGAAAAGAGTTGCTCTGGATACTATGTCAAGAACAGAGTTAGTGCAGTGAGGGCAAAGGTGGAAGCAGGGAGAACAGATAGGCAGATTCTGCAGTTCATTGACTAGCTCTAGCCAATGGGGAAAGGGCAAGACCCTTCCCACATTACTAGGATGTGTGAGAATATGGGTGTTACATTTCATTTCAGGGTCTCTGTGCCTCCTGCAGTTCCCACTGGGAAAGTGACTCCCAAGTGCCACTCTGGGAAGGGTGCTGGGAGAATATTCAAAGACCCTGCTTTCCCAGGCCAGTCTCAGCTGATGGGAGTGATTATCTATGAATATGGAGCAACCGCTGATGAAAGGCACAAATTCCAGGGCTCACTGGTACCATCTGAGCTGGTAGTTTCTGTGTACTCACTGGCATGTCTACATTTACCTTGAGGTGGATCCTGGAACCCACAATGTGGGGCAAAGAGCAAATGAGGTCCCTACAGCAAACCATTGTTTGCACCAAGTGGGAAGAGCTAACTTATTACTAGATTCCCTTTGCTCTGCAAATAGGATTTCACTACAGGCAATTCTCTGAGTGCTTCTTCAGCCTCCTGTCCTCCTACCTCATCTCTTTTCCTTGGCCAAGAGTACACTATCAGCCCACCAAAAAACCCACACCTCTGTGGCTCATAAACCTATATATTCACACCACATTGTTCTTCCTCTCTTCGATGTCTTAGTTCGCTCTCCCTGATTTTAAGAAAATGTACTCTTCCCTAGTAATTATCTAATAAATTCCTTCTAATTTTGAGAAAATGGATTTTTCCTCCTTCTCATAGTTACCCATTAATAAGTCTCCACCTTTTAAAGGATGCTAAAGAGAAGAGAAACAGGTATAAACTTCTACACAATGTGATGAGCACCCAAGCACTGTAACAATTCGTCCTCTTCCTATTCCTGGCCTCCCCCATCCTGCCATGCTCTCAAAGGCCTGGCTGTGGATAGGGCTTCTGTTCTGGTTCACTCCTGCCTGAGTTCACTACAGTTGCATCGTATTTCCTCTATTCAACAATTTTTTGTAAAATGCCTGTGGAAAAAATAGAAGTCACCCAAATAAATATGACATATAATACATACCTATGGAATGCAAAAATGCCATTATGTGTATATAATGGTAATGTATTTGGGTAAGGAAATTCTTAATTTATTTATCAAGCACTCAACTATAAACAAGGGACACAAATCCTGCCAAGGAACTTAATTTCTGTTTGATATGGGGTATAGTCTATGTACAAAAGTAAGAAGGGCACAGATAAGGCACCGCAGCAGTTCTGAGAAAGTCCCATATTATATGTTATGATTATACTAGTTAATACTAACCAGTCATTCCTTTTGTTTCTAATCAACACCTTATAGGTTAGTGAGAGAAAAATAAAAAATGTACCTTGGTGATTCTAAGTAACATTTTCTCCATACAACTAAGATACAAAAACCAAAAGAAACTTAGCAAAATAGTGCCTGCCTACAATGGCAATGGCCATTTGGTCAAAGCCAAGGAGTCATGTTAGGAAGAGAATCCTGGATTCCAACCAGCAGAAGAGGTCACAAAAGAAAACTCTTACATGGAGTAAGGTAGTGGGATGAGAATTCAAACACAGAAACGCATAGAAACACGATGCACACGCATTTCATGTTGACCACGTATCATATCACACCGACTACACACCAAGCACTGTTCTAAACTCTTCCATACAATGGATTAATTTATTTAATCCTTTAACAACCATGTAAGGTAGACATTTTACACCTGGGGAAACTGAGTCACAGAGAGACTAGGTAACCTGCCTGAAGTTCCACAGCTCATAAGTGGCAGGGCTAGGATTTGAATGAAAGCAGTCTATGCTCTTAGCCACCCTGCCATGGAGTTTGAATTGTCATCCCTTTCCCCTAAATTGTCATTTTCATTCTGGCTAATCCCCTTGTCTTTCTCTCCACATGTGACCAAATTTTGCTGAGTACCCTGAGAACAAACTAGCCCATAGAGCTGAGCTTTCCTCTGCATCAGCATGCAGCAGCTTTTGCCTTTTATAATTTCACTAAACTCCAAGGTAAATCCACAACCACCACATTTTTCCACATGGAGGAATATATCATAGATATTAGCTGGGAGAATATAAAAAACAACAACAAAACATCAGGCCATTGAGTTTTCTGTTCATAATAAGTTGCAGTGCCCCATTGAGTTTTCTGTGTCACCAAATCCTCCCGGTTGTAGAAACACAAAGGCAACTTTGTCTTGAGAAGGCTACTGAGGAGATGGGCCTAATCTTGGCAAGGGCTTGGTGTACTGAGAACCATGTTATTATTTTTTAAAATAAATGACAACAAACAAAAAGAAATATTATTTAAGCCATCTTTTCAAAAGCCACAGTGCTATTATAAATCATGGACAAGGATCCCTACTTTTAGAATCGTGAATATTTCACCTGAGCCTAAACGGCCCAACTAAATATTTTCAGAATGGCAATCAAATTGAACTAGACAATTAACATCTGAAAAAATCCTCTTCACTTAATTAAGCACTTCTTTTTTTCTTTTGGCATGGAAAATGCTTTACAAAAATGATTGAGCCAGGTCTCAGTGCTCTGAAAGATAAACACTTTTTATTATAATTTTTTACAGGTTGGCATTTCCTTGGTCAGGTAGAGCCGCCCTGCTCCTGTTTCAGCTGCACAATGCCCCGCATTCACTGTCCGCCCACCCACTGCCCACTGGTACAAACTGTATAGTTAACTCTTGCTCATCCATGTGTGCATTATCTATAGCTTCTGGGATCAGACTGTCTTTCTCCCCAGTTGGTGGAAACTCAAGGAATATGAGCCAAATTGACTATTAGCCAAAGCAAAGAGGAGGCTAAAGCTTTTAGCAACTCCCCTTTCATTCAAGTTACACCCACCCCACACCTACTATGGTCTTGGCACTGGACCGCCATGTTCCTAAGAACCACAAATGTACAGCATCCCCAAAGACAAATATCACAATTAGAGGAGACCGGATATTGTTTTCTTGATTAATGTGACTGTCTGTAATTTATAAATAAAGTATACATTCTGCAGAACCAGGAATCTGCTGAGACCAAAGGATTAATATTTTCCCAGAATCACAAAGGGTTTTCAAGGCTACCCTAGCACTCTGTCTTCTCCCGATGTCCTCTTTCTTAAATGGCCTTCAGAAAGGTAGAGATTGTACTTTTGATTTCTAAAATGACCCCACTCTTAAAACCAGATAAGGCTTACCAAAAAAGCAACTATAAACTGCACTCAATCATTTCTATTATAGTATCAGTTTACTTATGTTGTATATCTTATAAACATATAAACTGTATACAACTAAACACACCCACAAATCATTTTTGCATAAGCTAAGTTCCTCTGAAGACAAAAACTGAATATTCACAACAGAAGAATGCTCATATTATATATGTAAGTTACATAAACTGAGCTGTGATTTTTTTTTTTCGGGTGTCCTTAAACGATTGCAGAAAGTAGAGGAAAGGCAGAGTGGGAGTGTGGTTGAAGGGCTTGTGCCTTTTGTAGTCAGATTACTTTTGGTTGTACCAAGAAATGATATCTTAAATTCATTCACATCAGCCATCTATTGCAGAGCCTGGGAGCATTTTAATTAGAAAAGAGGGGACAAGCCTCAAATTCTTACAGTTGACAGTTCACCTGCAATAGTTTGAGGGCCTTGATAGTCTCCCATGTGAGCTTTCTGGTAAATTCCACAATACTAATGGTGTCTGGAACACACCTGTTTCTTAACCACTTATTCCATTTATTCCTCCAGACACTCTCTTCCCTTCTACTTTCACTGGACAATTCCTCCCTCACACCATTTTCAGGGTAAAATATGAGGTTCTGAAAAGAGGGGGTACATTGACTTCAAGGGGAGGATATCTTTGACTCCTCTCCCCCGTACAGATGCTGATAGAATAGAAGGGGAAGCAACCATGAGAGAAGCAGAAACAATCAGAAATCAAGCTCAGACCATCTCAGGATTGTTTTACTCACAAAATGATTCAGGACCACACACAAAAAGTGGCAGAATGCCATTTCCCCCTAAATCCCTCCAGCATGACATGTTTCTAACAACTAGATGTGGCAATTAAACAATTATTTATTATCATTTCTACGACAGTTCTTCTCTGGAGGTTCCAAAGGCCTTCTATCTCATAACCCAAGTCATCTCTGTGCCATTATTGAAAATCTTTTTCCAGTTGTTCTTTGAAGCAATTACTCTCAGCAGGTGGTTTTGACTAACACACACGTCTTACAGTATTAAACCAGAAAAGCAGTGCCATCATAAGACACAGAAACTGCCCCCAAGAGGAAAAATATCTCTCTTAATCAGGCCAGTAGTTGAAACATTCCGATATAAACTTTAACTGGGAATCATTCTGACAACCACTTTTTAAACTGCATTTACATCTTCATTTTAACCTCATAAATGTTTGGCACACAAATTCTAGATTCATGCAAACTATATCTTTTTTCTAAGTCGTATGAATCCCAAACTTAAACCCTCTTCAGAGTAAGTTTTTTCTAGGATTATGCATCCTCTGAGAAAATCTAATCGCAGTTTCACTTCAACCTTGGTCCAATTTTGAGGCAATCTCCCTCCTCCCGCCAGCACCCCTGCATCCATTCCCCTGTCCATTCCTGAAAAATCAGAAGGGACTTGAAGTGTGGAGTTGGAAACCTATCTGAAATAGGCAAAGACTTTCCCACAGCAGTCAAAGCTCAATCACTTGGGACATGATTTACTTTTAATCTTCAGATCAAGAGTAGAATTGAAAAACAGGTTCATTTTCTAAGAAAATAACGTCATGTACTTTAACCTTCTAATCTTTAAATTACCTAGAACAGGTTCCATTACTAGTAAACCAAAGAGAACAGTCTAATCTGAATGTTCTTATCACGTGAGGAAAAAAATGTGAGTAGTCTTAAACACGCTAGTTAGAGCAAGTATATAGGACACGTGTCCAGAGCACCTAGTTTCCTTGCCTTCCACCTTTTTTTCATCCTCAGTGTCCCCAACTGTTTTGGGCAGAATCCTTTCAAAATATAGTCTGGAACAGCACAGTGGGGAAATCGAAAATAAATATGTTGACTATTAAAACTATAGAGATTGGAATAAAATGATGATGCTGAATTTTCAATCCTACAAGCTTCTGAAAACTCAATAACCAAGAAGATAATAAATCTTATAAGTTTGATTCTTTTTCAGCATATGTAAAAGACTCTTCAGGTGAATTTAAGTGTAGCCTCGTCAGGTAAAGAAGCACGGCAGAGTTAGGCTAGGTGCTTTGTTTTTGTCAGCTTATTTCATCATTTAACAAATATTGAAAGTTAATAATGAAGTTAAGCTCTAGTGAAATTTCTGATTTCTTCGTTCTCCCAGTATGCAGCAACTGAGTCAAAGAGGCCAACAGTATGTATATAAGAACAGGGTGAAGCGTAAAGTAAAGGAGACAGGACACAAAAACCCAAACTTCTTTCTTTCCCTCCTCTTGTTTCCCTTTTGGACTGGGTTGGTTTTGTTTCCCTCCAAGATTTCAGATCATCAATCAGACAAAGATTATTGTTTGAATTAACAGCAACGCAAACTCCCACAAAATACTACCTCATTGCCTTGATTGGGTACTTCAGTTTATCTAGAGGTTGTTTTATGCCTCTGACAACCTTTGACCTTTTAGAATCGGCACCTGCAATTCTCAATTGCTCCTGGTCTAATTGCAATTGTGCTTAAAACTTCAGCAACTTCATGTTTGCGTTGTCAACCCTTGGCTTTCTCTCTCCTAAAAGATTCATGTGCCTCCAGCACTAAAACTTTTTAAAGGAACAGTTTTTTAAAAAAAACTTTTTAAAAGAATACATTTCTAATCTACATTCCTGCTAAAGAAAACTGTCATTAAAATGCCACTAGAAAAAAAAAAATCACTTGATTTTTCATTCAAATCAGTAATGGCCTAGAAGTAAGTACCTTGAGGACACCATCTTTCTAAGCCTCCAGAAAGAAGCCACAGCCCCAAACGCCTTGGGACAGTATGCAAGAGTAAATGAACTTTTACCTAATTAAAAAATGAATCATTTATTTGAAAAATTCCACTTTATTTATTTTAACTGATTTCTTAATATCAGGTGACTGGTGATTTGCCAGCTGTCATAATTTACCAACCCTACACTTTACGCAGATTGAATTTTTAACTTTAAGGGACGAAACCTCCACTCACTGTTACCTTTGGAGGTAAATTACTAGGGGAAGATACATCCCCCCTCCTTTAACACTCAATGAGATGCCTGTCATGAATGTTCCCTCAATCTCACTTCAATAATCTGAGACTAAAAAGTCACCTGTCCTTCTGGATGGCCCAATTACGTGTTTTCAAGGGTGAAAAAAATCTGTTTCTTGTATGGAAAAGGTTTCATCACCAGAGGAAACATGATGGGGCTGACTATATGATTTTCTGCTTTTCCAGAAGCTGACGCTTTTAAAGTCTTTTTATAAAACCTTTCTTTCCCACTAATATACCAGAGTCGAAAGGAGGGTCGTAGAATGAGGGAGATAAGGGCTTAAGAGAGAAGAAAAAGGAAAAAAAATGTCAAAATTGGGACCTAAGTGTAAGATTAAGGGACAGTAGTTAGAAGGATTTCCAAAAGCCACCTTACCTTTGTTATGTATTTGAAGTCGCCCACTTCAGAAATTAACACCATTCACAGCCCAGTAGCAATTTACACAGCTAGGAAGTAACCTACAACATCTTCTCGGCCTCCCTCTTTTTAATGTAAAACCAAAATAAGGAGTGTCCAGCTACTCCCCACCGCGCCGCTTAAAGCAACAGATCGTTTAAGGCTTAACTCTCAGGCTCTGGGAATTCCAGTTTGTCAGAATTTCTTAACCTTGGAAACCTGCAGAGAGAAACTCGCCACAAGGACAACTCCCCGAGCCCCCGGCTTCTCACTGTCCCAAGCTGCACATTCCAAAGTGGGAAGCGGGAGCGATAACCAGAAGGCAGCTCTCTGGGGCTAAATTCCTGGCGGGAGCGAGGACTCGAAAGCGCGGCGATTCCACTGGCAGAGCGGCGCCGGGTCCGCGCCTTGGGGAGACGAGCGGCCCCAGGAGCCCGGCTGCGTCCGGCGCTGCGCACGGGAAGCGCTCAGAGTCTGGTCTCGGAGCTCTTCCCTGTTCCCTCCTCCCTCCTCCCGCTGCCCTCCCCCAGCCGAGGCCATTCGCCTCACAGTAGCAAGGTTGTCTCTCGTCTACTCCCTTCCCTTAAACTCACCAAACCAGATTTTTACTCCCAACACCGGCCACTTCCCGTAAATCTGCACTGAAATTTTATCCTGCTCGCTGAGCCTCCGCTGGCTAAAGGCCAGTGCAACATTCCTGTTGTTTTAGGAGCGCAGATACCTTTGCTGAAGGTTAAAAAAAAAAAAAAATCTGCCTTGATGGGAGAGATTTGGGGACTTCACCAGTCAGACTTCTCTCCCTGCTCAAAAAGTCACATCTATTTCAGACACCCAGAAATGGCCCCAGAAGTGACACCTGCTCCACCTGAAGACATCTGTCCAAGTCAGACGTCTGTCCCCCTTTGGGCTGTTCAGAGAAGCCAAGCAGAACCATGTTTGAGGAATAAGGAACCTGCTGTTGAATCACGAGCCGATCAGTCCCACCCCACCCTCGTTCTTCCCCCTAGTAAAGAAGTCGTTTAACCAGGTAGGATCAGAGCGAGCACCGCGGCGGGCCTGATGGAAGGGGGGACCTCCCAGAGCGTCCTTACCTGAGACACAGCAAGGCTCGGACGAGCGCAGGCGGGAACGTCACGCGGACGAAGCCCTGACCTTTGCCGGGACCTTCGCAGCAGGGCCTGGGGCCTGGGCGCTGCTCGTTCAGAAGTGGCTCATTTTAATGCGCTCTGACCCAGAGTTACAGCTGGTTTCTAGAAAGGGAACAAAAAACACTGCATTTAAAAACAGCCGCCGAGCCCTCCCTTAACCTTGCGTGCTCTCTGGGGAGTCGGCTCTAACCCCCACCCCACCCCATCCCCAAGAAAGCCGCAATCCATGCCCCTCCCCTTCGCATTACCTGTTTATACAAGAGTTAAGGAGCCTCACGCATTTCAATAGAGCGCTAAGCCTGTTTGTAGGTGCGTAATCAGCCAACAGGAATCGAATTCTGTGACTAAACAAACTAGAAGAGGAAGCAGGCACCACCAGGAACCTAAAACGGAGTTGTGATTTCGGGTTGCAGTGTCATTCGACTGAGAAAAAAAAAAGTGCTGTTTCTCATTGGGCTACTTTAGTAAAGGGACTCGTCCAGAAATGTTGTTTGCTAGTTAAATGAGTTAATACGTACAAAGAGCTTAGAACAGTGCCTGGCACATAGAGTCAGCGGCCATTATTATTATTACTTGTATTTGTACTGTGGCTTTTTTCTGAAGAGGAGAGGGCGTGATCAGAGTTAGAAGTGGGCTCTAGACCCAGCACTGCCGCTCACCAGCTGTAAGGCTATGATCAAGCTTTTTTTTAACGTTTCCTAGCCTCAGTTTCTGGAAGAATCTAATAATGAGATTTTTGCAGTTTACGTTCATTGTGGAGGATCTTGAATATAATGGAAAATAAAGTTCCTGTAAAAGAATGTACAACTGATTTTCATCTCACTTAAAAGTTCAAGATTGACAAGATACATGGAGATAATTGGCCTGCACATTCCATGAAGTTCACTAATAGAAAGGAAACTCAGGACCCAGCAATCAACCCCGTGTGTTTCATTCTAATTTGGCTGTGGGCACTCGATTTGCTGTCTGACCCTGGGAGAGTTACTTAACCTATTCAGTTAGAAGTGGATGCTGGACAAATAGTGGTCATTGCCGTTTGAAAAACAGTGTGAAATAGGGGACAATAATTTTATAAGTCCTCATAAATGTTAAAAAGTGATTATTGGAGGCTAAAATGTGATCTGTGCCGACATCCTTTTTCCTCCAATTAGCTTCGCTGTTAAAGAAAGAAATCGTAATCCCTTTATATTAATGAGGCCCTTTGAACTTTATCAAGCGCTTTCACCCACGTCATCTTATCTGAACCTTACAAATCAATTCTCCTTTATCCCCATTTTGCAGATGAAGACACTGAGGTCAGTTAGTTCACAGTTTCACTGAGTCGTGAGGCTGGTACTAGTTCCCAGTTCTAGTTAAATCTAAAAGCAGCATTTGCCACCTTTAGGAAAAATGATTCCTTAAAACCAGCAAAGAATTCTGAAACATTTTAAATGCCTTTGATTTTTTTTTTTTTTAACTTTCCTATGGGGCAAGATTTAACCTAGCTCAATTAAACTTTTGCTGAGTTTTAGATTCGTTCCTGCTCAACACAAGCCAGGGCGAACTACAAAGGGCAGGCAGTGAGAATGCTCCTTAGATCTGGTTTCTTACTGTGTCTGAGGGTTGACACTGCCAGCCATGAATGAGGGCTCCACAACCTTAAGACAACTTAAAAACTCCAGCTCCACATTAGCCTGAATTTTTCTTCTCTTTTCCAGAGGCATCTGGATTGTGGCCTCAAGAGCCTCTCACTGTCAGAGACCCTCTGAGTTACAGGATTCAGGAGAGGCCATTCTCAGGCTCACAGATTTTTCCATCACAGAACAGGTTTTTCCATAGGAGGCCCTGGGCCAAAGCCTGGAGAATGATGACTAGCAATAATAAAATGAGCTTGAAAGTGTGGAGGTCAGTGACTCCACGTAAACTGAAGCTGAAGTCAGGGAAGATGGCCCTTGAGGAGGCGCAGGTCCCTAGAAGGGAGTCCTTATGGCAATTCTGAGTCAATTCCCTTCTCTCGCGTGTTGCCTAGCACTTCTGCTGCTGCTTTCTCAGTTTTGCCCACTGCCACCTACTAAACGGGCATAATTTTTGTTCCTAACTACTTCCCACTGCCTTCCCCAGGAATATGGTAAAAATAAAACAGATTTTTAAAGTGGCAGGCTATGGCAAAAGAAATATGAGCTTGCGTTATTTCTTCTTTGTGGTTAACCTTGATGCCTGTTTATCAGTATTATTGTTGTTATTATTATTTTATTCTCGGGCAAACTCCATTATCCTGGGGCATTTTAGTTTTGCACACTCCTGCTTTTTGCTTTCTGCTCCCTTTTTTCCCTTCTGCCTAAGAGGTTAGAGTGAATGCAAACAGCGTGGAGATTGATTTCCCACAGATCTGAGTTTGAATCTCAATTTTACCTCTTAGCTATGTGATACTAGGCAAATTGCTTAACTGCTGTTAACTTCAGTTTCTTCATTGATAAAATAACACCACCTACCTCTCTGGATTTCTAGAATTAAATGAGAGGTGAAATCTCATCAGGATTCCTGATATGTAGAAGATACTGGAGAAACCATATTCCTTTTTGTACCTGGAAAAGACCTACTCAATGGCTCACAAAGAATTTCTTTCCCATATTTAAATCTAAGATCAAATAGCACTATTCCAAGACACACCCTCATCAGCAGAGGCAAGCCTCAGACTTTTGTAAAGAACCAGAGTCTAAAAATAATCACTCATCTACATAGCATTTCTAGTGATGTATTATCGTTGATCATCACAACTGGATGGGTAAAGCACAAATCGTTTGTATTGCCCCATTGCTCAGATTAGGAAATTGATGTTCCCAAGAGTGATTCCAAGCTGCCAGTAAGTAGCAGAGCCAGGTTTTATACTGCTTTTCACTACTAGTAGAACTGTGACTAGGGAGCAGAATCAAGGAGTTCCAAAAGACTGTTTTAGCTCATAGCCAGGAGATTCTGGCCAGAGTTTCCAGATGCTTCTCATTTTGGAGGCATGGAAACCTACAAAGAACCCTATCAAAGATCTGTGCTCTATGAAAGTGAGATGTGCTGACCCTACGGTGTACACTTCAAATTCCGTGACCAGCAGAAGGGCAGCCAGATTCGAAGTCAGCAAGGTCGAAGTCTGCATCCTGGCAGTCAGGGGGCCGTGGGCACGGTTTGGGAACTCTCTAAGCCTCGTTTGCTGCCGATGGCAACAGCTAACTGTAGGGTCATCCTGAGGATTAAATGAGATGATACCCTTGAAAGCATAGTGCTCGGCACACTCTGAGTTTTCGGTACATGTTAGTTATTTTTCTTCAAGACCGTGTACTAAAATGGTGCATGTGAGACCTAAATGAAGCATGTGATAAATAAATGCAGAGAGCTTAGAACAAGGCCAGGCACATAACAATTGCTGTTTAATTGTTTGCTATTATTACTGTCATTATTATTTCTCTGTATAACAATTCCTTGTGACAGTGGCGAGGTCATGATAAGCAATTGACATTTGGGGGGAGGGGAGCTTCTGTTTTTTATTTCTTATGACAGCTGACCTTTTAGTTACCGTCTTACAGTGTGATAAAGGGTAATATGTTCTCAATGGTTTTCCTTTCTACCTGTTTCCCTCATTTCCCCTAATTTTACCTGCAACAGAAAAATTATTGCTGGGTGAGATAAAATCACCAACCTGAACCCAAACTTTCTATTGAGGCGGGTGATTTTTTTCCCAACAGAAATTACTCAGGAAATAAACCATATTTTAATCTAGAACATGTAACTTGACCCAGAGAGACCTCTCATCACCAGTTTCCACAGTCTCTCCTTACCTCATATGGGGGCCGCTAGCTACCCATAGAAGCCTCTTTTAAAAAAATCTTTTATTTTTTAATTTTTATATTAAATCCCCACTGGATCTAATGTGCATAAATTTAAGACGTGTTATTTCTGGGCACTCTTTAATCTAAAGGATTTAACCCAGCGACTAACCCTAGAACACGGTAACCAGCCCGTAGGTGGAAGGATGAGGGAGGGCCATTCAGAGCTCTGTTAGAAGGGCGTCTGGTTTGTGGTTTCCATGCCACACCATAGGAGGGCCCCTAACTGAATTTTAAAAATGTACTGAGTTCACAGAAAAGGGAATTAAGTATAGCAGGGGTTCACTCCGAACATTAATCTTGGAAGCCAAATCCTTCATTTTGGGAAAGGCCTTCAATACAAGGAGTCCCTTGACCTTCTCTCTTCCTGCACAAATAGCTCTGCCAAAGCCGCCTGCTTAGACCGAAGGCCTTTCCCGCCTCCACCCGCCCGCTGAGATGGAAGCAGCGCTGTTGTAAATTATAGGCCCTTAAAGGCCCACTCGAGACCAAGAAATGGTTTTGTTATGGCAACAAATGCTGTTAATTCCTTTATATCCCTTTAAGACTTATTCCCCACCAGAGAAGATCTCCAGATTTCTTTTCATTTTATAATGGAAAACAGCCTCATGTAAGAAGCTCAATCATTCAGCAATAACTTATCAGAAAAGCTTGTCAACATAAAATTACTAACATTGATTAAGTGCTTACTAAAGTATCTGCCAGACACTGTCTTAAGCAATGTACATGTATTAACTGTTTAATCCTCACAACAATCCCACAAGATAGACTGTTGTTACAACCATTTGATAGATGAGGAGACCAATGCACAGAATAGGTGACACTGCTGAGGTCCCACTGGAAAGTGGCAGAGCTGGAGTTTCACACAGGCAGTCTGGCTCCAGAGCCTAGGATCCTAACCACTATACTCTATGACCTCAAAAAAGATTCTATATATGTCTATGATTATATTATATATGGGTGTGTGTATTCTAATAGCGGTAGAGCCAGTGTAAAGACAGTGCCTGGCACATAGTAGGCACTCAGTAAGTGTTTGTTGAATGAATGAGTGAATGTGGATATGCATTTAAATATTATGATATCAATCTGTAGAAGTATGTGTCAAGGGAGGTAGGGTTTAGCTCCTCTAGGATCTGAGGTTTAAGGTCATATTAGAGAATGACTATAAGTGTGTTTTCAAAAATATGGGTAATGTTTTAATTTGACATACACTGTAGAGGATGAGTATTTTACAGGATAGAATTCATTGCTGGTATGGCCAAATTTACTGACTATAAAAGCCACATAAAAATAATGTATATATTCTCACCTTTGCCTCTGTTTTTTCTCTGCTTGGAATATCCTTGTATACACCATCCATCCATCCCATCCCACCAGTGTAAGCACAGTAGTTAAGAACACAGTCTGGAGGCAGATACCTGAATCTGAATCTTGTCTCTGCCGCTTACTACCTGTGTGATTGTGGGCAAATAACTTGACCATCCAGGCCCTTAGATTCCTCATTAGTACCCACATCATTAAGAGTGTTAGGAAAATTCCATGTATTATTATAAGTGGGGTGCTGGGAGTAGCACCACACCATTAGAAGCCCTATGTAAGTATTTCCTGTCGTGATTAATCATTCAGTCATCCATCCATTGTTTTATTCAATAAATATTTATCAAGCATCTACTATGTGTCAGGTTCTGTGCCTCATGCTGAATATAGAAAAATAAATAAGATATGGTTCCTGTCTTCAAGGAACTCATATTCTACGACAACAGGTAAGCAATCAGCCAATGGCCTCACAGTGTGTAAGCCCAGGAAGTCAGTGGCAGTCTAATTGAGACTTAAAGGGTCAGTCTGGGGGAGATGATGTCAGAACTGAGAGGACCTGAAGGTTGCTTAGGAGTTAGCCAGGTAAAGAGGATAAGTTTATTTCAGCAGAATAAAAATCACCAAAAAACAGGAGAGATGGTGGATTTAGGGGCATGAGGCAAGGAGTTCTCTGTTGCTGGAGGGTCGGATGGCATTAGCGTAAGATGAAATTGAGAGACAGATAGGGGCCAGTTCAGGAGGAGAATTATCTTTCATACCAAAGAGTTCGGAAGGGTTTTAAATAGGGAGTGCTGAGATCAGATTGGCATATCTGTTAGAGTCTAGGGTAGTGGCAAAGTAGATGGAGAAGAGAGGATTCAGATACATTTAGGAAGTAAGAGTCATGGGGCTTAGTGACTGATCAGACATTAGGGGTGAGATAGAAGACACAAGGAGATTTGAAGTAGAGATGATTATTCATTCCATAAATATTTATTGAATACCCACTATATGCCAAGCACTGTTCTAGACCTTAAGAAAACAGCAGTGAACAAAACAGGCACAAATCCTGTCCTCATGGAGCTCACATTCTGGTGGGGGGAGACAGACAAAAAAACCAAAATAAATAAGTAAAATACACATCAGGTTTAATGATGGTAAGTACTAAGAAGAAAAATAAAGCTGAGGCGGGTTGCAATATTTCAAAGGTGGTCAGGGAAGACCTCTCTGAGAAGATGGCATTGAGAGGGACTGATGATGGTGAGGGACAGAGCAATTCAAACACCCAGAAGAAGCGAACTCCAGGCAGAGCAAGAATGTTTTCGGCATATTCGAGAACAGCTAAGAGGTCGGTATAGCGGAAGTGGAGGGATGTTAGGAGAAAGTGATAGGAAATGAGTTGGGAAGGTAATGAAGCCAGATTGTATACAACCTTGTAGGCCATTGTAAAGACTTTGGCTTTTGTTCTGATGGCATGTGGATCCATTCAATAGAAGAGTGACCAGATCTGACTCTAATTCTAACAAGTTTGCTCTGAGTGCTGTGTTAGCTAGTGCATACTGTAGGGGATCAGAGCAACAGCAAAGAGACCAGTGAGGAGATCACTGCAATAGTGCAGAGTCCAGCTTTGATCTCCTCGAATCTGAGGTGCCTATGGGACACCTAGGCAGATAGGCCTAGTGAGAAGTTCATCAGGTGCTCTTGTCAGACAGGAGAATGTCCCATCCATAGACAGAGTTTTGGTGTCGTGGCAACAAGTTGTTGGTGCTTGAAGCCATAAGATCACCCAGAGTGTTGGGAGAACATGAAGAGAAGAGAACTGGAGACAGGAATTGTCTCCTGACAAAGGGAGAAGAGCCCATGAAGAAGGCTGAGAAGAAAGTGTTAGTCTAGGAAAGAATGAGATTCAAGAAGGAAGGCATGTTCACAAAGTCAAGTGAGGCAAAGGGTTAAGTAAGACAAGGATTGAAAACTACCATTTTAACAACTAGGAGATAACTGTTAACTTGACAAGAGTGTGGAGTAGTAAAGCTGAGCAGTGAATGGGTGGTGAAGGAGTGAAGATAGCAGGTGTAGACAACCCTCTCAAATAACTGGGCTTGGAATGAAGAAGAGAGGTAGGATAATAACCAGAGGATCGAAGGAAAGCTTGCTTTTTGAGACCAGGAAGACCTTGGGACATCTGTAAGCTGAAGAGAAAAACTAGTCAGGTGGGACTGGGTGTCTTAGACACACAGGACAATTCATTCATTCATTTATTCACTTGTTCACCAAATATTTATTGAGTATCTACCAAGAGTCACCCACTAGAGATAGACCGATGAATAGAAACAAGATCCATTCTCGTGTTGTAAAGACAGACACATCTAACTATGTATAATACAAAGTGAGGAGGGCAATAGAGATGGATGCAAAGTGTCAGAAAGAACCCATTAACTCTGCCTGTGTGGAAGAAGGCCAAGAAGAGGGAGACTTCCTAGAGATGGTAACACTTGAACAGGGCATTAAAAATGAGAAAATGAAGGGTAGCAGAGCATTCTAATCAGGGGAACTTCATGAACAACAACAAGATGGGGGGAGGGAGCAGTGAGAATTTTAGCATCTGGTGTGACTGAAGCCTGGGGGTGTGGTGAAGTGGCAGGATTTGCAGCTGGTAAGGGAGGTTGGGGCCAGATGGTTAAGAGACTTGAGAAAAGAATGGTCTTTACAACCCACCAGCTGGGAGAAAATATTTACAAATTATATATCCAAAAAGGGGTTAATCTCCATAATATATAAATAACTCACACAACAGAACAACAAAAACCAAACAACCCGATCGAAAAATGGGCAGAAGATAGGAACAGACATTTTTCCAAGGAAGAGATACAGAAGGTCAATAGGCACATGAAAAGATGTTCAACATCGCTAATCATCAGGGAAATGCAAATCAAAACTACACTAAGATATCACGTTACACCCATTAGAATGGCTATAATCACCAAGACAAAAAACAACAAATGTTGGAGAGGTTGTGGAGAAACAGGAACCCTAATTCATTGCTGCAAGCTGGAATGCAAACTGGTGCAGCCTCTATGGAAAACAGTATGGAGATTCCTAAAAAAATTAAAAATAGAAAGACCTTATGACCCAGCTATCCCACTACTGGGTATTTATCCAAAGATCCTGAAATCAACAATCTGAAGAAGCTTGTGCACACCTGTGTTCATTGCAGCATTATTCACTATAGCCAAGAAGTGGAAGTAACCCAAGTGTTCCTGGACTGATGACTGGATAAAGAAGATGTGGTGTATATATATATATATATATATATATATATATATATATATATACACACACACACCATGGAATACTACTCAGACATAAAAAAAGACAAAATCATCCCATTTGCAACAACATGGTTGGACCTTGAGGGTATTATGTTAAGCAAAAGAAGCCAGGCGGAGAAATACAAACACTGCACGATTTCACTCATATGTGGAAGATAAACTTAACACACAGACAGAGAGAACAGTTTGGTGGTTACCAGGGGATGCAGGTTGGGGGGTGGGCACAAGGGGTGAAGGGACACATTTATATGGTGACTGACAAACAATGATGTACAACTAAAATTTCACAATATGATAAACTACTATGACATCAATAAAATAAAAAAAAAGAATGGTCTTTATTCTTATGAGTGACAAGATTTTGAGCAGGAAAGTGACATGATCACGGGTGTGTTTTAGGCACAACACAGAGGAGGGATTGAAGAGAGGAGAACTTGAGAGCAGAGAGACAGTTATGAGGAAATTGCACTGATTCAGGTGAGAGATGAGAAGGTCCTTAGGGCAGTGGTTATCTCATTCCACTCTCCTTCCAGTGTGTCTTCCTGTACTGAGAGGCTGGAAAGCTAAAACCTACATTTCCCAGACTCTCTTGCAGTTAAAGTTCCAAATGTAATATGAGTTCTGACTAACAGATCCGTTTGTGTAAAATTTGGAAGGTAAAAGTGAGGAAGAGTCCAGTTTACTGGCTGCTTCTGCTGCTTCTTCCAGCAAGCACAGTCATCAACACGTGGAGTGTTCCTGTGGCAGCATCCTAGGGGGCTGCTCTAGCTTTGTGGGTAGAGCACAGAGCACTGGGCACCCATTTTTTGCTGGTGTGTATCTAGCAAAGATAGCATGGCATTGGCAGGTTTCTGATCTCAGATTGCAAAGAAAGTGGTGTGTCCCTGAATTCAGTAGTTCCAGTGGTGGTTTTCCGATTCCTCACCTCCCTGATTATGGCTGGCAGGCCAGTTCTGCAGTATTACTATGGAATTCATACCACAAGGTCCAGCCGAGTGCCTGCTCTTCCAACAACTGTGTATGCACCTAACTGCATATATTAAATCCCCTTCTGCTTAAAACAACTAAAGCGATTTCTATTTACTGCAGCTGATCCCTTTCTGATATGTTGAATAAATAGAACTGACAAAATTTGATGACCAACTGAATGTGGTAAGGAAGAAGGGAGTGGGTGGCAGTGAGAAAAAGAGAGGAGGCAACCACTTCCAAGGTTTCTAGCTTCATGCGGCCATCAATCAAAATAGGGATTTGTAGAGAGGGTTGGAGATTTGCAGGTAGGAGAGTGGGGCATCTCTTGAGTTGGTTGGAATAGGTTCTCCACAGCATCTACCTATGGAGCAGACAGTTCAAACTAGGTAATTGATTACTACCTAATAGGGGAGCAGAAGGAGTCTTGGTTCCAGAACATAACTGGCATTTTTACTGCAATGCATCACTGACCTACACCTTCAAGTTCAATTCTTGAATGAAGAGTTATATGAAATAGCAAGGGCAGAGTTAGTGAAATTCATACACTGTTATCTGCCTGTCCCTAGGGACATTTTCCCTCTCAAGTCTTACAATTCAGAAAGCCATCTTCCTGGGAGTATCTCCCTTCTTAACTTCGGTAAAACTAGTGCATTTTTTTTTTCTTTTTTGAGTGGTAAGTACCAGCATCTTTCTTTCAGGGCCTAACTGAAATAGTATTGCTTAAACAAAATCACATTCTAACCTCAACCTATTACCTTGACAACAACAACCAGTCCATGGGCTAGTGACTCATATGACTCCTCCACTCAAAAATGTTGTGTTTCATTGTGGATTTTACAACAAACCTGGACAAGTGGTAAGATTTTCTTTGTCTTTATTCTTCCTTATTTTTTTAGCAGTTGGTTCCATTTATTGTCAGCACAGTGACCACGTCTCTAAGGCTGTAGGCAGCAGAAAGGTAAATGGACCTGAGTTCAGCTCCTTTAACTCTTTGGACAAATAACAGCCTGACACTGCAAACTTGAAATGGGAACATGTGTTTTCTGTTTTTGCAATAAAATTCAGGGATTTACACAGGGATTGTCACTAAGTGTGTGCCTAAGTGAATACATTTCCTAATGGACACGAGGATTGGAAGCAGGAGGTAAAAGTAGAAGCATTTGCAATCTGTTATAAATATTAGCACCCATTTTTTTTAAACAAAAAAAAGGCCCTTGGTAAGACTTCAAGATGCATTCGAATATACCTTTATTATAGCATTGGTGACATTTGGTCACCATTTGCTAATTAAATGCAAATATTTCTGCTCACCTAGATTATGAGCCCCCTCCTGGGGATGCAGAAACTGTCTTGTTGAGCTGTGTTTTCCCAGCTCCAAGCAGAGGTCCACATGGTAGGCCTCTACCATGAAATGCTTGATGAGTGATTGAAAGAAGTTTCTAAACTGGCGGTCAAGGGACAAGGTTTTAGTACTGGCTCTGCTTCAGTTTCCTCAGCTGTGAAATTAGTTTCCAAGTCATAAGTTCTATTAGTTCTTTGAAGGGCTTCTTACCCATAAAATTTTTTTGATCTCTAATGGAAAAAGGTAAAGAATCTCCTTTCCTAAAATGTTTGAAGTATTGCTGTTTAATGAATTCAATTTGATTGTGGCTACAGCAGGGGGATGAATTGAAAGACCTCTAGAGGTTCTTTTTGGACTCTCTGATGATGGGATCCTATTTAACTCCCCTCTACCTTGAGACCTGGGTCAGAATAACTGGGTGTGGAGCCTCATTCCAGAAACAATTTTGGCCACTGAATTGTTTCTATTTTCCTCTTGTTTACCATCAGGATATTTCCCCTTTCCATGGGGATTTTCTGAAAAGGTCACACAGCCACTTCAGAAAACGATCCCCCTGTTGAGTGACAATGATAGCCTCTTTCTCTGGTTGGCAACCAGAGACAACTGGCATCTGATCTAGGCAGAAAGAGGGGCTAGTCCACTTAGTTGGCCAAGGCCAGAGGGAAACTCCAACCTCCTGTGATGACATTGAGACTGTGGCAAAATGGCTTCCATGGAAGTGACAATTAGACAAAGTTCCACTGAGGCCTTGCTGGAGCAGCCCAGGGGGAAGGAAGCATCTTCTGTGACCAGCTCCAGGCTTAAAGGGAAGGAGTTCCAAACTACTTTAGAACATCCCATCAGCACTGCCTTTCTGGTCCACTTCCAAAATGCGTACATGAGAGAATCTAGAGCCCTTTGAGATCAAGGATAATCCTGCTATAAACTTAGTGAATAGCTCTGGGTAGGGCCCTGTGTATAAACCATCATGCATCAATCAAATGCTTTCTGAATCCCTGTCATGTGCTAGACCCTGCACTAGGTGTTGGGCTCAGGATGATGCATGAAATCACAACGCATAAACTGATGGTCTGGTTGGGTAAGTACAGACATGCACAACTAATTTTTATAATAGCATTAGCCCCCTGCTTTGCCTGGGACTACAGAAGAGGGAACAATTTATTCATGTCCCTATAAGTGATGTCGATTAGTCCATCGGTTGTGTTGGCAGGGTCATTGTCTGTGTGTTGCTTTGCCTTCCCATCTCACAACTTGTCCTGCTTATGTGTCACTTGCTCATTCAACTGTAGCACTCTGCTGCCCATCCCTCCATGACTCCCATCTCCTATCAGATAAAGATCCAACTCCTTAGCAAGGCATGCAATTTGACTTCTACTTTCTTTTTCAGTTTTATCTCTTACCACTTCATTAACAGGACATAATTCATGATGCTTTTTTCATGTCTCAGTGCCTTTGGTCCATAGGATGAGTGTTAGATGCCATGGGCCTTGGTCACACCAGGCCACATTTACCTGTCCACACTAAAAATTGCTGCAAACACCTGCATCTTTCTTTCTGTGGCTTTCTTTCACTGTGGGAGCATCTTGGGCAGGGCAAGACTGAAGTGTCCCTGGAAGCAACTCCCCTCACCCCAGCCTCTTTGTCCTTCTGTTAGGATAACTCTGAGACATGCTTGAAGTACACTGACTCCCAGAGCTACCCAAAGGGGTTGAGCTTCAATTGCCCACAATGGCAACTGTGTTGATGACACAATTTTCCATTCTTGTTGCATTCCCCACTCCCCTACCACTGCTTCCTGGGATCATTTCCCAAGTTAACTATTGCTTTCAAGTCTTTGTCTCTGGACCTACTTTTGGAGGGATCCAAACCAAACAGTCTCATCTCTCTCCCCCACCTTGGGCCTTATGCCAGTCATCTCCAGTCGGTTGAGCTCCTCATTCTTGAAGCTCTGCTGGACAATCACCTCCTCTGTGATGCCATTTCCCATCCACTACACTCCACCATCCTCAGTGTGAGGGCCTCCTTCCCCTGAGATCCTTGGCCCTTTACACAGACCTCTCTTACGATGTGCATCACGTGGCATTGTAATTATGTGTAGGTGTATTTAACTTTGCCCACTAGGAACTATGATTTACTTGTCTCTGTCAACCCAGACCCTAGCACAGTGCCTTGTACAGAGTAGATGCTGAATAAATATTTGGTGAATGAATATATGACCCTTCTGCCATGGTTCCAGGCTATAATCCTTGTGGACACAGCAAGAAGCTGGAAGCCACGTTCCTGACCCCACACTTCTGGGCCAAGGGGAATTCTTACTGTGCCTTGAGAGGTTAGGAAAGCTTTCCTTGCCCTTCCCACAGAACTGACTCTGATTGTGATCTTATTGCAAAGAAGGGGCTCACTTTCGATGCAGGCAAGTCTCCAAGCAGACTTGCCCAGGCCATTAGGAATCCATGGAATAAATTCCAAGGGTGTCAAAAACCAGGGATGGAGCCTGAGGGCTGGTGGAATGGCCACATGAAAATTTCTGCAGATAAGCCTGAGGCAGCTCACAGATGCCATCAGTCCTTGAGAAAGCTACTATCTTTATAGCTTTTATCACAGGGTGAAAACCAGCTCTGCAGTAAGCTGAGGGCTGAACAAATAGCCCAAAAGGAGATGTAATCCTGGAGAGGAATCCAAAACTGTTGGTTGAGCAGGCAGCTGGTCTTTTGGGAAGGCTGGTTTCAGCTGACTTTCTGTGCTTTGCCTGCGGTGTTATTTTAAAATCTCTTTGCCAAGGAAGACCTGCTCCCCTCTGAAGAGGGGACTAGCCAGGGATCGGATCGAAGGCTCAGGCCAATGTCCCGCAATGTTGGACTTCAAACAAACAAACAGAAACACAAATTCCAGAGCCACGAGAAGGAAAGTTGGTCTTCCCTGCCGAGCAGAAATGGAAATGAACTAAACAGCCTGCAGTGTAAGAAGTGGGAGTTGGCACAGGAAAATGACCCTGTGTTCCACCACATTGTTAGTGGAAATCAGGAAAGAACCAAGGAAAATTTGAAAAGGGACAGTAGAGGCACTAAGTAGGCAAGGAAAGAAGGGACCTTAGCATTTCTTAAGGGCTGCCATGTGCCAGGCAGGTAGCACTTATTTATTTCTCATATCAGCCCTTTGATCTGTTATTTTGGCCATTCTACTGATGGAAAAATAGAAGCCCAGAGAGGTCAAATGACTTGCCCAAGGTGTCCCAGCTAGTAAGGAATGAGAACGAGATCTAAATGACAAGAAGAGCTTGAAAATAATTCATACCCAGTTCAAAAAACAAGATGATCATTGCTGTTTGATTTAGGTCATGAGCTCAAAAGAGTCAGGAATCATATAGCTCAAAACTCTGCATATATTTTTTTCTCCTCTATGCATTTGCAAATTCATTGCCTTTTGGTGCATTGTGAGGTGGCCACTATGACTGTGGGAGAAAGAAAGGGGAAAGGATCTTTTAGAGGATCAAGTTTAAAGAGACCTAACTTTTGGAAAATCTCCAAATTTGGGTTTAGCAGTGTGCTTAGCTTAAAAAAAAAGAAAGAAGGAAGGGAAGGAGGAAGATTGCAAGCATAAGATTTAAATTTTCACACTTCCTAATAGTGGTTGTGACCATAGGAAGACACTGAAATAGCATGAGATTGGCAAGTACTGCCCTACTTTCAATTCAGCCCAAAGCAGGAAGGCTTAGGTATGTCATGAGAATGCCTCTTGTTACCGCCCTAAGACCAGAACAAAAACACTGGGAGGAGACTCCCATCTTGACTGCGTGATTTCCAAAGAAGCCGTGCTAGTCCTATGACTGTGATGTCTCAAATGTCACAATTGTGTAACCCGCTGATATTTAAAATGATCCTTGAATTCATCACATAGGATTATGAAGATAATGTACACTGGTTTTAGTAAAAGGGTAGAGGAGAGAGAACTCTCGTTGAAGAGCAAAGAGAAGAAGAAAGAAACCTGGAATCCTGGACATGTGGGTTCTAGTTCTGGCTGCCTCACGAGTTTGAACTTTCAGCAGTAAATTTACCTCTGTTCTTTCCTCTGCTTTCAGGAAGGAGCTGTGCTAGATGACACGGAGAGAACTTCCAACTCCAAGGATCTAAGGGAATATTCGGAAGCTTTCAAAGAGGTAGGCACTTGACTATAATTTGGAGCTGTTTGGCTGTAAAATGAGTCAGAAACCAATCCAAGGACTATTTTGATTGCTCTTCGTTCCAAATTCCCTAATTTGGGCTCTACTAAATGAAAGAGAAAGAGAGAGAGAGAGAGAGAAAAAACTATCAAGAGGTAAACAGAAAAAGGAAAACACCAAATAAAATTTTTGAAAACACAACAAATATCTTTTTGACAAGTTAAAGAACAAAACTAGGCACTTTTAGTGTACTAAAGATTTCTTTTGGGTGGCAGTGTCATACTGTGGAAAGAACACAGACTGGTTTTGACTCCAGAAGACTCAAATTGAATCATAGCTTTATCATTTATGGCATAGACAATCCCCAGTAAATCTCTTCATATCTTTGAGCCTCAATTTCCTTGTGTAAAAAAGGAGAATAATTATAACAACAGTAGTAATAGCTACCATGTATTTGGTGCTTTATGTCAGGCACTGAGCTAGGCTCTTTGTATTATTTCTCTGAATCCACCCACAACTGTATGAGTTAGGTATTACTATCCCCATTTTACAGTCAAGGACATGGAGACTAACCAAATCTAAGAGCAGAGCTGGGATTCAAACCCAATTTGGTAAAACTCTGAAGCTTATTCTTTTATCTGCCCTGCTATACTTCCTCAGAGAACAATAATATAGCTCAAATAAGGTACTATTTTAAAAGGTACTTTGTGAGTGGCAATATACGAGTGTTCCACACAGTATTCTTTATTAATACAACAATAATGGTGGTAATGCAGTAGTAACAACAACAAAAATGGAGAAGTTTTAAATGTTTACAATCAAAGTGAGTCTCCAAATAGAAATATGTATAATCCTACTTGAATGTCTAGTGAAACAGGGACTAGATGATGACCAGGCTAATCGACCCTGGGAGCTGCCCTCATCAGTTTTCATCATTGAATGTCTAAGTTTCTGGGCTCAGAAACAGAGTTCACGTGAGCAGAAATGTTGATATCTGAGAAATAGTGCAGAGAAGATATAGAACATAGTGAAACTTCTCTGTGCTGTACAGTTTTATCACCGAAAGTGCCATCTGGCCAAATATACCAGAAAATAACCAGAGATTGCCAGCTGGCAAATTTAACCTTTTAAAAAAATCAAGCAAAAGTCTCAATAATCCATCAGTGCAGTAATTCTGGATCACAGTCAGAATAAAATAGGTGGTAACTGTCCCTAGGAGTCATCAAGGCCGACAAAGAATCCCTCTGGCCTTTGAGAACTGGACCACCTTAACTTGAAATTGAAACTTGGTGCGGGGGATGGCGCTCAGCTCCTTTAAAAGAGGATGTGGGAAACCTGAGGGCTCAAGCAGGTGGAGCAGCTGACCTGGGAGTCTGGTCCCCCAGGGTGCCAAAGCCTGTCTGAGGAACGCTCCTCCCAGCCTACTAATGACTTCAATTCCTTCAGCTTCCTGAAAAAGTCCTGGCTTTCTTGAAAATTGTTAGAGACACATACAGAATATTACACATGAAAGGGACCTTAGAACTCACCTGGTCAAATGTTCTCATTTCACAGGTGAGAAAAGAAAGGTCCAGAGAGGTCAAGTCGGAAGGCCCCAAAGCTCGTCAGCGGCACAGGCAGACCCTGAATCTCCTATTTTCCGTAGTGTCTTCTAGTATATGATGCTGCCTCATCTCATTCTTCACCCTCAGTGCTTCCACACTGATTTTCATTTTGACACATATGCACCTGCATATCACTCATATATGCACCAAGCTCTTTGGAGGATAGTAATCGCAGAGTATTATTCATAGGAAGTAGATATTACTTTCTATGTGCACAACTCTAAGCACTTTATACATATAAACTCATGAGTCCTTACAACAACCCTAGGAGGTAGGTACTATTATTATCCCTATCTTGCAGAGACACAGAGAGGTTAAGTGATTTGCCCAAGGTCACACAGCTAGTCAGTGGTAGAGTCAAAATGTAAATCCAGGCCAGTTAGCTCTAGTGTTCATGTTCTCATCTCATACAAAGATGTATAGAAATGATTACTGGTCGCCTCTGGAGAGGAGAAATGGGAGGCCATGGGGTCTGGAATGGGAGGACTTTGCTTTTCCTATAAACCCTCACAGACTGTTTACATTTTTGCCATACGCATGTGTTACTTATTCAGTAAATAAAATGAAACAAAATAACTATTGTGGGTGTCTTTTAAAAATAGTTCTAAAATGGGTAGTGGTGATGGTTGCACAACATTGTAGATATATCCAATGCTGCTGAATTGTACATTTAAAAATGGTTAAAATGGTAAATTTTATATTATGTATATTTTATTCCCCCCAAAAAAGTTCTAAAAGCCCTTTTGGCAATGACAGAGAATACGGGGACAATGTCTTCCAAGACCTCAAGCAGCATATTTAGATCTGGAGCCTTACTATCTCAATAAAATTCAGTAAACATTTATTGTGCACCTACTGTATATCAGGCTCTGTGCAAGGCGTGGCAGGGTATATAAAAATGATAAAGCCATAGTCTTTGATCTCAAAGAATAAATGGGAGGTAGCTTGTGTGATGAAAACAGGAAGTCAAGAGGAGGAGCTGCTTTTTGGTGAACGATGATGCCTAAGGTGCCAAAAGGTGTAAGATTTCTGTGAGCTTCAAATGAGATACTCTGTGAAATGCACCTAGCACAGTAGCTGGCAGATAGTAGGAGCTTAATCAATGTTAGTTATTATGATGATGATGGTGACGATGATGTGACTCTTCTGAGACTTACTCTCCTCTTTTGTAAAATCAGAGGCTTGGCTTAGATAATTTACACACTCTATACAGGAATGGGGGTGGTCTTTTCCCTGTTTTGTCAATGAGTAAAAAGAGGCAGGTCAGCTAGAATGACTCTCCTCACAGAATGAGAAAACAGAAGCCCTGGATGAAAATGGGTGAGCTCCACTTTGAAGTGACAGAGCTGTTTGGGCTCTTGTGTGCCCACCCCACCTAGTAGGCTCTGCCCAGGGCTCCCACCGGCCATGCTGGAGCTGCCTTGCTCTGGCTCTCCGAGGCTCGTGAGAGCCGATGGTTAAATTTTCACCAAGTTGGTGAGCCAGTTGTTAAACACAGCCATTATGAAAATTAAATAATATAAATTTACAATTAAATAAATTACATTTACAATGGAGTAACAAATACTCAAAACATCATTTCCTAATTATTTCATTATATTTTACTATTATGTATGTTTTGAAGGTTATTTACATCAATTGTATGTGAGTGGGTGGAAAGAGCATATATTGGCATGCTACTGGGCATCTCTTCCCAACTCCTCCTTCAGTGATGTCAGATTAGTAGCTTGAAATCCGCCAAGGTAAGAACATTTACACTACAGAAATCGGCAAACACTACAAATCAGCCTTCAACCTCCCCCAAAGCTGTTGTGAAACATTTGCCAGCACATCACTGGCTCAAACAGCATGTGCCATTTGGGTGTCTTGGAAGGACCCTCCTATTGCTCTCAAAGAAGACTGCATAATTATCATCCCATTGCACGTAAATCAGGGGCCCGTGAAGACACGGGCTGTTAGACGTGGTGCTCTTATTCTCAGTTCCCTTAACCAAAAGACAATAAATAATTCTGAGTGCTTGGCCCACAGCCAGGGACCTCTCGTGTTCGATTCTTCATCCCCTGTTTGCAAGAGCTAATTACAGTGAGGGGTGTGCAAAGCAACAGTTCTTTGTGTTCAGTGAAATAATGGCTTAGTCGCCCCTGAGAGTAGAGAGGCTCTGTGCTTCTTCTCAGTACAGTGAACACAAATCCCGATCTGGCGGCATGTGACTTTTTCTAAATGAATCAGACTTTATGAATAGAAATTTAGCTTTCCTCTGCCCACGCTGGCCCGGTCATGCCAGTTACCATATTTTCTGTTTTTCTAGTTGAATTGACTCACCCATGATTTTAGGAGCCTGTTGGTTTGCATGTTCAGTTCTGATAATCCTTGCTTTGCAAACTCACTGATTATATAGCATAAATTTGATTCTGTTTTTGTGTAGAGAAAACAAAACCCACTCCTTTGACTGAGAACTAAGCCCTGGGTTTGGGATGGGGATCTTTTCTCTCCAGGTTTTTGGGGCAAAGCTAGACCAGTGAGCCAACCTGGCTGAGGTTTCTGTGCCCTCTCTGTAGACCCAGAATACTGTGGGGGGGTTTGAGCTGCATACCAGGACACGACTGGACATAGTTTAGGGTCTGAAGGGTCCAGGCCTGAAGACCCTAAACACTGACAGATGTTGGTGCCTCCCACACCATAGGTAATTCAAAATAAAATTTCCAATAACACAAAACCTATGTGGATGGCAGTGCGGTATCTTGAATAAGTGCCTGGACTCTAGAGCCAACTGCTTGAGCTTGGATCCTGGCTTTCCCACTTATCAGTTTTGTGACCTTGGGCAAGTTACTTAAAATCTGTGTCTCAGTTTCATGATTTGTAGAAAAGGGATAATTAATACTACCTACCCTCACAGGGTTGGCATGAGGATTAAATATATTAAAATTTGTAGTATGCTTAGAGAAGGGCCTGGTACATAAATGTTGAATTAGTTGAATGCTAACATGCTTCCTAATTGTTTTGGGATTGAAAATTTGTGTGTAGATTAATTGAAGCTGAACTATTACTTATTCTTTTTCTATTTATTTATTTCCCAGTATCCTAAACAGATGACCTAGCTCTGAGACACGAGGCAGGTGTCTTGCAATGCAGTTCCAGAAGCCAATCATCAAACAATTCCTATGCAGCTTGGACCCAGAATTCAAAGTGCCTTCTGGTGGTCAAGAGTCGGGGTTTTAAAGTCAGACACAGAGAGTTCCTTTTTCCGGTTTGTTCATTTAACTCTTCATTTTTAAATAACTGTAGACTTAGTAGCAGAATAGTACAGAGAGTTCATGACTACCGTTTACCCAGCTTCCTCTGATGTTAACATCTTTCATAACTGCAGTGCAATGATTAAAGCCAGAAAGTTAACATAGATACAAGTCTACTAACTAAACTATGAACCTTATTTGAATTTCATCAGTTTTTCACTAACATCCAGGATCCAACACAGGCTCTTATGTTGCATTTAGTTGTTGTGTCTTCCTAGCTTCCTCCAATCTGCAACAGTTGCTCAGTCGTTGCATTTCTCTCCTGGCCTTGACACTGTTGGGTGAGGACAGCCGATTATTTCTTGACTGTCTCGCAGTTTGGGTCCGTCTGATGTTGACTTGTGATTAGACTGAAGTTTACGTTCTTGGCAGGAGCACCGCAGAAGTGATGTGTCCTGGTGAATCATTCTGGGGGGAACAGGATATTGATATCTCTTACTAGCGGTGGCGTTAACCTTGATTATTTGGTTAAGGTTTCTCCACTGCAAAGTTATTTACCTATTTTCTGGAATAGAAGACATTGTTAGTAACCTCAGAATAAAGGAAGATTTTTTGGGGGGCCGCCCAGTGGCGCAGCGGTTTAGTTCGCGCTTGGCAGCCTGGGGTTCGCGAGTTCAGATCCCGGGCGCCCGCCGACGAACTGCCTGTCAGCCATGCTGTGGCGGCGTCCCACATAAAGTAGAGGAAGATGGGCACGGATGTTAGCCCATGGCCAGTCTTCCTCAGCAAAAAGAGGAGGAGGATTGGCAACGGATGTTAGCTGAAGGCTGGTCTTCCCCACAAAAAAAAAAAAAAGGAAGATTTTTTTGGCATGCCTGCACTATGAAAGATTTTATAATTATCCAGCATCTTGATGTACTTTATTATTTGAAGTAAGAGAGGCAGAACTACTTTAAAATACACTTTGAGTAGCAACTCATATGAAAAATTATTTTGGTTATGTCTATGCAATACTCATTTGAATAGGGCCTAAAAGCTTTATCAGTAATAGACCAACAGAACAAGATAATAAACTTAACATGTATAAAAGAAAATTTACACTGTAATGAGCATATGAGACAAGAGAAAACTAACAGTGAGGCCCATGTATTAGGTATGTGCCACATGTAGTCATTAAATGGTAACTCTTTGGGTGGAAAAAAATTAAGCCAGTGAAACAGCCTGAAAAATCCACATGGAAGAAGAGTAATACTATTAATACAAAATTTCAGAGCTTAATATTTTGGGCATTTGAGGCAATGTAATAGCTCTCCCCTTTAATATGTAATCAAGGCCATACCATCTTCACACATTTGGTATAATTCATTTTCAGAATTCAAGAATGGGTCCTCCCAGCAGTCCACAGGATGCTGACCTGGCATCACTGCATTAAGACTACTCTAAAGAGGATTGTGTTTTCTTTGTTTTGTCTGCTACCAACATATTATAGGTAACTCAAGTTAAAGAAACACATACTTTATATTAGGAGTAAATAATGGGAGAATCTAATTATGGCATTTTAAACTATCCTTATCTAGAAAAGACTTAAAGAGAGAAAGAAAGAATAAATGGGGGATAGTAGTAGCTAATACTTGGGTACTTGCCACTATACTAGGCACTGTTCTCAGTATTTTGCATATGTTAATTAATCTAATTTTCATAACAATCCTATGATATATTTACTATTATTATCACTTCCAATTTACAGATGAGAAAACAGGCACAGAGAGATTAAATGACTTGACCAACATCACACAGCTAAGTGTAGAGCTGGGATTTGAACCAGGCAATGTGGCTGCAGGACACTGAAGTCCTTGACAGCTACAATGCATTGCTCCTCAATAGGCTAATAACTCCTATGATTCATATATTTTTCTTTCTCTTAAGTATACTATGAATCTAATATATATATTTAAATGTACTACATATAAAATGTTTTTCTAATATACCACAAACCTAATAATATATATTTTCTGCCTCTTAAATATCCTACAAATCAGTATTTCTGTTATTCGCTTTTTTTCCCTTTTTATTCCTTTCAACACCACTACATCTATACAGCCTAAACCACACTAATCAGCACTGGATCATATATCCAGCCCTGCATTGTTTTCTCATGGACTTATGGCTTGGGAAGTTCTATGGAGACAAGAATCAAGTCTTAGACATATAGCCTGTTCTCCACAGAGCCCTAGGATAGAATCTAACAGCTAATATTTATGGATGACTTAACTTGTGTCTGGCAATATTCTAAGTATTTCATAGTCACTTTCTCACTCATTCCTCAGAACAGCCTCTGAGGCACACTCTATTATTATCCCCATTTCACAGATGAGAAACTGGAGTTAAGGATTGTCCCCAGTCAACCAGCTAGTAACAGGCAAAGCCAGGATTCCAACCAGAGTCTGTCCAACCCCAAAGCTGCTGGCTCAACCACTAGGATATACTATATGCCTGCTGGTGCTAAATATATAGCAGATATTCAGTAAATGTTTGTTGACTAATTAATTGATTGATTTCTTCATCCATTTATTCTTTTATTGTTAGAGAGGGAGGGAAGATAGAAAATCAGGAAGATGGGGAAAGAGACAGTTAATAAATGAAAGTGGCCTGGAAAACAACTGAGCTGAAGGCAGGTGACCAAGCAGAGACTGGTGCCGGGGAGTGTAGGGGAAAAACAGAAAGGACACATAGGAGGAGACCAAGACAGCAACAGCCCTGGCTGATGTCATAGTTGAAAGTCACACTGGCATCATGCAGGGGTTATTCTATTACATTCGTCTGATGTGACCTGCGACCAGAGACTGCAGTTTCTGTCTCGTCTCCCTAACCTCCAACAACCTTACATTTTGTTTAGTCTTGGAGTTTGGGTTTCATTCATTCATCTATGAGGTGACAGACTATGTTCTAGGCCCTGGGGATATACAAGTGAACAAAATAGATAAAAATCCATGCCCTTGTGAAGCTTACATTTTAATTGGAGGGATACAGACAATAAACATAATAAATAAGTAAATTGTATAAAAACTTTAAGGTGGCAAGTGCTGTGGTTTAAAAAAATAAACAGGATAAAGAGACCAGGGGTGCCGGGGCCAGAGGGGAGTGGTCACAGTAGACCTCACCGATTGCATGGCATTTGAGCAAATATTTCAAGGAGATGAGGTTAAAAGAAAGACGATAAGAATGGTAAGACCCATATTATTAGATTACAGAAATTAAGAATGAATGTTTTATAATAAAATTACTACTGACAAGTTGAGTGCTTTTACAGAGGAAAAGTTACTTGTAGCTTTTCCATTCTTCCCTGGGAGGTCTGAGAGATGGCAAAGCATCTATAACTCAATTTTCATTTCAATTGTTTAAAAATAAAGTTTCCATCCCTGTCTAAGTAGTGATAGCATCCTTTTGAACCTTCAGTGGGTTTTGTTTGCTCATGCACATACCGTTGATGAGTTTGTGCATTAAATGGTTCGTTCTCCATAATGATCATGAGAATCACCATGGAATATTAAAGACTGTCTTTCTCTACATGAATTAAATGAAGTACAAAACTGGTAAATGCCTTCTGAAGAATAACTTAAAGACTTAATCTAAATATACAAAGAAATACTGCTACAATAGTTTCTTAGACAAGGAATATATAAAATCGAATATGTTTCCCAATTCCTATTCTGATATAGTAACTGCTAACAATTATTGTGGCAGTCTAGTGGTTAAGATTTGGTGCTCTTGCCACTGCAGCCCAGGGTTCGTTTCCTGGTCAGGGAACCACACCACCCATCTGTCGATTGTCATGCTGTGGTGGCTGAGTGATACTGAAAGCTATGCCACTGGTCTTTCCAATACCAGCACGGTCACCCATGGTGGACAGGTTTCAGCAGAGTTTCCAGACTAAGACAGACTAGGAAGAAGGACCTGGCCACCCACTTCCAAAATACTGGCCATGAAAACCCTATGAGGACGTCAGCATCATGGCGGAGTGAGATTCTCTCTTTGAATCTCTGCCCCCTACGACACAACAAAAACATCATTCACATTCCAACAGAGCTCAATCAAACACTACGAAGGACTTCTAAGAAACCCCTGCTGCCATACATCGGACGTTGGAGGCATGGGAAGCCCAAAAGGACAGGAGGAGAGGTAAGAAGTTGTACTCCCCCTCCCCAATCAATCGGCAAAGAGCGCGGTTCGCAGACAGAGGGGGGAGGGGTGGCCCACAGCGGGGAAAACTATCGCCATCCAGGTGCTCTCACAGACTGTCGTGAAATCCCCACTGGGAAGTGACGACGGACTGTTTAGGGGGTGTAGCAAACACCCTAAGAGAGCCAGAAAGGAAACCCCCGGGTCAAGCAGGAGAAAGAGAGGACCCCTCCCCCCACACACCCGGCGTTTCAGCATAATCCCTCTGGAGGCTGCAGCCGCCTCAGAGCAAGCCACTCGCGATCTCCATCTAGTGGCAGCAGGGGGAAGCTGCAGGAACAACTTTATCATGAGGGGAAAAAATAAGGATGTCCCCGTCGGATCCTTGCGACAATTTGTCAGGGCTACCGACCAAAAGGAAAATGACAAACACCCAGAAACCAACCCTGAAGGCACAGAATTTGATAACATGAATGACAGAGAATTCAAAATAGCTATCATAAACAAACTCAATGAAATACAAGAGAACACACAGAAACAAATCAACGAATTCAGGGATTATGTCACAAAAGAGATTGAAACCCTAAAGAAAAACCAATCAGAATTATTGGAGATGAAAAACAAAATCAACGAGATAGTGGAAAAAATGGAGTCTTTAAAGAGCAGAACAGACAATATGGAGGAACGAATTAGCACTATCGAGGATAGCCACGCAGAAATGCTCCTGATAGAGGAGGAGAGAGAGCTAAGACTAAAAAGAAATGAAGAAATTCTTCGAGAAATATCAGACTCAATGAGGAAAAGCAACATTAGGATAATAGGTATTCCAGAAGGAGAAGAAAGAGAAAAAGGAGCAGAGAGTTTGTTCAAAGAAATAATAGCTGAGAACTTCCCCAACCTAGGGAACGAGAGGGAAATAACAGTCAATGAAATCAATAGATCACCTAAATATATAAACAGGAATAAAAAATCATCTCGCCACATAGTAGCAAACTTGAAGAATCCCCGTGACAAGGAAATAATATTGAAGGCAGCTAAACAAAGAAACAAAATAACATACAAAGGAAACCCCATCAGGCTCTCAGCTGATTTCTTGACAGAAACTCTACAGGCTAGGAGAGACTGGAATGATATATTCAAAATCATGAAAGACAAAAACCTTCAGCTGAGAATACTTTATCCAGCAAAAATATCCTTCAAATACGATGGAGAAACAATAACTCTCCCTGATAAACAAAAGCTAAGAGAGTTCGTCACATGACGCCCACTACAAGAAATGCTCAAGAAGGCCCTTAGGCCTGAAAAAAAACAAATGAGAAAGGGGATACAAAGATTTCAGCAAGGAGAAAAGCAAGGAGACTAAACCAGAACAAACTACAGTTGGATAACATCAAAAATTAATTCAAGCTCATCACTGGAAACACACATTCATGACACAATCTGGAATAAAGAGATAACAAATAAGGAGGGGAAGAGGTAAGGGATTGAATCAACCCAGCCTCAGGAAAAAGGAGGCATCTGAAAATGTACTTTCTTATCCAGGAGATCGCTTATATAAACCTAACAGTAACCACTAAACAAATAACCAGAAGAGAACCACACATGACAAATAAAGAGAAAACCAAGAGAATGAGCATGCAGAAATACCAAATTGAATTTGCAGTCCGAAACACAAGGGACAAGAAACGAAGGAAATGCAAAAGAACCAGAAGATGAACAATAAAATAGCAACATTAAACCCTCATATATCAATAATCACTCTAAATGTAAATGGATTGAATTCTCCAATCAAAAGACACAGAGTGGCAGGATGGATTAAAAACCAAGATCCAACAATCTGCTGCCTCCAGGAAACACATCTCAGCTCTAAAGACAAACACAGACTCAAAATAAAAGGATGGAAAACAATACTCCAAGCTAATGGCACACAAAAGAAAGCAGGAGTAGCCATACTTATATCAGACAAAGTAGACTTCAAGATAAAAAAGGTAATGAGAGACAAAGAAGGGCAATATAGAATGATAAAAGGGACACTTCACCAAGAAGACATAACACTTATAAATATCTATGCACCCAACACAGGAGCACCAAAGTACATAAAACAACTGCTAAAAAACCTTAAAGGAGATATTAACATTAACACAATAATAGTAGGGGATCTTAATACCCCCCTTACATCAATAGATAGATCATCCAGACAAAAAGTCAATAAGGAAATAATGGACTTAAACGAGAAACTAGACGCAATGGATTTAATAGATATATACAGAGCACTCCACCCAAAAAAACCAGAGTACACATTCTTCTCAAGTGCACATGGAACATTCTCAAGGATAGACCATATATTAGGAAACAAGGCAAACCTCTATAAATTTAAGAAGATTGAAATCATTACAAGCATCTTTTCTGATCATAATGCTGTGAAACTAGAAATCAACTGCAAGGAAAAAACTAAGAAAGGGACAAAGATGTGGAGACTAAACAACATGCTACTGAACAACCAATGGGTCGTTGATGAAATTAAAGGAGAAATCAAAAGCTATCTGGAGACAAATGAAAAGGAAAATACACCATACCAACTCATATGGGATGCAGCAAAAGCAGTCCTGAGAAGGAAATTCATAGCAATACAAGCTCACCTTAACAAACAAGAAAAATCCCAAATAAATAACCTTAAATTGCACCTAACAGAGTTGGAAAAAGAAGAACAGACAAAGCCCCGAATCAGTAGAAGGAGGGAAATAATAAAAATCAGAGCAGAAATAAATGAAATTGAAACCAGAAAAACAGTAGAAAGGATCAATGAAACAAAGAGCTGGTTCTCTGAGAGGATAAATAAAATTGACAAACCCTTAGCCAGACTCACTAAGAAAAAAAGGGAGAAGACTCAAATAAATAAAATTAGAAATGAAAGAGGAGAAATTACAACAGACACCACAGAAATACAAGGGATTATTAGGGAATACTATGAAAAACTTTACGCCAACAAATTGGGCAACCTAGAGGAAATGGACAAATTCTTGGACGCGTACAACCTCCCAAAACTGAATCAAGAAGAACTAGAGAATCTGAACAGACCAATCACAAGTAAACAGATTGAAACAGTAATCAAATACCTCCCAAAAAATAAAAGCCCAGGACCAGATGGCTTCCCTGGAGAATTTTATCAAACGTTCAAAGAAGATTTAGCACCTATCCTTCTCAAACTATTCCAAAAAATAGAGGAAGATGGAATATTTCCCAACACATTCTATGAGGCTGACATCATGCTGATACCAAAGCCAGACAAGGACAATACAAAGAAGGAAAACTACAGGCCAATATCACTGATGAACATAGATGCAAAAATCCTCAACAAAATATTGGCAAAGCGAATACAGCAACACATCAACAAGATCATACACCACGATCAAGTGGGATTTATACCAGGGACACAGGGATGGTTCAACATCCGCAAATCAATCAACGTGATACACCACATTAACAAAATGAAGAATAAAAATCACATGATCATCTCAATCGATGCAGAGAAGGCATTCGACAAGATCCAGCATCCATTTATGATAAAAACTCTCAACAAAATGGGTATAGAAGGAAAGTACCTCAACATAATAAGGGCCATATATGACAAACCTACAGCAAACATCCTACTCAACGGGGAAAAACTGAAAGCCATTCCTTTGAGGACAGGAACAAGACAAGGGTGCCCACTCTCACCGCTCTTATTCAACATAGTACTGGAAGTTCTGGCCAGAGCAATTAGGCAAGAAAAAGGAATAAAAGGACTCCAAATAGGCAATGAAGAAGTGAAACTCTCACTATTTGCAGACGACATGATCCTATACATAGAAAACCCCAAAAATTCCATCGGAAAGCTACTAGAAACAATCAACAACTACAGTAAAGTGGCAGGGTATAAAATCAACTTACAAAAATCAATTGCATTTCTATACACTAACGATGAAACAACAGAAAGAGAACTCAAAAAGACAATCCCATTTACAATTGCAACAAAGAGAATAAAATATCTGGGAATAAATTTAACCAAGGAGGTCAAAGACCTATACAATGAAAACTATAAGACACTATTGAAAGAAATCGAGGAGGACATAAAGAAATGGAAAAATATTCCATGCACATGGATTGGAAGAATAAATATAGTTAAAACGTCCATTCTACCTAAAGCAATCTACAGATTCAATGCAATCCCAATCAGAATCCCAATGTCATTCTTCATGGTAATAGAACAAAAACTACTGAAATTCGTATGGGGCAACAAAAGAGCCCGAATAGCTAAAGCAATTCTGAAAAAAAAGAACAAAGCTGGAGGCATCACAATCCCTGATTTCAAAATATACTCTAAAGCTATAGTAATCAAAACAGCATGGTACTGGTACAAGAATAGACACACAGATCAATGGAAAAGTATTGAAAGCCCAGAAATAAAACCACACACCTATGGACAGCTAATCTTCGACAAAGGAGCAAAGAACATACAATGGAGAGAGGGAAGTCTCTTCAATAAATGGTGCTGGGAAAATTGGACAGCCACATGCAAAAGAATGAAAGTAGACCATCTCCTATCGCCATATACAAAAATCAATTCAAAATGGATCAAAGACCTGAAAGTGAGACCTGAAACTATAAAACTCCTGGAAGAAAATATAGGCAGTACACTAATTGAGATTGGACATAAAGGGATCCTTTCAGATTCCATGTCTACCCAGACAAGGGAAACAAAAGAAAAAATAAACAAGTGGGACCTTATCAGACTAAAGAGCTTCTACAAGGCAAATGAAACCAGGATCAAAATGAATAAACAACCCACCAGCTGGGAGAAAAATATTTGCAAATCGTTTGTCCGACAAGGGATTAATCTCAGTAATATATAAAGATCTCATACAACTGAGCAACAAAAAAACAAACAACCCGATCAAAAAATGTGCAGAGGATATGAACAGACATTTTTCCAAGGAAGAGATACAGATGGCCAATAGACACATGAAAAGATGTTCAACATCACTAATCATCAGGGAAATGCAAATCAAAACGACACTAAGATACCACCTTACACCGGTTAGAATGGCTATAATCACAAAGACAAATAACAACAAATGCTGGAGAGGTTGTGGAGAAATGGGGACCCTCATTCACTGCTGGTGGGAATGCAAACTGGTGCAGCCTCTATGGAAAACAGTATGGAGAGTCCTCAAAAAATTAAAAATAGAAATACCATATGATCCAGCAATACCACTCTTGGGCATCTACCCAATGGACGTGAAATCAACCATCACAAGAACCCCTATGTTCATTGAAGCATTATTCACTATAGCCAAGAAGTGGAAGCAACCCAAGTGTCCCTCGACTGATGATTGGTTAAAGAAGATGTGGTATATACATACAATGGAATACTACTCAGCCATAAGAAAAGACACAATTGTCCCATTTGCAACAACATGGAAGGACCTAGAGGGTATTATGTTAAGTGAAATAAGCCAGAGAGAGAAGGACAGACACTGCATGAACTCACTCATATATGGAATATAAGTGAACACACGGACAGAGAGAACTGATTGGTGGTTACCAAGGGGAAGGGGGGTGGGGGGGCACAAGGGGTGAAGGGTTACATCCACAAGGTGACGGACAAACAAAAATGTACAACTAAAACCCCACAGTGTTATAAACTAAGACATCAATAAAAAAAAATGGAAAGAAAAAAAAAAAACCCCTGTGAGTAGCAGCCGAGCATTGTCTGATACAGCGCCAGAAGGTGAAAAGATGGTGCAAAAATACCAGGCAGGGTTCCAGTCTGCTGCACCCAGGGTCATGAGGAGTCAGAATGTACTCGATGGCACTATCAACAACATTTATTGAGTTCCTACCATAACAGATGTTGTGCAAAGGATTTTATTATATGTATAATTTCATTTAATTTGTTCACTCATTCAACAAATATTATTGAGCACTCACAGGCAATGTTCTAGTCTCTGGGGATACAGCAGGGAACAAATCAGACAAAATCCCAGATCTTATGGAAATGGATGTATAATTGGTCAGACAGTAATAAGTGCTATAAAGTGCTATAAAAAAAAAAAACAGGCTAAAGCAGGGGGGAGAGTGCCTTTGGGTGGGGGTGCTGCTAATTTATCATAGAGTGTTCAGAGAAGGTCTCTCTAATATCATGACAGTTGGTTTTCTGGGCAAAACTGTTTTTAGGCAGAGGATACAGCAGAGGATAATAACATTTAGTATTTGACTTTATAGGTATTATTTTATATGAAATTGAAGCCTCAGGGATATTATTACTATGTGTGTGTCCATGTCACATAAGTAAAAAGGGGCAAAGCCAAAATGTGACTCCAAGTCTATTGACCTCAAAATCTATGACTTGCTTTCCCAAAATGCCATTCTATTTACTCATCCTAACCAAAAGAGTTACCCTTTTAAAAGATTGGCAGAGAATAGGACTACAAGGAATTAATTGGTGCTGCTGTTAGTTCTATAATTTACTCTAGCCTTAGGCAAAGTACTGACACTTGCTCTTCTCCAGAGCCTGTAAAATGGGGTTCGGGTAATTAACAACTCAGAACAACTGTTATGAGAACTAATTAGCCGCTGCTTACAAAATACTTTGAACATTAACAATAAGAGTGTCTTCACTGTGAGTATCACGTTTTCTTTCCAGTGGAACTCTAGATACGTCCATCCCTGCCTTCCCCCAACTTCCACATCAGGTCCTTCTCAGATTTCCCTCTGTTGGCAAAACTAAATACCTACTTACTAAAACCAGAAGCTCAGGAGTCACCTTTAATTCCTTTTCCTTCACTACATACATTCACAAGTCCTGTTCATTCTACCTCCAAAATGTGTCTTATATCCATCCACATCTCTCCATCTTCAATGCCACCAGTCTATTTCAACCCACCATCCTCTCTTGCAAGGAGGATTGCCATAATTGGCTAATTGGCCCCATCCTTTTCCATCTTGCTGCTCTCCCAATGATGCATTTGCCACACAAAAGCCAAGAGTGACCTCTGAAAACAGAAATCAAGACATATCATTTCCCTACTTAAAACCTTTCAGTGACTGCCCATTGCAGACAGGGTAGAGCCCAACTCCCTACCATGGCTAGGGTGACCAACTCATCCTGTCTTGCCCAGGATCTTCCTGATTTAAGCACTGAAAGTCCCACATCCCAGGAAACTCCTCAGTTCTGGGCAAATGGGGACAATTGGTCACCCTAACCACGGCCTGTGAGGCCTCACTCAAATGAAGGACTCCAACCTGCCTCATGGCCTCATCTCATGCCTCTGTCCCCTCAATCACTACACCTTTTGCACACTGCCCTTTGTCAGGTCCTAGAACGTCCTGACCCTTTCCATTCTCACAGCCTTGATTGTGCTTGCCTTTCCCTTGGCCTCTAATGCTCTTCCCATGGCTAGATTTTTCTCATCCTTTAAGTCTCAGCTTAAATGGCCCAGAAAGGCCCTCCCTGATCCAAGTTAACTCAATAGTTCCTATCTGCTATTCTCTGTTGTTATAGTATTCTTTTACTTCCTTCCTAGCATTTATCATTAGTCTTGATTCATTTTCCATTTACCTATTTGTCATCTGTTTCCTACCATTAGAATGGCAGAGGGCAGGAAGCTTGTCTGCAGTGTTCACTGTGGTACCCCCAGCACATAGCACATGGCATTGTTCACTGTGGTACCCATACCACATAGCACATGGCAAGTGCTCAGAAAATATTTACTGAACCAACTTTTTAGTCTTGAGCCTCACCCCCACCAAACAATAGGTGGACCCAGGCCTCGCAGGGACAGAGATCAAGGTCTTGCAAACACCAGAACATCTTGTCGACCCTGCTCTCCCGCACCACCAGCCCTGCCAGTGTCTGAGATCTGACCTCAAAGGGACCTCAAAGAAATTTTGGTTTCTCTGGAGGCCTAGAAAGGTTAAAGGACTTGCCCTAAATTATACACTCCATTTACATTTAACATAGGCAGGGCTAAAACCAATATTTCCTGATTCCCTATCAACTGAATTCTAATTTCAAAGGATCTTAGTGTAGGAAGAAACCTCCAGACCCCATTTGCTTTAGTCCCTTCAAATAAGACTATCATTATCACCATTGAAGAGGTAACACACGTGGGGCCAAGAGAAATAAATGACTTTCCACAGTCACACAACCTTTGAAAGGCAAGGAAGGACTTCATCTCTATACCACACTGCCTCTAGTGTTTAATCTTTTTTATCCTGGACTTTGTACAACCATGCAATCAAGTATCTTTTTCATAGTGAACAGGTTATCAAATGCTATAAAAAAAGAGAGAAAAGAATTGGATGCAGGGATACCTCAGGAGTGACAAATTATTTAAATGGACACAATGCTTTTGTTCCTGATTCATTAATTCATTCAATAAATATTTGAGGCCCTGCTGCGTGCCATGAATTATTTTAGACACTGGCGATACAGCAAAGAATAAAGGGAACACAGCCTCTCTGTCCTCCTAGAGCTTATATGCTAGTGTGGGAGAAAGATGATAACATACAAATATATTCTTGTGTGTGAGGCCTATTAGGTGGTCGAGGTGTTATGAAGAAAAATAAAGCAGGGTAAGGAAAGAGTGACAGGTGGGCTTTAAATAAGCTGCTTTAAATGAGATGGTCAGGGAAAGATACTCCAGTAAGATGCCACTCAAGCAGTGATCTGGGTGAATTAAGGCAGGAACTAGAGGAAGGATGTTCCAGGCCAGGGGGAACAGCAGTGCAATGGCCCTGAGGCAGCACAGGGCTTGGCATATCAAGGGAATGCCCAGAGGCGCTGTGGTTGGAGTGGAGTAAGCTGGAAAGATCACACAGGGAGCTGGGACCAGATCCTGATGGTAACTGCTCATCAAAGCGGTCCTTTTCCAACTGACATATCTTTATAAAGCTAATATTTACAAAGCTAGGCCTTGGAGAGAGGGGATTTGTTGAAAGTGTGTGTGTGTGTGTTTCGTATGCTAACAAGCGCCACAGGATTTGCTTTTTCTTCCCCTGCTTCTAGCTCTTAGAATGTTAATCTGTCTAAATCCATTCAGCTTCACTTGTTTGGAAATCAGTCACCTAGCGCTTGTGGCTAAAAAGGAGACCAGCTAACACATCTCAGAACAGATCGTGGGGGCCACTCCCCCGGATCAAGATCACTGCAGAAACCCAAGCTATTGTTCAGCCAATAGTTTCACGTTGGTTTCTAAAAATAAGTAAGAATCTGAGTCATCCTTTCCTCAGCCAGAGAGCGCTTTATTCTTTTTCCCCCGTAGCTCCTGGTCGGCTAACCCATTACTTAGCAGCAGTGTGGGCAGGACCGTCTGCTCCCCTGCTGTGGGCAGTGAGGGAGAAGGTTGAACTGGCTCTGAACTCAGGCCTAAGTCAAATCCTGCCCTCACCACATTCACAAGATAGTTTTAACCAATTTACTTAACTTCTTTGAGCCTCAGCTTCCTCCTCTGTAGAAGGAGGATAGTAACGCTGTATCAGTTTTCTACTGCTTTTTTTTTGGTGAGGAAGATTCACCCTGTGCTAACATCTGTTGCCAATCTCCCTCTTCTTTTGCTTGAGGAAGATTAGCCCTGAGCTAACATCTGTACCAATCATCCTCTATTTTGTATGTGGGTCGCTGCCACAGTGTGGCTGGTGCGTGGTGTAAGTCTGCACTCGAGATCAGAACCTGCGAACCCAGGACCCCGAAGCAGAGCACGTGGAACTTGAAGCACTCAGCCACGGGGCCGGCCCCAGTTTTCTACTGCTGTGTAACAAATTAACACCCATCTAGAGGATGGGAACAACACCCATTTATGATCTCACAGCTCCGTAGGTCAGAAGTCCCAGATGGCGTAACTGGGTTCTCTGCTCACAGTCTCACAGACTGAAATCAAGGTGTCTGTCGGCTGTGTTCTCGCCTAGAGCTCGGGGTCCTTTCCTAAGCACATTCCTGTTACTGGCAGAACTCAGCTCCTTGCAGCTGTAGGACTGAGGTCCCTGTCTCCTTACTGGCTGTTGGTGGGGACCTCTCTCAGCTCTTTAAGGCTGCCCATATTCCATCTCCAGTGGCCCCTCCATCTTCAAACCAGCAACTACACATCAAGTCCTTCTCACACGTGGAGTGTCTCTGACTTCTGCTCTCAGCCATTTAAGGACTCTCTGCTTTGCAGGGCTCCTGTACTTAGATCAGGCCCACCCAGATAATCTCCCTTTCTTATGGTCAACTGCCATATAACGTAATATAATCACCAGAGTGAAGGCTCATATTCACAAGTTCCAGGGATTAGGACATTGTTGGAGCCCATCTCAAAAATTTTGCCTGTGACGAATGCCTATCTCAGAGAATTTCCTTGAAAATAGAGATAATGTGTAAAATAGTAGACAGTCAACTTAGCTATTATTACACATAAGGACTGCTTTGGTGTAGGGAGCAGATAGATATCTGAGCTACTCAATGAGTCAAGTGTAAGACAAGACTCTGAATTGTCTATGGTAAATACCTATTGTTATCTTTCTCATATTCATGGATGTTAAAATAACATTTCATGGGGCTGACCCAGTGGCATAGTGGTTAAGTTCGTGTGCTCCACTTCGGTGGCCCAGGGTTTGCAGGTTTGGATCCTGGGTGCAGACCTACGCACTGCTTATCAAGCCATGCTGTAGCAGCATCCCACATACAAAGTGGAGGAAGATGGGCACAGATGTTAGCCCAGGGCCAATCTCCCTTAGCAAAAAGAGGAGGATTGGCAACGGACGTCAGCTCAGGGCAAATCTTCCTCACACACACACACACAAAAGTATTTCACACATAATTAGTGATTTCTGTTATAATTGGAGCATTGATTTGATGACTTGATTTGGTTCTATTTGACCTAATTTAACAAGACAAAGATTGAGTTGCTCCTTTTTTTTCTGAGTATATTACTTCTCTCTCCTGTATCCAATCGTTTTGGCAAAGCTGCCTCTTCCTCTTCTTTCCCAGGTACTTCGGTGGAGTTCATCAACACAGGACTTTGAGTTCAGGCTTTTTTTTTTTTTTAATTTTTATTGATGTCTTAATAGTTTATAACATTGTGGGGTTTTCGTTGTACATCATTATTTGTCCGTCACCATATGGATGCATCCCGCCACCCCTTGTGCCCACCCCCAACCCTCTTCCCTTCTAGTAACCACTAATCTATTCTCTTTGTCCGTGTGTTAGTTTATAGTGCACATATGAATGAAATCATGTGGTGTTTGTCCTTCTCTCTCTGGCTTACTTCACTTAACATAATACCCTCTAGGTCCATCCATGTTGTTGCAAATGGGACAATTCTATCTTTTTTATGGTTGAGTAGTATTCCATTGTATATGTGTATGTATATATATATATATGTATATATACATATATATACATATATATGTATATATACATCTTTATCCAATCATCAGTCGAGGGACACTTGGGTTGCTTCCACTTCTTGGCTATAGTGAATAACGCTGCAATGAACATAGGGGTGCATAAGCCTCTTGGGATGGTTGATTTCCCGTCTGTTGGGTAGATGCCCAAGAGTGGGATTGCTGGATCATACGGTATTTCTATTTTTAATTTTTTGAGGACTCTCCATACTGTTTTCCATAGAGGCTGCACCAGTTTGCATTCCCACCAGCAGTGAATGAGGGTTCCTGTTTCTCCACAACCTCTCCAACATTTGTTGTTTTTTGTCTTGGTGATTATAGCCATTCTAATGGGTGTAAGGTGATATCTTAGTGTAGTTTTGATGATTTGCATTTCCTTGATGATTAGTGATGTTGAACATCTTTTCATGTGCCTATTGACCTTCTGTATCTCTTCCTTGGAAAAATGTCTGTTCCTATCCTCTGCCCATTTTTTGATTGGGTTCTTTGTTTTTTTGTTGCTCAGTTGTGTGAGTTCTTTATACATTATGGAGATTAATCCCTTGTCAGATATACGATTTGTGAATATTTTCTCCCAGCTGGTGGGTTGTCTATTCATTTTGATCCTGGTTTCATTTGCCTTGTAGACACTCTGCAGTCTGATGAAGTCCCACTTGTTTATTTTTTTCTTTTGTTTCCCTTGTCTGAGTAGACCTGGAATCTGAAAGGATCCCTTTATGACCAGTGTCAATTAGTGTACTGCCTATATTTTCTTCCAGGAGTTTTATAGATTCAGGTCTCACATTCAGGTCATTAATCCAGTTTGAGTTGATTTTTGTGCATGGCGATAGAAGATGATCTACTTTCATTCTTTTGCATGTGGCTGTCCAATTTTCCCAGCACCATTTATTGAAGAGACTTCCCTTTCTCCATTGTATCTTCTTTGCTCCTTTGTCGAAGATTAGCTGCCCATAGGTGTGTAGTTTTATTTCTGGGCTTTCAATTCTGTTCCATTGATCTGTGTGTCTATTTTTGTACCAGTATCATGCTGTTTTGATTACTATAGCTCTATAGTATATTTTGAAATCAGGGATTGTGATGCATCCAGCTTTATTCTTTTTTTTCAGGATTGCTTTAGCTATTCAGGGTCTTTTGTTGCCCCATACGAATCTCAGTAATTTTTGTTCTATTTCTGTAAAGAATGACATTGGGATTCTGATTGGGATTGCATTGAATCTGTAGATTGCTTTAGGTAGTATGGACATTTTACCTATGTTTATTCTTCCAACCCATGTGCATGAAATATTTTTCCATTTCTTTATGTCTTCATCGATTTCTTTCAATAGTGTCTTATAGTTTTCATTGTATAGGTCTTTCACCTCCTTGGTTAAATTTATTCCCAGATATTTTATTCTTTTTGTTGCAATTGTAAATGGGATTGTCTTTTTGAGTTCTCTTTCTGTTGTTTCATCGTTAGTGTATAGAAATGCAATTGATTTTTGTAAGTTGATTTTATACCCTGCCACTTTGCTGTAGTTGTTGATTATTTCTAGTAGTTTTCCAATGGATTTTTTTGGGGTTTTCTACATATAAGATCATGTTGTCTGCAAATATGAGAGTTTCACTTTTTCGTTGCCTATTTGGAGTCCTTTTATTCCTTTTTCTTGCCTAATTGCTCTCGCCAAAACCTCCAGTACTATGTTGAATAAGAGCAGCGAGAGTGGGCACACTTGTCTTGTTCCTGTCCTCAAAAGAATGGCTTTCAGTTTTCCCCCATTGAGTAGGATGTTAGCTGTAGATTTGTCATATATGGCCCTTATTATGTTGAGGTGCTTTCCTTCCATACCTATTTTGTTGAGGGTTTTTATCATAAATGGATGTTGGATCTTGTCGAATGCCTTCTGTGCATCGATTGAGATGATCATGTGGTTTTTATTCTTCACTTTGTTAATGTGGTGTATCACGTTGATTGATTTGCAGATGTTGAACTGAGCTCAGGCTTTTACAGTATAGATACCAACTGAATTCTGGAAGTTGACTCAAGTCCTGTCATCTTAAAATGGGGAAGGAATGCCCTCTGCATATTATTGAAGGCCTAGAAAAAATAAAAGGGGAGTTTAGCGGGGTTCTGAATTAAACTCAGAATATGACTATTTTGGTTGACTATATTAAAGCTGATGACGGCCATAGTTTTCACATCATGATGTCATGATGCACAACACAGCATCCATAAAGAACATAAACTCTAGAGCCACACTGCTAGGGTTCATATCCTGTCTCTGCCACTCTTGTCTCAGCCTCTCTGCCTATCTTCTTTCTGTGTGTCCTTGGGTGAGTTACTCAATCTCTCTATGCTTAGTTTTCTCATCTGTTAATCATCTACTTCATAGGGTTGTTGTGAGGATGGAATTAAATATTTATAAAGTGCTCACAAGAGGGCCTGGTGCAGAAAAGTACTACATAAGAGTTTGTTAAGCTAATAAATTTTCCCCCTTACCACTTTCATCAGAGCTGCTAAAAAGTAGCAAAAGTGAGTCACTTAAGGCTTCTCTTTTCTTCCCCAGCCTAACTTACTCTTGAAGACAGTGGCATGGATTTTTCAAATTATGTTTTATTTATTTTTTTTTTGAATTAGCAAAACTTGCACATCCTACAAAATTTAAAAGGGCACAAAATGATAAGCAATAAAAAGTAAGTTTTTCTCCCACCCAAGGCACCAGACGCTGAGCTCCCAGAAGCAATCACTGACACTAACTAATCTTATACATCTTCCTAAGATAGTCTCTACATAAACTATAGTATGAATATTTATATGATAATATATCATATAGACCATTTTCACTGATATGTTTTTTTCCACAGATATGTGTTTTGTTTTGCTGAGGAAGAGTCACCCCAAGCTAACATCTGTTGCCAATCTTCCTCTTATTTTTGCTTGAGGAAGATTAACCCTGATCTAATATCTGTGGTAATCCTCTATTTCGTATGTAGATCACCGCCACAACATGGCTGATGAGTGGTGTAGGTCCACACCCAGGATCCTAACCTGCAAACCTGGGCCGCTGAAGTGGAGCACACCAAACTTAACCACTAGGCTATGGGGTCGGCCCCAACACAGATACATTTTTAACACAAAGGATAATTATTGTATTCTCTTCTGCACCTTGCTTTTCTTCACTTAGCAATGTCTCTTGGAGATCTTTTCAAATTAGCATATAGAGAGCTGCCTCATCTTTTTGATGGCTGTATATTTTTCCACTAGATGGGTACACCATATTTATTTTACCAGTCCCCTGCTGATGGATATTTAGTTTTCAAACTTTTCTATTATAAACAATACTGTGATTAATATCCTTGTACTCATGTCATTTTGCACATCTGTGAGTGTATTTGCAGGATAAATTTCTAGAAGTGGAATTGCTCAGCCAAAAAGTATGTGCAATGTTGACACCTATTGCTGAGTTGTCTTCCCTGAAGGCTGTACCAATTTATACTCCCTCCAACAGTATATGAGTGCCTGTTTTCCCACCCCTTCACCAAAGTAGTGTGTTATTCCAGAGTTTTTATCTTTCCCATAGTCTTTAAGCCTGACTTTGACCCTCTGGTGTCAATATGGTCATTCACATTTACTAGCAAAAATGATTATGGGTATTCTCATTCATGGTTATGATAGTGCAGACAAATGGACCTCTGGGAACCACGATCCTTTAAGGCAAAGGCTAACTAAATATGGCTTCTGTCCCATTCTCTGTGGTAACAGGCTAGCTGTCAATGCAAGACTGCAAAGACTTTATGAGGACAAAGATTCCGCTAAGACCAAATGGATCTTCCACCTGCAAACAATATACCTTCTGCTCTAGCTGCTTAACGTAGATTCCCTAAGGTTCACATGGTACTGGGACATGTAAATGGTGGAGCATTTGAATGTGGACTTTGGGTCCTTTTATTATGAAGATGGCTCTCAACAGGTACAAAGGAACTCTTTGTGTTCAGAAGCCAGAGCAGCAAAAATACCAAGTTGCCCGAGCACATTCGTCAACAGTGTGCAGAGTCAACCAGGAAAACGCTGGAGTCAGTGAATATCTGTCTGTGTTCAACAATATGGCTCCTCTGGGACTGACTATTCCTTGCTGAGAAGCAACATATGCTTGTGCCCAGAAAGGGCCAGTAGCTGCCAGTGCATCTATCTACTGTAAGAGGCTTTCTTCCTTGAACTAATTCTTAAAAGGACTCATTCCTGGTAATACTATACTTTATGATATTATTCATGTGATAATTAACAGCATGAAATAGTATAAAAGTGGTTTTATGTACCAGAATATGAACAATTCTGTTTATTTTGGCACATACTTAGAGGACAGGGAAACTGCAAGCCCAGATGAAAATCTACTTTTTTAAGTAATAAGATTTGAATTATAGATCTTACATATTGGAATTACATAGCTGTAGTTTAGATCTTTTTGTTCCTCAACCTTGTCTGGTAAGGGCTTATCAATTTTTGGAAAATTTGTCTTTGAGCTGAGAATTCATATATTTTGTTTTGAATCTTAGTCCACATTGGTTGGAAGTTTGATAAAACTCAAAGTCTGAATCTTTTTCTTTTTTCTTTTCTAGATAAGATTTTATTCAAATTCCAATCTTCATTAAATAACATACAACTCTCCCTACCTCTTCCCTCCTTTTTTTATGTGACAATGACATCTAACCTATGAGGATTGACATTATGTCTCTTGGAGGAAGAATTTGGTTGAAGCCAGCCATGCACGCAGTGTCTGCTTGCTTTTCTCTAATTTGGATACCAAAAAAACCCCAGGTGAATGAACTCTCCCCATTTGGTCTTGAAAGTACTCTATAAGGATGATTCCTCAGATATAAAAAAATTTCATACAGCAGCCTTGATATGCTAATCATGGAATTCCTTGCTGATTGGAACTTCAAAGTGAGCAGCTAAGCAAACTAGCAATACTTGAATCTGCCAGGAAGTGTTCCTGGGAAGTGTGACATTCCTGAGTCAGTGCTTATTTGGTATTCAAGCTAAGTGTCAACTCTGAGTTATCGAAATTGTATAATCCTACCTACTTTACAAGGTGCCCAGACTGGAGAGTGTCTTGTGCTTCTGGCCAATGGCAGTTTGCAAGTCTACAGAGGAAAACAGGTACTGCCTGTTATGGACAGAATTGTGTCCCCTCAAAATTCATGTGGTGAAGCCCTAACCCCCAAATGTTACTATGTTTGGAGACGAAGGACTCCAATATTTGTATTTAAGACCTTTAAAGAAGTAATTAAGGTTAAATTAGGTCATAAGGGTGGGCCCTAATCCTATATGACTGGTGTTCTTATAAGTAGGGGAAGAGACTCCAGAGATGCGTGCACATAGAGAAAGGCCACATGAGGACACAGTGAATAGGCAGCCACCTGCAAGCCAAGGAGAGACGCCTCAGGAGAAACCAACCCTGCTGGCACCTTGATCTTGGGCTTCCAGCCTCCAAAACAGTGAGAAAAAAATTTCTGTTGTTTAAGCAACCCAGACTACGGTATTTTGTTATGGCAGCCCTAACCAACTAATATAGTGTGATCTTAAGGAAAAACTATAGAATTTGAGTGAGTTTTTGAGCATGAAGATCTTCCCCATATAGGAGGCTGTAACTTTTTGAGTGAGTTGATTCCTGTTCAGTTGAGAACAGTTTCCAGAGAAGGGAGCAGCTATGAGTCATTAGCAGCCAACACTCAGCAGATGGAGGATGGGTACATCAGGAGGTAAGGGAATCTGGGCAGGACACCTACAGTATCTACTACACATAAAATATTGGGGGGAAATTTGGACTTACTATAAAAATGGTGGCTCAAGATGAATGTCTTACCTTCCCATTTAAATCAAATTCTCCCAAGTCCCTCCTATATAGAAATTCTAGATTAACACGAGACAGATGAATTCATCCACTTTTTTGATGTGTGCCTGAAATCTAATTATGTTCAAAGAAGAGCATCTGATAAATTACCCTGTCCCCCTGGCATTTTCATCTCTCAGAAGGAGAAGAAAACAGTAAGGGGAAATACTATTCTGTCCTTCACTTTGACTGCCAAGGCAGAATGGGACCATGAGAGACAAGTATTATGACAGAGAAGATAGGGAATCCCAAACTTTTGGAATACCAATTTCAGGAGCCCCCAGAAAAGGACAGCTCTGAGTCTCTACCCAGAGACTCTCAATGGGACTTGTTCAAGGAGGAAGAAATATTCTAAAACTTGAAATGTCAACTGTTGATCCCAAAGGATATCGAGGGATGACTCCCAGCAACCATGGCTGTACCCTATGTCCTGCCTTTCTGTCCATAGCTGGTCCAGGAGTGGATAACTGACCCAAGCTGGGTCAATAAGTTTCTTAGTCCAGGGAATCTAGACTGTTGAACTGAGAGTCTAGGAGTCATGGTGATGTCCACGTCCTAGAGCAGAGCCATGAACTGCCACTGACCACAATCCTGCCCTTCCCAAGGCTTAGTGTTCAACTCTTCCTTGGTGCCTTTTAACCTATTCTGGCCAGAGTTTGTTTCTATTATTTGCAAGCAAAAGAGCCTTAAGTAATACAGGTCTTCAAGCCTTGCCTGAAGATAGATTATGTTTCATATATAACTATTATTTTAAAAAATATCCATAGATAATGTTGATTAACCATTTACATGTTAGTTCTCAATTTTAGGTTGATAGTAACTTTTTTGCCATGGTGTAATTTTCTCACTCAATAAATACTAAAAGCCCAAATAAAGTAAAAATATGTTGATATTAATAAGGAGAGTCCAATAAAGAAGAAGTTTGGGAAACAGTGATCTAGAACTTTCTGACAGTGTAATGGGCTTCTTTGTGAGGTAATGGCAGTGAAACCTCGACGGTTGTTGGCATGCATTTAAGGCAGAAACTCATGGTACCTGCTCAAAGTCTGATGATCTAACCAGACCAACTGCATGGCTCAGTGGAAGTTTTGGGTGGAGATGCTTGCAGGTACACTTGTAACAGTTTTACAGTGTCAATCTGACCCCACCATCCAGAGTAAGCTTTGAGTGAGGGATTCAAATAAGCCATCATGTGGCTGTGCAATGTACTTGAAACGGTCTGTGCTCCAGCTGAGCACTTCTTCTGAGGGTCTATGTGTTCTGGGAGCTTGCTCTGACTGCACTCTTCCTTTTGAACACAGTTATAGTATGTGGTGGTAGAAGTAGCCTGTACTTTGAAAGCAGACAGACTTTACTTTCCTATAGAAAAGGACCACCAGGATGTTGGCTATGTCCCTTTTGCTACTAACAAAGGTGGATATTTTGAAGAAAGGGTAGAAATCCTCATAGAGTGAAAATTGAGAGTCACTAGTGGTTGGATAGGAAGATTTCAATTTTATCATTTCTCTTGCTATTGTAGTTTTAAATGACTATAAGTATCACAAATCGGCATCATTCTATTTAAAAGGCCTACCCTGCACCCTTTGCAAAAAGTAGTCTAAATGAGGGACCTCAATGGTCCTCATGCAACATGTGGTACATTTTAACCAATGCATCTGTTTAATCAATACAAAAATCTCTTATCCTGCTTTGAGATTACTTGAAATTTTAAGATAAATTATGCATTATCATTAAAAGTATATAAAATCAATAATAATTTTAGAGTATGGTATTAATAGCTATACTAGCCCCCCCCCCCCCACATGCTGTCCTCTGCTTGACCTGCATGAGTCAGAGAAGCAAATACTCTCTGAGTTCAGGACCATTACTAACCAACCACAGAAACCATCCAGTAGAGCTGTTAATCTTCAGTCTCACCAATTTGCTGACTCCTTCCATTGGCATGCTCTTAAGGCATAATGCTTTTTAAGTGTATTTTGAAGACAAATTTCCTTTATCTCTGGTCTTTCTTGCAAAAAAAATGTCAGCTTGGCCTAGTTATCTGTCACAGAGGACTCCTGAATGCCAAGCTAATTCAGTGGTTCCAGCTTTTGGTGTTTCAACAAACACCAAACTGGTGTTTGAAACAACTGGTGAATTCTTTGCTATTTGGGAAAAACTGCTGTTTTCAGGTAATAATACTCAAAATGAAGATGGCCTTTCATTTCTTTCTAAATTCAAAGAACTTAGATTTTAATTTGAAAATGCAAAGACACTCAGTTGGGGAAATGTACATCTGACCAGAGTAATATTTGACTTGCTTTTCAAGCTACCCCAGGGCAATAGTTGGAACAGCACCCAGTGCAGGGAGAGGACAGGTCCCCGTCTCTGAAACCCTGGGAATTATTTACCCAGCAAATGATTCCACAGAGCCCATCATTTCTATTTTTGCTCCTTTACTTTCATCTGAATTAACAAAGAGTGATCAGAAGTCTATTACCCGAAACAAGTTTAGAAAATGGAAGACCAACCACTACAGTGTCAATGTGGATTGATCAATGTTGGGAACACCTTGCTGATAAGATTTAATTTTGTTATGTGATCTGATGTGGCCTCTCTCCAAAGTACATTTCATCATTAATAACAAATAATCCATACGCTCAGAGTTTCAGACCCAATCTAAGAAAGAACTGACTTCAGAAGCTACGTTCCTTTTGTTGTTCCCTTACAAATCTATTCAGTTAGTTTTTTTATAAAAACAAAAGTGGACATTTCTTTTCGGTGACCATTGCATGTTTCATTTGCTGGTCCCTCTCCACTGTGCGGCTAGCCAGATTCTGCTGAAGACATTATGCACTTGAAAGAGGTGTCTTCTTGGATACAAGCTGCCACGATTGAAAAACAGCCTGTACTCCAACCTCGTTTTCAACTGGGAGCGTGTTTTCTCACAGACACAATATGCTAAACAATGGATTGGTCCACCTGATAATTCTACAGGCTATGGAAACCCAAAATGTCGGTGCAATTACCACATCACATAAGATGTTTTTCCAACCAATGTTGACATGGCTGTGCTGTTGCTTAAACTCTTTTGTGGAATTTTAAATTTCTTTTTTGAAATCACTATGGCAGAAGCCATTTTTGTCTTTGGGGGCCAAAAAAACCTCTGTCCTTGGTGTATGGGAAGAGAAAAGTATTTCTGGAGGTGTCCTTTTGCCTTCCCAGAACTGAATTTCTGCCCTTCTCTTTCCTCCCCTCTCCTAAGTGCAGTCACCTCCAACTCCCAGGTCTAAGGACTAGCCCACATGAGTGGTGCCGGTTTTTTTCTCAGTTTTAAAGTTCTGAGTCATGCCTTTTCTTAACTGGGAGCTACACTTATCTCTTCATTAGCCATGTTTTCTTTTTTCTGAAGACAACCTGCACAGACAGTTTCCTATATGAATACCTTCTCCAAGTCACTCTGGGCCTCTGTACCTACTACACATGGTGTACTCAGGTCGATTTATACCTAGGTTTCAGGATTCCTTTACTTATTAATTACTGCATGCCCTCCTCACTCCTCACCTCAGCCTCTGCCTGACCCGATCCTTATAAATCTTTGGGAATATACTTCTAAGGATTTTAGAGTTCTCTTATTTAGAAATTTTGCTAAATTTCTAAATAAGCAGAACCATGTTAATTTGATAGCAGTGGGCAATATAAGGGTTCTGGAATTTATAATGGCCCCCAGAAATCAAATCATGGACTCATGAAGGGAAAGTTTTGTTGGAAAATTCTCAGTCAGTCCCCTTTGTAATGGTTAAGGATTTTATGGTGGAAGTGGAGGTAAAAGGTTCTGAAAGCTCAACAGAAAAAGGCCACCATTCTTGGCAAGAGAGACAATAAAGTTCTCTCAAGAAAGTTGCAGATTAAAGGAATAGTAAAAATCTGCCACAGAAAGGGCAGCAATCCTTCCAGAAAAGTGATTGCAGATGTTTAACACTATTAAAACCACAATGTGTAAAAAAGGTGCACACAGAGAACACTAATTAGACACATATTCTTGAGGTGTTTTATCTATTGATGGTTTGTTTTTTTCATTACATCAAAAATATTGTCATATAAAGTATCTCAGGGAGTCAAAATGTCAAAAAATAGGCATTTTATGTAACAGTTATTACCTCTGCTTATTACACTACCACTTATGTGACAACCATGTTACTGAATTTGGGTCTCAGTACTGGAATCTTCAGAATAAAAAATATTGAATTACAAAGCACCTTAGCTTGCACTGCTTTTATTTTGAAAATCTTTTCTATTTTTAAGTTTTGTTGTGTCTGAGAAGAAAAAATTGGAAACTTTGCTCACCTTGGTGTGTCTTAATTAATGAATTATATTAAAAACAAAATTTCAATAAACATTCACTTATTTATTCTTTTGATAAACAGGCATTAAGCACATATTTGGCTCATGCCAGGCACAGGGCTACAGGGCACAGTCTTTGCCATTGAGGGCCACAGTCTAATGAAAATAGACGAGCAAACAAATAATCAGTGCACAACAGAGAACTGTAGCTAGCTCTTACTGAGTGTATCAAAGTAGAGTCTTAGAGGAAGAGGTCTTTGACCTGTCTTGAAGGATGATAAGCAGTTTGCCTGGTGGGCACTCCAGGCAGAAGGAACAGCATTTGCAATGATATGAATGTAAGAAAGAACATGACAAGAACAGGCAACAATGGTTGCCTAATGTGGTTGGATCCCAGGGGACCTTTGGGGAATTAGTGGGAGAGGATGCCGGAGAGGCAGTCAGGGTCCAGGCCATGGAAGGTCTTGACCCCTGCTGGGGAACTTAGGCTTCATCAAAGCCAAGAGAAACTAAGGAATTTAAGTAAGAAAGTGGAATGATCAGGTTAGCAATTTAGGAAGATCACTCAGGTGGCAGCAGGGTGAAGGGAGGAAATAGGGCAGGCTCAGACACCTGTAGTTAGGAGGTGACTACAAGGGCTTGAGCAAGAATGATAGTCACGACATATATTGAGTGCTAACCATGTGTCAAGCACTGGACATATGTTTTCTCATTTAATCCTCACATTGATCCTATAAGGTAGTTTATTAGTCAAGACAGGGTAGGTTATGCTGTGACAAGAAACAACTACAAAATAGTGGTTTCAGACAACCAAAATAATTCATTGTTCATGCCACATGTCCCAGCAGGTTGGCTGGGAAGCTCTGCTCCTCAAAGTCATGTAAAAACCCAGGGTAATGGAGGCTTCATCTCAATATATACCTCACCGCAGTGAGAAGGGATCATCATCACAGCAGTGGGAAGGGAATGTGGTTCACTGTGTATGAGTCCTCAAAGCTTCTGTCTGTGTCACACAGCTACATACAACTCAAAGGGAGCAGGGAAGTGTAATCCTACCATGTGCCCAAAAGGAGAACCAGGAATATTTAGATAGCACTAATTACTATCACATCCTACTTCTGAGCATAGAGTAAAAGTGCACATTTCTGACCTGCTTTAAAGTTGGGTGTGGCCATGTGACCTAATTCAGCCAGTGAAATGGCAGAAGCTTTAAGAACTAGGAGTCTTTGAGAACTAAGAACTAGAGCATAATTTGCCAGGCTCTTGCCTTCCCTCTGCCATGGCAACTGGCAGTATTCCAGATAATGCCTGCTCCTTTAACCTGGGTTCCAGAGTGAGGACAATAGATAGCAGAGCCCCATCAACATCCAGTGCACATGCAGTGTGAGTTGCAGTTGTAAGTCACTGAGATTTGAAAGACATTTGTAACTGTATCATAACCCAGTTCACCTGGGACTGTCAGAGAAAGGCACAGAATATTTCTCTGCAATCTTAAAAATCTCCACAGATAGGTTTATTATTGTTATTATTCCCATTTTACAGATCAGGAAACCGGACTCAGAAAAGTCAAAGAATGTGCCCAAAGTTGCACCTGGTAAGTGGTAAAGCCAAAATTCAAACCCAGGCAATCTGCCTCCTGAAGCTAAGCTTCAAACTATAACTAGTAAGAGCCTGACTTAAAGCATCAAAAGTGGGGATGAACGGGTGGGACTAGTTTAGTGACATTTAAAAAGTAGAATCAGAAAGATCTGCTGGATGATTATATGAAGATAGAGAAGAAGAAGAGGATAGAGAAGAAAACTGATTCCCAGTTTTCTGACTTGGAAAATCAAATGGATGGTGACCAGTAATTCAAATGGAGAAGAGATAATGGTGAGCAAATTGGGTAGTGGGAAGGCAATGAATTTGGGGTTAGATTCTTTCTTTCAGCACTTTTAAGTTGTCTTTCCATTGTCTTCTGTTCTCTCTGGTTTCTGACCAGAAGTTGGCCATATTCATATAGTTGTTGCCCTATATGTAATGTGTCATTCTTCTCTGGCTGCTTTCAAAATTTTCCCTTTAGTTTTACTTTTTGGCAATCTGACAACGATGGGCCTAGGTATGATTTTCTCTGTATTTATATTGCCTGGGGTTCACTGAACTTCTTGGATTTGTTGACATTTTTCATCAACTTTGGTAAATTTTTGGTCGTTATTTCTCTGTCCCATTCTCACTGTCTTCTCCCTTTAGGACTCCAATTACATATATGTCTAATACTGTCCCACAGGTCTCTGAGGATCTGTTCATTTTTCTTCCATCTTTTTTTCTGTTTTTCAAATTAGATCATTTCTATTGTTTGATCTTCAGGTTCACTAACTCTTACTTCTGCCATCTTCCATCTGCTGTTAAGCTTCTAGTGAATTTTGTTGTTATTTTATTTTGCTTTTTAGTTCTAGAATTTGCATTTGCTTCTTTTTTATAGTTTGCATTTCTCTGCTGAGATTTCCTATCTATTTACTCATTAAGATCATATTTTCCTTTATTTTGAACGTTTGCCTTCAATTTTTTGACTATCTTTATAATAGCTGCCTTAAGGTCTTTGTCTGCTAAATCCAATATCCAAGTAACCTTAGGGTCAATTTTTATTTTCTACATTTGTTTTCCTATTTTTTTGCACATCTAGTAATTTTTTATTGTAATACTAGAGGCTACAGGTGATACACTGCAGAAATTCTGGGCTCTGGATTCTGTTATATTCCTCTGAAGAGTTTTGATTTTTGTTCTAATAGTTCATTTATTGTCTGGCCACTTTCAACTTGTGTAGGCTTATTTTTTTGCTTTGTTAGGGTAGATATTTGGAAAGTCCAAGATATCTTTCCCAAGCCCCTCTAACTTGGTGTGTTCAACTTTTAAACTCCGTTTTCCCTGTGGATCTTGGCATGGCTTGGTTTTAGCCTTGGATAGGGCTGGTCTAATGTAGATCTTCCTCTAGGGAAGTGGTTTTCAAACCTTAGCATGTATCAGAATCATCTGAAGAGCTTGTTAAAACACAAATTTCTGGACTTCTTCCCCTGAGTTTCTGATCCAGTAGGTCTGGGGTGGGAGCCTAGAATTTGCATTTCCAACAGTATGTCTAACAAATTTCCAGGTGATGCTGATGCTGCTGGTCTGGGGACAACTATTTGAGAAATATTTTTCTAGAATATAGTCCTTACTTTTAAAATGTGATCTTTCTGGTGTCCCAGCTGGAACCTGCGGTGTTGCTAACAAAGTGTTAATGTGGCTTTCCACTCAGGCTGAGCCAAAACTGCAATGACCCCCCCACTGCTTGAACTCTAATATCGTTCTTTGGCTTTCAACCCCACAAAAACTGGTATCTGGTAATTCTTGGATAGTCTTGCCTTACGCATGTGCAACCTAGCTCTTAGCCAAATACCCACAGTGGACCCCACAGGTTGGAGCCCTCCCTCTACACAGCTCCCTCCTCTCCAGTGCCCTACCTTGCAGATTCCAACTGCTCAGCTGCCCCAAACTCCAATCTCTGCCTGCTTAGCTCAGCTGGTCCTCCAGCTCACTGCTTCCTGGTTAGGAAATTGCCCTCAGATAAAGAGCCAGAGTGATTCTGGGGCTCACCTCTTTGAGTTTCTCTTCTCTTAGGGACCACAGACTTGTGCCATCTGAAACAGTTGACTAACATATTTTGCCCAGTTTAGTGATTTTTAAAAATGGTGGGTGGCTAGTCTAGTACCAATTTCTACTCCACCATAGCCAGGGGTGGAAGTCCTGGCTTTAGATCTTTTGAATTTAAGGAGCCTTGGACTATCCAGATAGAGATATCTACAATGAAAAGTTAGCCAAGAGATAAAGGTTTGCAAAGGATCAGTGTATGGATAGTAATTGAGACAAGGGCACAAATCACATAGGAGGTTATACAAAATGAGAAGAGTAGAGGAACCAAGATAGAATCTTAGGGGTACTGCCAACTTTTCAAGGATAAGTGGAAGGAGAGGGTTGGCAAAAGAGGCATAGAAGGAGTGGTTCCACAGGCAGGAGAAGAACCACTGTCCCAGAAATCAATGGAGAGGAGTTTTTAAAAGATATTTTGAATTCTTACTATGTCTCTCTCCTGTGCTAAGAGATTCACACACAAAATTTTTTTTTAAATTTTCAAGCAACCTAATAACATAGTATTATTATCAATTTTATTTTATAGATGAAGATGAAGAAACTAACCAGTTAAGGTCATACAGCTGGTAAATGGCAGAGCCAGGACTTGAATCTAGGCATTCTGGCTCCAACACTCAACAACCCCACAATGTTCTGCCTCACTCCAAAATAGGAGAGGATGGCAAATGTTGCAGGGCTGTCCAGGAAGCTGAGGATTGAAAAGTGCCTATTGGATTAGGCACTAGGGCCACTGTGAGCTCAGCGAGAACTCACTGCAATCAACAGTAGGTGCTAATTAACTGCTCAACATTATCAGTTCCTGGGCTTAACTCTTTTGAGTCAGCAGAGCGCCATGCACATGGCACCTCTCAGCCTCTGCTTACATTGTCCTCCTCCTCCGAAATTTGCTCCAGATGTCTGTCAGAAAGAGGAGGCTCACTCCCTAACTGTACGCCCTGCTCCAGCTTCGTAAGGAGGTGAAGAGAAGTGTGAGGTACCTATTTATAACTCAGCAACTGTGCCCGGGCACAGATTTACATGCATTTGAACATCAACTCAATTGTCTACATTCAGATTAGTCTCAGCAAATCTTTAAGCGCTCACAGCTGTCTTCAGGTGTTCAGGGGATTATTATGGGGAGATGTTGATCAGCTGTTCTCCATGTCTTCTGTGGGCCGAACAAAAGGAAAGAGGCTTAAATGTCAGCAAGGGATTTAGATGTAAGTGAGAACTCTGTGAGGCAGGGAGGTCCTGTGTACCCAAGCAAGAGTATCCAGTCTTTCTGTCTTATTCAGCCCTAAATATTCCCTTCGCCACCATACCATCTTTTTGTTTATTATAACAAAAACAACAATAACAATAACAGCAAATGCTTATGTAGCTCTTACTTTGTGCCAGGCACTGTTATTAGGTTTTCCACTCATATTTACTCATTCAATACTCACAACAACACAATGAGATAAGCACTATTACCATTCCCATTTTATAGATAATAAAACTGAGACACAGAGATGGTGAGTAACTTGCCAAAGGTCACACAACCAACAAATGGCAGAGCCAACATTTGAAGCCTAGTGCCAAAGTCCATTCTCTTAACCCTACATTGCACTAGAACAGAATTCAAGATAAGGCAGAACATGGAGAAATGCTACCAAATTGGCATGGAGGCTGTAGTAGATTGTCACGAAATGGCCCTAAATAAACTGTGCCTCCCTGAAGTCATGCCCACGTCCCTTTCACACTGAATCTATGCCAGCATAATGACTCACTTGACTAATAACAAAATGATGGAAGCAACTTTCTGGAATTTCAAGCCCAAGCCTTACGAGGTCTGGAGCTTCTTTTTTTTCCTCTCAGGACTGCCTTGTAAAGAAGTCCAGGATGTCCAGCTGTAGAGAGAAGCCACATGTAGAGAGAAACCTTGGAGGTTGAGAGGCCATGGGGAGAAGAGCAGAGGCACTTCAGATAAGAGCCAGCACCAGAGGGGTAACTGAAGCCATCTGAACTGTCCCAGGAGACACCACATACGACAAAGATGACCTGAACCTGCTGAGCTCTGCCCCAAATCCTGACTCTGAAAGGGTTGTAGTTTTGAGTCACTAAGTGTTTCTTTTTTATTGTGGTGAAATACACATAACAAAATTTACCATTTTAACTTTTTTGTGTGTGTGAGGAAGATTAGCCCTGAGCTAACATCCGTTGCCAATCCTCCTCTCTTTGCAGAGAAAGATTGGCCCTGGGCTAACGTCCATGCCCATCTTCCTCTACTTTACGTGTGACACCACCACAGCATGGCTTGATAAGCGGCACATAGGGGATTCGAACCTGCGAACTCTGGGCTGCTGAACCAGAGCCTGCGAACTTAACCACTATACCGCCAGGTCAGCCCCCATTTTAACTATTTTTAAGTGTACAACTCTGTGGCATTAGGTACATTCACACTGTTGTGCAATCATCATTATCATCCATCTCCAGAACTTTTTCATCATCTCAAACTGAAACTCATTAAACAGTATCTCCTCATTTCTTTCTCTTCCCAGCCCCTGGTAACCACTGTTCTCCTTTCTGTTTCTATGGATTTAAGTCAATAAATTTTAAGGTGTTCTATTAGGTAGCAACATGTAACTTTATATAGATATTGATAGATTTACTAATCTGCTTTTAGAACATATTAATGTGTTTCTTAGTTTATTAAATACTAGAGAGTTGTAGAAGTAGCAGGAACCCTCCCAGAGCTGCAGTTCATTTTGTCATTTGTACATTTAATTCTACTGTGTCATGGCCTACAGTGTTATAGGTAAAATCATAATTATACCTAACATTCACTTTAAAGTTGAGAAAGCAGTTTCACATTTAATATATCATTTGCTTTTCACAATAGCCTTGTGAGGTAGAATTAGTTTCTTCATTTCATAGATCAGGGGACTGAGGATCAAAGAGTTTAAGTGACTTGCTCAGAGGCAAACAGATTGGTCTGCATTCATTTATTGATCTCTCCTATTTGGGAAGGGCAGTGGGGAAGGGACCCAAAGACAGTTCAGCAGCTTGAAAGAGGAGACACAAGCCAGGTCCTCAAAGAACATCTGCTCTCCTAAGACACACCCATGGATATGCCCATAGTAAAGTCTTTTGATCATGCTGAGCACCAACCAAGATGGCTCCCGATGAAATGTTTTGTAGGATGTGGCTGGGTCCCACATTAAGAAACAAATATTCTTGGGGCCGCCCGGTGGCGCAGCGGTTTAGTTCGCGCTTGGCAGCCCCGGGTTCGCGAGTTCGGATCCCGGGCGGCCGCCGACACACTGCCTGTCAGCCACGCTGTGGCGGCGTCCCATATAAAGTAGAGGAAGATGGGCACGGATGTTAGCCCAGGGCCAGTCTTCCTCAGCAAAAAGGGGAGGATTGGCGACGGATGTTAGCTCAGGGCTGGTCTTCCCCACAAAAAAACAACAACAACAAAAAAAAGAAACAAATATTCTTGGCTGTATTTTGGGCAGGAGTAGCATGGTGAGGCAAGCCAGGTACAACTTCATTGAGTAAAGCCACAGAATCACGTCCCATTCATAAAAGGGACATAAAATGAATTCAGTGGGTCAGAAATTATATATTTTTTTGAATGAAATAGAGCAGAATTCATTGAAATAGTACAGGAGAGTGTTTTTCTGTGGAATTTATCTCAGTTATATATGTATACACATTCTTGCATCTTCATAGTCAAGTTATTTGGGATTTGGGTCACAATATGAAATGTATTTTTTACTGTGGTGAAAGTGCTTGAAAACCACTGTCCTACCCCACTTTTCTCCTGGCCACAGCCTTCCCCAAAGTGCAGAGGTATTCTGCAATCTCTGGGGAAGCACAGCCTTTCTGCAGGCACTGGCCTCGTGCAAACAGTAGAAAAGAGACTGATGTTATTTTAGCACAAGGACAACACTCCAGAGGCCCGTATGGAATGGCTGAAATGTTGCATGTAAAGTTTTGTCTATGCGCCCAAGATGATTTTATGACACAGAGACACAGTGACACAATGCTGAAAGCACGGGGTTAGATACAGGGAAACCGAGGTTCCAGTCTCCATTCTTCATCAAACACTTATAATTTCTTGAGATTTTCTGGGCTTCCATTCTCTCAGCTCAAGAATAGAGGAATTGGACTAAATTATCTTCAGGGAAAGTCTTCTACCAAGAGAAGGAATGCTGATAAGATTTATGTCACTGCCTCCTCATTTTCCCACGGAGGGGCTCTGGGATAGGGAAGGCAAAGGGAAATTCAGTCTCTCTTCTTAAAAAAATGTGTCCAGTTTTTTGTTGTTTGTGTTATATCTGAGATTGATAGGGATAGACCAACACCATCTTTGAAAGATAGCTAACGTACATTTCCGGTTTGAGGCAGGGGACTTACTTTGAGTATCCCACCAGGTCCGTGTGTCTATAACCATGAAACTTACATCGTTTTATTCTCATGAATTAAACAATAAACTGTAATCATTTATTTCAAGGTATTCCAAGGCAAAGTCATGGCAGCTCAATCACATATAAAATTTTGTCCCTATAATTAAGTCATATATATAAGAAGGTAGTTGGAATTCCTCAGGAATTAAAAGCACATGATCGTGGTGATTCTTTACCCTGAGCTGAAGAAATGTGAACTCCCTGATGGCTGGATTTCAATCCTGGAGCCTACGCAGAGAGGGGAGCTGGGCCAGCGACCACTGGCAGCTCATGGACGTTAAGAAAGTCTCCATGGCAGAAGAGAAGGAGCCTGGATATTGCCAACAGCCATTGTTTAAGGGGGAAAAAAGTTGTAGAGCCTCAGCAATAATGGCTCTGCTTCTGCCACTATCAGCAGAGAGACAGGTGCAGAGAGCTCTTTCAACCCTAGACGTGGCCCAAGAAATATCCCAGAAGCCTGTGCTTCTTGACATGCTGGGCTGAATCTGCAGAGTTTCCAGGTGTACTCAAATGGGTCTGTGAGTGACATGGGAACTTAGCAGCTTTGCTTGCAACTTAAGAGTAGAAATTGTTTCTCAGCAAACAGAAAACATCCCTGTCCATTTGCATTTCAAACAAAGTAATGCTGTCTGGGAACTGATACAAGCAAATTCATTCTCATTGGAGAACTCCACATCTCTGTTCAGTTTAGGCAGAGTAAAAAGGAATTGTTTGAATTGCTTCATTTATATTTTCTCATGGTGTAGAGAAGTGTTATGTGATTTGATGTCTAATTTTTTTCATGGTAATTTTTCCTAGAACATATTCAAACAAGATGCCATTTAATAGACTTGAATATTGTCTAACTCTGGATATGATAAAAAGCACAGAAGGGCACAATTGAAGGGGAAGTAAGAAAAGATTTATTAAAGGGCAATGAATTATATTATTAGACCAGTGACTCCTTCCCTCTCCCCAAAGGAACCCCAAGCCCAGCTTATCTCAGTAAACCAAAGGAAATTTAATCTAAGCCTCTACTATATATTCAGTACATTCTGGCTGACATTTTAAACCCTGTTAGAAATCTGGTCAGCTTCCAAGCACATGCAATACTAGAATGGAGAAATAGTATAGATAACTATCTCATTTCCCTTTCTCTCTGAGACATTGACAATGATTCTTTGTAAAATGTCTCAGGACATTGAAGGAAGTTATTGACAAACATTTTGCAGAAATCTGTCAAAAGCGGATTATTGCAATTTATGTAATGTGGATATTCCATTTCCCAGGTTTCATGTGTTGCATGGTTAAAACATGCATGGAAGACAATGGGGTGTATAGGCTGCCAAATATATGAACAACCAGGAATCAAGGTGCATGTTTGAAGAGTGGTGTTTTCAGCTCCTGAGAGGACAGAATGATGACCTCAAGTGACATGAGCAGAACCACCAGATACACACTGATCCCCTCCCACCAGAGCAAATACTACTCAGCAAAATGGGAGAAACACATAACTGCATCTAGTTGCTCAGAAACACTCACAAACGTGCTGGTTTGAGCGGGGTGTGCCACAACATCTGGAATAGAGTTCCACGCTATGCAGATAGGAATATCGCAGACACTTGAAATTCACAGATAAACTCAAGCCCTTATTTCAGCAATTTAGTTTTACTCATCTGTCACCAAGGCACAGCTGGAACCAAGGCCAACACTGTAGACAGGATCTTACCCTCTTCCCCACCTGCAGAGGAATCATGAAGTGCATGAATAAAGAAGCCAAGGCCATGGCTCTGTCCCAACCTGGATGCTAACCCTTTGGAAATTGAACATTGGAGTGCAGTGAGAAGACTTCATTATAGTGTCACATAGCACTGCAGGTCTGCCTGACTCATCTCAGAATCAACCACCCAAGGCAATTTTAGGTTTCTTCCTTGATAAGGCTCAATTCTTTTTATTTTTATTTTATTTATTTATTTATTTTTGTGAGGAAGACCAGCCCTGAGCTAACATCCATCGCCAATCTTCCTCTTTTTGCTGAGGAAGACCAGCCTGGGCTAACATCCGTGCCCATCTTCCTCTACTTTATGTGGGACGCCGCCACGGCGTGGCTGACAAGCAGTGTGTCGGCTGGCGCCCGGGATCCGAACCTGCGAATCCCAGGCTGCCAAGCGCGGACTAAACCGCTGCGCCACCTGGCGGCCCCTCAATTCTTTTTAAAGTATGGGAAGGGACATATAGATCATTTAATTCTACTTGCTGTAGTGTTTTTATTTGGGATTTCACCTGTGCCCGTCTACTCTTTTTCCCAGAAACAGGAGACCAGTCTCGCCACTTCTCTAGACCTACAGAGTAATCTCATGCTTGCAAATAACAAAGGAACACTAGGTTAAAGTCTCTCTCATACTCCTCAACAAAGATGATGACATTTTCTTTCAAAACATTGTACTTTGCATGTCAATCTTAATTAAACTATTTGCTTAAGTTAAAATTATGTGGAGTATATTTTTAAAGCATTTCTGGATACACACTTATTTGAAATGGCATATATACGCTTATACATATATATAGACACACACAGATATATACACAATCAAAGCAACCCTTTTTTTTCTGCCTTTACCATCTTGGTGGGTTTTTTTAAATTAAGGTCATAATAGTTTATAACATTGTGAAATTTCAGTTGTACATTATTATTTGTCAGTCACCATACAAATGTGCCCCTTCACCCCTTGTGCCCATCCCCAATCCTCTTCCCCTCTGGTAACCACTAATCCGTTCTCTTTGTCCGTGTGTTAGTTTATCTTCCACATGTGAGTGAAATCTTATGGTGTTTATCTTTCTCTGTCTGGCTTATTTCGCTTAACTTAATACCCTCAAGGTCCATTCATATTGTGAATGGGACAAGTTTGTCTTTTTTATGGCTGGGTAGTAGTCCATTGTATATGTGTATATACCACATCTTTATCCAATGATCAGTTGATGGGCACTTGGGTTGCTTCCACTTCTTGGTTATAGTGAATAATGCTGCAATGAACATAGGAATGCATAAGTCTCTTTGAATTGTTGATTTCAAGTTCTTTGGATAAATACCTAGTAGTGGCATACCTGGGTCATATGGTATTTCTATTTTTAATTTTTTTTTTTTTTTGTGAGGAAGACTGGCTCTGAGCTCACATCCACTGCCAATCCTCCTCTTTTTTGCTGAGGAAGACTGGCCCTGGGCTAACATCCGTGCCCATCTTCCTCTACTTTATATGGGACGCCACCACAGCATGGCTGACAAGCAGTGCCTCAGCTGGCACCCGGGATCCGAACCTGCGAACCCCGGGTTGCCAAAGCGCGAACTAAACTGCTGCGCCACCAGCTGGCCCCGTCTATTTTTAATTTTTTGAGAAATCTCCATACTGTTTTCCATAGAGGCTGCATCAGTGAAAGCAACCATTTTTTTAAAGTAAATTCTTTTTGAGAGTCATAATTTCAACTAGTCACCATGACTGTGTGAATCCATCTTTTTTTGATTGACACCTTAAATGACTAAAGGTAGTCAGTTTGTCCGTGCCATAAAAACATATCTATAATTGAAAATCTCTCTACAGACAATAGGGAATGTGCTGATGGTTTCCATAGTAATTCAAAGTCCAAAAATGCATCAAGGTTCCTTTCCTCCCCTCTGTTGGACTTTCTTTTCCTTACTGGATGAAGAAAGATCACTTTCATTTTGTCAGGCATTTGAGAGATGCCACCATTATGTTTCTGTTCATAACAATCTCTGTGTAAGGATAGTATTGTGTAGTTCATAAAATATGGACCTATTATTGTCTCATGATCCCCACAATATCCTTGCGAGGTTGGGCAGAGCAGGAATTGTTATTCCTATTGACAGATGGGAAATTGAAGCCAGGAGAGGTTTAGTTACTTGCCCGAGGCTGTGGCACCCACCAAGTCATGAACTGGGATTCAAACCCAGACCTTCTGATTCCTAATCCACTCTCTTTTCTCTATTTTGTGCTCCCCCCCAAGAAAAGATACCAGTGCTTTTAAGACAGACTAAAAATCCTATTTGCTTGGTCCCTCCTTTAAAATCTAAAAACAATAAATAGCTCATCAAGTGAGTTCAACACATGTGGCACCCCTGTGTTAATAACCAACGTAGGAGCACCCATCCACAGGACTGGCAGTCTATGCATTGCCTGGCCAGGATGGAGTCTATGCACTGTATGGGGGGGCAGTCTTATGGTCTGGGTGCAGCTGCCCTGTGTGCGTCCTTGGAGGAGTTCCAAAGCTCTGCAGTTGGGCCCCAGACACCAAATGTTGACCCAATCCAGCCTCCATGGTCCTAGCTGTCCTGGTCTGCTCTCTCATCCTCTGGTAAAGCATAAGAGTGGGGAGAAGGTAGTTGGCACTGGAAAGAGTTGTTACTGGGTGAAGGGTTGGCACAGCTCCTTGTAGATACTTGAGTTGGGGAAAGAAATGGATGGGAGAGATTGGCTACAATTCTTGGAACTTTCCCCAAGGGAGGGTGCAGGAAGCCTTTGCACAAAGTAATGGAACATGAAGTGCGGGTCCTAGTTCCCCAAACTATAGTCAGTGAGCTAGGGAAGAAGTTTGAGAGATCATCAAGTCCATCCCTCATTCATTCATTTATCTATTCATTCAACAAACAATTATTGAACACCTACAGTGCTGAGGATATAACAGGGAACAAATCAAAGTCCCTGCCCTCATGGAGTTTACATTCTAGTGGGGAGAGAAACAGCAAGCAAATAACATCAGCTGGTGATAAGTGCTGTGGAGAACAGGAAAGCAAGGCAAGTGGAAAAGGGACTCTTGGGGGGACAGGAGGTACTGTCTTATATATGTTGGTTAGGGACTGGTAAGATGCAGCCCAGTGATAACGGCATTTGAACAGAGACTTGAAGAAAATGAGGGAAGAAGCCATGGGGATATCTGATGTGGAGAGAATTCGAGGCAGAGGGCCTGCAAGTGCAAAAGCTGTGGTACAGAGAGTTCTTGGCATGTTTAAGGAACAGCTAGGAGGCAAGTGGGCTTAGAGTAGCATGAGGGGGAAAATTAGGAGATGAGGTCAGGGAAATTGTAGGGCCCAGACCACAGAGGGCCCTATAGGCCAGTGTTAAGCTTGAGTAAGATGGGGGCCCTTTGGAGGGTTTTGAGTAAGGAAATGATAGGATTTGACTTTTTAAAGTATCCTTCTGGCTGCTGTGTTGGAAAACATCTGGGGCTATGCCATGGAACATGATGAAAATCTACTTCATTCTTGAAAAACTTTGTATATTACTCAATTGCCCTCATATTTTCCAGATTAGTTTCCATGCTTCTCTCTAGACAGGTTTTCATCCATTTGTTTTATTTCCCATCACCAGATTCTTTAAAATAGTTTGATCTTGTTATCATTTCCTTTTCAATGCCCAACTTAAAAATTTTCAAATGGCTTTCACTTGCTCTTGGGAGAAGTTCAAACTCTGGCCTAAAAGGTCCTGTAAGACAGCCCTCACCCACCTCTCTCCTTTTGTACTCCCCTCCATCTTCCTCTTTCTGTTCCAACAACGTTGTTCTTCTTTCAGTTCTTTCTAGTACAAGGCCTTCCCTCAGACTGTTTCTTCTTCCAATGTTCTTCCTGTGTCTCCATGGTTCATCCTTGTACATTCTGTGCCTAAGGGCTCCAGAAATTTGTTGAATTAGTTAATTCATCAATCAAATATAGTACATAAAATAAAGTCAACTCTGAGTCCGCAGTTTGGAGTTATTTCTGTTTTGGAAGAAAGCTCAGATTTCACTATTACTGAAATTCCATTCAGTATTATTTTAGATTATGTGAATATATTTTGGAGTAATACGTTATGTTAACAAATTATATGATTATATTTTGGAATACCTTTCCTAGATGTTATAATTCTAATTAACCTTACCACATCATTGCAGCATGATAAATTACATGAAAAATCTTGTTAAATAAAGGCTTGTTTGCCACAAATTTTGGTGTGGCTCTTTATCTATCATGGATATCCCCATTTGGGTATCTTATTAGCAGTCTGAGAGACTCATTCTCTCTGTTACTAGTGCTATATTATTTTGTCTAATTCTTTGTTGATAGCTTTTAAAATTCTGGAGTCATACTGTTTGATATGGTGCCCCAGCCACACACGTGGCTTTAAATTTTAAGTTAATTAAAATTAAATTTTAAAAAATCTATTCCTCAGTTCATATGTGGCTAGTGGCTACCACATCGGATAGCCCAGATATTGAACATTTCTATCATTACAGAAAGTTCTATTGGACAGCATTGTTCTAGAGCCTACCTTTCACATCTCCCTAGTGTTTTGATATATCTTCTATTTCTAAGGAGACTTCTGCAACTGGGTGGCAATAACACTGTCAAGTGCCTCTCTTTCAGTGCCTACTTTGTGCCAAGTGGTGTGGTGAAAGAGTACTATATATATATACATATTATCTTATTCCTCATAGGATTAAACCATGAGCCCACTCAGGGAGGCTATTCTATAATATCACTGTAATAAATCAGAAATTTGATGCCCATTGACTCAGGTTTCCATATTCAACTCCTTAATCAACAGGCAAAATGTAAATTGGTCCCAATCCCATCAGATTATAGAGACCTCTAATGCAAATAAAAGACAATATTTGCCAGTGTGGATCTATGTCTTTTCAGTATCTGGAGGGCTTACAAGTTCAAGTACCACAGGGCATGGACTCTGAGGCCTAGACAGCCAGGAGACATTCAAAACTGGATCCAAACAATTCATGGGCATAGCGTTCTTTACTGAGAAAGATCAATTTATCCTTTATCATCGAAGTTATAAAACCTTTTTTGTGTATGTGAGGAAGACCAGCCCTGAGCTAACATCCATTGCTAATCCTCCTCTTTTTGGTGAGGAAGACCAGCCCTGAGCTAACATCCGTTGCCAATCTTCCTCTTTTTGCTGAGGAAGACTGGGCTTGGGCTAACATCCGTGCCCATCTTCCTCTACTTTATATGGGACGCCGCCACAGGATGGCTGACAAGCAGTGCGTCAGCCGGCGCCTGGGATCTGAACCTGCGAACCCCGGGCTGCCAAGCGCGAACTAAACTGCTGCACCATTGGGCCGGCCCATAAAATGTTTACTATGTCCCTTAAGAAATAGTCTGCTTTAGAAAATTGTATACACACACGTACGTGTAAGCACACGGACACACAAACGGAGACAAGAACAAGATGGGCGATGTTTTGCAAGTATGGAAAGCAGGAAAAAAGACCTTCAAAATGTATTTTAAATGATCCTTAATAAATATATCCACGTAAATTAGCCTAATCCTTGGTAACTGAGAATAACCAACATAGTTGTAAGTGATGGAAAAAGCTGCAGAGTGAAAGACAATTCCAAATAACTTAATGTAAGAAATTCCTTATTTTGAACATCAAAAAATAGTGAGCAATATTTTTTGTCAATAGAAAATCAGTTTTTCTTTACTCCCGCTAATAATTAGTAAATAATGTTTGAAGAATATTGGTTTGAAACAAAGTCACCAAATTAATACCTGTGGCACCCTTATGTCTTGGCTTGGCCATAGAACTAACCATGTTTACTGCCATTTTACAGATGGGAAAAATAAGACTCAAAGAAGCTAAGTACTGTATTTCCTGGTTAATAAGTGGTGGAACCAAAATTGAGACCTGGGTGTCTTCAACTCAAGAATTTCATTCTGACTCCCTATCAGGCAGAATGACTCTGACTCATCTTTCTTTGATTTTTGTGGTTCAATTTTATTTATTTATTTTTTTGCTGAGGAAGATTAGCCCTGAGCTAACACCTGTGCCAACCTTCCTCTACTCTTTATATGTGGGTCGTCACCAGAGTGTGGCTGATGAGTAGTATAGGTCTGTGCCCAGGATCCGAACCTGTGAACCCGAGCCACCGAATTGGAAGGCACCAATCTTAACCACTACACCATGGGGCCGACCCCTGTGGTTAAATTCTGAATGAAACACGAATAATAGAACATCAGTTGAAAAGACTGAAATAATACTTGAAGGAAGCAGCCAGGACATTTTTGATGCAAGACCAGCTCAGCTTTTGATTCAGAATATTCTTTTATCTTACCAAATTAATTTTAAAAACTGTGTTTCAATTAACAGGAAATACCCAGAATTATTTTCATTTATTTAAAAGCCTATATATATTTTCATATCATGGAGTTTAATAAAGTTCTTCATCCATTAAACAACTTGAAGCAGAGGTCAGCAAGTTTTTTCAGAAAAGCGCCAGTTAGTACATATTTTAGGCTTTGAAGACCACACAGTTTTTTGTCACAACTACTCAATTCTGCTGCTGTAGCATGAAAGCAGCTTTAGAAAATACGTAAACAAATTAGCCTAGCTGTGTTCCAATAACACCTTATTTATGGACTCTGAAATTTGAATTTTTTATAATGTTGTATGCCCTGAAATATTATTCGTCTTTTGATTTTTTCAACCATTTGTAAATACAAAAACTACTCTTAACTCATGGACTGTATAAAAATATGTGGTATTTGGCTGGATTTAGCTTGTGGTCCATAGGTTGCCAACACCTTGTCTAGAGCATGAAATTAAAATCTGGAAAGATGAAGAAACTTGTTTAAGAAAATGGAAGAACCAGGAATATGGTCTATTTTTTCTGCTGACCCAACTTAATGGGTTGTATCCTATCATAAAGAAATGAAAATAGGGGCCGCCCAGTGGCGCAGTGGTTTAGTCCGCGCTTGGCAGCCCGGGGTTCCCGGGTTCGGATCCCGGGCGCCTGCCGAGGCACTGCTCGTCAGCCATGCCGTGGCAACGTCCCATATAAAGTAGAGGAAGATGGGCACGGATGTTAGCCCAGGGCCAGTCTTCCTCAGCAAAAAGAGGAAGATTGGCAACGGATGTTAGCTCAGGGCTGGTCTTCCTCATACACACACACACACAAAAGAAATGAAAATAATGAAAGCTATGAGATCATTTAATTATATGTAGGGAAGGGGCATTTTAAGACCATAAGCCAGGCCCACTATGCAACATTCTTTTTTTTTTGGTGAGGAAGATTTGCCCTGAGCTAACATCTGTTGCCAATCCTCCTCTTTTTGCTGAGGAAGATTGGCTCCAGGCTAACATTCACGCCCATCTTCCTCTACTTCATATGTGGGACGCCACCACAGCATGGCTTGAGAAGAGGTGCGAGGTCTGCGCATGGGATCTGAACCTGTGAACCCTGGGCCACTGAAGCGGAGCATGTGAACTTAACCACTATGCCACCGGGCCAGCCCCTGAAACATTCTTAATAAAAGCAATGTCAGAATGTCTGCCATTATTACTCCACATGCTTTATCTATAATGGAATGCCAAAAATACAATACCCCCTTTCTATTTGCAATGTTTCCTTCCCTCCGCCATGAAATTGTATACTATTATTAACTGCAAGCTATGCAAATATTAAGCTAAAGGGTAACAGGGGGAGGAGAGCAGTAGTTTAAAATTTTAAATTACAATATTTGTTGTCCCAACCTGAAATTAGTGGATTTAGAAGAAAGATTTGCTTTAATCTTCTCCTCTAATGGACAATTTATGTATATTCTGTATATAATTAATATACCATGACTTTGAAGATTTGCTTACTGGGCTCTTCTCTTACACCATTCAATATTGATTGAGGGTTTCCACGTACCAGACATGATTCTAGGCTCTGAGTGTATTGTAATATAAAGTTCTCCACATTGACAAACTTTAGCTACAGTCCACTACCATCATGCTCTTTATATGACAATCAACAAAATGAATAAAAACAGTAATAACAGTTACCTGATTGGTTCATTCTTTCTTATAAATTGCTTTGAAACATAGGGAACAATACTAATGTCAAGCAAATTCAAATCAATAAACATTCACTTACAACTTGAAAGGCAAACTACAACTAGTAGAATTTAAAAAATATTTTGCAATAATATGTCTATTCAACTTTCCAATAAACTCAGAGAACTTCATATGATTTTCTCTCTCTCCCACCTCTTTTATTTCTTCCCACAATCTCTATAGTAATAGGTTGAGGAAATCTGAGCATGACAAAATACAAGAACAAAACTAGTTTAAGCAGGGGAAGTACCAGGGTTAGAAGCCAGGGCTTATATTTTTAAGAATGCTCCTTCACCCATTATCTCCTATACTAAAAATTTAAGTAAACCATTAATCAGAAAGGCAGCTCCAGATGTACAGCAAGCTCTGTCACACATAGTATTTCTGTTTAAAGTGAGCAAAAACAAGGAAACTTTTTTTTCCTTTTCACTCTCATTCTACAAACATAAAAAACTAGAAATACCAGATGGACCTGCAGGTAGTTAATACACAGCAAGCCAAATTTCTTACCTGCAAGATCACTTTATTTGCACAATAAACAGCTATCAATGGAATGTGACGATTTAACTAAGCCACTGGGTTAAATGGTTGACTTCTTGAATAAATTGTCATTTTTGTGCTTCCATTGCTTCAGTCCCCATTTCCTGATCCAACCACTGAAATGACATTGCTCGTAAAACTCATGCCTTCATAAGAATGTTTTTCTTTTTTTTTTTTTTACCATTTTTTTAATTGATGTCCTAATAGTTTATAACACTGTGGTGTTTTAGTTGTACATTTTTGTTTGTCCGTCACCTTGTGGATGTAACCCTTCACCCCTTGTGCCCCCCCCACCCCCCTTCCCCTTGGTAACCACCAATCAGTTCTCTCTGTGTGTTCACTTATATTTCATATATGAGTGAGTTCATGCAGTGTCTGTCCTTCTCTCTCTGGCTTATTTCACTTAACATAATACCCTCTAGGTCCTTCCATGTTGTTGCAAATGGGACAATTGTGTCTTTTCTTATGGCTGAGTAGTATTCCATTGTATGTATATACCACATCTTCTTTAACCAATCATCAGTCGAGGGACACTTGGGTTGCTTCCACTTCTTGGCTACAGTGAATAATGCTGCAATGAACATAGGGGTGCATAAGCCTCTTGTGATGGTTGATTTCATGTCCATTGGGTAGATGCCCAAGAGTGGGATTGCTGGATCATACGGTATTTCTATTTTTAATTTTTTGAGGACTCTCCATACTGTTTTCCATAGAGGCTGCACCAGTTTGCATTCCCACCAGCAGTGAATGAGGGTCCCCGTTTCTCCACAACCTCTCCAGCATTTGTGATTATAGCCATTCTAACCGGGTGTAAGGTGATATCTTAGTGTAGTTTTGATTTGCATTTCCCTGATGATTAGTGATGTTGAACATCTTTTCATGTGTCTATTAGCCATCTGTGTCTCTTCCTTGGAAAAATGTCTGTTCATATCCTCTGCCCATTTTTTGATCGGGTTGTTTGTTTTTTTGTTGCTCAGTTGTATGAGATCTTTATATATTACTGAGCTTAATCCCTTGTCGGACAAACGATTTGCAAGTATTTTCTCCCAGCTGGTGGGTTGTTTATTCATTTTGATCCTGGTTTCATTTGCCTTGTAGAAGCTCTTTAGTCTGATGAGGTCCCACTTGTTTATTTTTTCTTTTGTTTCCCTTGTCTGGGTAGACATGGAATCTGAAAGGATCCCTTTATGTCCAATCTCAATTAGTGTACTGCCTATATTTTCTTCCAGGAGTTTTATAGTTTCAGGTCTCACTTTCAGGTCTTTGATCCATTTTGAATTGATTTTTGTATATGGCGATAGGAGATGGTCTACTTTCATTCTTTTGCATGTGGCTGTCCAATTTTCCCAGCACCATTTATTGAAGAGACTTCCCTCTCTCCATTGTATGTTCTTTGCTCCTTTGTCGAAGATTAGCTGTCCATAGGTGTGTGGTTTTATTTCTGGGCTTTCAATACTTTTCCATTGATCTGTGTGTCTATTCTTGTACCAGTACCATGCTGTTTTGATTACTATAGCTTTATAGTATATTTTGAAATCAGGGATTGTGATGCCTCCAGCTTTGTACTTTTTTTTCAGAATTGCTTTAGCTATTCGGGCTCTTTTGTTGCCCCATACGAATTTCAGTAGTTTTTGTTCTATTTCCGTGAAGAATGACATTGGGATTCTGATTGGGATTGCATTGAATCTGTAGATTGCTTTAGGTAGAATGGACATTTTAACTATATTTATTCTTCCAATCCATGTGCATGGAATATTTTTCCATTTCTTTATGTCCTCCTCGATTTCTTTCAATAGTGTCTTATAGTTTTCATTGTATAGGTCTTTCACCTCCTTGGTTAAATTTATTCCCAGATATTTTATTCTCTTTTTTGCAATTGTAAATGGGATTGTCTTTTTGAGTTCTCTTTCTGTTGGTTCATCGTTAGTGTATAGAAATGCAATTGATTTTTGTAAGTTGATTTTATACCCTGCCACTTTGCTGTAGTTGTTGATTGTTTCTAGTAGCTTTCCGATGGAATTTTTTGGGTTTTCTATGTATAAGATCATGTCGTCTGCAAATAGTGAGAGTTTCACTTCTTCATTGCCTATTTGGAGTCCTTTTATTCCTTTTTCTTGCCTAATTGCTCTGGCCAGAACTTCCAGTACTATGTTGAATAAGAGTGGTGAGGGTGGGCACCCTTGTCTTGTTCCTGTCCTCAAAGGAATGGCTTTCAGTTTTTCCCTGTTGAGTAGGATGTTTGCTGTAGGTTTGTCATATATGGCCCTTATTATGTTGAGGTACTTTCCTTCTATACCCATTTTGTTGAGAGTTTTTATCCTAAATGGATGCTGGATCTTGTCGAATGCCTTCTCTGCATCGATTGAGATGATCATGTGGTTTTTATTCTTCATTTTGTTAATGTGGTGTATCACGTTGATTGATTTGCAGATGTTGAACCAACCCTGTGTCCCTGGTATAAATCCCACTTGATCGTGGTGTATGATCTTTTTGATGTATTGCTGTATTCGGTTTGCCAATATTTTGTTGAGGATATTTGCGTCTATATTCATCAGCGGTATTGGCCTGTAGTTTTCCTTCTTTGTATTGTCCTTGTCTGGCTTTGGTATCAGGATGATGTCGGCCTCATAGAATGTGTTGGGAAGTATTCCATCTTCCTCTATTTTTTGGAATAGTTTGAGAAGGATAGGTGCTCAATCTTCTTTGAACGTTTGATAAAATTCTCCAGGGAAGCCATCTGGTCCTGGGCTTTTATTTTTTGGGAGGTATTTGATTACTGTTTCAATCTGTTTACTTGTGATTGGTCTGTTCAGATTCTCTAGTTCTTCTTGATTCAGTTTTGGGAGGTTGTACGCGTCCAAGAATTTGTCCATTTCCTTTAGGTTGTCCAATTTGTTGGCGTAAAGTTTTTCATAGTATTCCCTAATAATCCCTTGTATTTCTGCGGTGTCTGTTGTAATTTCTCCTCTTTCATTTCTAATTTTATTTATTTGAGTCTTCTCCCTTGTTTTCTTAGTGAGTCTGGCTAAAGGTTTGTCAATTTTATTTATCTTCTCAAAGAGCCAGCTCTTTGTTTCATTGATCCTTTCTACTGTTTTTTGGTTTCAATTTCATTTATTTCTGCTCTGATTTTTATTATTTCCCTCCTTCTGCTGATTCGGGGCTTTGTCTGTTCTTCTTTTTCCAATTCTGTTAGGTGCAATTTAAGGTTATTTACTTGGGATTTTTCTTGTTTGTTAAGGTGGGCTTGTATTGCTATGAATTTCCCTCTCAGGACTGCTTTTGCTGCATCCCGTATGAGTTGGTACTGTGTATTTTCCTTTTTGCTTGTCTCCAGATAGCTTTTGATTTCTCCTTTAATTTCATCAACAACCCATTGGTTGTTCAGTAGCATGTTGTTTAGTCTCCACATCTTTGTCCCTTTCCTAGTTTTTTCCTTGCAGTTGATTTCTAGTTTCACAGCATTATGATCAGAAAAGATGCTTGTAATGATTTCAATCTTCTTAAATTTATAGAGGTTTGCCTTGTTTCCTAATATATGGTCTATCCTTGAGAATGTTCCATGTGCACTTGAGAAGAATGTGTACTCCGCTTTTTTTGGGTGGAGTGCTCTGTATATATCTATTAAATCCATTGCGTCTAGTTTCTCGTTTAAGTCCATTATTTCCTTATTGACTTTTTGTCTGGATGATCTATCTATTGATGTAAGGGGGGTATTAAGATCCCCTACTATTATTGTGTTATTGTTAATATCTCCTTTAAGGTTTTTTAGCAGTTGTTTTATGTACTTTGGTGCTCCTGTGTTGGGTGCATAGATATTTATAAGTGTTATGTCTTCTTGGTGAAGTGTCCCTTTTATCATTCTATATTGCCCTTCTTTGTCTCTCATTACCTTTTTTATCTTGAAGTCTACTTTGTCTGATATAAGTATGGCTACTCCTGCTTTCTTTTGTGTGCCATTAGCTTGGAGTATTGTTTTCCATCCTTTTATTTTGAGTCTGTGTTTGTCTTTAGAGCTGAGATGTGTTTCCTGGAGGCAGCAGATTGTTGGATCTTGGTTTTTAATCCATCCTGCCACTCTGTGTCTTTTGATTGGAGAATTCAATCCATTTACATTTAGAGTGATTATTGATATATGAGGGTTTAATGTTGCTACTTTATTGTTCATCTTCTGGTTCTTTTGCATTTCCTTCGTTTCTTGTCCCTTGTGTTTCGGACTGCAAATTCAATTTGGTATTTCTGCATGCTCATTCTCTTGGTTTTCTCTTTATTTGTCATGTGTGGTTCTCTTCTGGTTATTTGTTTAGTGGTTACTTTAGGTTTATATAAGCGATCTCCTGGATAAGAAAGTACATTTTCAGATGCCTCCTTTTTCCTGAGGCTGGGTTGATTCAATCCCTTACCTCTTCCCCTCCTTATTTGTTATCTCTTTATTCCAGATTGTGTCATGAATGTGTGTTTCCAGTGATGAGCTTGAATTAATTTTTGATGTTATCCAACTGTAGTTTGTTCTGGTTTAGTCTCCTTGCTGAAATCTTTGTATCCCCTTTCTCATTTGTTTTTTTTCAGGCCTAAGGGCCTTCTTGAGCATTTCTTGTAGTGGGGGTCTTGTGGTGACGAACTCTCTTAGCTTTTGTTTATCAGGGAGAGTTATTATTTCTCCATCGTATTTGAAGGATATTTTTGCTGGATACAGTATTCTCGGCTGAAGGTTTTTGTCTTTCAGGATTTTGAATATATCATTCCAGTCTCTCCTAGCCTGTAGAGTTTCTGTCGAGAAATCAGCTGAGAGCCTAATGGGGTTTCCTTTGTATGTTATTTTGTTTCTTTGTTTAGCTGCCTTCAATATTATTTCCTTGTCACGGGTATTCTTCAAGTTTGCTACTATGTGGCGAGATGATTTTTTATTCCTGTTTATATATTTAGGTGATCTATTGATTTCATTGACTGTTATTTCCCTCTCGTTCCCTAGGTTGGGGAAGTTCTCAGCTATTATTTCTTTGAACAAACTCTCTGCTCCTTTTTCTCTTTCTTCTCCTTCTGGAATACCTATTATCCTTATGTTGCTTTTCCTCATTGAGTCTGATATTTCTTGAAGAATTTCTTCATTTCTTTTTAGTCTTAGCTCTCTCTCCTCCTCTATCAGGAGCATTTCTGCGTGGCTATCCTCAATAGTGCTAATTTGTTCCTCCATATTGTCTGTTCTGCTCTTTAAAGACTCCATTTTTTCCACTATCTCGTTGATTTTGTTTTTCACCTCCAATAATTCTGATTGGTTTTTCTTTATGGTTTCAATCTCTTTTGTGACATAATCCCTGAATTCGTTGATTTGTTTCTGTGTGTTCTCTTGTATTTCATTGAGTTTGTTTATGATAGCTATTTTGAATACTCTCTCAGTCAGGTTATCAAATTCTGTGCCTTCAGGGTTGGTTTCTGGGTGTTTGTCATTTTCCTTTTGGTCTGTAGCCCTGACAAATTGTCGCAAAGCTCCGACAGGGACGGCTTTATTTTTTCCCCTCATGATAAAGTTGTTCCTACAGTTTCCCCCTGCTGCCACTGGATGGAGATCGTGAGCGGTTTGCTCTGAGGCGGCTGCAGCCTCCAGAGGGATTATGCTGAAGCGCCGGGTGTGTGGGGGGAGGGGTCCTCTCTTTCTCCTGCTTGACCCGGGGGTTTCCTTTCTGGTTCTCTTAGGGTGTTTGCTACACCCCCTAAACAGTCCGTCATCGCTTCCCAGTGGGGATCTTGCGACAGTCTGTGAGAGCACCTGGATGGCGATAGTTTTCCCCGCTGTGGGCCGCCCCTCCCCCCTCTGTCTGCGAACCACGCTGTCTTTGCCGATCGATTGGGGAAGGGGAGTACAACTTCTTACCTCTCCTCCCGTCCTTTTGGGCTTCCCGTGCCTCCACTGTCCGATGTATGGCAGCAGGAGTTTCTTAGAAGTCCTTTGTAGTGTTTGATTGAGCTCTGTTGGAATGTGAATAATGTATTCATTGTGTCGTAGGGGGCAGAGATTCAAAGAGGGAATCTCACTTTGCCATGATGCTGACGTCACGCCATAAGTATGTTTTTCCCCTCCCACTTATAGTTTGGGGTGGCCACTGTTTTCATACTTTTCCCAAAGCACTTATTGGCAAATTAAGGGAGAAATGTGTTCTGGCGGGGAGGGGTGGTAGATGACCCATTCAGCATGTCCCAGCTCATCCCATAACCGCAAGGCCTGCCTCAATGGTGAAATCTGAAATCAAGATGATCTTGGGCTGGTGAAGGGCCACCCTTGTAGTTTGAATCTAGTTTGGGAGATCCTGAGAGCTGTGTTTTCATGTAAGTTTTCAAGTTGGCTACAGGTTGGTGTAAGGAATTTTTTTGGCAAAATCAGCTTCTGGACTGGAGCTAGCCAGGATCTGGCATTCTGGTGGATAATGAAACTGGCATAGTACCCTTCAAACACAGGGAGCAAAGGGATGGGGCGCGTTCAGTGACCACACATGAGCAGTCCCCTCCCCAAAACACATTTCAAGTCCTGCTGCACCTAAGCCTATACTTCCTAGGTTCTTAATACTTTTTGCACCACGAATCTCTTTACTTGTTTTAAGAGTTAAGTTTTTAAATGAATAAAATACGTATGATTTAAAAATAAATCATATTGAAATACTGTTAGTAATTTTTTAATATATAGTAATGTATGTGCTTCCTTGTTGACACATTAAATAGCATGATCTGGGTTATAATAACTACATAAATTTGAAGTAGCCTAAACGATATTTCTAAGACATCTGCAAAACCGTAATGTGACATGAAAATGTCTGTGATTTCTTTTAGTGAAAAGTCAGGTACTGCTATCCTAGGGTGGTGTATTGCCTACCATCAATATTAAAGGAAATGCTAACTTTTATTTAGAGGTTAGTGAAAGCAAAATTTTATTTTTTCCTCCAAGATCACCTTGAATTCTATCAACGAACCCCAAGCTAACAATCCCTGACAGGTTTGGAAACAAACTGAAACCCAACTAATTGAGTGAAAGACCCAGCCACTGCCTGATAAAAAAATTTCCAGGCTAGGGATGTCCCTTCTTTTCCAACCATTTTATCTGCAAATCTCAGCCCTAATTACCCAGTGAAAGATTATTCCTGCCCCCTTTGTCTCCCAGTTATTTGTTGCTCTGGGTTCCAAATGTGTGCTGGTGTTTCTCAGCATTAGAAAGCACCCTCACAGTAGATCTCTTTCTAAAAGAGACGTGCCACACAAAGGCAATTATTCAGATAATTTACTGCAAAATCTCCCTGAAATTTTAGGAAAAATAGGACACATCTTACTGATTTATACCATCAATGATTCTGCTTTCAGCTCCTTTAATGGTGGAAAAATGCCTCAGTTAAAAGCCCTTTGTACCTCAGCCAAATACTCTTTTGATGAACCTACAATTACAGGTCAACAGATGATGTTCTAGAAAAGCCCATCTTGGGGGTGATTAAAATTGGGCCAAAGTAAAAGAAGTGCTGAGGATTACAATCTTGGAGTCATCTTCACTATTAGTTTCTTTAAATGTCTCTTATTAGGAGAAATGAAACACAGAGTGGTAAAGACAACTGTTATTATTGCCAGAAATAATAGCAGCATTAACAACAATGACAATATCAATTAACTCACTACCCCCATACAATGACAATATTACCACAAAGGTTAGCAAGAGGGACTTTTAAGTACTAAACTTAGGCAGTGGTTTTTTTTTTGTCAAAGTTCAAAAACCTCAGTTAATGAATGAATAAACATAATTTCGTTTATATTGCTGATTTAAAAAGAGACACTACAATATACCAGTCAAAAGAAGTAGCAATATGAAAGTATAATGTGTAACTATTTTTATAAATGATCAATAGAGTTAGTGCTGCTACCAGAGTGACCTTTATATATGATTGTGTGTGTACAATGCTGCAAAGAATGTGTAAATGATGTTAATAGTTTTCAAGGACACAATTGCTTAGGTAGACAAAGAGTCTACTGTGCTTTATTCTAAAGCCAAGTGCAAATCCAGACAGTTAGCTCATATCAAAAAATACTTTCACAATAATTATCACCCATGTAAATAAAGCTTCCTTTTTTTAAGGTACTGATTAAACCGGGGCCTTCTTCTTTGAAAATAGTATCTTCCTTAATTTGAAAAATTAAAGAAACTTTAGAAAGTTGTGCTTGGTATAAACCTTGACATGTAGACTGGAGCAATCCAAATGCTAGCTATAGCTGTTCAGAATCATAAGCAAACAAGTGACCGGACATCTACAAGGTTCCTGACAAGCCAAACCGTTGAGAAATTGGTTGTTTCATAAGTAAATTTATTAGTTAAGTGCAAAACTGTTGATTTCATTTAAAATTGTGACAAAATAAATTTCACAAATTGTATTTTGCTTTTTAGTATTACTCTCTATATCCTCTTGCTTTCAGTTAATTGAAAAACCAATGAATGTCCCTGAAAAAAAGTAGCAGAAATAAAATTTGGAGTGAAAGTCACACCCATAAATAAAGCATTATATTAATTAGAAATTGATTCCTCTGTACCCTCTACTTCAAGCATAACATTTTGCAATAATTATGAACTTTTTTGGTTTATAATTTTCTGGTTCAGGCATAAGTAAACAAAGCATAATGTGATGAATAAGCACAGCAAGGTTGGAGAATACGAGATCAATCTACAAAAACCAATCGTATTTTTATATACTTGTGATATACAAGCTATAATGAAATTAAGAAATTACTCCAGTTATAACAGCATCAAAAGGAATAAAATACTTATGAATATTTTAACAAAAGAAGTACAAAAACTTATACTCTGAAAACTATAAAACATTGTTGACAGCAATTAAAGGAGGTCTAAATAATGGAAGGAACTCTTTTGTTCATGATTGGAAGACTTAATTTTGTTAAGATGGCAGTACTCTCCAAATTGATTTACAGATTCAACACAATCTTTATAAAAATTCCATCTGATTTATTTCTAGAAATTGATAAGTTTATCCTAAAATTCATATGTAAACTCAGGGGACCTAGAATAGATAAAACAATCTTGAAAAAAGATGAACAAAGTTGGAGGACTCACATTTCTCTATTTCAAAACTTACTACAAAGCAACAGTATTCATGAGAGTGTGGTACTGGCATAAGACATGCATGTGGATCAGTGGAGTAGAAGTGAGAGTCCAGAAAGAAACTCACATATTTATGCTCAATTGGTTTTTGACAAGAGTGTCAAAACCATTCAATGGGAAAGGACAGTCTTTTTTAACAACTAGTGCTGGGACAACTGGGTATCCGTAAACAAAAGAACAAAATTGGACCCCTACCTCAAAGACCTTAATGTAAGAGCTAATACTATAAAACTCTTAGAAGAAAATACAGGAGTAAATATGTGTGACCTTAGATTAGATAAATTTCTTAGATATGACACCAAAAGTATGAGCAACAAAAGAAAAAATAGATAAATTAGACTTCATCAAAAGTTTAAATATACATCATCAACAGTAAAAACTTTAGTAATGCAAAGAACAGTATCAAGAGAGTGAAAAGACAGTCCACAGAATGGGAGAAAATATTTTCAAATCACATATCTGATAAGGGACTTGTATCTAAAATACATAAAGAATTCAATAATAAGACAAAAAATCCAATTTAAAAATGCACAAAGGATCTGGATATTCTCCAAAGGGACATTTCTCCAAAGAAGATATACAAACGGCCAATAAGCACATGAAAAGATGCTCGACATCATTAGTCATCCTGGAAATGCAAATCAAAACCACAATGAGATACCACTTCACACCCACCAGGATGGCTAGAATAAAAACAAACAAAAACCAGAAAATAACAAGTGTTGATGAAGATGTAGAGAAATCAATTCCCACATACATTGCTGGTGGGAATGTAAAATGGTGCACCCACTGTGAAAAATAATCTGGCAGTTTCTCAAAAGTTAAACATATAGGGGCCGGCCCGGTGGCGCAGCGGTTTAGTTCGCACTTGGCAGCCCCGGGTTCGCCGGTTCGGATCCCGTGTGCCCGCCGATGCACTGCTTGTCAGCCATGCCGTGGCGGGGTCCCATATAAAGTGGAGGAAGATGGGCACGGATGTTAGCCCAGGGCCAGTCTTCCTCAGCAAAAAGAGGAGGATTAGCTACAGATGTTAGCTCAGGGCTGGTCTTCCTCACAAAAAAAAAAAAAGAAAGAAAAAAAAAAAAGTTAAACACACAGTTACCATTTGACCCATCAATTCACTTACTTTTAGGTGTATACCCCAGAGAAATGAAAACATACGTTCACACAAAAACTGATACATGAATGTTCATAGCAGCATTATTCAAAATAGCCTAAATGTAGAAATAACTCAAATGTCCACTGACTAATGAATGGATAAACAAAATGTGATTTATCCATACAATACATTATTTGTCCAGAAAAAAGAATGAAGTACTGATATATGCTACAGCATGGATGAACTTTGAAAACACTATGCTAAGTGAAAAAAGATAGTCACAAAAGACCATTGATAAAATGATTCCACTATGTGAAATGTCCAAAATAGGCAAATCTACAGAGACAGAAAAATAGATTAGTGGTTGCTTTGACCTGGAGGAGATGGGGGAGATTGTGGGAGTGATAGCTAAAAAGTACAGGGTTTTTTGGAGGGAAGTGATAAAAATAGTCTTAAATTGATTATGGTAAAGATTGCACAACTCTGTGAATATACTAAAAGCCATGAATTGTATAATTTAAATGGGCGAATTGTATGGTAGGTGAATTGTATGCCAATAAAACCATTACAGAAAAATATAACATGATTCAAATAACCCATTATCTTGATATCAGACAGATTATTAGGTTCCTATGAAAAAGTTCCAAGGTGCATTCATTTGTTCATTCATAGGCATAGAATAGAAAATAGGAGGAGGAGCAGATTTGTGGATAAAATCAGTTTGGGACATGTTGAGTTTGAAAAGCCAGTGAAATATAATCCAGTATGAGAAGCCCAGGAGGCAATCAGAGATACAAATCATTACATCAGGGGAGAAGTTTGTACTGGAGTTATAGATCTGGGGGTTGTTTGCATAGGCTTATAGTAGCTAAAATTATGAGTGTGTAGAAAATGTGTAAGGCAGGAATTTTTTCAGTAATTGTGGTAAAATACACATAACATAAAATTTACCATCTTAACCATTTTTAAATGTACAGTTTAGTAGTGTTAAGTATATTCACATTGTTGTGCAACCGATCTCCAGAACTTTCTCATCTTGCAACACTGAATCTCTATACCCATTAAACAACTACTCCCCCTTTCCCCTTCTCCCAGTCCCTGGAAACCACCATTCTACTTTCTGTTTCTGTGAATTTGACTACTGCAGATTCCTGATATGTGTTTGTCTTTTTGTGACTGGTTTATTTTACTTAGCATAATGTCTTCAAGGTTCATCCACGTTGTAGCATGTGTCAGAATCTCCTTCCTTTTTAACACTGAATAATATTGCATTGTATTTATATGCCACATTTTGTTTATCCATTCTTCCAACGAGGGACTTTTGGGTTGCTTCCACCTCTTGACTATTGTGAATAATGCTGTTGTGAACACGAATATCTGTTTAAGACCCTGCTTTCAATTCTTTTGATATGTACCCAGAAGTAGAATTGCTGGATCATATGGTAATTCTATTTTTAATTTTTTGAGAAACCGGCTACACCGTTTTACATTCCCACCAACAGTGCACAAGGGTTCCAATTTCTCCACATCCTGCCAACACTTGCCATTCTCTGTCTTTTTTTTAAAAAATAGTAACCATTCTAATGAGTGTGAGGTGATATTTCATTATGGTTTTAATTTGCATTTTCCTGATAATTAGTGATGTTGAACATGTTTTTCATATACTGTTGGCCATTTTTATATCTTCTCTGGAGATATCTATTCAAGTTGTTTGCCTATTTTTAGTGGAGTTATTTGTTTTTGTTGTTGTTGAGGAATTCTTAATTTAGGGTACAGGGACCACACCCAGTGTGACTGGATGGGATTTAAGCAGCCATGAAACCCTGATACTGCATACTAAGTTGTATGCGTATATGCTTTTTTTTCCTCAGAGTTTCTCTAGCTTTTATCAGATTTGTTTTCCACAGAGAAAATAGCCTTTTTTTTGAATGTGTAAATAATTCATCTAGGAAAAAGAACAAAGAATAAAAGTATGTTTCCAAGTCTATTGTTTGTTTATTGCTTTGCTTATATCTTCTGTCATACAAAGACAATCATTTTTATGTAGTCAGATATGTCTATCTTTTCCTTTAGAGTTTCAGAATTTTTCAGCTATGGCTAGAAAGGGAAATCCCCTCACCCTTTAGAGTGAACACACAATAACCTAGGTTTCTTTATGTGATATCTTCATTGAATTATGTTTTTATATTACAGTTTTTAATCTTCCTAGAATTTATATTAGTGTAAAGTGCATGTCCTTTTTCATTTTCAACCAGATAGATGACAGTTATTTTAATTTCTTAGTTTGCCAAAACCTACAAGGCAATGTAAATAATACTGGTGAAGGTAGCTATCCTATTTTTGATTGAAATTGTTTTTGTGATTCACCATTGCATATTTGCTTGCTGAGTTTTGCTCATCTTAAACATATTTAAATGGTTCCCTTCTGTTGTTATTTTTCTAAAGGATTTTATCAGTAATGGCTGTTGAATTTTACTGAATACATTTTTAGCATTTATTGACTGGCTTATATTTTTCTCTTTTAGTTTATTGATGCAATAGATTATATAATAAATTATTTGATAATGAATCATTCTTATATTTCTGAAATAAATCCTGTTTGGTCAGAGTATATTATTTTTTTGCTAAAAGAATTTTCTTTTGCTAATATAGAATTTGCTAATAGAATTCTTTTGCTAACATTTTATTTTGAATTTTTGCATCTATATTCATAAGTGAGATTGGTCTGTACTTTTCTTTATGTTCTTATACTATACTTTTCAGGTTTGGGTATTAAAATTTGCTGTTTTATATAATGAATTAGGAGTTTCATCTGGAATGGTAAATAACTTTGTAATTATCTCTTCTTTCAAAATCAGATAAACTCAGCTGGGAAGCCATATGGTTTTGGTGGTCTTCTTTTTTTTTTGGAAGATTGGCTCTGAGTTAACATCTGTCGCTAATCTTCCTCTTTTTTCTCCCCAAAGCCCCAGTTATAGATCCTAGTTGTAGGTCCTTCTAGTTCTTTTATGTGGACTGCTGCCTCAGCATGGTTTGATGAGCAATGAGTAGGTCCCCGCCTAGGATCCAAACCGGGGAACCCCAGGCCGCGGAAGCGGAACACGCTAACTTAACCACTACTCCATTGGGCTGGGCCCTGGTGGCCTTTGGTGATAGAAGATTTCTAATTACTTTTTCAATCTCTTCCATAGTAATTGGTCTGTTCACATTTTCTACTTCTTTTGGGGTCAATTTGTGTGTGTGTGTGTGTGTGTTTGTGTGAGGAAGACCAGCCCTGAGCTAACATCCGTTGCCAATCCTCCTCTTTTTGCTGAGGAAGACTGGCCCTGGGCTAACATCTTCCTCTACTTTATATGGGAGGCCGCCACGGCATGGCTGACAGGCAGTGCGTCGGCGGGCGCGCGGGATCCGAACTTGCGAACCCCAGGCTGCCAAGCGCGGACTAAACCGCTGCGCCACTGGGGGGCCCCTTTGGGGTCAATTTTACTCGCTTGTTTTTTTTTTTTTTACCAGGAAATCATTAATTTCCTCTAAATTTTCAAATTGCTGCCATAAAATTGCATGAAGTCATCTCTATAACTATTCCTTTGATCTCTCCTGTATCTGTGGGTATGATTTCTTTCTCATTCTCTGTTTTGCCTCTTTCTGCTTGTGGTGTGTGAGGAAGGAAAAGATGGCAGAGGAGGTATCTATTTCATTAATCTTTTCAAAGAACCAGATTTTAGATTTATTCATCTTCTCTATCATTTTTTTTTTTTTTTTTGTGGGGAAGACCAGCCCTGAGCTAACATCTGTTGCCAATCCTCCCCTTTTTGCTGAGGAAGACTGGCCCTGGGCTAACATCCGTGCCCATCTTCCTCCACTTTATATGGGACGCCGCCACGGCATGGCTGACAGGCAGTGCGTGGCGGGCACCCGGGATCCGAACTCGCGAACCCCGGGCTGCCAAGCGCGAACTAAACCGCTGCGCCACCGGGCGGCCCCTCTTCTCTATCATTTTTGTTTGTTTTTTGTTTAATTGGTTTTGGCTTTTAGCCTTATTAAGTACCTCTTCCTTATTTAGTTGGTTATTTTGTTTTCCTTTTTCTCATTTCTAATTTCTTAAGGTAGATTCTTAGTTCCTTTAATGTTTATTTTTATTTTCTAATGATTAAATCCATGATAAACTTTTGTCATCTTTATTTTTATAAATAAATTTTAAATTTTGTAACTTATTTACATAATTTTATGTCCTTATATAATGTTCTTCATCCTGTTTCTTGATTTCAACTTTTTTTTTTTTTTTGGTGAGGAAGACTGGCCCTGAGCTAACATCTGTGCCCATCTTCCTCTGTTTTGTAGTGGGACACCTGCCACAGCATAGCTTGATGAGTGGTACGTAGGTCCACGCCCAGGATCCGAACCTGTGAACCCTGGGCCACCTAAGCGGAGTGTGCAAACTTAACCACTATGCCACCGGGCTGGCCCCTGCTTTCAACTTTAATTTCACTTATCTGATATTAATATTACCAGCACTGCTTTCTTTTTCTTTGCATGTGTTTTCTTTGATACGTTGTTTAAGCATGTTCCTTGTAACCACTATACAGCTGAATTTTGCTTTTTAGTCAAATCTGGCAGTTTCTGTTTTTTAATGGGTACATTCAGTTCATCACATCTAATGTTTTTATCTTACACTATATTGATCAGTATAACTTAGATTTTGGTTTTCTCTTTTCCTTTCTTTCTATTTTTGCTCATTTCAACAAGTTAATATAGTTTCCATTTTCCCCTTTGTTAATTTGGAGTACCTCCTGTATTTTTTCCCATTCCATTATGGTTACTTCCCTTTCCCTGTCCTCTGTATCAGAATATATGTCTTTATTATTATTTGTAGATAAATCACTCCCTGAGATGCAGTGTATTTCCCACCGTAATGTTCTAATCTAGCCCTACTGTCCCCCAACTCTCCTCCACTCCACAGCTAAGACTTTTAGGACATTTCTACTCACTTTCCTTTTCCACTATCCTCTGCTTCCCCAAGGATCATCTGGGACCCCTCCTCCATCCCTCCTCCACAGACTTCCATAGCCAGAAGACCTACTGCCTCCCAGCCTCATTTTTAAAAATCTTCTATATAAAGTAACTAATAAATCCAACCTTACCTATTTCATGGAATGGGTGGAGGCAAAAATGAGAAACCTTCTGTGAAAGCACTTTGTAAATTGTGAAACTGTGTATGAACATTAGGGAGAGAGGATTTGTAGGAAGGACATGGCCTGTCTTGAGCTCAGTGGACAGTTGTGGACAAAGTGGGATTATAGTCTCTATGCTTCTGTGCCATGAAGAAAAAGTGCTCCAGCTCTGTTTATTAGGCACAAAAACACCACCACTTGAGATTGATCTCTCTTAGCTAAGGTATTTATTACAGAGTACATGCATTTAATGGATTCATTTTAAAGAATGACATCCTAAGCTATCAGAATCTATTAGTATCTTAGAAAGCTAAATATCCCACAAAAAAGGGATGATGAACAGGAAAGTTCTGATAGGATGGGACAGTTCTGAAGCATGGAGAACTGCCTGGAAACAGCTCCAAGGAAGGTGTCTGAGAGGAGGAGTTCCAGACAGAAGACTGAGTGAGCAACAATACCTAAAAGAGGGGAAGGTAAAAGAAGCAGCCAGCACATTTTGGCTTATTCGTAGCGTTGTCTCCTGCCTGCGCTGTTTGAGAAGTCCGTGGTGTTACATGGACTCAAAGCCAGGACAGACACTAGACCAGCACTGTCCAATAGAAATATAATGAGAGCCACATGGGTAATATTAAAATGTTCTAGTAGCCACATTTTTAAAAAGTAAAAAGAAATATGAAATTAATTTTAATAATATATTTTATTTGACTTAATATACTTACAATGTTATTATTTCAACGTGCCATCAGTATAAAAGTATTAGTGAGATATTTTACATTCCTGTTTTCTTACTAAGTCTTCAAAATCTAATGTGTATCTTATACCTACAGCATATCTCAATTTGGACTAGCCACAGTTCAAGTGCTCGACAGCCACACGTGGCCAGTGGCTGCCTGACTGGACAGTACACTTTGCACTGAGGATGGCAAACACAGCATAGTCCTGAACTCTCCAACACCTCACCCCTGGTGGAAATCACTGGTCACCCACAGCATCCTTTCTTAAAGAGTCCTGATGTGGTCTCCCAATCTTTGTCACCAGAGCCTGACAGACAGACTCTCTGATAGAGTTGGCACCCTGACAGAAGGTAAACCCTGGTAGGTCAGTTTCATGAGGGTGGGGCGTCAGTCTGTTTGATTCACTGCTGTATCCAAACACCTAGAGCAGTGCCTGGAACATAATGGGCCTTCACTCTACACTTATGCCAAGAATTCTATTTGGTTGCCATCCTAGTTGTAGAGCTATTGAACACAGCTCATTTCTAGTAATTATTATTGTCTGAGAATAATTTTAAATTAAGCCTAAACATTATAAAGAGAACATTTTTCAAAATTTGTGAATTAAAAGAAAGTTCTAAATCATTTTTAAAATCAAAAGGAGCCAATCCCTCTCTTGTTTCACACTCGTAATACTACTACTAATTTTATCCTTTAAAGATTTTCTAGTAGGCGTTACACTATGAAAAAGAAAAGGAAATTGGCCCATGACTGTATTTATTACAATGCCTATAATTACATTGTTTGCTGAATATGTTACTGTAGTACCGTATAATAAAATCTAAACACTTTGCAAAGTTCTCTGTAATTTCACTTTATTTCTTAATAAATTCCCTTAAGAAGCACAGGCTCAGATGAGCAGATGCATTCACAGCAATTGGTCACAATGTCTCGGAGTGAAGTCATTGCCTTTTAGAGATTTTTTAAAAAGCCTTCACAGGGGCTGCACAGGTGGTGTAGTGATTAAGTTTGCATGCTCTGCTTCGGCGGCCTGGGGTTCGCAGGTTTGAATCACAGACATGGACCAATGCATCACTCATCAGGCCATGCTGTGGCAGCGTCCCACATACAAAATAGAGGAAGATGGGCACAGATGTTAGCTCAGGGCCAATCTTCCTCACCAAAAAAAAAAAAAGCCTTAATAGAACTTTAGTAATGATAATTATTATTATGACTATTATAATAACTCTCCTTTGTTGAGTGCTTATTGTGTTCTAAGAATGATGCTAAGGGTTTCATGTTCATTATCTCATTAAAGCCTTAAAATAATGCTGCTAGTCACTTGCTTAATGTCATCCAGTTAATATATGAAATAGCCAGGATTAAAACCCTGATCTGCTTGAGTCTCAAGTCTGGAATCTTGTCCACTCAGTTAGTCCACCCTCCCCATTTCTGTAGTGAGAATACTTGAACCCTCCAGAATTATGTGATTTGTCCAGTACCACACAGCTAATAAGTGGCTGAGCCAGGACTAAAATTCACATCTCCTACTCTCAGGACCAGGCTCCCTCCCTTACACAATACAGTCTGTCCATAAGTAAAGCATGGGACACATTATTAATTCAAAATATTTTTTAAAATCATTAAAATTAAAATTTGACCTTCACATAGAAAAAAACAGTGATTACTGATTTTTAGTCTATTTTGCCATTAACAGCAAAGTATTGTATTCAGAAGCCAGAATGAGGATTGGGAAAGCAGGATCAAGGCTCTAAAAAGGGTACATAATCGTTGACCCTCGTCCCAAACTGAGCAAATGAAGTAAACCATTGTCTGTGAAAGTGGTCAGTGATTGAATGTACTGGGGCATAGCCACAGTAAAGGAACTCCACAGAAGACCACAAAAAGCCTTCATGGGAGCTAAGAAACATGAAATATGATTTAAAGGGGAGAGAGATGTCCTGGATTGCTCATGGAATGGAAACAGTCCCTCCATATCCCTCCCGAGGGCCCATCCCACACCTTCTCTCCACATCTTCGATGCTCAGCACCTGAATGGCTGGGAGCCAGAGGCCGGAGGAGTGTCCCAGCCCTGGGTGTTTTCGGGCTGACCTGAACGTTCAGCTCTGGAAAGCAGCAGGTGCCCTGTCAATCTCCATAAGCCCCAGGAGAACTTAGAACAATGGCCTTCTCAGTCCTGGCAGTCGTGGCGGCTCTCCTCAAGGCCACCTCCCTTCCACTTAAGTCCCTTTTTATTGAAGCCAGTTGAATGCTGTCTTATCCGCATTAAGGGGACTTGGGCTGCTCCTGGCTACAATTAGGTTTTTATTTCACCTGGGCATAGAAAGCTCACTTCATTTCCAGTGTTCCACCATTCCAGTAGATTTTTTATTTTGAAGCTCACAATTAATTTTGGGGCAGCAATCTCTTAGATGAAAGGAAAACTAGACAGGTACACAACAGTAAGATACTGGCTGGGTTACACAGAAAGTCCAGGCCAAGAGACATGGTGACTAATAATCAAGTGTGAGAGGTAGACTCGCAAATGTCTCCGTTCCAACAACTGAAATTGTTGCTATAACTCCCCTTGCTGGCCAATGTGAAGAGTGACACAAGAAAAAATTATCTGAATGCTTCTGTTCTCCCTGAAATCTCTTCCTCTTATTGCATATCCAAATACCTCAAGGTTAGAAAAAACAAAACTGTAGAAAAGTGGTAAGAAAAAATCTAGTGTGAGGGGACTAAAATCAATAGCTTTATTTGCTATGTTTTTGAGGGGTGAGCTATTCAAGTGGGAAAGGCAATGAGGTAATTACTTTGATGAAGAAGAATGAACATGCCCTCCTGGGATGAAAACCACATGCCATTCACCCTCACTTACTTCATAAGAAAGGATGTGAGTTACGCAGGCAAGATTTATACCCATAGCACCAGGGATTGGAGGTATTTTAAAGCTATGACACCCAGCTAATCTCAGGGTAGTGAGTGAAAATGAATTACGTTTGTTGAATCTGGCACTAATCGTGATGAATTGCAAACACAAGAATGCCATCAATTCAGTTATCTCACTGAAATGACATTTTTAATTCAGAAAGAAAATTCCTGTAACATATACATATTGAGAAATTAAACACTGACACTACACTCAATTTTCCTAATCGTAGGGAAAGGTGACATGGGGAATGTAGTCCTCCAAATGCACAGATTTCTGATAGTTACACTCTTTAGAATGTTTGGAAGATATAAGCAGGTACCAGCTGCAATGACTTATTGTCATTTGAAATTAAAGTAGTAGGTCCTATGCCCTGGCGTCTCATCTTGTAATAGCAGATTTGTTCTTTCTTGCAGTTCTGTTATCATTAATAGTCCCATCGATGGGTCAGTATCTGATCACACCTAACAAATTCTGTATAAGTCAGAAAGGCTTTTCCTTCAAGTGGTTAAACTATCCTGAAAAAATAAGCTTATTTGAAGGTTATTTTGAGATGTTACATTAACTCTCTGATGTTCCCCCTGTGTTACTTAGGATTTCATGTTTTTCTAATAATTTGCAAGATGATACCCTAGTGGCAATTTTATTTGCTAGTGGTGATATAGAGTGATTTTATCTATTACAAGATATCAATGATTATTCATTGGTTTTTGTTGATCAGTTAGCTAATGCTGAGCAAAAGATTTCAATTACAGACCATTCCTAGTAAAATGTTAAAAATCTGCCCATCCCTGTTTCAGCTCATTTATCTGTGTGGTGAATAATGATGCTAAGTTCTTCTGATGACATTGGGCATTGCAATCATTAAAGTATGATGTCTAAAATAAGGACAACAATATAGTCTTTGATGGTCAGACCAAGCTGGAGCATCATATAAGACTGAGGGGCTTGGATCTGGATGCCACATTTTAAAAGTGGTGTTGCCAAATGGGAGGGCCACATTGCAAAAATGAGACCAGGATAGTAAGGGGACTCAAAGCCTGTGATACCAAGAATATGTGACTCCTCCACCTTCTCTTTACCCATTACCTTTTCCTATTTTAACCTCTTTCTGTTTATAGTGACAAGAGATTCTCACATATTGAGGTATATGGGGTAACTATTCGGGTTCAAAACTGAATTGGCTTGAACTAAAAAGCCTGACTTATGGCCTATCAAACATACATTGTACATCTGCTTAACCATTAAAGTAAAGAATGCACTCTCTGAAGATAAGAATGCATACTTCCCCTCCTACAAGTAAAGCCCTATTGGTAACTCCTGGATTAGTCCCTTTCCTGAATCATAGTCGCTAATTTGCAGCTGAATACTTCTTTGAAATTTTGATGAAAATGTATCCTGGGTGTGTTTAATGTATGTTCTTTATTCTAAGGATATAAGATTGTACTGAAAACCATGCTTCTCTGGAATGCTTCCTAAGGCCTTCCCAGGTTATAATCCTCACTCTGGCTCAAGTAAACTCACCTTATTTCTTTTATCTATGGAACGGTTATTGGTTATTTTGTGTCAACAACAGTCTAGGTTCCATGGCCCATTACTACAGCTACTTTCTTGCAAACAGCTTCATCATCTTTTCTCCATTTAGTTCTTCCATCACAACTGCTAGGCAAAAGACTGGCTCTGTATCAAACCATCTATCTACTTCTCTGCTGAGATCCCCAGGCTGCTGAGCTTGCAGGAGAAATCATACAACTGCAACAGTAATTCCACCATAGACTAACAGTCTCCAACTCTCCACCCTTGACTGATCCCTCAATATAGCCTAGTAGTCATTTAGCATTTTCCTAGATGGCTCTTTCCGTCTGCCATGCTTCACAGAATTCAACCTCTCTTCGCTTTCCTCAAACCTCTGACCCCAGCACACAATCTGCCTTCTTACCCAACAGAGAGGATAGTGCTCTTCAGATAGGAACTCCTTCACTTTCCTACCCTCCAGTGGTGTGCTGGTAAATGCCTAATAACAACTCTCTGGGGTCATGGTGTGGGGGAGTTCTGATTTGTAGTGTTTACCAATTTCCATGGTGTAAATATTCCCACTGTCTCCGAATTCAAGCTATTAACATAAGTTAACCAGCTCTCAAAATTCCTGAAAACTTAACACTTGGCTCCTGTGAGCTAGTAGGAACTGGCTAGAGGTACTAGAAACTTAAAAACATATAAAACATCCTCTCCTTCCCCCTCTGTTACAATGCAAGAAATGTCTCTCCTACTCTCCTCCTATCTAAATAAAGGAAATGCCTCCTGTCTTCTGTAATATCTTGTTCTATCTATTAAAACCCTTCTTTCCTGTGTCTTTAACTTCCCCTTACTAATTCCTTTTTTATCATTTAAATTTAGCTAACTCTCTCACACCCTTTTTGTTTGTTGTTTGAAGAAAACTTCACTTGACTCCACATTTCTCTCCAGCTATATCACAGACCCAGTTCTTCAAAGAACTGTTTCCACTGCCTTATCTTCAGATCACTCATTTACTTACTGAAATCTGGGTTTCCACTGAAATCTCAAAAGTTGCCAACAACTTCCTTGTTACTAAATTCAGTCGAGAATTCTTAGTCCTTTTCCTACTGACTTCTCTTCAGCATGTGACACACTTGACCACTTCTTCTTTTCCTTGGCTTCTGTGACACAATGATCCTCCAATTCTCCTCCTTCTTGGCTTCTGTCTCTTTTGCAGGCTCCTCCCTTCTGTCCTTTTCTTACTTGTTGGTGTTCCTCATGATTCTATCCTGAGATCCCTTCTCTTATTCTGCTTTCCCAGGATCTCATCTCCTCCCATGGTTTCAATTACCATTTCTGAGTTCATGGTTATTGGTTACTGGTCTATGGTTCCAGGCCAGTCTTCTCCTGAGCTCTAGACATGTAGCACCCACTGCCCACTAGGCATATTCATTTGGGTATCTTCAAAGGCACCTCAAGCCTAAAATTTCTACAATTGAAAGCTCCCCAAATCTCCTCCCCTTCTGTGCTCTCAGCTCAGTGAACAGCCTCAAGTTGCCCATGCCAAAACCTTGGAATAAGCCTTGACTCCTTCTCTGTAATACCTCATTTCAATCATAGTCACGCATTGCTTAATAACGGGGATGCATTCTGAGGAATGTGTCTTTAGGCGATTTAATCATTGTGCAAACATCATAAACCTAGATGGTATAGCCTACTACGCACCTATACGGTACTCATTTTATGGGGCCACTGTCATACATGCAGTCTGTTGTCAACTAAAACATTGTTATGTGGCGCATGACTATGATAACAAAGTCCTGCTGACTCTACTTCCAAAATATCTCTTCCATCTGTCTACTTCTCATCATCCTCAGTGCCACCACCCTGGTTCAGTCACACTATCTCTCAACAAGATTATCCCTCCTAACTAGTCTCCAGGCTTGCCTCACCCGAATCCATTCTCATTTTGCAGTGATCTCTCAAAAACTTGAATCAGATTATGTCACTTGCATCCTTAATACCTTTTGATGGTTCTCCCTTGTTTTGGGTATAGAATTCAAACTCCCTGATATGACTCATGAGCCCCTGTGTGGTCTGACTCCCCTCTAGGACCTCTCTCTGCTTCCCACCCTGTTCCCATTGATGTAAATTTTTTTCAGGTCCCTGAACATGCTGTTACCACACAAAGGGCACAATCTGCTCACCCAGTGACAAAATGCCAATCATCAAGAGGCATAATGGTGGAAAAAGAGAAAGGGTTTATTACAGCTTGCTAGCAAGAGGGAAGATGGCTGACTAATGTCTCAAAGAACCATCTTACCTAGCAAAGACTACAGGCCGATTATATACCAGGCTGGTCTCTGGGTGGGGGAGGCACCTAGTCTCGGGATGGGGGCATCCATCTGACCTCAGGGAGGAGGCATCTGGGCTCAGGGTCCGGCATCCATCTAGTCTTAGTTCCTGGCAGTCTTTTGTTTTACTAGATATGCATCTAAGACCGGAGCAATGCCCTATACCCTGATCTTTCAGTTGTCATTGATGATGGCTATCAGCATTGATTCTCTGACCAGGGGTCATCACATTCCTAAGGAACTCAAGAGAACAAAGTTATCAACATATAACAGCTGGGAGGGGCCACAAAACCCACAGAGCATGTCTGGGCTAGTTAACCAGCAATAGGGTTTCTTCTCTACAATATGGCTTTATGTATTAATTAATTAATTATGTATTAATACCAGAACAATACAAGGTTGACATAAAGGAAAGCCATATTGTAGAAAACAAACTGTATTGTAACTTTGAATGACCTCTGATTAACTAACACTGACATGTTCTGCGGGTTTTGTGGTCCCTCCCAGCTGCTATAAGTTGATAACTTTGTTCTCTTGAGTTCCTTAGGAATGTGAGGACCCCTGGGCAGAGAATCTAAGCTGATAGCCTTCACCAATGACAACTGAAAGACCAAGGCATAGGGCATTGCTCCAGTTTCTGATGAATATCAAGTGAAACAAAACACTCAGGAACTAAGACAGGTGGATGCCCCCACTCTGAGACCAGATGCCTCCCCCACCTGGAGACCAGCCCCAGTATAACTGGCCTGTAGTCTTTATTCTGTAAGATGGTTCTTTGAGACATTAGTCGGCCATCTTCCCTCTTGCTAGCAAGCTGTAATAAACCCTTTCTCTTTTTCCACCATCATGCCTCTTGACGATTGGCTTTTGTCTTGTGGAGAGCAGATCGTGCCCTTTATGCGGTAACAGTATAATGCCATGTGCTGTTTCATCTCTGGGCCTTTGACCATATTATTTACTTTGCCAGGAACACCATAATTTACTTCTTGCTGCTTCCCATCCCTCTTCCTCTAACTCTTACTCATTCTTAGAAGTTACTTCCTGCCTAAATGATGCTGACCCGGCTCTCTTCACTTCTTCCACCACTGCATTTAACACACTGCACTGCAATGATTGTTTTACTTGTCTGTCTCCCTCATAGACACTCATCTCCATAAGGGCAGAAACTATGTTTATTTTCTCCACCACCCCATTGATTTTAATCAAGAAACTCCATATCCATTAACAGTCATTGCCCATTCCCCACCCCCTAGTCCCTGGCAACCACTAATCTACTTTCTGTCTCTGTGGAATTCACCAACCCCAGCAAGTTGACAGTGAGAAATATTGAGCTTGGACTTATACTAACTTTTAAAATAAGACTATTAAGTTAGTGATTCATGGCAAATTGTTAAACCCTTGTGGGGGAGCAGAATTGGCCACCTCAAGATGTATCTCTTTACCTTATTATCATTGAAGGAGGCTTTGACCTTCCCCACCCCCACTAACTGTCTGAAGGGATTTGGGATGGAAGGCCTATCTCCAAGACAGGCTGTCACCATGGATAACTCTGGGTATCAATAGACTGGGAGGGTCTTTGCTGGGCCCATTTTTATCAAAGTTCTGTTTACCAGACATTTACATTTGTAAGGGAAATCTCCATTTGTAAAGGTATCTCCTTCTCTGTACTGGGAAGAGGGACAGATGATCCCATCTCTTGAAACTTGTCAATGTGGAAGGCAAGGCCTTAAATCTGCATAACAACCTTACTGTGCCTTTCTGATAATCTCCCATAGCCATAGCTGACCCAACCCCCGATATCCTCATCTGTCTATTTAAGAGGAGAACCTCTGCCATTTTGTTGAGAGATACTCAGTTTCCCCAGGTCTCTCCCATGTATACATGTAATAAAGCTTTGTTTGATTTTCTCCTGCTATTTGGTCTCATGTCAACTTAATTTGTAGCCCAGCCAGAAAGGACCCAGAGTGGGTAGAGAATACTCTTTCTCCCCTTCAAAGTCTAATTTATCTATTTTTTCTTTTGTTGCTTGTGCTTTTGGTGTCATACCTAAGAAACCATTACCTAATACAAAGTCACAAATATTTACTCCTATGTTTTCTTCTAAGAGCTTTATTGTTTTAGCTCTTACATTTAGGTCTTTGATCCATTTGGGGTCAATTTTTGTATATGGTGCATACATTAACATTTAAAATTTTCCATGTCTAAATATATATATGTTATCTACCATCATTTATACAGAGGTAGTACAAAGGATTATAGATTTAAGCAGTGGGAAATGACAGTTTTCAAGTAATCAAGCTTATTAAATAAGAACTCACAGCAAGTACAGTTAATCCTGACAAAAAAATTAATCAGAAATTTTCCTGTCTTGAGGGTAGTAAGTGAAAATATAATAACATAAACTTTTTTGGTACATTACATTAAGCTTGGTAACTTTTTCATAGCATTTGCTTAATCTTTACCTGCAGATATTCCTTATGTAATATTTTTAGCAGGTAAGAGGAATTTCGATAAACCTATCATACGATATCTTATTATCTCCAGAAACATAGCCAATTTTAAGTTGTTCTATTCAAATGAAGTAGAAAGAAGTAATGAAGAAGATTAGAGCTTTCTCCTTATTCGGTGGTTGATATTGGAAAGCTTATTTGAAGCAGAGTAATGTCAAGGTATCTATCCATCAGACCTACTGAATATCTTTCCTGAACAGACATTTCAATTTGAAAGTGTTTTAACAAGAGTATAAACTGCAAACCCAGAGAAATGAAACAGGCAGCAGCAGGATTCAAGAAGAGAACAAAGAAACAAAGATCAAGCAGGTTTGCCAAACAGTAGGGCCCTGTGTTTGAAACAAACTGGAGAGCTTTGTAGTAATTCCTTTTTAGAAGTTTTTTGTAAACTAGAGTTTAAAGTCTGAAGCACAAAGCTCATTTTAGACATAAAGACACAGTTAAATTATTGGGTTAAGTGTATCACAGTTATAGAATCCTCCCTAATTAGCATTGCTTATTTTCCAGTATCATAATTTATATTAATCCTCTATTAAATTTAAGCTTCTGAGAAAAAAATTGACAATGATAAAAGAATACATTCTCCTAAAGAACATTTTGTTTTAAAAAATTAATGAACAGAAACTAGAGTGGAGAAGTTTTGCATGGAGATTAAAGTGGAAGCTATTTTTATTTTATTTTTTAAATTTTTTGTGAGGAAGATTAGCCCTGAGCTAACATCTGTTGCCAATTCTCCTCTTTTTGGTAAGGAAGACTGGTCCTGGGCTAACATCCGTGCCCATCTTCCTCCGCTTTATGTGGGACACTGCCACAGCATGGCTTGACAAGCTGTGCGTCGGTCTGGGCCCAGGATCCGAACGTGCAAGCCCCGGGCTGCCAAAGCGGAGAATGAGAACTTAACTGCTACGCCACCAGGCCAGCCCCGGAAGCTATTTTTAGTTTTCAATAAAATTAGAAAGATGGGCTGTGGGGTATTGGTGGCTCCTGAAATATAATTTACTTCATGTTGTCAAATGCCCCTTCAGTAATTGTACCTTTCATCCTCAAAAGAAAATCTCTTTCAGCAACTAGAGGTGAGAACATTTTGATGTGGCACATATACAAAATTACACGTGACATTGTGGTTGCTGTTTGGGGACAGTGGTGCCCAATCTTTTCACTCTCTTTTTAGGTGAATATTTGTTGTTTTCAGAAGGTTTTTCCACTTAAGGTTGACAGCAAGTTGACAAGGCCATTGTAGTAAGCCTGCCTTGCTCAGGGTGATCATTCTTGGTTTTCTTGCATCATGAAAGTTGGTGAGTGTGTCTTTCCTTGGATTCTTTAAAACTCTTTTTGGTGACACTCACTTGTTTGTGACCTGGGAACATGCTATGGCTGTGCTTTTCAAATTGGGGTACCAGTGTAAGCTTTGTGGCAGCAGAGACTGTCTTGTTACTGCTATCGCCTGAAGGGGAGAAAGAGCATTCTCTACCCACTCTGAGTCCTTTCTGGCTGGGCTACAAATTAAATTGACATGAGGCTGAATAGCAGGAGAAAATCAAACAAAGCTTTATAACACGTATACATGGGAGAGACTCGGGGAAACTGAGTATCTCTCAACAAAATGGCAGTTCTCCTCTTAAATAGACAAACGAGGATACTGGGGGTTGGGTCAGTTAAGGCAGATTACCAGAAGAGCACAGTAAGGTTATTATGCAGATTTAAGGCCTTGCCATCCACATTGACAAGTTTCTAGAGATGGGGTCATCCGCCCCTCTTCCCAGTACAGAGAAGGAGATACCTTTACAAATGGAGATTTCCCTTACAAGTGTAAATGTTTAGTAAACAGGACTTTGGTAAGAATGGGCGTAGCAAAGACCCTTCCAGTCTACCGATACCCAGAGTTATCCAAGGTGATGGCCTGTCCCAGGGACAGGCCTTCATCCCAAATCCCTCTAGACATTTGGGGGTTGGGGGTGAAGGTCAAAGCCTCCTTCAGAGCAAGGTAAAGAGACACATCTTGAGGTGGCCAATTCTGATCCCCCACAAGCCCCAAGGTCTAGAATACTGTCTGGTATAATGCTCAGTAAACAACTATTGAATGACAGAGAAGATGAAGAAGAAGCAGGAGAAGGAGGGCCAAAGAAGCATGGACAAAAATGAAGTCTGTGCAACCCACAAAATACCACATAGCTCCCTCTCCTAGCTAATATGAGACACTACTGCTTCTTTAGAATTACCTTTAGAATTTAACCTCGCTCTAGGCTCCCCTTCCAATAAATAAATACGGAGATACCCAGGCAGTGTCCCTGCATTCTAACAGCACTCAATCCAGAGTGAACTCTGCTTCCTTGGACTCTCCCACAAAGTATCCAACCACAGGCCAAATCCTATAATAGGTCTTTTCTAACACCATCGTACTGAGACACTCCCCTGTTCCCCATGGTGTGCATTCTCCCTCACTGCAATGAGTAATAAACCCAACTTGTTCAACCTCAGGTGTGTTCTTGGTGGCTTTGGCTGGAGGGCATTGCCATTTCAAATATATTATTTAATGTAAATTTCATAACAAGAGCATAAACCTGTATTAATAGATGATCTTAAGGCTCCTAGAGGTTAATTTAATTCAGAATTATAGGCAAAAAGAGACAAAGCTGGGATTTGGACACAGGTCTTTCGAACGCTTCTCACTACCTTGAATGACTGAAGACAGGGAGCAAAATAGAGAGGAAAAGACATTCAAAAAGAGACACAAAGACTTTTTCCTTACCGTCTTTAACCACCACTTTCATGGAGCAACATCTCCATCTTGTGATATTTTATAAAGCAGGTTTTTAATTAATTGGATTTTGCAACTATAGGCAATCATTCAGATGCAACCAAGATTTAAGAGAATACATTTTTCTTGTTATTTGCTCCATGAAAAAATAAAATTATGGCATTAACTTAAAAACCCTAGTTATGAGGAAAGAAATGTATTTTAATTTGCTACTACATCCTCTCACTTGAAAATAATGTCCTTCCTTAGGATGACTGAAAATCACACAGAGTATATTGGTTGCCTCTGCGTCAGGGAACTTTTAGGTGCCTGAAGGATAGGGGTAGGAGAATTTTTACTGGATATTCTTTTGTACTTTAAAAAATTTTAAAACCATGTGACTATATTACCAATTCAAAATATAAATTAAAAATTTAAAAGGTCAAAAATAAAATATGCATATATATATATCCCTTTTACTTTTTAAAAAATAAGTAGAATCCTTAAATATGAGACTGTAGCCGCAGGAAAGAAATACACAGAGTGGGAAGAATGGCTCAATTAAGAAAGAACAAGGAGCTGGATATAAGACAGACTGGGAGAAGACAAACACTTCATGCTGGAGCATATGAATATAGCAATTAATATACTAAATAATCATACTATCTGGATTTCAAGAAAACCTTTTCTGAGTCTGAGAGTATAATTATATATTTAAAACAAGGTAGCATTGGCATATGGAACAAAGTACCATACTGACATACTTATGATAAAAGATTCCTTGTTGTTTATCTGAAATTGAAATTTAACTGAGCATCCTGTAAATTAGCTGGCAATGGTAACTGCATAACCAAATATAAAGAAAAAAAAAAAATCACAGACTACTCATCAATTTACCAGCAGATGGCTCCCCAAATCTAGTTTAGAATAAAATAGTATACTGAAACCTAGTGAGTAGTCATTATTGTTTCAGGATTTTTGTTGTTTTGAGTGTTTGTTTCATAGGTCTGGTGTGGTTGGGTTAGTTTTTGGAGGGGAGTAGGAAATTTTTATTTAGTTATATAAAAACATAAAATATCTCTTCCCACCATTTCATATGACTCTTCATGATCCTTAACTTTAGAATTAAAATGAAAAGGTAATCATACTTTAATTTTTGATATTTTTTCTTTTATATTTGCTCTAATCTTTAAATGCTAAGGCAACATGTTTAATTTCAGTGAAAAGTAACTGACATCTCACAAAAGAATTCCATACCTATTAGATTATGTATGCTGAGCATTAGGGCAGGAATCTCCATAAAAACGATAACTTCACTTTTTTCACACAGTCTAATTTACTAGGACATTCTAGCATTGAGGCATGATCTTTGTTGTGATCTCAAAACATGCCCAGTGCTCCAGTGAAATCAGTGATTCAACAGAATTTTTAGATATGCCACAATTTTACTAACCCTTTGCTAATGCCAGAATGCCTTGATATGTTCAAGTCTATATTTATTTTCTAAGAAAAAGTGTCTCTAGAAATAACTGTTGTCTTAAAGTTTATTTTATCTGATAACAGCATAGCTGAATATAATAGCATAACTCAAGCTCTCTTTTGGTCCTAGTTTGCATGGCTATGGTTTTCCATCCTTTCACTTTCAACTTATTTGTGTCTTTGAATCTAAAATATGTCTCTTGTAGCCAGCATATAGTTGGATTTTTAAAAATCCATTCTATTAATCTCTGCTTTTTAATTGGAGTATTTAATCCATTTACATTTAATGTAATTACAGATTAGGTAGGATTTACATCTACCATTTTTCTATTTGTTTTCCATATGTTATGTCCTTGTTCTTTTATTCCTCCATTTCTGCTTTCTTTTGCTAAAATAAACTTTTAAACAGATATTGTTAAATAAATATTTAAAAAGATATTTAAATATCTTTCTCCTATCAACTGCCAATCTTCCTTAGTCTTTTCAAATGCTTTTCCACTAACTTTTTTCTTAGTAAATAAATCATAGACTTGAATATATCAAGAAACAAATATAAAGAGTGAAGAGACTTGCCTGGGGTTATACAATGAATTCACAACAATCTTAGGACTGAAAAACAGGTCTTCTGACTCTATCTAGTTTCAAAGTTCCCACTACTACTGTGCCATGTAAGTGGACTGAATTCATCTGTGACAAGGGATCCTTCTAATTTCTTTCTTGTCAGTTCTGAAGTTTTTGTATTTTCTCCCTCTTGTTTCAGAGGAAGCACTGCTCCTCTAACTCTCAAGCTCAAATCTTTTAATGCAGTTTTTCCCAAAGCATGGGGCCAGCACCATTGAAGGTATGGGAGATGATTTGAAGTGGTATGTAGACTTAGTATTAAATAACAACCACACAGTGGGAAAGCTGCTTTATCCAATGCTCTTCTGATCCTTCTGACAATGAGATAGTCTCATTTTTATAGTGGTGCAACACCTTTCTAATATTGCCCATCTCCCTTTTTTAAAAAAAAATTATTTAACTTATTGAGGTATAATTGACATATAACATTATATTAGTTTCAGGCATATAACAAAATTCAGTATTTGATTTATTGCAAAATGATCACCACAATAAGTCTAGTTAACATCCATCACCATACATAATTACAAATTCTTTTTTTCTTGTGATGAGGGCTTTTCAGATCTATACCCATCTCCCTTTGTAAACAAGAACAGTCAACCTCAAGCCTGGAGCCTTGGCAAAACCCCTTTCTAGCTAGAATTTAATAGTATTGTTTTGCTTTTGTTATGGTTATTTTCACTAATGACAAAGGATGCTGATTTTCCATTTACAGTTTTCTATTTAAGTAAAACCATGATTCTGATTTAAAATAAAGTATTGAGTAAACAATATGAAATGGTAGTATATGGATATGGAAAAAAAAATTCTTGAAGGTGGTGCCTAAATGACTAACTCTGGGAAACTACTGTGTTGGTGCCATCTATTACGTTGGTCATCTATTGTAATCCTTGTTTCTCCTGAGCCACAAAGGACAATCGAGGGCTGGGAAGATAAGTCTCCTGAATCCCCTTTTCCCCTTGCATCCCAGATAACTCGACGCTTCCTTAGTTGCTGCTGTCATTTTTGGCTTCTAAATGTCAGAGTGTCGTTTCTAATGGTGCCGTCTCTAAACTGTTATGGTCGGAGTTTTGTTCCTCTCCACTTGCCCCACCCTTCAAGACTCTGCTCCATCCCAGTTTTTAGCTGCTTCCAAATTAAAGGAGATTCTTTTTTTCCCCCTCTGCAAGTGGTTATGGCTCTTTTGGCTAATCTTTGATGGTCCTGTGTTAAAGAACCCACAATCATATTTTGATTTTCCCAAAGGGATCTTTGCATTATCAGCTTACCATTTCCTTTTCAAGTTGTTTGGGGCAAGTTTCCACGAGGACTGGGCAAGAGGACACTTGAGTAATGTTACCTTCTGTGATCCGCAAAGCATTCCTTCCCACCAACTCTCATGCAGCATCAGAGGATAACGTTCACACACTGTAGGGTAAGTTTCCTGTCTTCTTGGGCAATGTCCCCCTCCTCCTCTGAGGACAGGATATTTCAGTATCTAACCATCAGTCCCCAAATGCACCTATCCTTGAGGTCCTGAGGATCCTCAGACAAATAGAGTTCCTGGTGCCTGCTCCAGTGCCCACAGTTCTGAGCTGAGCATAGCTTAGGCCCATGGTGGAACACTAGATAATTTTATAAAATAAAAAAGAATAAGGAAAGGGATTGTTGCAAAGAAAATCAACGGTACTATTTCTAAGTAGCAATCATTACAAATTGAGTCCTGATGTTTAAAAACACAAGTTAAAATTCTTTATGTTTCATATGCTTTTTACATTTCTATAACAAGCCTCAGTGGAACTGAGCATATAAAACTGGGTTTATATGCGCAGATCAAATTGAAGCAAGTGAGCAAATGTATTTTGAATACCTACATGGCTAACATACATGAGTTGCTCTGAGTCACATGCAAGGAATGTTAATTTACAAATAGTTCAAATACTCTACACCCTGGGGAAAGAAAAATCACTCCTTTAAGTTCCTTTGGCAGAAAACTCCAGGTAACTGACGTTTAATTTTCAGCCCCATCTCTGATTTAATGTTCTGATCATATTACAGAGTGTAACTTAAACAAAGACTACATTTTTTACCAGTCCGCTTTCACAACAGCTGAATCCACACACTTATCTCCATGGTTACTTTTGTACAGCGCTCACTGAGATTTGATATGCTCCCCTCTCACCCTCCCCTCCGATACTTTAAGTCCACAATGAGGCCATAAACCACTAGTGAGAGGTAAGGTGGCAGGCTTATACACATGATTAGAGTAAACAGTAACCATGAATTCACTAACCCACAACTGTTTGCCTGAGCTTTACTTTGGGGTTAGAGACTCTCATTAAATCTTGTTTTCAATACAATGAATTGTCACTTACATTGATCTGTCATAAAAAACCAAGAAGCTCCTCAAATTATATGTTGAAATACAATAGAATTTTAAAGGTTATAGCTAGCTTTTATCTCACATTTTCAGCAGATTGTACTGTGTACTCTGTGACGCATAATAAAATGTACCATAACCCCTAAGACACTTTCATAGTTATAATCTTCTGTGCATGTGTGTGTGTGAGTGATATTTTGCTAGCATCTGGGAATAAAAGATATATTATAAAAATAAAAAGATATAATAAAACTATTTTAGGGTGTGTGTGTTGTTCGGGTTGTGAGTGTAGAAGGATGACAGGAGGAGGGCGAATACAGATATGCACACAAATATTTATAATAAAAATTGAAGGGTGCCAAAATACAAGTATATCCATCCGTTAATTTCTTGAGGGTAAGGTCCCTGATCTTTTATATAAATTCATTTTTTACCTCCAGGGCTGAGCATAGTGCCAGGTACATAGTAAGAATTTAATACATATTTGTTAAATTAATGAGTAAATGCATGTAAGCACGCACAAAATGTTATGGGAACATAGAGGAGGGAATGTTTGATGTTGAGAATAACGGAAGTGAGTGGATTGATGGGTGAAGTCAGGGGATAGAGGTTTGTAGCAGAGACTGCTAATCGTTCCCCAATATCCATTCTCCCCTTCTTCTATAGCAATAGTTCCCTTGATCTCTAGCTAGACACATTTACCAACCCCCTTTGCTGCTAGGTATGCCGTGTGACTAAGTCTGGCCAATGGAAGGTGAGCAAAAGTGATGTGTGCACCTTTCAGATCATGTCCTTGAAAGGAACCGGCATGCCCTCCCTTTCCTCTGTATTCCCTAACCACTGGCTGGAAATGGACATGGTGGTAAGCCATCTGGGACTAGACTGACAAGGACAAAGCCCTTACCTGCAGCCTAAAATAGGAGTCTGGGTCCCAGACAACTCTGTGGAGGACACCCACTATGCCAACAGGACCTCATATGAGAATAAACTTCTGTTTTGTTGAAGCCAGTTGTTATCTTGGGTCTCTGTTGTAGCGGCTAAGTTTACTTTCCAACTAATACAAGTGTCAGGAAGGATTTATAGAGGTGGTGCTTACACTGAGTTTTAAAGTTCGAGTAGATATTCACCAGGTGGACAAAAAGAGAAGGGCTTTCAATACTGAGGGAACAGCATGTGTAAAGATATGGAAGTTTGGGGAACGGTTTTAGGATGCCCAGCAAGGGCCAGGTCGGAGAGGACCCCATCTGCCTTGCTGAAAGCTTTCTATTTTTCCTGGTAGACAAGATACTGCAGGGTAGGTGTGCTGGAGAGTGAAAAGAAGATTAAAATCTCACAATCACAGGCAAAATAAGCCAGGATAATCAATCTGTTTTGTTGCAGAGGGAACAGAAATCCAGAGAGGCTAAAGGACTTTTCCCAATCAGAGACAGGAGTGGAATTAGAACCAGCAGTCTTTGAATTATGCTTGAGTTTCTCAAACTGTGGTCTTTGGGCTGACTGCATCAAAATCACCTGGGTCACCTGCTAAAACTGCAAATTCCTGGGTTCCACTCCAGACCTCCTCAGAATCTCTGGGGATGAGTTCTAGGAATTTGCATTTTTAACAAAGACTTCTGGTGCTTGAAAGTTGAAAACCACTGAACTCTACCAGTCTATCTCAAAAATATCTCTCAGCGTTTATAAACAAAGCCAAGAACAGGGACTCGAGTAACAGTTTTTCAGATGCCAGTTCAGCAGAATAGCTTTCTCTGTAATCTCACACTTTCTAGGATTTAAAGATTGAAAAGATGCTTTATCAATAAAACTTCTAGAGGGGGAAAGGAGGAACTAACAACTATGGAGCACCTACAACTTTCCAGACACTGTTCTTGACACACATCATCTCATTAAATCCTCACAAATATCCTTTAAGGGAGGCATTACTGTCTCCACTTTACAAATGCAGAACCTGAGGCCAAGAGATGTTAAGGACTTGCCTAAGGTTACACAGATGTAAGTTTATCAAATACCAAAGTCTATCACTTCCTGTTTAACACACTGAGGGAAGGACTAGAGAACACAACTTAGAATCCCTGAGTGACCACAACTGATGTTAGTGTTTATGTAAACTACGTTTGTTTTCCAGATTGGACCACTTCCACAAAGTAGTTGGACAAATTTCTGAGATTCCCAACCAGTAGCCAGTAAGGTCTCTAGGATTATTTCACTCTTAAGCATACTTAATATGCTTTTTGCTGAGTTTGGGGCTTATACCTGCAAGCTTTCCATATGACTTTGTTTGATCTCAGCCCAGAATTAAGAACTTTACTCAATTTGCAGGCTTTGGTTTCTTTTGTCTTCTGGAGAAAATGGAGACCAAGTATCTAGCAGATTTTTTTTTTTTCCTTTTTAATAGATATTAGCATCAATAAAATAATGATTTTTCCCCTTAAAACTTGAAACATAATTTGTCAATTTTCTTCTATAATCCAATGCCCAATTCTATTTTACAAAAGTCTTTTCCTTTATTTTATTGAAATATACTTGTCATATAACATTGTGTAAATTTAAGGTATACAATATCTTGATCTGATACATTTACATACTGTAATATGATTACCATTGTAGGGTTGTTAGATCACATCATATAATCATCGTTTCTTTTTTGTGGTTGGAATAATTAAGATCTAGTCACTTAGCAAGTTTGATGATTATAACACAATATTGTCGTCTATATACACTATACTGTGCATTAGATTTCTAGGACTTATTTACTACTATAAAAGGCTTTTCTAAACTAGGCACGAAATGTGAAGTACATAGATGTTACATTTCATTGCATGACCTTATGTATTCACATTAGCATCAGGTCACAGAATTTTACTGTAAGAGAAACTAGAATGCACTATACAAAAAAGCTCTACATATTCTGTCCGGCATTAAAATCATTAGACTACCAGACCTATTGAAATCTGGTGCAGAAGTTTCAAAGCAGCAATACAAACGGTATATATTAGGAAAAAAAAGCAATCTCTTCCTTTCCTTTTCTGTTTTAGAACATGCACTTTGGAGATAGGTAAAAAGACCATCAACTAAGTGCTTAAAATTCACATAAACTCAATAGAAAACTTAAATCTCAGTCATTTGATTTTATTCTAGAAATTAAAGTATTTTTCTACTAGGTTTAAAAATCAGCACAGCTGATTTTTCTTTGATGCATTAGGATGCAGATTTCGCTCTAGGGCTCTCAACAACTAACGTAGCCATATTAAGGCCCTTTGGGGTTTCCCAGTTCCATTCTATAATTTGGAGGGCGGGGCGAATTTGTTCGTTTGTAGGTCCATCTCAGCTACATCTTTCTTTGCGGGCAACTCCTGGAAGGAGGGTTGCGGTCTTAACTTGCCAAAGATCTTTACACAACTTGCTCTAGAAGAGACCGTCTAAGATGGTGTCTATTGTTCTAAAAAGCATGGCTCATCTTTTTTCCTTTTCTTCAGTAGTTCTACATCCATCTGTTTTAACATTTCCTGCGCCCCTGCTCAACTCGCTAAGCTGGGTGCTGTCAGCGACACAAAATTCTTGCTTTCAAGGAGACCGCACAAGACGAGGGAAAGAGGAGCCGCTTGCGATTCAGGGGAAGGCGAGGCCCCTCAGGACGGCACGGTCCAACTGTGCAACGAGTCTTCGACCCGGAGGAGGGGCTGGCACGGGCGCCCCCGGACGCAGAAGGAGGAGCAACTCCGCGCGCGAGGCGGCCCCGGCAAAATCCCGCGGGACCGGCCCTCGGGCGGCGTCCGTGCCCCCCCCCCGCCGTTGCCATGGAGACCCAGGTCGAGGGCCGGCGGCCAGCGAGAAGCCGGGAAAGCCTACCCTTCCACGGCCTAAGCCGGTGGGTCCACTGTCTCGCAGTCCAGCCAGCTCCGCAGCCGCGTCCGCGAAGGGCGACTGTGCGTGGCCGGGCGAGGTCCTGAGGCGCGCCTTCCTTCCGGGAGCCGGAGCGCACCGAGCGCCGGAAGTCGCGACCCCCCGCCCGAATCCGGCCGGTGGGAGAGGCTGCATCTGAACCAAACGGCCTTCGCAGGCCGCCGCCGCCCCTCCCCGCTGTCCCGGGGCTCCCGAGGGCACTGTTTCCGACACCTGCCCCAACTGTCTCCGGCCGCAAAGCCGCGGGAAACATCGGCCCTCGGGTAAGGGAGGTTCGCGGGAGCCGTTGAAAGGGGCGCCCGCGGGCCGCAGACGCGGCTCACTGGAGAGCTCTGCCCCCTATCGAGAAACGTTTCTGGTCGCTTCGGAGGCGATTCTCGAGCCGTCTCCACCGCTCTCCCCTTTCGAGTGTATGGAGGTTTCTTTGGGGTCTGTCCGGCTCGAAGTATGGGATGCTCGGATCGGCCAGTAAATGCCGCCTCTGAGTCTTTAAGGCCACAACGAAATGGGTCGCCAAGTGTGGTCCTGCCGAAATAGTGATTTACCGAGATAACCTCTTGTTTTCACAGAGACGATGCTTAAGGCACAAGGAAGACCATTTCTTGGGACATCTGAATTGTAATTCAAGCTTGAGTTACCGACCACAGTCAAGGGGCAGTCATGCTGAACTCCACGAGTGAACTGGAGTTTTCGAACGAAAACAATACCGAGGAGATCACCCAACTCGCTTCCCTGGCACTGTCAGGTGACGAAGTATCCCGCGAAAAAAACTCAACTGGTTTACCCGAAAAAACTGGCTATCCAGACTCCGTTTACGTTATGGCAGCCAACATTTTTCAGGGTATTCGAATCGAAAAGTCGCCAGAGAAAGTCGTAATAAAGTATGGGAATGAACCCCTGCGGTCCTTGTCCGAGTCAGAGGATGAATCCTATCAGCGCTTGTCCTATGAGCTGGCTTTCAGTACCCTGAAGTGTGAGTAGTACCCGTCTTGAAGATCAGCACTAAAAGAAAATGATAACGAGAGAACTTGTGGAGTGCGGCCCCTTCCCTGCCCCCTCATACACACCAGGTTTTGTTTTTATGCATATGCCTATCCTTGGTCAGTTGCAAATGTCAAGGAATTAGGAAAGTTCCAGTAAAACAAGCTCTTTTAGGCCAGAACACTTTGCTACTGCAGATTTCCCCGTGCCTAGCACCATGCCTTGTCCTTAGATGTAATGCAGTCATTAAATTGAACAGGAAACACTTCCATTAGTAGGAAGAACAAGAATCCATTGAAGTATCCCATTATAGTTTTCTCTCCTTGGGTATTTCTTTTCATTCTCTGTGTTTACATTTTGTATTTTAGTGTGTGAACTTTCACAAACATAAAAATCAATAAGAGTGGGGGAGAGAAACAGAGATGGAATAAGAAGAAAAGGTGCAATATATTAAAAATGAATGTTAAAATTAAATCGACCCCTCTGAAGATCTCATTCATGGACAATAGCTTTAATTTGTATAACTTCCGTTTCTCATTTGCCTCCAGGATTTGAGATGCAATGTTTCAGATTTCCTCAGTGGTGGTGAGTTATCAACTTCTGAGTGTGGAGTTGACTGTAGTACAGAACCAAATATTGTTACTATGACAGCAAAGAGCCTGAAGACATCTGTTTTTATATTAGCTATGAACTATAATATAATATAGTAGAGTATGTTATAATTAAACTGTAAAGTTAAATTGGTTTGTAAACTGGCTGAATATTGTTCCAAAAAGAAGTTCCAGAAATGTCTGGAGTCTTAGCAGCATGGCTGAAATGTGAGCATATGGCTTCCTGAAGAGACATCTTGAAAGGGCAACAGTCATTGACGTGTGTTTCCTTAGTATTAGTCCTTCTGGGCCTTGCACATAGGCAGTTAAAAATTGTTCAGTTATTTAGACTGAATGTCTCATTAGTTATTTAGACATGAATATATGTTTTTGTTTGTCTGCAGAGATGACGTAGCTCAACTGTGAAGCCAGGTATTTGCCATCACAGAGGAAAATTTGTATGTTAAGAGGCAACTTCTCTTTAGTTTTCATCTTTGTTTTCTGCTTGTGATTTTTTTTTCTTCTTAAATGTCTTAACCATTTTTCCTCCTCCAATTTAATCTTTCAGATTCTGTTTCATCCCTTCCCTTCAACCCCTTATTAAAATGTGGTTTTAAAGACTAACCAAAGTGTTGCACTTTAAATAATGAGTCAAATGACATTTTAACATTTTCTCCCTGCAACAATGAAATGCAGACTGGGCATCTGTGTTGATTAGTTGGTATTTAATGTTAATGCCAAAACTCTATTATAGACAATTTTTTCTTCTAACAGAGTATTGAATCTTACCTTTAAAAATCCATGATAAAAGCCTGAAATTATTCTTTGTAAAATTAATGCACTAACTAGATCATCATGCTATAGTGGTATGTGTGGTATATTATGTTTTTCTTTCTCTCAATCTTTATTTCTATTTTATGAAAGGGTCTTGGGACTATTTGATGTTTTTTAATGACCCAGAAAATCCCATTCAGATGAATTATTGTCATAGGCCTTTACAAACCTGCTTTTCCTTAAAATGTTCATTTTATAAATTCAAATTCTAAAATAAGATGGCTTTGGTTGTTTACTTGGTACAAGTATTATTTTCTTATGACAATATCTTTATTAATATTTTGCTTTAAAATATTGGAGGCTCTTGTGCCTTTCACTTTTATCTTCTGTATTATTAGTGTTCTATCAATATTTTCACATGTAATATTTTATAAACTCACATCTAGCTTAACAGTATAGGTTCAGGGAATCCATGGTTCAGAAAAGAAAACTCAGGATTTCTTCCCTAAGGTTTTATAGGAGCAGTAAAGCTGAAAAGGTTAGTATACAAACTAAAGAAAGCTTGGGTAATGGTCCCTTTTATTGGGAAATTTGTGAACAGGTAATTAGATCATATTACCATATATTTTTGAGGAAGTACAAGGAAAAAATGACAAAGAAAATTTCTTAATTATACAAATGTTAAGTATATTCCTTTGGTTGTGTTTTATGTTTTTCAGTTTTATTGTTTGCTCCTTTGTTGATGTCCTTTGTGTGTAAGATCTTTCAAAGCAGAGTGTACTATTTATCTGATTAACCTTTTAAAGGTTTAAAGGACTCAGTATACTGTTTTTTGAAATGAAGACAACCACTAGTTCTGCTTTACTAAATAACCCCAAGGTCAATTTTCTGCTGAAGAAGGTAATGAAGAGGAGTCTATTCTTATTAAATTTGACTTCTGTCAAAGAAGTAGAGTACTAGCAGCTAATTTATTTTTTCAAAGAATCTCTGGGTGTTTCAAGGCATACTAAATATTAAAACAGAAGAAAAAACTGGCAAAATGATTTCTTAAAAAATAAATTAATGAACAACAAATAGAGAAAAAAAAAAAAAAAAAAAACTTGAGAAAAGAGATGTCCCTGAAATTGTTGATCTTATTCCTTGCTTAATTCTTTCTCTAACCTCTCTAGGTATATATAGTAATTGGTACATTTTCAATCCCAGGAACTAGCTATGGCATTAACCTGGTCATTTCATAATCATGTAACTGTCAGTGAAAAACCTAGGAAATGCTTAATGTATGGTTTGGTTATGGCTTTGGGAATTAGTAATTGTAGTCAGGGGCCCCAAGGCTACCCTCAGGTTCAATAGAAGGTTCAGAAGGTTCAGGTTCAGTAGAAGGAGTCACAGAATGCAGCAAAGGTGTTATGCTCATGGTTACAGTTTATTATGTTGAAAGGATAGAGATTAAAATCAGCACCAGAAAAAGATACATAGGACAGAGTCCAGGAGGGACCAGGTGTAAGCTTCCTATTGTCCTCTCTCAATGGAGTCTTATGGACAGTGCTTAATTCTCCCAGCAACAATGTAGAACAACACAAATGAAGTGTTGCCAACCAGGAACCTCATGCAAACCTTGTCTGGGATTTTTATTGGGGTGGTCAGTCATGTAGACAAGGAGCACCCTCGTGGCTGACCTTACTCAATCTCTTAACTTTTCCAGAGGTCAGGCTTATACTGTGTGGCCGAAGGACCCAAGTAAACAAAGACAGTTTGATCAGCAAGATACTCCAAGGGCTTAGAGGTTGTCTCCCAAGAGCTCATAGAGGGTCAAGCCTTTCTTTGGAATGTGCAGGGTTTGGCCACCCAGGCCTGCTAAGTTAATTCTTGATTGCACAGTGATTCATTAGGAAAATGATCTAGATCAACAACCTCTTAAGCTCTGGTTGTCACCTAAGGGGTTAAAGCAATTCTCTTGAATGACAATAATAATACCTTATATTTACATAGCTCTTTGTAATTTACAAAACAATGATATAACTTGATATACCAGTCTTTTGAGATGGAAGATTTTTATTTGCAGATGAAAAAATTGAGAAGCTCAAGAAAAGGTTAAATGATATACCTAAGGAATCAAGCAGGGAGAAGGATAAAAAGAAGTGTTTCATCTAGTTGAAAGGGTGGTAGAATAGCAACCCTCATCCCTAATTCTAGTTATGGTTCACATTGTTTTATTTTAACCATATAATGATTTTGTATTTGGTGATGCTAGCTTCTTTTCCCTGGTATCTACTTCTCTCAAATATTCTTTCAAAAATACTTGTGGCCTTCTTACTAGTTTTGCCAAAAAGACTTTAATAATTTTGTCACGTTTCCCTCCTTCCACATGTACAAAACCTCTATATACCTATATTTAAAATTACAGGAGGGCCTTGACATTCTTGAAGTGAAGTTTCTAGAAGTGAATCACTTGAAGGGAACTCTATGAACACATAATAAAAATAGGGAGAACCTAGGGGAGAATCAAAAGAAGAAAACTCCCATCTTTCTTCCAGAATGTGAGGGATGACCAGAAGGACTGTGTGAGTTTTAGGAGTCCAGTAAAGAGCACTCCTCCTTTACACATGAGTTTGGGACCAGTTGAGAGTGAGAAAAAAGATATTTGGGGACATGGCTTTAGATCTCCAGTCAGATAGGCTTGCAAATACTTTGCTCCTGAATTAGAACTTCTATCTAATCCATGGCACAGCTGAAGAGTTGCAGACCCCTTCCAACTCACATGAGGTACCTGGTAAAAAGCCTCCTGGAATGCATGCACAGCTTCTACAGAAACGCTGGCAGAGAGAGAGAGGGAGATGAAGGAAGATATGCCACAGTTCCTTCTTCCAATTTCACCAATCAAATAAACTCGATTTTCCTTTCTTAGTGAGTGGTGAGTGAGGGGTAGGAAGAGAATCCGGGAACGTTTCTCTAGGAAGGCCCTTCCCATTGGAAACACGAGGAATGGAGATTAAGAGTTCCCTTCACCAGACTAAAGGGAAGAAGAGGCTTTAATTAGCGGGAGACCAGAGATAATTGGGGCTATTGTGCTCAACTAGGATAGGCAAGGTTTGCAATCTTCAAGTAAGTCCAATAACCCAAATTGGGCATTAGCAGTGTGTTTTATTTAGCCACTCTGGTTTGTTATAAGAGCAAGATGAGGAAAGGCAGCATAATGTGATGAAGAACATGCACTTGGGTGCCAAACTGCCTGGGTTTGAATCCCTCATCTGCCACTTGCTGTCTGACTATGAACATATTACTTAACCATTCCATGTCTCATTTCCTAATCTATAAAATGGGGATAATGGTGGTACCTAATTCATAGGGTTGTTATGATGGTTAAATGAATGAATATATGGAAAACACTTAGAACAATGTCTAGCTCATAGAAAGCACTATCTAAAGTACAGTCATGTGCTGCATAATGACATTTTGGTCAATGGTGGACTGCATATATGATGGTGGTCCCATAAGATTAGTACCATATAGCCTAGGTGTGTAGTAGGCTATATACCATCTAGGTTTGTGTAAGTATACTATGATGTTCACACAACAAAGAAATTGCCTAACAACCCGTTTCCCAGAACATATCCCCATCTTTAAGCAACACATGACTGTATACGTTACTAATGTTGATATTACTATGTGAGAATGTTATGTAAATTGTAGATATACAAAGGCAATGCATTCTGCACAATATCAAAGGCAGCCCAGAAATGATATCAGTTTTGACAAGAGCTCTAGAAAAAAAATGCAATGTTGGCAAAATCACGTTCTGTTTTCTTTTCCTTTATTCTGCCTCTCCTATTTCTTAGGAATCCAGCACTACCATTGCTCAAAGTTCTATAGCCTGTGCAGGTCTGCTATCTTAAAAGTCCATCATTCTTATGATGACTATATTTTCTGTGACAAAAATTGGGACTCATGCTGATAAATATGAAGTAGATAGGGACTCATGCTCTGCTATGGAGTAGATAGGAATTGGTTTGCAAGTACTAAGGATGTGAAACCTTAAACTTCATTTTCCTTGTAAGTGAAATGGAAATGTTGCCTTGTATGATACAGCTGTAATTAGTGGCTAAAATATGGATAATGATTCTCAAAGGATTTTTATGAAAATTGGAGTCTGTGCTTCCCAAGTTGGTCATTTATTTTTACTTTTCCCATCCCTCAAAGGAAAACTGAAATTCAATGTGTACTGTTCATATAGTAGGTTTTCCATAAATGTTGAATGAATTGAAGCTAGCCTCACTTTCTGTTCAACTGATTAAAGCATCTGTTTTATGATGTACGTATAGTAAGGAGTTATAACAAAAGCAACACTCATGCACCCCATGGAGGTTTTAAAATACATCTACTTATTTCCACTTAGTACTTTTGCAATTATCCCTCTGCCTAGAATGCTCTCTCCTCCCAGATCTTTACATGGCTAACTCCTTGTCATTTGGGTCTTAGATTAAATGTCATCTTATTAATGTCTTCACTAGTGAGTTCTACCAAATATTTAAGTAAGAAATAATACCAATCTAACACAAACTCTTTGAGAAAACAGAGAAAGAGGGAACACTTCCCACTCATTTTATAAAGCCAGCATAATCCTGATACCAACAGGGACATTACGAGAAAAGAAAATTATAGATCAACATCCCTCATCAACATAGGCATAGAACAAAAATCCTAAATAAAATTTTAGAGAATCAAATCCAGCAATACAGAAAAAGGATAAGATGTTATAAATTAGATCTTCTTTAATGTTTTTGAAAGGACATAAAGGTTGGAATTCCTTTATTACTACTTTAACTATTCAGTTAATGCTCCTTTGATTATGGTTCCATGTGGAGCCTGGGTCATAAGGGTCCAGAATTCATAAAGATTACAAATATTTTATCATGTCATTGTAATTTAAATCTTTATCAAGAATTGAGGTATATTTTAGATATGAAATTAAAAGTATTTTATGGCATTGTCTAAAATATATTTTCATTCCAAAGTTTTCATTTTCAGCTTTGATATTTTCAGTAATAGACATTTTCCTTGTCTTGCAGATCAAGATATTTTGGAAACTATATTAATAGACAGCTATATCTTTCCAAATACCACAATAGTAAGTAGACAACTTTTATATAATTAGCTGTCTCATAATTGATATTTAGAAAGTATTAAAAAGCCTTCACATTTAAATCATAACTAGTTTGCAGAGTACTGAGACCTCTTCAAAATACATCCTTAACTCTTTCTTACTTCTAATGCTTTTAAAACCGACCCTTGTCTTTTCATTTTGATGAAGATATAGAAAATTGTCTTTTTTGAAAGGTTTATTTTTTACTGGATTTTTTTCTATTTTGAAGACCTCTATCTCAGACTAAGTAAAAATGTTCACATTCCTGCTCTCTTATGAAAAATAATGGAATGGAAAATATTGCTATTAGATATTGTTTGTATACTTTTCTTTATGTGTGTTTCCCCTTGGTAGCCAGATCATTTGAGCAGCCTTATTATTGTGATGCTGTATGATTTCCAAGATAGAAAATTTCAAGCTCGTCTCCTTTCTGATAATGAAGAGTCCATAGCGGAAGTTCAAGAAGTAGAGAACCTTCTTATCAGGTAATTGTAAAAGTGAAAAGGATGTTTTATATGAAATCATTATTAGTACTTTTGCTGGTAAAATTGTATACAGTATAATGTGTGGATAAGTGTTAATTTACAGAGAAAAATATAAAACTTCATAAGTTTCTTTACAGTCTTGAACAGGTTAAATATACCATTTAAAATTAAGTTGTTTTTGAACACTTGAGTTGTAAGATCCAACTTGTAAGCATGTGGAAAATCATGAAAAATTCCTAATAATTTTTAGCACCTACATAAATTAAACTTCATTTGAAACAGCTATTATTTATTTACTTAGCTTTATCTATAGCTCTAAAAATTTGACATGTATCGAATGAGAAAATTCCAACAGTAGACAAGAACCTACTACTTTGCCAAATAAAAAAAAACTTCTCCATAGTTGAGAACAAACATGTTTTAAATTTGTTTTCTTTTTACCCTAAATATCAGCAGAAACCTACTATGGGAATAATAATAATAGTACCTACCTCCAAGGGTGGTTGGGAAACTAATTAAAGGATGTAAAATGCTTAGCTTAGAGCCAGACACATAGTAAATGGTCAATAAATGTTAAGTGCTACTGTTATTAGGGCTTTTGTTATGTTGTTGTTGAACTTTAGTAGAAATTACAGTTTGGCAACAACAATCTTGTAGGAAGATTTTTACATAATGAATAATATGAAACAGTTGTCAGTATGATACCTGATTTTATATTTTTATAAAATATTTTAATTGGAAATTCAATCAGTTTCATTTAAATTATTGAAGGCTGAGACAGGAGGACTCAGGTAATGGAGTAATAATAATAATATCTTATTTCTTGAGCACTTAATATGTATCAATCATTGTTATAAGAAGCTCTAACAACGCTATGAGGTGGATACTGTTACCAACCTGTATTTTTACACATGGGAAAACTGAGGCACAGACAGGGTAAAGGAATAATGCCAAAGAGCTAGAAAGGGGAGTAGCTAGATTTCAGACTCAGAAGTCTGATGCCAGAGCCCAGGCTTTAACCATTTATATTGCTACCACTCCTTCCACTTAGGATAGTGAAGGCGTGGCTGAAGTACTCTGGAAGATTAAAAATATGATATAGTCATATCTCAAGTCAGTCACAGCCATGAAAAATTATTGGATGGAGAAGAGCAAAAGCAATCAGATCTATGTCCAATCTGTGTTAGAAAAGTAAGGATCTCACTCCTGTTTACTGTATGGGTTTCTGGGCAACCACCTCACTGCCCATGCTTACACTGGGCAACCTGCCTCCCAGGATGGGCACAGATACATCAGAGAAAAATTGGTGGGCAGGATGCTATGGGACAGGCTCTGAGTTTCAGCTTTTCTGAGCTTCTTTCAGTTTCTGTTTGACTCAGTCAGGAGAGTTTCATGGAAGTCTCAACTTCGTTTCAGAGAGGCTAATGAAAGCTGAGGTTAGATTGAGTCAGCCAGGAAAGCCACAGGGCTCTAACCAAGTAAGCAAGACCGGACTATGGTTTTAGCAGCAGCAGATTTTAGCTGAGAATGCTAGCAAGGCAGGTAGGAATAGGACAAGCAAAGGCCATGGCTCAGGAGGCCAGAGGAACCAGGAGATATTTCTGTCTAAGGATTCCTGATTCACCAGATTTTCCCCTTTCTCCATTAATACACACCATGCTACCTCCTGCCTTGACACATATCTGGTTACATTCTTGTCGGTGCAATAGTTTTTCCCCCTACTCTATTGGTTTCCTATGCAAACCAAAGAGATTCATATAATGTAACTTTTATTCCCAAATTGGTCAGTTATATGATACCCAATTCATACTATACTCAATTCATAATATGCTATAGAAGAAATGCTTGTATTTAGTGACTGAATTGCAGAGTATAGTAGAGTAGTGCTGAGAAAATATGTGTATAAAGAAAATGCCAAAGTGTTTTAATCAAGTCTTAGTTTTCAAGTAGTAGAATCCATCTTCAGTTAACTTGAACAAAAATGAAAAATATTCTTATAAAGATACTGGGATGTCTCATGCAACTCAATGACTCGAGAAGAAAATTAAATCAGGAACAGGAAAGATGTCAGGACTTTATCTCTGCTTTTTTATCTCTTTATCTTTCTATCTCTGCTTCTTCCTTAGTATCTGCTTCATTCTCTTTTTCTCTGCAGATCTGCCTTCTCTGCTTCTCTAGTCTGCATGAGAATAGCCCACTGTTGCACCCAAGTTCCTGAGCTTACATGTTACAGTTGTACGTTGGTTTCTTCACTTAGGCTAACTTATTATCTCTATATCCCAATTTTGAATTCTAAATCCCCCGGGAATTTGGTCGGTTCCATGTGGATCAGGTGCCTTCCCTTGGGGCAATTCCCCATAGCCAATGGAGTGGGACTCTGGACTCAAACAGGATTCTGGTAGCCAGCCTCTATAGATCTGGGGCTTGGGGCTAGACACTGTTGTCCCCAGGGAAATAGAATCATTGTAAACTTGGATTATACCTTAGTATGTTTCTACTGAGGGGATAAAGACTAATTTTAAGAGATGATAAGAGGAAGAAGTAATTATTTAGCAAGAAATTGAATGAGAATGATTTTCTCCTTATGAAAATTGTGTTTGACCTTTGTTGCTGTTGCCTCTATAAGAGATCCTTGTGTTTTATCACTCTATGTACAAATTTGTATCTTTTTCTTCGTATATTCATGGCTTTAGAGATATAGTCCAAGATGACACTTATTACTATTTTTGACATGCAGGGTCTTTAAGAACTCATTGCTTGTATAAAATGCAACTATCTTTTTGATACTGTGTGACTAGATTAAAAAAAAAAGAGGCCACAGCCTCTTCCTTTCTCACTCCCCATGCCCTCACATTAGCCCAAGAATCTGTTTCTGCCAAAATAATTTGTTGGGCTTTTTAAAAAAATTTTTATTGATGTCTTAATAGTTTATAACATTGTGGGGTTTTCTTTGTACATTATTATTTGTCCATCACCATATGGATGCATCCCTTTACCCCTTGTGCCCCCCCCCCACCCCTTTGTTGGGCTTTTGTGAGGCAGAATTGGAGAATGGGCAATGAAAGACCAGAGAGGCAGCAGGAAGGGAAGGACTTAGTTGTCCATCCTTCTAAACCACCCAAAACTATTCATCCTGAAGTCTCCACATTACAGCTAAGGCACCACTCTCTACCTAGATATCATCCTTGATTCTTTCTTCCCCTCCCCTGCTCCCATACCATACCTAATGCATCAAGTCTTGTAACTCTAATTGGAAAACATGCTAAATCTACTTCTTTCCATTTCTAGTGCTACCATCCAAGTCCAAGCCACCATAATCTGTCACTTGGACTACTGCAATAGCCTCCTCATTGGTTTCCCTGCCTCTAAATCTTATTTCCCACAATCCATTGCATATGGCAGTAGAGTGATATTTTTTAAATGTGATTATATGGTCATGATATCTTGGATCAGACTTAACTTCCTACTGTAAATAACTAGAAAACTGGACAAAATATATGAGGCAAAGGTTTTGGATGTTAGACAAGAAGCAGCATAGAAACTTGATCCCTGAGAGAACAAAAGCAAGTGAGGTGAGCCCTAGAGTAGTCCTGGCTTTATGCCTAGAGGTACTTTCCAACTGCAGTGCCAGCAGGGGAATCCCAAGAGGAAAACGGTTGTCTTGCTAAGTTAAGAAAACAGAGATCAGAGTTTTGGAAGGCTGAAATGAGCATCTGTTTTTTCTTCTTTATTCTATTAATGTGGTAAGGTAATTTACATTAAATGGTTTATAAATGTTAAGCCAACCATGTATTTCTGGGGTAAGTCACATTTGCTCAGATATATCCCTTTCCTTGTCTCCTCCAATTCTCTCATTCCCCATAATGCTTCAGAGTTTCTCATTTGCCAGAATGCCCCCTAAATACTTGTTCATGGGGCCGGCCCAGTGGCATAGTGGTTAAGTTTGCATGCTCCGCTTTGGCGGTCTGGGGTTTGCCAGTTTGGATCCTGGCTGTGGACCTACACACTGCTCATCTAGCCATGCTGAGGTAGTGTCCCACATAGAGCAACTAGAGGGATGTGCAACTATGACATACAACTATCTACTGGGGCTTTGAGGAGAAAAAAAAAGGACAAAAGGGGGAAGATTGGCAATAGATGTTAGCTCAGGGCCAATCTTCCTTAAAAAAAAAATTAAATACTTGTTCATGAGTTTTTCTCTCTCATATTTTCTCCACCCCTTCTTTGGAAACACTTAGTCTATTTCACTTACTTAGTGAATAATCTGAAACAGCTGTCAATATGATGTCTGACTTGATATTTTTATGGGAAATTCAAGCAGTTCACTGAAGATTATCTTTTGGCATTAAGAAAATATTAAGTTTACATTTAAAGAGAACCACATTTCTGATAAGTTAGGCATTAGTAATAGCATTCAAAAACTTGAGTTATTTTATTCATTGTTAAATAATATTTCTGAAAATTTTGAAGCCAAAAAAGAGTAAAATTCATTTCTTTAAAAAATAAACTAAGGGAAAATGGTATATTAGTTAGGATTCTTTTTTGGCAACTGACAGGACCCCAACTCAAACTAGATTAGGCAAAAGGGAGAATTTATTATAAGGCATCTCATGGAAGAATTGAACATTGAGACTGCAGGAAGGGTCCCTTCCTGTAGTTCTGTGACAGCCACCAGTGAGGTGGCTGTGCTTCTACTAACTAAATCCTATGACTGAAATATCAGGACTCTCTTCAACTCTAGTCTCTGCTTCTCTGTGTGCTTCAGCTTTATTCTTTCATCTCTCTTTGTTCCCAGAATGGGAACCTTGGCTGCTGACAACTCAGGAGCTTTACATCTTATAGTACCAAACACTAAAAAGACTGGCTTGACTCTGTTGCTACACCCCAAAAGTTGCTTGACCCTGACTTGGGTCAAGTGCCCACCCTCGACCAATCAGCTGTGGCATTTAGGAGACAGAGTCATTTAGGGATACTTCCCAAGAAAATTATATGAATGGAGGGAGGGAAGGAACATTTTCAGAAGGGGGTGGTTCTATTCCCGAAGGGAAGGGATGCTTAGATTATAAACCAGTAAGTTTCTACTGTAAATGGAAACATTGAGAATAACTATCTTGCCATTATTTATAGATGTAAAATTTCTTGGGACATAGTATAATAGGTATAATTTGATATTACATATAATATTAGTTTATTTCAGTTGAGACCTAGGATGTTATCTTCCTTTAGGCACAGCATATACTTTGCTACTGGCAGGCAACAGCTAGACCAGGGGTACTAACAAGCCCAGGTGACCTAGTCTAGTCAGAGATTGAAATGATTGGAAGTTTACAGGGCTTCAGTCCCTGTGAAGGCCATTTGTTCCTTTTTACCTTTTCCTGGGGTTGTCTTTTGGTGACCCAGTCCAAAGCCTGGGACTTTATCAGAGCCCCTTTTCCATAAACTTGGCATGCTCCAAATTTCCATTTTTTGTTCCCCTGCCCCATGAATCATTGTAAGCTCTGCATATGTCTCAACTTCTCAGGCACATACTTCAGAACTGGCAGATAACTTTCATATATGATGCTCCCTCCACCTAGAACACTGGACAGCTCTTCTCACTCCCCTCCCTTGCTCCTGGCTAACTCCTACTTCTACCCTTATAGCTTAGCTTAAATGTAAATCCTGGGAAACTTTCGTTGACTCCTGTAGCAGTGCCTCTCCCTTGTGCCACCATAGCAGGCTGCCCTCCCATGTTATTAGTACTTGGGACCTTTTTAAAGAATTGCTTTGTGTCCGCCTACCAGACTGCACTCCGTGATGTCAAGAACAGCATCTTCCTTGCTCACTCCTTTGTTTCTGGAACGTAAAACAGTGTATGGAATATAGTAAAAATGCAAATATTTGTTCATGAATTAACTATATTTCTCTGCCCTTAAATGGCCTTCTGTTTCCTGTGGAAAAATTCCCAATTCCTGTGCATGGTATATAAGGTTTTTTTTTGTGATTTCAGCCCTGGATCTCTCACCAACCCATGCTCTGTAAATAGGCTTTGCTGTTTAACACCTCCATATCTTTATGGTGCTCTGCCCTCTGTTTGTCTGTCTTTTCTCGTCTTGTGGTCTGGGAAATTCTTGCTCCCCTTTTAATAGTTAGGTCAAGTTTCTCCTCCTCTTAGAAGTTTCTTTGGGCTAATTCTTGTTCTTCTTCCAATATATTTACTTTCTTCTTTGTCTGTGTATCTTATAGCATTCATCATGTTGTGCTATAATTGTTTATATGTCTGTTTTACCACAAAATTATAAATTACTTAAGGGTAGAAACTATCTTTTAATCTTTATAGCCCAGGTCTGATCATGGTACTTGCTTAATAGTAGTAAAAGAATAAACATATTAATTATTATCATTTCTTGAATAGCCTGACTTTAAATACAAAAGTATCTTTGCAACAACTCTGTAAGTAAGGTACTGATTCCTAATTCCTAGAGCTTAGAGAAGCTACATAACTTATCTAAAGTCACATAGCTAGTAATTGGTGGAACGAGAATTTGAACCCGGGTAATCTGATTGCAGAGTTCAAACCATACTGGCTAGAGAGACAGCGGGAGAGAGAGGGAGAAGGAGAGGGCATGTGGCATGTTATAGGAGTAGCAAATAGTTCACTGTGTAACTAGAGATAGATTTATGGATGAGAGTGGTGGGAATTGAGGAAGGAACAGTTGGTTCAGGTTAAATTTTTAATATCCTACTATATTATGGTAAGGAGTTTAGATTCTGTCCTGTAGCTAATGGGTTCATTTAGAATTTAAACTAAATTTAACATATAGAAAGAAAGCTCTGGTTTTATGAACAACAGGGATGCTGGTAAAAGAGATAATTTGCATCTCTCTGTGATAACATTCAAATTGTAGCTGGAGGTGGACTTCTGAATCAAGAGTGTTGGGAAAGGCTACTTTTGCTTCCATTTTCATCATTGCAATTCGCCTTACAGATATAGAGTTTTTTTAGTAACCATGGGATATTTCATTTACAGAAGTAATATGTCTGGTTATCCTATTTGGTCTTAGTCCTCAATTTGATATTGCATATTTATATAAAAATCTTTATAACTGCATATATATATACGTGTATATATACATGTATATACACACGTATACATATATATATACGTGTATATATATATATACACCTTAAATTTTGTGTGATTAAATTGTCTTAAAATTCACAGTTCGAAATGTTTGCTATCTGGAAATTTGGAAAATTATTTCTCACTGTACTCTTTCTGTATACACAACACATATATTTTTCTAGGCTTCATATCTCTAATCTTTATATTTAATGATTGAATAATTCAGTCAATAGCATTTATTATGGTAAATTTGAACTACATAGGTATTTGGAAGGACTTTAATCAAAAATAGTCTGTACTCAGAAATATCTCACAGTATATAATACATAACAGTAACTCACCCCCTTTATATTAATTTATTCTTTGCTGTGCATTAGTATATTATGTAATTGTTTTTAGAGTCCCTTCCTGTAGTTCTGTGACATTAGAATATAGCACTACACATGTCTAATTTTATTGTAGCCCTAGAATGCTCAATGTTTGGTAACCCTTCCTTCTCCTACCCAATGCCCCTATGTTCTCTCTCCCTCATGCGTGTATACACATTAATACATAAACACATTCTTAGCTGAAAGTTTCTCATTCTATTGAGTAGATAAGAAGCTTAATCTTATTAAGCTTTCTGCAGCCACACACACCACTCAGGTTATACTTGACTTTTTTGTGGTATGTCTTCTCCATTTCTCATTCAAGGTTGTCCTTGAGGTTTATTATTCAATTAGATTCCTACTGTAAAAATGTTATGAATATAAGTCAAGAGTAATTCTTATATTCTTATTTATTAAAAATTTGGGCTAAGAGATCAAGAAAAATCATTGGGTCCTCATGGTGATGCTAACCAGTTCTTGTTTTTCTTTTCTGTTATTTGGAACTTTGAGGCATGGGATAATCAGAGCTGGGAAGGACTTGATACAGATTCATGAAAGTTCCTTAATCTTATTAAGATTACACTGTTGCCATCTATAATGATAAGTAGACTATAATGAGTACCTGCCACGTGCCAGGCACTGTGCTAAGTATTTTATACACATGGTTGGTAATCACCACATTAATAGCAAGGTAAGTCAACCACATTTTACAGACGAGAAAACAGAGAGAGGCTGAGAAAAGAGATTCGGTAGCATACCCAAGGTCACAGAGCTGGTAAGTGACAGAACCTGAACTGAACTTCAAATTTGTCAACTCTAAATCCTACACCTCTTTCACTACATAAAATTTGTCTCTCAACCAGCAATTGATACAAATACCTGAGGAGAGGCACAATTATACAGGGGCAGCAAAAACTGAAAAAGGAAGCAGGATTATTGGACTTCTGTTTTCAAATATGGCAGATTTTTATTTTAGACTTCAAAAATTTTAAATAGAATTATAGAAGGATTTGTTAAAATTTTAAATCTAATTTGTTAATGTGTCCAGTGGAAAATGGATAGTCTTATCTTTAATGCAGTAGTCACCAAGAATGGATTTTCTATCTCTAGTTTTAAGACAAAATTGGCTGCAGCATTGGCAAGATGTCGAATCAAACATGATGCCCTTTCAATTTACCACATTCTTCCAGAAACAGTTAGGAACCAAGAACTAAGGGCCTCTACTTTGCCACTTTATGCTTGGATAAATACTTGTAAAATCAGGTAAGAGTTTTAATCAAATTCTTTATTCATATTTCAAGTCGTTAGCCTTTCAAAATAACATGATAAGAAATATTACCTTTTTAATGGAGGGGGACATATCTGGGAGAGTGATTGGGGAATCATAGTTTAGTTCAGGATCTTATCACCAAATTACCAAAGGTAATTACATAAATATGTTAACTTTTCTGTCTCTAATTATCTTTTAACTTATTATTGGCTACAATTGTAAGTTCCATTAGATGCAATATATGCAGTGATATTTTTATGTATTGTAGGAAAAAGATGCTAGTGTTAAATACATTTTTAATGTATACAACCTAATGTAATTTGTAATTACAACCTAATGTTGTATATCTACAGCCCTGAAGAAGTTTATCATAGTTTGAAGAAAAAAGGCTATCATAAAGTCAAATCTGTATTGCATATTGATGATAAAGTCTTTGCTGTGGACCAACATTGCTATGATGTCTTAATTTTTCCATCTCATCTTAAAAGTGATCTTCTAAATATAGATCTTTTCAAAGATTATAAACTTATATTTCAGGTAAATTAACATTTACATTCATTGTGGTTCTCAATAATCCTACTTACCCAAAGAATCCCTCCACTTAAAAATAAAACCCAACAAACTGATTATATTTTTTTATAGATTATGAGGGGGGTTTATAAAGCCTAATTTTCACCTTGAATAAAATTAATACCTCTACAATCAGTGTTCCTATTATACTTTGGCATCTTTGTCCCATGTGAAGTTGTAGAGGACATATTCTCTTCCCCAGACTCCATAGATGGGGAGACTTGTATTGCTGGCAGCTGAAAGGCTATCGTTTTCTCTCCCAAGGGAGGATTCAAGAGAAGGTACAATGATCCCTTTTCTTCCTTTCATTTCTGGGGAAGATGCTAGTGCCATTCTGTATTAGAAAAATGCAATGTGTAATACTTTCCCATTATCTTTTTAACATAGCCTTATAGCTTTATAGTAAGAGTTGTATAATGGCTATTAATGCAGGAAGAGAATGTGAGGTATAATGTGGTTTCAATAGAATGAAAAAAGGTACAAAAAATTAAGTTAAATTAATTTTTATGTCCTTAGACTCCAATTCTTGTCTCAGATTCACCTTGATCTTCTAAGGTTTATCCCTTCACTGCACCCATATTCTTGGGCAGAATCTCTTGGCCTTATTTTATAGTGACATCCTATTGAGCCCTGAGCTCAACTGCAGAAACCCAATCTATCCAGCCCCCTTTTATAAGCTTGTCAGCCATCTTACTTTTAATATCTGTGACCTAGCAGCAATTTAAATGACAATGTAACGGGGAAGAAAGAATGGTAGTAGCAGATGAGTGGATTTTCATGAAGGAGTAAGAATGGGAGCTAACACAGGACATCACTAATCTATTAATCACGTTTTTGGGATTTTGGCATTGCCTTATCACTATATGAAAGTTAAATGAGAGCCAGTCCTGATGGCCTAGTGGTTAAAGTTCAGTGTGCTCTGCTTTGGCAGCCTGGGTTCAGTTCCCAGGCACGGAACCACACCACTCATCTGTCAGTAGCCATGCTGTGGCGGTGGCACACATAGAAGAACTAGAAGGACCTACAACTAGAATATACAACTATGTACTGCTTTGGGGAGAAAAAAAAAGTTAAATGATAACAGTCATAATTTAGGCTAAACAAAGTTAGGGTCTTTGTTTTAAATCTGCTTATATCAGTTTTCTTCATTAACTTTGTATTTTAACATATATTAAGATGTTTTAAACTAAAATGGATTAAGTGTCTCTTCAAAATTCCTACCAACTACTTCCCTTTACCTAAGGCAAAAAGAAGTCAATTCATATTTCTAGTCAAACTCTGAAATTCTAATCGTACCATTGTCTTGTAGGACAAATCTCGAAGTCTTGCTGTCCATTCTGTAAAGGCTTTATTAAATATGGATGATGATATCTTAATGGTCAATACAGGTTCGTGGTACACAGTTGCCCATATGTCAGTCTTAACAAATAATAATACCTCAAAAATATTTGTGTGTGGAGTACAATCACAAGCTAAGGATCCTGACCTGACAAACCTTTTCACAAAAATGGGATGTAAAAGTAAGTACAAATATTTATTTGTTTGGTGCTTAATATTCTACAAGATTTAGAAATGTTACAAATGTTTGAATTTGTTATTTTTTTATATTGTAAAAACCCTTTATGTGAACTATATTCTTAAAATTCTCAGTAATCCATATCAGGCTGTTCTTGTTGCTTCATATTGGTTAAACAACTGCAATTTACTTTAGTGAACATATTGGCACTTTGGTATATTGCTTGACACTTAGCTACTATATAATTTGAGGTTCAAACAGTAATTAGTTAAAGTAGGTGGCAGAAATTATCATCCTTTAATAAATAAGAACACGATCATAGGAATGCTTAAGGGACAAAGATAATATCTAGGACTAGAAGCTAACTCCCTTAGGCTTCTTATTTTAAAAAATTTTACCATTGGATCATGCCGTGACTAAAGGTAACATTTTATTATAGGTTCAGTGAGGCTGAAAAACTAAGCAGAACTTTTGACAGATTCACAGGACTAGAAAGAGAAAGACAGAATTCAGGGCTTGACCAGGAGAGGAAGACTGGTAAATACCCAGGATTTCACTTGGAACACAGAAGTATACCCTGGATAGTGATCGGTCCTCCAATGAATTAAAGCACAAATTCCAATCATCTCAGTTCCCAATTGGATTAGGGTGATCTGGGATTGCTAGTGCCCAGGCTTAGCTGCCTACCAGAAGCAAAAGTAAATTCTCTCTAGAAGAAAATAACACCATCCTAGATCTCATATTATCTCCTAAATTTTTTCAAATTCAGTGTCTGGCACTCAATAAAAAAATAATAATCAGACAAACAAGAAGAAGAGATTTGACTGAAATAAAGAGAAAAATACCACAATAGAAGCAAACCCGCAGAGGGTCCAAATACTAGAGATATTAGATGTGGACTTTAGAATAACCATGATTAATATGCTGAAGAGACAAAATGCCAAGTTGTAGAATTTTAGCAGAGAACTGGAAACTATAATTAAAAAAAAAAGTCAAAAGAATATTCTAGAACTGAAAAATACAATATGTGAAATTAAGAAATAAATATATAGATTTAACAGTAGATTAGAAAGACCTAAAGAAAGAATAAGAGAACTGATAAGCCGGAAGAAAATATTCAGACTGAAGCATGGGGAGACAAAAGAATGAATAATATGGAAGAGATCATAAAACACACATGAGATTCAGTGATCCAGTTTTCTCATGCATTTTGTGATTGGGAAGCCAGAAAGAGGGCAGAAAAGGAATTGGGAAGAAATAATATTTGAAATTCAGGCTGGGAATTTTTCAAAATGATTGAAATAAATTGTCACATATTTAAGAAGTCCTATAAACTCTAAAAAGAATAAATATACAGAAAACATACTAGGTACATCACAGCATAACTGCTAAAAGCCAAAGACAAAGAGCAATGTTCAAAGCAGCCAGGGAGATAATACATATCTCCCTCAATGGAATAGCAATAAAACTAAAAACTAACTTTTCAACAGAAACAACTGAAGCCAGAAGACAATTAAACAGTATTGTCATAGTGCTGAGAGAAACTGCTAGGCTAGATTTCAATACTCAGCAGAAACATCCTTTGAAATAAAATGAAATAAAGACATTCTCAGACAAACAAAATCTGAGAGTTTGTCACCAGCAGACACAATAAAGGGCATACTAAAGATTATTGTTTGAGTAGAAGGAATATTATCTCACACAGAAAGCTGCAGATGCTGGAAGAAATGAAGAACAATGGAAAAGGAAAGTACGTAGGTAAATCTAAATAATCTAAAGTCTAATGTCTTGTGAGATTGTAAACTAATGTCTTGTGGGGTTAAAAATCTGTATGTTATGTGTAATGAAAATAAATTATAATGGCACATAGAGAGAAGGAAATGGAATTAGTGTGTTCTGTTTTCCTTGCTTTGTCCACAAAATGGTAAAAGTAATAAATTATTAAGTTGGTGATGTGGGTTAAATTATCTAGGGCAATTAATAAACAAATAATAAAATGTATATCTAATAGCTAAGGGGGGGAATGGAATATGGAATTGGAATACCATATTAACATAGAAAGGGCAAAACAAATAGAAAGCAAATAGGTAGATTAAACTAATATATATGGATACGTGTATATATATATATATGTATATATGTGTGTATATATATACACACGTATACATATACATGTAATCAATCAATAAACACATTAAATATGCATGACTAAATACTTGAAATAAAAGGCAAAGAGGGCCGGGTTGGTGGTGTAGTGGTTAAGTTCTCGCACTCCGCTTTGGCGGCCTGGGTTCGCAGATTGGGATCCCGGGCACAGACCTACACACCGCTCATCAAGCCATGCTGTGGCAGGCGTCTCACGTATAAAGTAGAGGAAGGTGGGCAGAGATGTTAGCCTAGGGCCAATCTTCCTCAGCAAAAAGAGGAGGATTGGCAACAGATGTTCGCTCAGGGTGAATCTTCCTCACCAAAAAAAAAAAACATCAAAATTAGATTTTGAAATCTAAGATGGTCTCAAAATATATAGAGCAAAATGATCCAGAACCAGCAGATAACATGTTTTGTATATAGATAATCCTAAAGAATGCATGATAAAACTATTAGAACTAATAAGAGTATAACAGGTTTGCAGGATACAAGACAAATATCCAAAAATCAATTATATTTCTATACACTAGCACTGAACAATCAAAAAATAAAAGAAAGAAAACAATTATATTTATAATAACATCAAAAAGAATAAAATACTAAGGAATAAATTTAACAAAGAAGTGTAAGACTTGTATACAGAAAACTATAAAGCATCATTTAAAGATACTAAAGAAGATGTAAATAAATGGAAAACGTTCCATTTTCATGGATCAGAAGACTTAATATTGTTAAAATGTAATACTCCCCAAATTGATCTACAGATCCCTATAAAAACCCCAACTGGTTTTTTGCAGAAATTGACATGCTGTTCCTAAAATTCACATGGAAATTCAAGGGACCCAGGATAGCCAAAACAGTCTTGAAAAAGAACAAAGTTGTAGGGGTTGGCCTGGTGGCTTAGTGGTTAAGTTCACGCTTTCCACTTAGGTGGCCTGGGGTTGCAGATTCGGATCCCAGGCACGGACTTACACACTGCTGATCAAGCCAGGCTGTGGCAGCATCCCACATACAAAAAAAATAGAGGAAGATTGGCACAGATGTTAGTGACAATCTTCCTCAAGCAAAACGAGGAAGATTGGCAATAGATGTTAGCTCAGGGCCAATCTTCCTCACCAAAAAAAAAAAAAAAAGAACAAAGTTGTAGGACTCACACTTTCTGATTTCAGCTATAGTAATCAAGATAATGTGGTACTAGCACAAAGATAAGCATATAGATCAGTGGAATAGAATTGAGAGTCCAGAAATAAACCCTTACATTTATGGTCAATTGATGTTTCAACAAGGGTGCCAAAGCCATTCAAAGAGGAAAGAAGAACAAATGGTGCTGGGACAACTGGATAATCACTTGCAAAAGAATGATCTTGGACCCCTACCTCACACCATATACAAAATTAACTCAAAATGGATCCAAGACCTAGGTGTAAGAGGTAAAACTAAAAAATTCCTAGAAGAAAACACGGGTAAATATTTGTGACCTTGGATTTGGCAGTGGTTGCTTAGATATAACAACAACAGTAGAAAAAAATAGATAAATTGGACTTTATCCAAATTTAAAACTTTTATTCTTCAAAGGTCACTATCAAGAAAGTGAAAAGACAACCCACAGAATGGGAGAAAATATTTGCAAATCATGTATCTGATAAGGGACTTCTATCTAGAATATATAAACAACTGAATAATAAAAAGACAAATACCACAATTAAAAAATGGGTAAAGGATCTGAATTTAATCTGATTCATCAAGAAAAAGAGATCATAAAACAATTCAGTTATCAGCAGTAGATAAGGAGATATCACTACAGATCCTACAGACATTTAAAACATAATAAAAAAATACTATGAGCAATTTTATGCCAACAAACTTGAACATTTAGATGACATGGGTGTATTCCTGAAACAACACAACTTACCAAAACTGATGCAAGAAGAAATAGAAAATCTGAATATTCTTGTATCTATTGAGACCTTAAAATTAGTGGATATTAATGTCTTCTGAATTCATAATTGAAAATCTCCACCACCCACAAAGCAAAAAATTTTTAAAAACTTCAGTCCTTTAAGGAAGAAATAATACTCTTTCAGAGAATAGAAAAAGAGGGACTACTTCCTAGTTTGTTTTATAACCTTGATATCAAAATCTGAAAAGGACATTAAAGGAAGGAAAATTACAGGCCAATGGCACTCATGAACAGGGTTGTAAAAACTAAATATTAGCAAACTGAAATATTATAAATAAGATATTAGCAAACTGAATTTAGCAATATATAAGAATAATAATGCATTATAAATAAGCTGGGTTTATTCTAGGAATGTGAAGGCGGTTTAACTCAAAAATCAATTTATGTAATCACATTACTAGAAGGAGAAAAATCATATGATCATCTCAGTAGATGCAGAAAAGAAATTTGATAAAACAACGTTCATTCATGATATTTATGTAGCAAACATCATACTTGATGAAATGTTTAAAAGCCTTCTTTTTGATATGAGGAATTAGATAAGCATGCCTGCCATCACCATGTCTAATCAACATTGTACTGGGAGTCACAGGCAATGTAGTAAGGAAACAAAAGGAGAGATAAAAGATATAAAGATTGGAAAGGAAGAAATAAAACTGTCTTTATTTATAGGTGACATGATTATATGTATGGAAAATCCAAAATAATCTGTAACTAAACTATAGATTTAACATGATTTTTGCAAGTTTGCTGGATACAAGGTCAGCATACAAATTCAATTTCTGTATACCAATTATAAGAATTTAAAAATGAAGTTTTAAAAGCAGATACCTTTTACAATAATACCAAAAAACAAAACATTTAGGAGTACATCTAATAAAATTTGTGTAAGATCTCCTCACAAAACTATGGAACATTACTAAAAGAAGGAAGACCTAAGTAAATGGAATAGACTGTATTCATGAATTGAAGAACTAAATATCATACAGATGACGTTTCTCTCCAAGTTGATCTATGTAGATTCAGTTCAATCCAAGTGACACTGCAGAATACTGAGGAGGAGATGGTCTTTTCAGTAAATGGTGCTGGGAAAAAATGAAACTGACCCTTACTTCACACCATATACACAAATCTAGAATCTCCTAGAATTTACTATAGGAGAAACACTCCATGACCTGGGGTCAAGATTTTTTTAAACAGGACTCATAAGCACTAACCATAAAAAAAATTGATAAATTGGACTACAGTAAATTAAAAAAACTGCTTTAAGAGAGTGCAAAGGCAAACTGTAGAGAGGGAGCATATAAACTGACACAGAGTTTTTTATCCACAGTGTATAAGGAATTCTTACAAATTAACAATAAAAAAGACAGGCAACCCAACTGGAAAACTGCGAGACATGACCAAGTGTTTCACAAAAGAGGACATCCAAATACGAAAAAAAACTTATGTAGGGGCCAGCCTGGTGGCCTAGTGGTTAAGTTTGCAGGCTCTGCTTCAGCAGCCTGGGGTTCACAGGTTGGGATCCTGGACGCGGACCTAGGCGCTGCTTATCAAGTCATGCTGTGGCAGGCATCCCACATATAAAGTAGTGGAAGATGGGCACAGATGTTAGCCCAGGGCCAGTCTTCCTCAGCAAAAAAGAGGGGGATTGGCTAGCAGATGTTAGCTCAGGGCTAATCTTCCTCATCAAAAAGAAAAAAAAAAAACTTGTGTAAAAGTACCCAACCTCATTAGTAATCAGGAAAATGCAATTAAAATCACAACAACCTACCACCACACATCCACAGAACAATTAAAATGAAAAAGACTGGCAGTAACATGTGTTGGCAAGGTAAGGAGCACTGGGAATGCTCAAACACTGCTGGGCGGACTGTAAATTTGTACAGCCACTTTGGAAAACTAGTTAATCACTAAAGTCAAATATATACATATTTCTGACCCAGCATTTCACTTTCAGATTTATTACCCTTCCTCCATCCCCCCAAAAAGTGTATATATGTGCACCAAAAGCTATATGCAAAAATATTCATGAAACATTATTTATGATAGCCTCAAACTAGAAACAACCCAAATATCCACACAACAGAATTTTATACACCTAACAATGTGAGTGACTCTTATAAACCTAATATTGAGAAAAAGAAGTCACAAAAGAATATACAAAATTAAAGAGGTCACAAAAGAAGATGATAAAGAAGATGCAGAAGAGTACATACTGTTGATTACATTTATAAAGGAAAGGCCTTTCTGATAAAGAGATATTTGAGAAGAGATTCAAATGAAGTGTGGGAGACCTAATTGAAGTGAAGGATAAGTGCCGGAAGAGCATTCAAGGCAGAGGGAATAGCAAGAGTGAAAGCCCTGAGTTGGCAGCATGGTTAGCATGTTCCAGGAGCAGTGAGGAGGCAGTGTGGCTGGAGCAGACTGAGGGGGGGGGGGCATGTGGTAGGAGATGAGGTGAAAGGGTGGGTCTGGGAACAAAAATGGGGCGTTCTATGCCGGGGAAGGACTTTGGCTTTGAATGAGATGGGAGTTTATTAGAGGATTTTGATTAGAGGAGTGACATGTTTTAACTATCACTTTGGTTACTCTGTGGAAAACAGAATTTACGTAGAAGGGTATTAGCAGAGATATCAGTTAAGAGGCAGTTTTAAGCAGTCCAATTGTGCAATGATAATTTACTTCTTCCAGGGTAGTAGCAGTGGAGGTCGTGAGAAATGTGATTCTAATATATCTTGAAGGTACATTTGTCAGGATTTACTCTTAGATTGGATGTGGACTATGAGGGAAGGGAAGAGTCAGGACTGACTCTAAAGTTTTTGGTTTGTTCAGATGGAAAGATGAGGTTGCCCTGGGATCGGAAAGACTGTGATGGGAGTTAGGTTTTAGTTGTGTTGGTGGAAGGTGCCTGTTAGACACTAAGTGGAAATGTCAGGCAGGTGTTTGGGTACACTTCTGGAGTTCAGCAGGGAGGGCTGTGTTAGAGATACAAATTTGGGACTTATCAGCATGTTATAATATTTAAAATCACGATCACTAAGGGAGTGAGTGTAGGTAGTAAAAAGAATACAGAGGCTAAGTTCTGGACGCTCCAATACTTAGACATCAGGAAGTTGAATAAGAGGGATCTAGCAAAGGATCCACTAGAGAGGTGGGATGAGAATCAAGAAAAAGTGGGTTCAGAAGCTGGTCAGTTATTACTTTATTCCCTCTCAGCTCCAAACCCACCCTTTTCCCTGCTGGAACTATACTCTGAATACTCCATTTCTCTGTTGCCAGCTGGCTTAATGTTAGGCTCTGCTTTTAGAAGGTGCTGGCGAGACACTGCAAGACTGCGTGAGGAAGAAGAAAGGACTTCTTCTTCCAGTGTTTGTTTATCCCTGTGGTGGCTGTGCAGGAGTCCTGGCAGTGTTACCCTTGCCCTCTTCTCAGAGACGTGAATCTCAGCCTTGCAGGGGTCCTGCTCCTTTGACTTTCCTAGTTCCTTGTTCATTTTTCTCTCAGCTATGGTAGGAGGTGGCTACTCTCTGCAGTTATTACCTCTGTGCACATTAGGGTTCTCAAGTCGTTGACCACCTTTTACCTAGTTAACAAGAGAGAATAGGAACCACTGGGTAACCAAGAGTAGAGGAAAGGAAGTTTCTCCTTTTAGAAATATTCCAGGTAATAAATGAAAAAGGGATGACAGAATTAGAATATGACTATTTTGCAACCCTTTTGCTGATACCACAAAGGCAACTTAATGGATGAATATGACACCACTTGTGAAGTAGTTTTGCTCCCCTCCCCTGCAAAAAAAAGAAAGGAAAAGAAAAAAAAAGAACCTGAATCTAATTAAACTTCTAAAGATCCAACTACTAATTTATAGGAAGCCCAGAAGACAGGAACATGTGAAACTATACTCTAGGGAAGCAATTAGCAAAATCCAGACTGTGGGAAACTCTAGTAGTACAAATAACCAAGTTTCATTAAGAAATAAATGGCAAGAAAAAAATGGAAAGGAAACCTATAGATAAAAAGAATTAAAATAAGACTTATCAACCAATTGCAATGTATGTTTCTTATTTAGATCCTGATTCAAAGAAACTGTAAAAAATTTCTTTTTTTTAAATGATCATATTTTAATACTTTTGTTTGTTTTGGTGAGGAAGATTGGCCCTGAGCTAACATCTGTTGCCAATCCTCCTCTTTATGCTGAGAGAGATTGGCTCTGAGCTAATATCTGTGCCCATCTTCCTCTATGTTTTTGTATGTGGAACGCTGCCACAGCATGGCTTGATGAGTGGTGCATTGGTCCATGCCTGGGATCCAGACCTGCGAACCCCAGGCAGTAGAAGCTGAGCGTGTGAACTTAACCACTATGCCACCGGGTCAACCCCTGTAAAAAATTTCTGACATGTGTGAGACTATTGGGAAATTTGAGCCATGATTAGATACCATTATCATTTGATGATAATAAGGAATTATTTTTTTAAATTTTGTGTGGTTATATTTTAAAAGGAGTTCTTGTCTTTTGGGGATACATGGTGAAATATTTATAGATTCAAAATAATATGGGGGTGGTGGAAGATATAGATGAAGCAAGATTGGACATGAATGGTTCACTGTTGAAGCTCCATGACATGTACTTGAGAATTTATTATATATTATGTCTGTTTTTGTATATGTGTGAACTTTTCCAATAAAAAGTTAAGGAAGGGGAAAAAGGAAAAGGCCCATTTGATTAAAACAAAAAAAGATTCAAAAGAGACACAAAAATCATCAGGCAAGAGAAAGGGGGTGGGTGGGGCAATTTCAGGAGTGAGTCCTCAACAGGTGAGGGAAATGGGAGCCATTGCAGAAGTGAAGGGGGGGCCTTAAGATAGGGGCACAGAGAGTTATAACTGAGGGAGGGCAGACTCTCTTAAACTAAATTACAAGGTCCCTAAGGGATGTTAGACAGTGCCTCATAAATACTATTGATACCCACTTTTTCTAGGGAAGATAAAATATAAAAGGAGATAAAAAATGGGAAAGGGAAATAACCAATACTGAGCATATATAATAGGCACCATGTTAAGCTTAACTACTTTATCTCAATCTTCACCACAATTAGATGAGATAGTCATTATTATCCTATTTTATGAATAAAGAAATGGAGGTTTAGAGAGATTGTCACATAGCTAGTAAATAGTGAAGTTGAGTGTCACATTTGGGTCTTTCTGCCTCCAAAGCCCATTTCCCTCTACTACATCATACTGCTTGGAATCTGGAGTTCAGAATGAAAAATTGACATTATATTTTATGTAGAAGATATTTAAACTTTAAAATCATTCTCTCAAGTGAAGGAAAAAGCACTCTATTGGGGCCGGGTGGTGCAGCGGTTTAGTTTGCGCTTTGGCAGCCCGGGGTTTGAGGGTTCGGATCCTGGGCATCTGCTGATGCAGTGCTTGTCAGCCACGCTGTGGCGACGTCTCATATAAAGTAGAGGAGGATGGGCACGGATGATAGCCCAGGGCCAGTCTTCCTCAGCAAAAAGAGGAAGTGTAGCAACGGATGTTAGCTCAGGGCTGGTCTTCCTCACAAAAAAGGAAAAAAAAAAGAACACTCTATTGAGAGAATTCATGTATTAACTTTGGGAAGTTGTCAGAGAATAGCCCTCTTTTTTGACTACATTAAAATGACTTTTTGTGGGGTTGAGGATTTAAAAATGAACAATGATAAACAGATGTAATTACATACTGCATTAAGATTTTTAATTTTTTTACATTAATTTTTCTGTGTTTTTTCTCCCAGATATTGAAATACTTCATGAGACATTTATTAACATTGAATCAAAGGATCATAGATTACAGAAAGTTAAAGTGATTCTGCTGCTACCTCGTTGTTCAGGACTGGGTGTTAGTAATCCAGTAGAATTTATTTTAAATGAGCACGAAGGTACTTGTTTTAACTTTTAATTTCCAAATTATTGGAATGTGTTGATGAAAATTTAAAAAATAAAATTATTTAAAATTAAAATGACGTATTAAATATATCTGATTAATGCATAGCTACCATGTATAAAGTGCTTACTAAATATTAAGAACTTTACGTCCATTACCTCGCTTAATTCTTATATCAATCTTGTGAGCTATGGGCAAGGAGGATATTAAAACAATTTGTTAATTGGAATAATGTAGGCAATTAGAACAGATGCTGGCCAGTATGCTATTCTGGTATGTACGAGAGCTGAAAATATAGGCATTAAAATTTCTCAGCATTTTATAGATGAAAAAACTGAGAGTGAGACAGATTACAGTAGTCCCTCCTTATTCACGGAGGTATGTTCCAAGACCCCCAATGGATGCCCGAAGCCTTGGATAGTACTAAACCCTATAGAGACTATGTTTTTTTCCTATTCATATATACCTATGATAAAGTTTAATTTATAAATTAGGTACAGTAAGAGATTAACAACAATAACTAATAATAAAATAGAACAATTATAACAATATACAATAAAATAACATAATAACAATAGCATAATAAAAGTTATGTGAATGTGGTCTCTTTCTCTCAAAATATCTTATTGTACTGTACTCACCCTTGTGGTGATATGAGATGCTACAATGCCTTCTGATGAGATGAAGTGAGGTGAATGATGTAGGCACTGTGACATATCATTAGGCTACTGTAGACCTTCTCACCATATGTAAGAAGGAGGATCCTTGAGCCATGATGATGTCAATGGCTGGGTGTCAGGGGCCAATGATGTCTGTAGTTGACCGCTGGTATCTGAAACCACATAAAGTGAAACTGCAGATAAGGGGGGGGGGCGTACTGTAATTCATTTTTATAAGGTCACACAACTAGTTAGTAGCAGATCCAGGATGCAAATTTAGATCTGCCTGACTCTAGAGCTTATGCTCTAAATACAATCCTAATTAAATCATAATCAGACTATTTCAAACTCAAGACTTCTTTAATCCCCAGTATGTGTGTTTTATGATATGAATACCCCAGATTAAGTGTTAATTCTAGGGATATTTTATTTGCTTCTTTAATAAATTTTAAAATATTATTTAACATTAACATTGAGCACTTGTATGTAAGGCACTGAGCTAAGCACTTTGCTTGGATTATTTCATCAAATCCTCACAAGAACACAATGAAGTAGTTACTCTTATTATCTCCATTTTACAAATACAGACTCTGAGACTCAGAGGTGGAAGCCTCCCAGAGTCATTTGACTAGTAAGTGACAGAGCCCAGATTCAAACACAACTGCTCTGACCCCGAGGCTGGAACTTTGAATCATTCTCTTAATCACAGTATTAACTGAATCTGATTCTTACTTCAATCCCTTGTTTATATTGAAAGGCATAGATAAGGTTAACTAGAGTATGAGACAAAGAAGGCATTTCATCAACATTCAGAGTATGGTGAGTAGCTGTTTTCTGTTTCTAGCAAGGACAGAATTTAAAATAGAGAAAAAAAAATGGAGGGAAAGGAATTAATATTTATTGAGCACAACTGTGTCCCAGTCAATATTCTAGTTAGCGTGCATGCACTGTCACTTAATATTTACAATAACTTTTGTGGCTATTGTTATTTTATTATCTTTATTTTGTAAAGGGGAAAAAAACCAAGACTCAGAGAAACTTAGCAGGTTGCCTAAGGTCATGTGGCTAGTAAGTAGGGAAGCTGGGATTCAAATTCAGATCAGTTAGCACATTCCACTATACTATACTATAAAAAAGAATTCCACTGTACTACACCATCTTTAACTTGGCTTACACTGTACCTTGTGGAATTTTGACTGTCTATAGAAAATTTATTTCCAGTGAGAGTTAAACAGAAGAATAACCAGCCCAGATGGGAGAATGGTAGGCTGAGAAAATTCCTACACTAACTTTGGGAAATGATTAAAGAAGAGTTAGTAGACACCAAAAGAAGAGGGGAGGAAACAGCAGCAGCTATAGGAGGCATTGCAGTCTAGAGAATGACAGCTTAGAACTGTGAGACTCTGGCCTTATCCTGGGCCATTTTGAAGTGAGAATGCAGAAAAAAGTAAGCCATAGGTAAAAACAAACTAGAGGCTGGGGGGAAAAGCCCAAAGGGAATTACAAATGACAAAAAGGGAGAAAGTAAAAAATTTCATAGGTATTCATCATGTTTTGAAAGCCTTGAAGAGGCGACAGGATAAGCCAAGAAGTGGTCTTTGGCAAACCTGGAAAAAAGGGCTGTTGAAGGAAATTGTACTCTGATGAGGTAATGGGCAGAGCAAATAAGGAGCTGCTGGCCTAGTGACTATGGTAGAAACAGTAGTCCTAAATTTAGTGGGGATGAATCCAAAAGGTTATTTTATCAGATTTAGATACTAGATGGAAGGGAGCAATCATGAATTCGTTTTGAAAAATATTTTAACATTGAAAAATATTACGACCATTGAGGAATATATGAAGTTGGTCATTGCTAACAACTTGGAATTATTTTAAAATGGGATGAAAGAGGTAATTGATGTGGTTTTAGAGTATAATAATGTGTAAATAGTCCTTTAAAAAGTGATGGAGCCAGCCTTGGTGGTCTAGTGGTTAAGATTCGGTGCTCTCACCCCCGTGGCCTGGGTTCGTTTCCGGTTGTGGAACCACACCACCTGTCTATCAGTTGTCATACTGTGGTGGCGGCTCACATAGAGAACTAAACTAACAACTAGGATACACAACTATGCACTGAAGCTTAAAAAAAAAAGGTGTATTGTTAAAAAGTGATGGATAATTTTAGAATAGAGATAGGAAAATGTGAAGAGTAAAACTAAATTGGGAAGAAATGGAGTTTAATTAACCTTCAGTGATGTTACTGGAATGGGGAACAGCCAAATATGTGGTATAAGTGATTGGTTCTCATACTCCAGGGAGTTACTGAGGCAGAACAATACAGAGGTTAGAAATTTGGGCTCTTTGGTTTGATTTCTGAGCTAGAATCCTGGCTCTGTACTAGTAGCTATGTGACCTTAGACATGTTGTTTACTGTATGTTTAAACAGTTTTCTCAATATTAAAAGGGATAATAATACTTTAAGGGGTTGTTGAATAAGATAATCTATATAGAGCATCATTCAATGTATTTTAGTTAATATTATCAAGAAATATGTTAAAATTAGTTTTAGAAATTAAAAAAATTACCATAAGAGTTTTTTGATCTGTTGTTTCTTCATCTATTATGAAGACAAACATTTGCTTCCCTGAATTTTTTTCTCACCGAATTTCTTTTGGTCAGTTAATGTTTTTAACTGTATCTTTTTGTGTTCTTTCCTACTCAGATCTGACTATAGCCCATCAGTTTCTATCTTGGAAAATAAATCTTCTCTTTTCCTCTATTAGTCACCAGACTGCATTCTCTCTTCTGTACCTAAATGACTTATTTGGCTGGTTGGATGACTAACTCATGAGAACTTGGAGAAAAAAATATTAAAATTAAACAAAATTACCTTTATCAATTTAGTTTTTTAATTTTATGTCAGCATTTTTATAATATTGTCTATTTAGTTTTAATAAATATTTTTCATGAAAACTCATTAACAGGGAAAATGATTGAAAAATTAAATAATGTGATAATAGCAATATGTGGAAAACATCTAATACTGATATATTTAAAAGCATTTATTTGCTTTTAGATAAAGGTTTACTTAAAGATTTCTCTCAAGGAGGCACATCAGAAGATAAACTTCATGTTCTTGCTCAACAGCAATATGAACAGCTAACACATGCAATGAAATGTAAGTTTGTTATCAGTGCAGTCTTAAAATATGTTGTAAATCCTAGAAAAATCTTTTATCTATTATAATGAGGCAATGAGGTGTGAACCATAAGTGAATTTTCCAGAACACTCCGTCTTAGTGCCTTCAAATAAGATATTTTTACCAGTTTAATCTGTCTTTTAAAAATATAGGTTAGCAAGCATAGTTAAGAGTTTCTTAATGCTGATGTGAAATGATTATGTACTATACATCCATTGTTGTAGTTTCATCTTCTCTATTTCTCTTCTTTGGCTTTTTACGTGGTGTGATTTTTCTCTTGTCATTGTGCCTGTCCTTAACAACTCTTCCACAACCCAAACTGTAATCAAACTCTTATTTCTCTTAGAGCTAAATAGAGAATAGAGAGATGCAATTACAGATAAAGGCTAGATCTCTTGATTTGAAGTCTGAGTAACAAAGCTCTTTAAATATTTATATTATTGCTTCAATCACTGCATTTAGATTTGAGTACCATTTAGATTTTGAGTACCACTGCCCTTCCACACATGGATGTGGAAATTTAGAAGTCTCTGAGAAATTACATAAATTTTTATTCATTCAATCGGTGTTTATCAAGTGCCTACTCTGGATCAGGCATTAAGCTCGATGTTAGGGATATGAGTATGAATAAATCCCAACCTCCAATGGTTCAAAGATAAATATGTGGGTATAGATAATTCAAGACATAAAGATACAGCATATATGAGGCAGAAATAAGGCAAAATGGAATGCACAGAGGAGGTCTGCCCTTTTAGTTGATGCTACTAATAAACATTAATTTGTTTGTAGGATGTATATGATCTATGAAATAAGTTGGTTGGAAGATTAGGAAGTTGGTAAATAATAAATTTTTTGATGCTTTCTCTGACTATTTAAAATTACAGGATCATCTTCTGAAACTAACCATCCTCCATAACTGCTTTGTTTTTTTCTATAGCATTTATCACCTCCTAACAATACTATATACTTTTCCTATTTATTCACGTCAGTAAAACATAGAAAATAAGCTCCCTGGGGCAGGGATTTTTGTCTGTTTATCTCAAATGGCTAGAACAGTGCCTAGGTGCTTACTGAGTGTGAATAAATGAGTTGCAGGTAGTAGGATTACCTCATTATACAGATGAGAAATCTGAGAGTTTAAGTAATTTTCCCAGGTTTACACAGCAGTAAGTAACAGGATGGGGATTCACATCTAAGTCTGTCTCTTTCTAGAGTCCTTTTAACTAGTTATGCGATATGGCTTGTGAAAGAATGGCTGGAAGTATCGAGCTCTTAATAATCTGCAGTACTACTTTTGTTTGTGTTTGTAACTAGCTTGGTCACATTGATTGCATTTTCAATTTCCATACAATCCAGTCAGATTTACTCTACTTATTGGCCACAGACTACATTACTAATACTTGCTTTAAAGGGGAGCCATGTAAGCATCTATGGAAATCATTCCCATCTAAACTATGCAGTATTAGCAGAAATAGGCGTTTGGAAACATAGCAAATTTGTTTAGGATTGTTAATGGGGTCATTATATTAATTACATCTTCTTTAAATAAAGTTACTAAAGCTCAAGCAGTTGTTTACTGCACATGCTCAGTTTATCCAGAAGAAAATGAAGCTGTTGTTAAGAAAGCATTGGAATTTCAAGATCATGGGATTAAAATACAACCTTATAGGTAAGAAAGAAATGGATTCTTCTGAACAACTCAATCAAATGTTTTTGAAAGTGAATGATTATGATTTTCTAAGTTGTATGAAGACATTCCACTTCCTTTTTGTTAGACTTTAATATGACCAAATAGCCTAACTTTTTACAACTTTATGTAGATTCTGTAGAGCCTTTACAATGGCTTGGCATGAGCATTCTCTTGTACACTAAAAGATTCTTTTTGTTGTTGATGTTATTATTGGTAAAGCTAAAGGCATTTTGGCTTTGACTTGATTGGTTCTGGATAAATTGGGTCCAAATTTTATATCCCAAGTTTTAGATCCATCTATGCCTCGGTACAAGAAAAATAGGTAAGTAAAATAACCTTAGAAAGTAGAGAGAAAATTGGATGTTTGTTATCTGAAAACATACATTTCTTAGACCCTTTTAGCCTTTGGCACTCACAAGGCATGAGGTAAAAATAGCCTAAATAACTACAGTAGCTTCTGGGTACAATGCTGCAATAAACTAGGGGTAGAGAAGAAAAACAGTAATACTCCATCTGAACTGTGGACATCAAGGTAAGGAGTAGATCTAAGAATACATGACACCAATTAGTTCTTCAAGGCTGTGACAATTAATAAGGTATTTTAAAACATCTCTTTTTTTTATTTGTTACTCATGTTCTGAACTTTTTCTGTAATTCCTATAGTAGGTTCTTAATATGCATATGGTTTGCTCCCTTCTTTTAATTTGATATTTTCCCTTTGTCATTGCACAAGGGGACATGTTGATCACACCTGTATTTCCCTCCTTACTTAGCTTTACTTCCTTATTTAGTAGCTCCCATTGGTGGCTAAGAGGCAGTCTCACGTTCTGAGAGCTTCTCAACACCACATTAGCTAAATCACCATCTAGTGGCAAAGAGAATTATTGCGGGTATATAACCAGATTCATCAGTGAGGACGACTCTTGATTTGTCTGTTAGGGATAAGGTTTCTAAAAATATAACATGGCAAGAATGGAGGAACATCTGTATTTTATTTTATTAGATTTTATTTCAGGTAAGCTATGATTAATAATCCATAATATGGTATAAAATACACAAGTAATATTTAAAGACATATTATAAAGACAAAATAATCTGGGATTTGGGCTCAAATTGGAGAGTGTATATTCAAGAGGTTTATAACTACTTGTTAGGGATGCTGTCAAAAGAAATTATGAATTGCTCAGGGAAGTACAGTATATGGCCTCTAAGAATCATTTCTTAATTCTCAAAGTAGTAGAATTTAGAGTTGAAAGCAATATTACATGCCATCTAATCTAATCACCTGTTGCTTAAATTTCCTTTTAATATCCCAGAAATACTCAGCTTATTTTGAACTTTAGCCATTATGATACTTACCTTAGGTCTATGCAACTATTTTTCTTGTCCCCTATAGTAAAAACTTCAAACATTACAGAACTACTAACTTAAAAAGAATGTTTTTCCAAATCCCACCCTTTTAGATATAACCATTCTTTTTTTTTTTTTATTGATGTCTTAGTTTATAACACTGTGGGGTTTTAGTTGTACATTTTTGTTTGTCCGTCACCTTGTGGATGTAACCCTTCACCCCTTGTGCCCCCCCCACCCCCCTTCCCCTTGGTAACCACCAATCAGTTCTCTCTGTCCGTGTGTTCACTTATATTCCATATATGAGTGAATTCATGCAGTGTCTGTCCTTCTCTCTCTGGCTTATTTCACTTAACATAATACCCTCTAGGTCCCTCCATGTTGTTGCAAATGGGACAATTGTGTCTTTTCTTATGGCTGAGTAGTATTCCATTGTATGTATATACCACATCTTCTTTAACCAATCTTCAGTTGAGGGACATTTGGGTTGTTTCCACTTCTTGGCTATAGTGAATAATGCTGCAATGAACATAGGGGTGCATACGCCTCTTGTGATGGTTGATTTCACGTCCATTGGGTAGATGCCCAAGAGTGGTATTGCTGGATCATACGGTATTTCTATTTTTAATTTATTGAGGACTCTCCATACTGTTTTCCATAGAGGCTGCACCAGTTTGCATTCCCACCAGCAGTGAATGAGGGTCCCCGTTTCTCCACAACCTCTCCAGCATTTGTTGTTATTTGTCTTTGTGATTATAGCCATTCTAACCGGTGTAAGGTGATATCTCAGTGTAGTTTTGATTTGCATTTCCCTGATGATTAGTGATGTTGAACATCTTTTCATGTATCTATTGGCCATCTGTATCTCTTCCTTGGAAAAATGTCTGTTCATATCCTCTGCCCATTTTTTGATCGGGTTGTTTGTTTGTTTGTTGCTCAGTTGTATGAGATCTTTATATATTACTGAGATTAATCCCTTGTCAGACAAACGATTTGCAAATATTTTCTGCCAGCTGGTGGGTTGTTTATTCATTTTGATCCTGGTTTCATTTGCCTTGTAGAAGCTCTTTAGTCTGATGAGGTCCCACTTGTTTATTTTTTCTTTTGTTTCCCTTGTCTGGGTAGACATGGAATCTGAAAGGATCCCTTTATGTCCAATTGCAATTAGTGTACTGCCTATATTTTCTTCCAGGAGTTTTATAGTTTCAGGTCTCACTTTCAGGTCTTTGATCCATTTTGAATTGATTTTTGTATATGGCGATAGGAGATGGTCTACTTTCATTCTTTTGCATGTTGCTGTCCAATTTTCCCAGCACCATTTATTGAAGAGACTTCTCTCTCTCCATTGTATGTTCTTTGCTCCTTTGTCGAAGATTAGCTGTCCATAGGTGTGTGGTTTTATTTCTGGGCTTTCAATTCTGTTCCATTGATCTGTGTGTCTATTCTTGTACCAGTACCATGCTGTTTTGATTACTATAGCTTTATAGTATATTTTGAAATCAGGGATTGTGATGCCTCCAGCTTTGTTCTTTTTTTTCAGAATTGCTTTAGCTATTCGGGCTCTTTTGTTGCCCTATACGAATTTCAGTAGTTTTTGTTCTATTACCGTGAAGAATGACATTGGGATTCTGATTGGGATTGCATTGAATCTGTAGATTGCTTTAGGTAGAATGGACATTTTAACTATATTTATTCTTCCAATCCATGTGCATGGAATATTTTTCCATTTCTTTATATCCTCCTCGATTTCTTTCAATAGTGTCTTATAGTTTTCATTGTATAGGTCTTTGACCTCCTTGGTTAAATTTATTCCCAGATATTTTATTCTCTTTGTTGCAATTGTAAATGGGATTGTCTTTTTGAGTTCTCTTTCTGTTGTTTCATCGTTAGTGTATAGAAATGCAATTGATTTTTGTAAGTTGATTTTATACCCTGCCACTTTGCTGTAGTTGTTGATTGTTTCTAGTAGCTTTCCGATGGAATTTTTGGGGTTTTCTATGTATAGGATCATGTCGTCTGCAAATAGTGAGAGTTTCACTTCTTCATTGCCTATTTGGAGTCCTTTTATTCCTTTTTCTTGCCTAATTGCTCTGGCCAGAACTTCCAGTACTATGTTGAATAAGAGCGGTGAGAGTGGGCACCCTTGTCTTGTTCCTGTCCTCAAAGGAATGGCTTTCAGTTTTTCCCCATTGAGTAGGATGTTTGCTGTAGGTTTGTCATATATGGCCCTTATTATGTTGAGGTACTTTCCTTCTATACCCATTTTGTTGAGAGTTTTTATCCTAAATGGATGCTGGATCTTGTCGAATGCCTTCTCTGCATCGATTGAGATGATCATGTGGTTTTTATTCTTCATTTTGTTAATGTGGTGTATCACGTTGATTGATTTGCAGATGTTGAACCATCCCTGTGTCCCTGGTATAAATCCCACTTGATCGTGGTGTATGATCTTTTTGATGTATTGCTGTATTCGGTTTGCCAATATTTTGTTGAGGATTTTTGCGTCTATGTTCATCAGCGATATTGGCCTGTAGTTTTCCTTCTTTGTATTGTCCTTGTCTGGCTTTGGTATCAGCATGATGTCGGCCTCATAGAATGTGTTGGGAAGTATTCCATCTTCCTCTATTTTTTGGAATAGTTTGAGAAGGATAGGTGCTAAATCTTCTTTGAACGTTTGATAAAATTCTCCAGGGAAGCCATCTGGTCCTGGGCTTTTATTTTTTGGGAGGTTTTTGATTACTGTTTCAATCTCTTTACTTGTGATTGGTCTGTTCAGATTCTCTATTTCTTCTTGATTCAGTTTTGGGAGGTTGTACGCGTCCAAGAATTTGTCCATTTCCTCTAGGTTGCCCAATTTGTTGGCGTAAAGTTTTTCATAGTATTCCCTAATAATCCCTTGTATTTCTGTGGTGTCTGTTGTAATTTCTCCTCTTTCCTTTCTAATTTTATTTATTTGAGTCTTCTCCCTTTTTTTCTTAGTGAGTCTGGCTAAGGGTTTGTCAATTTTATTTATCTTCTCAAAGAACCAGCTCTTTGTTTCATTGATCCTTTCTACTGTGTTTTGGTTTCAATTTCATTTATTTCTGCTCTGATTTTTATTATTTCCCTCCTTCTACTGATTCGGGGCTTTGTCTGTTCTTCTTTTTCCAACTCTGTTAGGTGCAATTTAAGGTTATTTATTTGGGATTTTTCTTGTTTGTTAAGGTGGGCTTGTATTGCTATGAATTTCCCTCTCAGGACTGCTTTTGCTGCATCCCATATGAGTTGGTATGGTGTATTTTCCTTTTCATTTGTCTCCAGGTAGCTTTTGATTTCTCCTTTAATTTCATCAAGGACCCATTGGTTGTTCAGTAGCATGTTGTTTAGTCTCCACATCTTTGTCCCTTTCCTAGTTTTTTCCTTGCAGTTGATTTCCAGTTTCACAGCATTATGATCAGAAAAGATGCTTGTAATGATTTCAATCTTCTTAAATTTATAGAGGTTTGCCTTGTTTCCTAATATATGGTCTATCCTTGAGAATGTTCCATGTGCACTTGAGAAGAATGTGTACTCTGGTTTTTTTGGGTGGAGTGCTCTGTATATATCTATTAAATCCATTGCGTCTAGTTTGTCGTTTAAGTCCATTATTTCCTTATTGACTTTTTGTCTGGATGATCTATCTATTGATGTAAGGGGGGTATTAAGATCCCCTACTATTATTGTGTTAATGTTAATATCTCCTTTAAGGTTTTTTAGCAGTTGTTTTATGTACTTTGGTGCTCCTGTGTTGGGTGCATAGATATTTATAAGTGTTATGTCTTCTTGGTGAAGTATCCCTTTTATCATTATATATTGCCCTTCTTTGTCTCTCATTACCTTTTTTATCTTGAAGTCTATTTTGTCTGATATAAGTATGGCTACTCCTGCTTTCTTTTGTTTGCCATTAGCTTGGAGTATTGTTTTCCATCCTTTTATTTTGAGTCTGTGTTTGTCTTTAGAGCTGAGATGTGTTTCCTGGAGGCAGCAGATTGTTGGATCTTGGTTTTTAATCCATCCTGCCATTCTGTGTCTTTTGATTGGCGAATTCAATCCATTTACATTTAGAGTGATTATTGATATATGAGGGTTTAATGTTGCTATTTTATTGTTCATCTTCTGGTTCTTCTGGTTCTTGCATTTCCTTCGTTTCTTGTCCCTTGTGTTTTGGACTGCAAATTCAATTTGGTATTTCTGCATGCTCATTCTCTTGGTTTTCTCTTTATTTGTCATGTGTGGTTCTCTTCTGGTTGTTTGTTTAGTGGTTACCGTGCGGTTTATATAAGTGATCTCCTGGATAAGAAAGTACATTTTCAGATGCCTCCTTTTCCTGAGGCTGGGTCAGTTCAATCCCTTACCTCTTCCCCTCCTTATTTGTTATCTCTTTTTTCCAGATTGTGTCATGAATGTGTGTTTCCAGTGATGAGCTTGAATTAATTTTTGATGTTTTCCAACTGTATTTTGTTCTGGTTTAGTCTCCTTGCTTTTCTCCTTGCTGAAATCTTTGTATCCCCTTTCTCATTTGTTTTTTTTCAGGCCTAAGGGCCTTCTTGAGCATTTCTTGTAGTGGGGGTCTTGTGGTGACGAACTCTCTTAGCTTTTGTTTATCAGGGAGAGTTATTATTTCTCCATCGTATTTGAAGGATATTTTTGCTGGATAAAGTATTCTCGGCTGAAGGTTTTTGTCTTTCAGGATTTTGAATATATCATTCCAGTCTCTCCTAGCCTGTAGAGTTTCTGTCAAGAAATCAGCTGAGAGCCTGATGGGGTTTCCTTTGTATGTTATTTTGTTTTTTTGTGTAGCTGCCTTCAATATTATTTCCTTGTCACGGGTATTCTTCAAGTTTGCTACTATGTGGCGAGATGATTTTTTATTCCTGTTTATATATTTAGGTGATCTATTGATTTCATTCACTGTTATTTCCCTCTCGTTCCCTAGGTTGGGGAAGTTCTCAGCTATTATTTCTTTGAACAAACTCTCTGCTCCTTTTTCTCTTTCTTCTCCTTCTGGAATACGTATTATCCTTATGTTGCTTTTCCTCATTGAGTCTGATATTTCTCGAAGAATTTCTTCATTTCTTTTTAGTCTTAGCTCTCTCTCCTCCTCTACCAGGAGCATTTCTGCATGGCTATCCTCAATAGTGCTAATTCGTTCCTCCATATTGTCTGTTCTGCTCTTTAAAGACTCCATTTTTTCCACTATCTCGTTGATTTTGTTTTTCATCTCCAATAATTCTGATCGGTTTTTCTTTAGGGTTTCAATCTCTTTTGTGACATAATCCCTGAATTCGTTGATTTGTTTCTGTGTGTTCTCTTGTATTTCGTTGAGCTTGTTTATGATAGCTATTTTGAATTCTCTCTCATTCAGGTTATCAAATTCTGTGCCTTCAGGGTTGGTTTCTGGGTGTTTGTCATTTTCCTTTTGGTCTGTAGCCCTGACATATTTTCGCAAGGATCCGACAGGGACGGCTTTATTTTTACCCCTCATGATTAAAGTTAGTCCTGCAGTTTCCCCCTGCTGCCACTAGGTGGAGATCGTGAGCGGTTTGCTCTGAGGTGGCTGCAGCCTCCAGAGGGATTATGCTGAAACGCCGGGTGTGTGGGGGGAGGGGTCCTCTCTTTCTCCTGCTTGACCCGGGGGTTTCCTTTCTGGCTCTCTTAGGGTGTTTGCTACACCCCCTAAACAGTCCGTCGTCGCTTCCCCGTGGGGATCTCGCGACAGTCTGTGAGAGCACCTGGATGGTGATAGTTTTCCCTGCTGTGGGCCGCCCCTCCCCGCTCTGTCCGCGAACCGCGCTGTCTTTGCCGATCGATTGGGGAGGGGGAGTACAACCTCCTACCTCTCCTCCCATTCTCCGGGGCTTCCTGCGCCTCCACCGTCCAATGTATGGCAGCAGGGGTTTCTGAGAAGTCCTTCGTAGTGTTTGATTGAGCTCTGTTGGAATGTGAATGATGTTTTCGTTGTGTCATAGGGGGCAGAGATTCAAAGAGGGAATCTCACTCCGCCATGATGCTGACGTCACTCCTAGATATAACCATTCTTAACAGTTTGATTTGTAGTCTTCCAGGTTGTCTGGCACCAAAGTTTGTACACATTTTAAGTTTTAATTGACATGGTCAAATTACCCACCAAAATAGGCACTGTTATAAACCTGTTTCCCTTATTAGACTTTTAAATCTTTAGCACTCTGTGGGGTGAAAAGATGAGATATCTAACAACAAACAAACTCATAGAGATAGAGATTGGATTGGTGGTTACCAGAGGGGAAGGGGGCAGGGAGCAGGGCGAATGGGATGATTAGGCACATGTGTGTGGTGATGGATCGTAATTAGTATCTGGGTGGTGAACATGATGTAATCTATGCAGAAATAGAAGTATAATGATGTACACCTGAAATTTATACAATGTTATAAACCAATGTTACTGCAATAAAAATAAATTTAAAAAAATAAAAATAAAGAAAGGTAAAAAAAAAGAAAAGATGAGATCTCGTTGATTAAATTTCCATTTCTCTATTAATAAGATTGGGCATATTTGCTGTTTACTGACTGGGCAGTGTAGTGTGGTGGTAATTAAGAGTGGGGGTTCTAGAGCAGTAGTCTTCAAACATTTTTGCTCACATACTCCCTAAAAAATTTTGAATAACTATGTACCTTTTTCTGTATTTTGAAGCTGACAACTAATATTTTTCATCATAAGTTTAAATAGTTGCAAAATATATTATTTCTTATTACATATGTGCTTTAAATCCATTTCGGTTAAATCTTTGGATCTGCAGATTTATCATATTCAATTTATGGAAAAATGCTGAATTTGTTACCTATTTTACAATACTAGTTTTCACTGTCAAAACCAGATTTACCTTGTCAGAAAAAGTCCGACTTTATTCTTAAATTCAAGTAAACATGTTAATATGCTCCCGTGATTTACTTCTAATTTTAATTCTAAGATAGATAGAAATAAAGAAGGGAAGGAGAGGGAGAAGGGAAGGGAAGAAGAGGGAGGGAGAAGGAAGAAAGGGAGGACAGGAAAGAAGTGAAGGAGGGAGGGAGGGAGGGAGGAAGGAAGGAAGGAAAGAAGGAAGGAAGGAAGGAAGTTTGTTCAAGAACAGGACTTTGCTGAGAGTTTGGCATCCTCTTAAAGATTTCTTACCTAACTCTGCTTTGCCATGGGAGAAGAGAGCCACATTCTTGAATTGTCCCTTTGTTTAGCATCCCAGCAATTTTAACATCCCAGGACAATGCACGATAATAAGGTAAGTGCCTTTTTTTTTTAAGTGGGAGAAGAGTATTGTGAAAGGAGAGGAAGGAAAGGTGGCTGTAACATACAGATTATGACATTACCTACCTCATTGCATCCATGTTGGGAACGAATATATTAAAACATGAGCAGTGCCTGGTATATAATAAATGTACCATAAATGTTCATTTTTGTGGTTGTTAACTATTAATTTATAAATTGCCTGTTCATGTTCTCTACCACTTTTTCAACTGTATTATTCTTTTTCTTCTTTTTTATATGTCTTGTCATTGTATAGAAGCTGTTTTCATATGAATTACAAATATTTTTTATTTTAAATATTTTAAAATAAAATGTTAATGAAAAATTTGCTTTATAGAAATCTCAAATTTCTGTCTAGACAGTTGTATCAATCTTTTCCTTATGGCTTCTACATTTTGTGTTGTATTGATCCTCAGCTTATAAATGCTTTCACCAGTTTTCCTTTCGTATTTTTATGACTTCATCTTTTTATATAAAGGAGTAAAGTGTGGATCAAGCTTTATTCTTTCCCCCAAAATTCTCCCACTGCCCCTCCCCACACTGATTTAAAAATTCGGGGCCGGCCCAGTGGCGCAGCGGTTTGGGTTGCACTTGGCAGCCCAGGGTTCGCGGGTTCGGATCCCGGGTGCCCGCCGACGCACTGCCTGTCAGCCATGCCGTGGCGGCGTCCCATATAAAGTAGAGGAAGATGGGCACGATGTTAGCCCAGGGCCAGTCTTCCTCAGCAAAAAGAGGAGGATTAGCGACGGATGTTAGCTCAGGGCTGGTCTTCCTCACACACACACACACACAAAAGTTTAAAAAAAAAATGCCACCTTTTTAATATGCTGTAATCTCAAAAATACTTCTGTGTGGATCTGTAATTCTATTGATGCTTGACTATTTCTATACTAATATGACAGTGCTTTAATTACTATAATTTTAAATGGTTTTCTTCTCAAATTTTATTTTTTAATTGCAAAAACCCCTACCCACATTTGTGTATCAAAGAAAACAATCCAAAAATGTATAATGAGAAAGTTAATAATTTCCTTCCTATATCACTCCACCTCCAAATCCCAAAGTGTCCAGCAGCTGGAGCAGGGTCCTGAAGGTCCCTTGATGAGCCATGTGTGACCCTTCACTCCTTTTTATTATGTGGAGGTCTGGAGGGGCACTGGGAGAGCTGGAGCAGCGAGAGGGCACTAAGCCTGGAAGGACTGATATTTTTATCACT